>JBBGZY010000372.1:5422500-6022500 GCA_037952925.1 Lithobates clamitans
CATTATATTATTTTTAGATCAATATCCTACGTGTGTGTGTGTAATTTTTTTTTTCAAATAAAACATATTGTGATAGATAACTGTGATCTATTTATAGGTAGATCAGTCTAAGGTAAGTATATGGATGTAAACTATTCCCCCACCCCCTGGATATCTATGACGTATACTGTAGTATGTGCTTTAATACAACACGCTATAACAGATTAGAAGGAGGCTGAACTGTGTTATTATAATGTAAGGTGATGATGATAATGATGATGATGATGATGATGATACAGACAGAGGTGAAGAGTGAGAGCAGGCACAAGTCACGTGTACCCCCCTAGGAGGATCTTCTAGTGCCCCCACCACCCTCACAATGTCACACATACACACAGAGCAGATTGTAGTATGCCAACCTTCCCATGGAGAGGATGGAGTGCTGGCAGGCGTAGTGTAGATGTGGAGCAGTACATATGAAGTAATGAGGGGGACAAGGACCCAGAAAGTTCCAGTAGAAGAGTACCTGGATGCACACACAGTGCTGAGCCGGCTCCCAGGCAATGCTGCTCCTTGTGCTGCCTGTAGACTGCTCTGAGGCTCAGCTGCTGCGGCTTCTACCATAGAGTACAGGAGGAGAAATGAGGAGAGGAGCCCCTCCTGTTCTTTCCATTGAATCCAGCAGTCAAGCACCATAGAGACTTGACGGAGCCAGGGAAAGAGTCACAAAGATGAAAGGAGCAGCTGCTGTTCTAGGAACTCCATCCTGTGGCAGACACATGGAAACGATGTGCTCACATGCAGCAAACACTAATAGATCCAAATAATAAAGTGGATGACATTTTTTTTTCTGTGTATGATAAAAAAACATTTTAATAAAAAAAACTGTTTTCACATTTTTTTTCTGTGTATCATAATTTTTTTTAAATAAAAGAACTGTTTTCACATTTTTTCTGTGTATCATAAATATTTGTTTTAATAAAAAAAAACTTTCACATTTTTTTCTGTTTATCATAAATATTTGTTTTAATAAAAAAATTTTCACATTTTTTTCTGTTTACCATAAATATTTGGTTTAATTGAAAAAAAACTGTTTTCACATTTTTTTCTGTGTATCATAAAACATTTTTTGTAATAAGATAACTGTTTTCACATTTTTTTCTCTTTATCATAAATATTTGTTTTAATTAAAAAAACTGTTTTCACATTTTTTTCTGTGTATCATAAATATTTGTTTTAATAAAAAAAACTGTTTTCACATTTTTTTCTGTGTATCATAAATATTTGTTTTAATAAAAAAAACTGTTTTCACATTTTTTTCTGTTTATCATAAATATTTGTTTTAATTTAAAAAACTGTTTTCACATTTTTTTTCTGTGTATCATAATTTTTTTTTTAAACTGTTTTCACATTTTTTTCTGTGTATCATAAATATTTGTTTTAATAAAAAAAAAACAGTTTTCACATTTTTTTCTCTTTATCATAAATATTTGTTTTAATTAAAAAAACTGTTTTCACATTTTTTTTCTGTGTATCATAAATATTTGTTTTAATTAAAAAAACTGTTTTCACATTTTTTTCTGTGTATCATAAATATTTGTTTTAATAAAAAAAACTGTTTTCACATTTTTTTCTGTGTATCATAAATATTTGTTTTAATTAAAAAAAACTGTTTTCACATTTTTTTCTGTGTATCATAAATATTTGTTTTATTTAAAAAACTGTTTTCACATTTTTTTTCTGTGTATCATAAATAATTTTCATATTTTAAATAAAAAAACCTCTTTTCACAATTTTTTTTTTATCCTTTGTTGCATCCCAGAGCAGCTGATCTCTTGCAGTGTCTTTGCAGCCACATCCTGCCTACAGGAACCCCAGTGATGGTTGTATTGCATTCACAAGGGCTCATTCACACCAGCCCGGCGCTTAGACCCCTTTCACACTGGGGCGGTGCAGACGTCAGCGGTAAAGAGGCGCTAGTTTTAGCTGTTATAGTGCTTTTCACCCCCGCTAGCAGCCGAGTGAAGGGTTAATAGCGCCTGTTTTGCGGTGCTGCTGAAATCGCTTTGCAGGTGCTTCGGCAGCACTGCCTATTTATTTCAATGGGCAGGAGCAGTGTATACACCACTCCCACACCACCCCAAAGATGCTGCTTGCAGGACTTTTTTTCCTGTCCTGCCAGCACATCGCCCCAGTGTGAAAGCACTCGGCCTTTCATACTGGGGCTGCAGAAGATGCAGTTTACAGGTGTTATTTTTAGCGCAAAAACGCCTGTAAAACGCCTCAGTGTGAAAGGGGCGATGCTACCTCAGTGAGGGCTGTGTCTTTTGTGTAAGGCTGCTTGCACACTGGGGCGGGCGTTGACGGTAAAACCCCGCTAGTCTTAGCAGCGCTTTACCGTTGTTTTAGCGGCGCTATTCGACTGCTAGTGGGGCACTTTTAACCCCCGAATAAAGGGATAAATGCGCCCATGTTGTGCTGCTGCCAAAGCACTTTGCAGGCACTTCGGCAGCAGTGCCCATTCATTTTAATGGGGAGGAGCGGCGTATACACCGCTCCTCCACCGCCCCAAAGCTGCTGCTTGCAGGACTTTTTTTAACGTCCTGTCAGCGCATCGCCCCATTGTGAAAGCACTCGGGCTTTCTCACTGGGACTGCAGGGGAGGCATTTTTCAGGTGCTTTACAGGTGCTATTTAAAGGAGCAATGTGTTGTTACAATGCATCGTACTACTTACTATTTTTTACTTTATTGAAGTGTCACAAAGAGCATGGCAGCGCATTGCAAGGTGGGGTGGGATGCGCTGCAACACACAGCAACCCACCTCAGTTCAGCCTTATAATACAGACAGGGCACATAGAACACAATTGTTTTGCTTTATAAGGGCTCCTTTCTCATGTGTGCTAGTCCAATGCCGCCACTCTGAAAAGCAACAGCAGTGGATGGCTTTTCATGGATGTTAGACAGGCAGCGAGAAGGTGATATGTCACCTCCTCAGGCCCTGAAAATGGCAGCCAACTGCGTGAAACCCGCTGCTCTGCACTTTGTGACACTGATGCTTGGTACACACAAGGAGATTATCGGACGAAAGATCATCTGTTTTTTTTTTTGCATGCTAATTTCATATCAAAAATGAAGAGTTTACTAAAGTTACGAAAATTCTCGAATAAAAAATCGGAAGTGATGTCATGTGTTGTAGTGCAATTTTTGTTGCTACCGTGGCATGTGTACAGTCCTGAGTGGCTGCATGCCCTTGTTTTGGTGAGCAGTCAGGAGGCAGTAAAACACTGGCTCAAGCCATTTGCTTTTATCACTCCGTTGAATGAGAGCCTTAAATGTCAGAAGCAAAACAGGAATACAATCTCTACAATTTTTTTACATAGGAAAGCCATGACAATCGGGTCAATTCAAAAGTTATCACATGCAATATTTGTGTATTTTTGAACATGTCACATAAAATAATTAAAAAAAATAGATTTATCAAAGTAAAATATAGAATTGAGATAAATACCACAAAAAAAATATTTGAGAACCATTAAAGTCAATTCACTAAGGCCACATCCAATTCGCATAAGTTTGAACGCAGCTTGAATGACAGGTTGGCAGTGGACACAGCTATCCATGGCTATCTGCACAACCAATTGTCTGCGTCCAGCAGCAATCACTGCAGGTAATTGCTGACTGTGCAAGCAGCCATGGACAGCTGTGTCCACCGCCGATCTGTCATTGAAGTGTACAGGGCACAGTGGCCGCAGCCAGCCACTCACAGATGACAGAAACAGATTCCTGCAGCTGTCATTCGCACTGGGACTAGTCACCAATGCAAATGTACCATTAACGTGGATGTAAACACAAAACATATTTTCTTCATTAGGGCTTGCACCTTATACAGTATAGGATTTCATGTCATCCGTGCCCAGTCTTGCCACAAAGAGTTAATCCAACTCTGAGAAGTCCTCTTATCTTTTTTCAGTGAGATAAAAATTAACAGATAGAGAAATAGGAGTCAGTTCTTCCCCCTTGCTGTGAGTGACAGGTGATTTACATATCTCATGCACAAGTGTGAGAGAGGCATTCTGTGTACTTCAGATCCCCTCCTCCTTTCTTCTCCAGCTCTTCCAGGATTGGCTGCTCCACACCTCAGCATGATTGGGCATGCTGAAGTCATGTGGTGACTTTTCTGCGTTTTGACTGGATGTTAGTGATCATAGCAGAAGTTCAGTGTTAGAAATACACAGGAGAAAATGCATATAAGGGGAGTGTAGAGGTGGGCGGGGAGTCTACTGACATCACGACTCCACCCACCGAGCTCCAGACAACAGACCCATCCACAGAATATGCAGTTTTTCAGCTCTCATAACAGACAGAGGGGAGACAATTGACAGGTAAAGATACATGCAGGAGGCATGTATATCCTTATAGGTAACCCCTATGGCAGTAGTTTAGAAAGGATGAGAGTGGGTTTACATTCACTTTAATGAAAACACACACATTTCCTATTTATTTTACAGTACAGACAGTCAATATTTTAGGAATGTACAAAATAACAATGAGGAGAACTCTGCACTGGCAAGTAAGTTTAAAGTATACAATGTATAGATGTGAAAATGTTCTGCCCTGAGCTCTGGAATGTAAATACATTGTAACATTGCACCAGGTTTCAGCAGGGGTTTCTCTGCTGAATCTGAGCTGAACAGGGTTGGATGTCAGTTTTTCAACATCTGTGCCCATTCAGTTTATGTGTGTATTTAACAGCAGACATGGACGGCTAGATGTAAACAAATTTGTGTCCATTTACATCTGGCTACCTTGGGTCCATTACCTTTAGGTCTGGGAAAAATTGTCCTTTTCCAGTCTTTTTTTTTTGGACCTTAAGCCAAGGTTCACATTGAGCTGCAGGAATGAAGCCGTGAGAGTTCAGCTGAACTCGCTCGATTTCACTCCTGATTTTGGCTGTGATTTCACAGACATCTGTGCGGGTTTTTGGACAGATGTCAATGAAAATCACACCCCGAAATCCCAAAAAGTAGTACAGAAACTACTTTTTGAAATCGGTGCGGCGCCGCAAATGCAGCGTTGCACTGATTAGGATGGTGTCATTGCCGGCTAGAAATAACGCCTGTAAAGTGTCTGAAAACTGCCTCCCATTCTCTGCAATGGGTGCTTTCACACCCGGGCGGTGTTGCGGGACGTTAGAAAAAGTCCTCACGACAGGCTGAAGATTTTCTTATATTAAATTTAAATCCAGTAGTACAGGAATTTACGAAAAAACTGAAGGTATGGGAGGCTTTGCCCCTGTCATTGCTAGGCCACATAAATTAAATAAAGAAGATTCTTCTTAAATATTTATACTTGTTCAGAAATTCACCACAATGGGTGCCAAAATCATTTTTTGTACAATTACATAGTATTTCTTCCTCATTATTATGGAGAAATAAATGACCCAGAATTAAACTGACTACACTTATGCGTCCGTTGGCACAAGGGGGACTGGCTTTCCCAGACTTTTATAAATATTATTTAGCAGCACAGCTGGTAACAGTAGGGGAATGGTTAGATCCAGACAAAAACACAAGCCCTCTATTACTACAGGCTGCAGTGGTACACTCTATTGAAGCACTTCAGACTTTACCGTTTCGAGGGTTGAAATCTGTGTATGATCTAACCCCTCCGATAATAATAACTATAATGGCATGGAGAGCTGGTTTAGTAGGGGAAAAATATTTTAAGGAGATCTTATCTCCAAATACTCCGTTGTGGAGAAATTCTCAGTTGCCCCATTTAGACTCTGTACAAGATCCAGGAGCATGGACCAAATTTAGGGTCAAAAAGATATCTCAGGTAGTAGAGGGGAAATGATATCATTCGCAGGAATGATGGAACGCTGGAATATTGCATGGAGTTATGTTTTTAGACATATGCAGCTCACCCATGCATTGTCTGCCCAATTCCCTCAGGGTCTCCCGCAATTGGTAGAATCAGGATTAGAACAAATGGTTAGAGGGAGACTGGAAAGGAAACCAATTTCAACTTTATATACTTACCTAGTGAAAACTGCATTACCAGACATAAGTAAGTTACGAGCATTATTGAAGAAATGGATTCTGGACAGCCTTTATTGTAAAAAGCCTTTATTGTAATGAATAGTCAACGTTCATGTGACAACAGAAGCAGGACAAACAGTTATGAGCATGTTGGATGAGGGACGCTCCAAAATTAGAGGAGGACAATTGGGAGGAGATATGGGGATTTCCATTTCAGATACTAGTGTCACTCCGAGATAAACGTATACAATTCAAGATAAGACATAGAATCTATTATACACCCCATAGACTACATAGAATGTCCATATCGAACCCCCCAGAACTGTTGGAGGTGTGGATGTGTTCCAGCAGATTTCATTAATGTATTTTGGTCCTGCCCTGCGATAGTGGTATTTTGGAGGGAGGTGGTAGGGGTAATTGCTACAGTTACATCAATTTTTCTGGAACAAGAGGTAGAAATCTGTCTTCTGGGACTGGTGGGGAATAAAATCTCTGTAGTAAAGAGAACACAAGTAAGTCTGTTGCTTTTTTATGCGAGGAAGGCAATAGTACTGAGTTGGAAAAAAGCAGAAGCTCCCTCATTAGCCTTTTGGAAGTATTTAGTGAATGATAATTTGCCATTATAAAGGGAAACATATTGTAACAGAGGATGTGGGGAAAAATATGAGAAAGTATGGGCAAGTTGGATAGCAGAACCCAGAACGGCCTCTGGGCAAACCTAAAGGGTAAACAGCTGGAATAGCAAGAAGAAAAGTAGTGAGACCTCTGATAGGAAAAGCGAAGGGATATAACAAACCACACCAAGTGCACACAAGTGCATTTAACCTTAGGTTCACACTGAGTTGAACTCGCACCATTTCATTCCCGCATGTCAGTCCCGATTTTGGCGGCGATTTCATTTGTGTGGGTTTCTGCACAGATGTCAATGGAAATCGCACCCCGAAATCGTCAAAAAGTAGTACAGAAACTACTTTTTGAAGTCTGCCGGCGCTGCAAATGCGGCATCGCACCAATTATGACGGTGCCATTGTCGGCAATTGCCCCCGATTTGACATGCCAAATCACATGTCATTACGCATCAGTGTGAACCAGGGCTAAACCAGCTTGCTCATAGACTCACATGGAGCTTCTGATCAGATCCACCTGAGAAACTGAGAGGAGGACTTAATTGGAATGCTTGTGTGAAAAGGGCCCAGGCTCAGTTCACACTTGTGTGGGTGGAAGCCACTGCGGGACCCACACTTCGTCCCACAGCTGCAACCACCCACACACAAAATGCAGCACCCGGGGGTGGGAACCGCACTGTAGGACCCCGCACTGTGGTTCCTGTGATGGCTGAGTTTTCTAGAGAGGTGCATGGACCCTTTCCTTGCGTTTTGCGAAGCAAGGCTCACGCAAACACGGCCTGCACAAAACCTAGGCTAAGGTTTTCATAGTTTCACAATATTTCTGTATGACTTCATTCATAGAACAATCCTCCCCTGATCCAGTGTTAAGTGGGGTACAGAGTTTGAGAAAATCGGACGAACATCGTCCGATTTTCCATGAAGGTGCGTATCATAATGTAAGCGACAATGGTATTAACTTGTATGAAAATTCTTGAACGACAAAGGCAAACATTCTATCTTGCGTGTGATTTCTATGTTTGTTGCCACCTTTTTCCGGGTCATTCTTTGTTTCTGATCATGTGTGTTTTTCTCTAGTCGATTTTTTTCATATGATTACTGTACACACTGAGTGAAAATTGGACATTGTGTTCACATACAAAAGCAATTTTAGAGGTTGCACCCCTTTGTTTTTTTGTCCAAACAGTTGGGATCGGCTGAAAGCACTATACTAACAATCATATAATCGACCGATCGTTCGCTTACAGAATTTTTCTTCTTATTTTCTTATAGTGTGTACTGAGCTTTAGCCTGTGAAAAAACTAGCAAAACATGTAAAAAAAACCCCCACTAAATTTAAGTGCTACATATCACAAAACATAAAAATTTTACACATTTGTTAATGCATACATTTTTAGTGAATTGAATACTTTTGACATAAATACTACATGAGTTATTTTAAGGCAAAAATGAATGTGGTATTTATCCCTTAGGGCTCATTTACTGCTGCTTTGCTGTTTGAAGCACGATCCAAGGTTTTGCATCATTCTTTAGAGAGCAATAGACAGGCATTGTATTGCCTCCTTACCACCTGTTTTAACCTCCTAAATACTGGACAACCGCACACACAGCCCCAATTACTGAGCGTCACAGGGGGTATAATTTCTGCTGTGGCTGCAAATTATAATGGCAGCTGCATGTGTAAGCCCCCTGCTGCAGCAAAAGTGGGGGTGGTTGAGGGGCAGTAAAAACACAGCTCAACCACAGGGTTTTACCCCTCCAATCGCAAGTGTAAATGAGCCCCTAGGTGAATTGACCCCAATGTAATTGATTACACCAGAAGAGAGCAAGAAAGAGGAAAAAGAAATGTTACTTTAGGACTAAAAGTGTTGAATCTATGCGTGAAAATGAGCTCTGCCGCCATGTGTGATATTACAAGCATGCTCTCTGCTGTGAGATTAACACCACACTGTGCAAAAATGCAGAGCATTTTAGTCAGAATGTAAACTATGGGCTAAGCATGAGTTTCAAAGATATGCTGTAAAAATACCTCAGACTGTTCCTTACGCAACACACATTTTTAACTAAATTGTGGGCTCTCTAACTGCTAGGCTCTGTTCAAACAGAATTCTAAAAGAACTCCAAAAATCTGTATTTACATTGTATCATTCAAAGTGTGTCTACTGCCTTGTACAAACACTAAAGAATATATACAGCTGAAGTTTAGGTATGGCAATTTTTACATAGTTACATTGGTCCAAGATGGACCAATGTAAGTATGTGTAAATAGTTACAATCAGCACAACTTCCACTTCTTATGAATATAATACCAAAAATATATATATATAATAATTGTCTGTGAAAAAAAACGTGCTTCTCCGCCAACAGTGCTCATCAATCGATGTAGTTTCTTATATGAGGTGAGCAGGTTTTTCACCTGGTGTTGGTGGAGGAGTACGTTTTTTTCACAGACTATTATTATATATACCAGCCGGGGGGGGGGGGGGAGCGAGCACCGCTGGCGTTCTACCAGCGATCGGAGGGGAAAAGAGAGGAGAGCCGCCGCCCAGATGATCAGAGCGCCAGGAACATAACAGCTTTCGTTTAAATAGCTGTGTGTTCCCCACCGCACGCCGTCACATACAGCCCCACCGCTTTGTCCAGGCACTTGATTGACAGATCACCCGTCCAATCCTGGACACAGGCAGGCTGCATTTTGGGCATGGATAAAGTTGTTGTTAATATTTCTTTTTATAACTTAATTCTGCATAAAACATTTAAATGTCATTTCATGCAAAAGTAGAGGCTCTGACTCAATGCAGAGGCATATTTGATACTCTTACTGAAACCCAGTAAGGATCCCCTTGAATGCCTATCATACAGGCCTATAGTCTTGTTAAATATTGATCTGAAAATCCTTCCAAAAGTGTTGGCAAATAGGCTTGCTGGGATTATTTCCTCTCTGGTGGATATTGACCAGACAGGGTTTATGCCTTGCAGGTCTACTGATACGAACCTGCAAAGACTGTTTACGCACTTACAATTTCCCAACCTTGACTCCCCTACCATAATCCATAGTCTATATAGATATCGAAAAGGCTTTTAATTCGATAGACTGGCAGTGCATGCTTACGGTATTGGAGAAAATGGGTTTTGTCCCAGTCTTCAGGAAATGGCTCTTGCTTCTCTATAGCAACCCCAAGGTGGCAATACGGTTGTGGGTGGATACGTCCCTCTTCTTCTCAGTGGGTAGGGGCACCAGGTAGGGTTGCCCTCTGTCACCCTTCCTGTTTGCGCTCATAATGGAACCTCTGGCAGTAGCCTTGAGATCGTCACTGGAGGTCAGGGCAATTAGGCTGGGTACTACTGATGTAGGTCTGGCTCTCTATGCCAACGATTTGTTGCTGTTCCTGAAAGACCTGAGAGAATCTCTGGCAGTGGCATTGTTAATTATGAACAATTTCACAATTTCGGGTTTGAAAGTTAACTGGAACAAGTCGTCAATCATGCCAATAGATGCGGGTGCAAAAGAGGTAGAATCATTTTTTTGGAAAGTTAGATGGTGTCACTAGTTCATTCCTGTGGTCCCCTAAGTCACCCAGAATAGGGTTGAAGGTACTTCAGGAACCCTGGAGTCAAGGAGGTTTAGCCTTGCCGGATTGGAGGAGATATAACATAGCGAGCCAGATGGTGTTTGCTCACCGCTGGATGGTTTCTCATGCTGGTGACTAAGCAACGGTATTGGAAGCGGTCCACCTGGGTTCATATGAGTCTTTACAATTGGCCGTTCATAGAGGTACTAAGTCAGATCATCCCCTTACGATGTGTTTGAGGGCCACCATCAAGGCATAGGAAGAGGCGGGTAGGCTAGCCTGCCCCAACCACCTTGGCTTTTCTCCATCAACCCCCCCTGTGGATGAATCCCAAATTACCTCACTTCTATTTTTTTAGGGATCCCATGGTGTGGGTGTCTACGAGAATCAAACTTATCAAGGTCATCACTAGAGAGGGCGAATTACTGACCTTTGACCACCTCAAGCATAGACATGACCTTCCCAATTCCCATTACTTTATATTCCTCCAACTGCGTCACGCCTTCCAGGCCCAGTTTAAGGAACGAGCTATCGAGTCCTTCCCCTCAGACCTAGAAAATCTGCTTGTGTCTGCAGAACTTCCTAAAACTTTATCTGTTACATACAAATAATTATTTTAAAAAAGGCCGTTGGCAGTAGCCAAATGTAGGCAAAAGTGGGAAGCAGAAATCCAGGGTGAGGAGTGGGATCATCCCTTTCAGCACCAGGTGGCGGTGAGAGATAGATTAATTCACTTAAAATTTTTGTATAAAATGTATTATACCCCAGCTAGACTGGCTACCATATACCTGAATGTTCCGGCGGAATGTTGACATGTGAGTGGCTCGGTGTTGTGCCGGGTCGCTTTTCTATTGTATGTCTTGTAAAATATTACTAAAAAAGAATTTTACAAAAAAAAGTGTCATTTCATGAGATAATTTATGAGGGTGTGTTTAGGGACGGAATTAGGGGCGGGGCAGGGTAGGGGTTAGGTGGGGCAACTGGTGGCGAGGAACCGTTTAGGCCTGGCTAGTAGCTCAGGACTTTAAATTTTGAGCCCTGATATATACAATGTAAGTATGTATTTGTCATACCCGTGGGATCCCCATGGAAGCTGGAAATCACTGTAGTAGGTACCTCTACTACAGGGATCTCCACTAGCTTCAGGGCTCTGAATGAGTGTAATTCAGGGAACACTGCATTTCCTCAATGAATGCAAAGCATTCTCTGATTGGACAAGGTGGAGATGTGTGGCAGTGATTTCACAAGAAAACGCCATTTTCTCTGAATGGCACCCATTCCAAGAGAGCGACCTCCTGGATTCCTAATGAGCCAGGGCAGATGATCAACACAATACCCAGAATTGAGTGGAGATCACAAAAGTATCGGTATCTGCTATAGTGACTATCAGCTTCCACAGGGATCCTGCAGGTATGGCAGATACATCTACAGCTCCACAGCCTCGGGGAAACGATGTGTTTTTTATATTACATCTGTGTGCCTGGGGCTTAAAGTTGGACTTTGGTCAGCTTTAAGAAAATACCATTAGGGTACCCCACTGCATATTCAGGAGTTGATGGCTGTTTACTCGATGAAAAGATATAGGGTTATAGGGTTGCCACCTCTCCAGTATTAACCGGGTTTTAAATTGTTTTGAATCATGTGTCCGGGTTTCAGTCCTGGCCTTCTCATGTATATCAATCCGCTGGGCATGTAATTGCTGGGAAACGCAGCACAATTACATACCCTGGTGGATTGATATAGAAGTGGAGGTTGGGACTCTATTTGTCAGAACCGCAGCACAAAGATTACTCTGCCGGAACTATTTGATTTTCGGGCACAGGAGAAGTAATCCTTGTGCTGTGGGCCTGGCAATTACATGCCCTGGTGAATTGATATTGAAGTTGAGGTTGGGACTTTATTTGTCAGAACCGCTGCACAAGGATTACTGCACTGCTGCTTGATAAGTATTAACTAGCTGTGAATGTAGCATAAATAGTCCTGTTCTTTCCCTTGGCCCCCCGTCATGCGTGCTGCATTACTACTCTCTTTGGGGCACCCAAATGTGTACCAGGTCTTTTACAATCCTATAGTGTATAGGTAATACTGCAAAAAATCTATAAATAAATTGGCAATGCCCCACTAAAGTGTTCAGGTTATGCTTGAAGAAAAGGTGGCAAACCTACTCTGTTACATCCTCCTAGACTAAATAAGCATTAGACTGTTAATATATAGGGAGGGAAGGAAGAAAGGAAAGAACATATTGTGGGAACATCTCTTAAACACCTGCCACTGTTAAATCAAGCCGTGTTTGCAAAAGACTCAATTTATTGTCCTTTAATGGAAACTATTGTGGTATACAGTATGTGGCCAATGTAAAACATTGGACACATTTTAACTGTTCCTTTTATTTTAGAAGAGCTCTTGTTGAACACTGTATCCAAGTTTAAATGTAGTTGTGTCATAGGAATCAACACTAGAATGACCTTTTGAGAAATATGACCTATGGCATTTAAGGTACTCTGCTGCCATCTATAGTTTGTAGATAGAAATACTTCCCTCATAGAAACAGATGCAGGAACTCGATTTGAAAGGGCTACATCCATGTACAAAAAGCTATCAAAATTTCTGGGATAAAAGGGCAGCGGCACTGCCTGAAAAATGGACTCTGCCAAGGGACAATACTATAAAGCACATTACAAGAGACAGAGGGACTGTCCAGATAAAGAATCCCTTTTCCTGCAATCTCCTGAAATGCCCGGAGTCCTGTTTACTGCAGAAATTGCAGACCAGCTATAACAGATACTAAGTGACTTTTAATGTATCCTTATTGCATTCAAGCTAGTGCATTTGCTAGGAAAGTAGGGTTGCACCGATACCATTTTTTTAACACTGAGTACTGATACTTTTTTAAGTACTCGCTAATACCAATTACCGATACCTATTGCCTAAAAAATTTAGGTAGAGGGGTGGTTTGGGAGGTGGAGGGGTTGTTAGGGAGTTGGGTGAGGGCAGGGGGGTAGTGGGGTAAGTGAGGGCAGGGTAATTGAGGGTGGGGTAAAATAGGAATTGTGGGGTGGGAGAGTTGGAATGGAAAATGCTGTGATCTCTGGGGGGATAAGGATGGGGATGGGAGGGTCATTGGGAGACATGGGGCAGAGGTGACGGCTGGTAGAGGGAAGGAGGAGGCAACAGGCAAAAGTGCCAGGAGTGACTGCAGACATGGTACAGGAGACAGTCAGAGACCGTGGACATGATACAAGAGATGCTTAGAGACTGAGGATGATACAGGAGATGGTCAGAAACTGTGGACATGGTACAGGAGTCGATCAGAGGTGATGGACAAGATCAGAGACTGTGGATATAGCACAGGAGACGATCAGAGGCTGCAGACATGATCAGAGGCTGTGGACATGATCAGAGGCTGTGGATATAGTACAGGAGACAATCAGAGGCTGCGGTCATGATCAGAGATTGTGGATATGGTATAGGAGATGATCAGATGCTGCAGACATGATCAGAGGCTGTGGACATGGCACAGGAGATGATCAGAGGCTGCAGACATGATCAGAGGCTGCGGACATGTTACAGATGATCAGAGGCTGCGGACATGATCAGACTGTGGATATGGTACAGGAGATGATCAGAGGCTGCGGACATGATCAGAGGGTGCGGACGTGATCAGAGGCTGCGGACATGATCAGAGGCTGCGGACATGGTACAGAAGATCAGAGGCTGCGGACATGATCAGAGGCTGTGGACATGATCAGAGGCTGCGGACATGGTACAGGAGATTATCAGAGGCTGCCGACATGATCAGAGACTGTGGATATGGTACAGGAGAAGATCAGAGGCTGCGGACATGATCAGAGGCTGTGGACATGATATGGGAGATGGTCAGAGACTACAAACATGCCTCCCCATGGTCATCATAGGGAATAGAAAAGTATCCAGCCATTCATTTACTGTAACTTCTTTTCAGTATTCTGTAACATGATCATCATCTTTCTTCTAATACATTTGCAGGTTACCAGCCGAGCACTCTGAATCCCTTGTATTGTATTACTGTAACTGTAAATAGTTTGTATACACCAGGGGTGCTCAACCGGTGGCCTGCGGGTCACATGTGGCCCATGGAGCCCTTTGATGTGGCCCTCAACATCCTGATCTGGGATGGCGGGTCAGCAAGCCCAGATCGCAGGTTGCTGACCTTGCATCCCAGAGCATCAGAGTGGATGAAGCCAGCGCCGGAGGAACCAAGCAGCTGCGGAAGGAACCGATGCTTCATCTATAGTGCTGGCTCCTGTTCCAGACGAAGTGCATTTTGTATCACTTAGCCTGGGACAGGAACCTTTCTAACAGCCAGCGATGCCAGCAGAAACTAAAGATAAAATGTTAGTTTATTAAACATCACAGTTTAGCAATAGGCATATTATGTATTTAAGATCATAGTTTTGCAATGGTCATATACAAGCACTTTTTTTTTTTTTAAATGGTTATTAGGCTGCTTTTACACTGATCCGCAGGTGCAGCGCAGTCAGAGATAGAAAAAACAGTAGTAATTTGACTCTAGATGATTTGGACCTGCAGAACCTTCTCTCACCCTACCACCTCTCTGCATGCAGAACCTCTACCTCTGAGATGTCCAGCAGAAGTCAAGTTGTAGGAGAGGCCATGCAGCGGTTCTATAAAAGTTCATTTACATTGAAGAAAAAAACAGCATTGTGTGGCCTGGACATTTGTTTTTCATATCAGAACACATGCTTTGTTTCCTGATATACATTTCAATTTCCCATAATAATTTGTCTCAAACATCATAAGCACCCTTACATGTGTTTTGGATGTATTTTCAAAGCAAGCAAAATGTTTTATCTAATGTCCATTAGATGTGGTCACTTGCTCAGATTATAAAGAATCAGGCTCAAATATAACTATGAATGTTTTTATTTGTCCAGGTCAAAAGGTATAAATATGCTGGCCATACACTATACTGAAAATCGTCCGAAATTCAGTCATTTAGACAGTACGTTCGTTTTCCGGCCAGTTAATGGGCACAAAATTGATAATCTTTGGGACGTTTTTGACCCGTAAAAATGAAGGACAAGTTTGGAAATTTTCCCCCGAAACGAACGATAAATTGAAAGGTTAATGTGTTTCCCATCCAAACTGTCTGCACTAGGTATATGTAAATAAACGAACAAAAAAGGCATTCATTTATGTCCACTGAACGATTTGTCGTTTGCGCTCATGGTCGAATGTTTTTCGAAAATAGGTTCGGTCGATTTTTCGTATAGTGTATGGTCAGCACATGTGGTAGTTAATCAGATTCAGCTGGACTTGTTCTTTAATGTTGAAAATGTTTAGTAGCTTCTTCAAGCCACTTCCTAAGTTCCAAAGAGTGTCAGGAAGACACCCCAACACTTGTACCAACACAGGTAGCACAGGCACTTTAAAGCAGAACTAAACCTTCCTAACCTTTACAACCAAGGAAGCTGGCATCTTGGCTTCTATTTCATCTGCAGTGTCTATGGTGCTGCACGTGTGATCAGCTATGATACCAGTCATGTGATGGCTTGACAGTTCAATTGAGATTAGATTTAAGCATACTAGTAAGTGTAAAAGTTATGATTAAAGGTCATGAATGTAACTGTTTTGGGAACCTATTAAATCAATGGTTTTAGTTTGCTTTAACCTAATCACAATGGCATATGTAAATGTTGATTTCCAAGAACAGGATAGGATGTGTGAAATTTGTGGAACCCCACTGTTCTTACATAATCCAAGCCTTGTTGTCAGGAAGACTTGATAGATGTTAATACCTCTATTTACATGGATAAAGGTGTGGTTTATTCTTAAATCATCATGGTAGAGATGTTAAAACTAGCCTGGCGGAGCCCCTAGCTACCACAAAAGCAATCCATACCCTCCTTAAGCCTGGTGCACACTATGAGATTTTTGTTGAATGAAAAAAAACTGTCATCTCCGGTCGAAGCCGCTGTACTAGCTCTGTGAAGTTAGTACAGTGATCTCCCCTGCTGAGCTGTTGTGTTCTGACAGGGGGACGCCCCCCCGAACACTAAGATCCAATGGCTGAGAGAGCTTATCGGGAGGTGGTTGGCCGCTGGTTTTCCAGCATGCTCGTCCGCCAAAAGCTGGATAAACTGGACAGACCGACATACACACGTGCCGAATGTCAGACGATTTTTTTTTTTTTAAGCGCCCGATGTTACCGACATTTGGCCCATGTGGGCTTTACTATTATTCTTTTATGCCAGGAAGTTAATTATTTTGTCATAATCTACACCCATCTAGAGGTACACCTGTATACTCCCCCAATGCTCCCTAATGGAATAATCCACTGTTACAGGACTTTTTCCAAAGGACAGATGGGGTGTTCTAGTCGAGACGGGCGAGTGAAATTGATTTCCCATCTGTTCTCCATGGATACGTGCCGCCCCTTTGCTGAATTTTGCAGAGATTTTCTCCATTCTCATACAGCCTACTTTCAACTAAGGCATACAGCTGCAATTTGGTTTACATTTCTATACATTCCTTTCTTGTTTACCTGAATAAGGGATGGAGGTACATTCATTGTGCCTCATTTAAAGTCCCAAAACTCTCCCCTTTCATTTTTATGCATTAGGGATGGAGGCAATTGATTTTTGGATTGGCAGTGTTCACCTGCCATCCATGTGCAAGGTCTGTCTTCGTTGTTAGTGCACCCTATCCAGGGTCCACATACTCGAGACATCTACAATGCCATGTCTATGGCACCTGGTGGTACTAATAATGACATATGCAATATCTGTAACAGTGACGTTCCTCATTCAAAGTCCCACCAATTTCTATCTATAATATTAATTTTATATATATATATATATATATATATATATATATATATATATATATATAGAGATGGAGGTTCTGTCACCATGTTTGGCAGGTCATATCTCTTTTTCTTCACTAATTTTAAGTGGAAGACACCTGTTTCTATATAGTGACCTGCCAACATCTTTATACCATTTGATAACACCCCCATTTTTTCTAATTACAATTTACCTACATACCAAAATAATTTCCCACTGGGCCTCTGTTGTTCTATATGACTCTATCCACACTGAAGCTGGTCTGGGTTGGGGGATGGGGGGCGCCTGTTCCTTGTCTTGATTCCGGAGCTGCGATGCGTGGCAGTGTTTACCTTCTGTGTCTTGAGATATTGGCGGGGAGCCCCCCTACGCATCAGCGTCATGCTACGACCGGTTTATGGCGTCTTTTTACGCCGCGATACAGGGACCTTCTCAAGTCCATCGATTCTTCCTGTCAGGGAGTATCGGCTTACCGACACTGTGCAGGTGATTGGCGTGGCATCAGAAATCTGCTGATCACACCGATATACGTCGGCAGAATGGCACGTACAGGCAGATTAACGTACCTGTACTTTGCCCTTTAAAAAGCAGTTTGCTGGCCCCGCCGCGACCTCCGTAAGTGTGATCGCGGGTCCCGTGGACTCGATACCCGCGATCATCTCATGGAGAGGAAGGACAGGGAAATGCTGATGTAAACAACTGCCATTACTAGTAAAAAAAAAAAAAAAATTTTTTAATAAAAATGCCATAAAACTATACATTACCATACAAGAAATGTATATATATTAATAGAGGTTACCCAGCAAAGTACAACAAGATATGGGATAGATGGCTACAGGAATCCAATATAATTACATGATCACAGACTGATAAATAGATAAAAGTATAGATGGACAATCTATAAAAAAACAAATATATATATACCTTGAATGTTGTTACAAGTCAGATATGTTTTTACTTAAAGTGGAGTTCCACCCACTTTTACAACTCTTCAGCATCCCTCACTAAACTGTGCACTGTAAACAAATTGGATATTTTTTTATTTTTTTTCTCAGCACCTACTGTATATCTGCTGTGTTCATTTTTCACTTCCTCCTCCCTGGCCGCGGCCCATCGCATCATTTCCTGTTTGCAATGCCTTCTGGGAAGGGGCGGCAACTTCCTCTGACACTGCCGTTGCTATGGAAACCTGACCTGAAACCTATTACACTGCTTGTGCTGCACTGAGCATGTGCAAGATCTGCAAGGATGAGATCCAGGAAGAAATACAGTCTGGCTTCAGATGCCCACACTTAAGATGGCCACGGCCTGCTGTAAGTTTATAAAATAACAAACTACTGCTATAAACTAACAAAACAGACCTTAATTTACAGACTAACTTTACTAGAATTCATTAAGCTTGTATATTATAGGGGTATTTTTATTTAAAAAGTATAATCTCGGCCAGAACACCACTTTAACGTTATATTTTTATTCAAATGATAACAATTGTAGTACTGTTACAGCGTTAACATGATAAAATATTTACGTTATGTATGCACCAATTATTCAATAAAACCTTGTTTGATATAAAAAAAAAAAAATGCCATAAAACTATCCCCTATTTTGTAGACGCTATAACTTTTGTGTAAACCAAAGGCTTATTGCAATTTTTTTACCAAAAATATGTAGAAGAATACATATCGGCCTAAACTGAGTAAAAAAAAATTTTATATTTTTTGGGGGGGTATTTATTATAGCAAAAAATAATGTGTTTTTTTCACAATTTGTCGCTTTGTTTGTTTATAGTGCAAAAAATAAAAACGCAGAGGTGATCAAATACCACCAAAAGAAAGCTCTTTTTGTGGGGAAAAAAAAGACAACAATTTTGTTTGGGAGCCACGTCGCACGACTGCGCAATTGTCAGTTAAAGCAACGCAGTGCCGAATCGCAAAAAACGCTCTGGTCTTTTGCCAGCCAAATGGTCCAGGGCTTAAGTGGTTAAGCTTTGTCAAAAAATGTAAAAAAATTAAACACCCCCCCCATACATATACACACACACACACACACACACACACTGGAAGCAGATTGGTTTCTATGCAGAGCTGCACCAAATGTTGCACTCTTCAGTTTTAGTAAATCCAGTGTCAAAGGCCCCCACATTGTACATCCCTTGTACAGGGATGGATGTTCCAGTTTGACATGGGCTCTTTCATGCTCGTGTGAACCAGTTGTCCACTCCATCCAAAATATACATCAAACTGTCCACAATGTTTCTTTTCCTTAACATGTAGACTGCTGAGCCCTGACCTGTGTAATTTGCCCTTCTATTTTGTCTCATTCTTTTCAGAGATTTTGTCTCCTCAACATACAGGTCTTGTTGTGGGACGACATCACCCCAGTCTCATCGCGCTGTGTCCCTGGGATACAACGTGACCCCATTCTCGGTAAAGAGATGCTGACGCGGCTCTTTACTCATGTGATCAGCTGTGTCCAATCACAGCTGATCACATGTAAACAAGGAAATTCCAGTTATCACCTCTCCTCACACCGACAGTGAGGAGAGCAGATCAGCTGCATTTCCTCACAGGGGAGACCTGTACAGATAATCACAGCACTGATGATCAGTGCAGCCCTAACTGTGCCCATCAGTGATACAAGTCAGTGCTGCCTCATCAGTGAAGGAGAAAAATTACTTCATTACAAAATTGTGACAGAAATTAAGAAAGACGGATTTTTTCATCTAATTTTTTTTTTTTATACATGTAAAAAAAAACAAAAAAAAAAAAACAAACAAAGAAGAACACAACAACAACCCCAGCAGTGATTAAATACCACCAAAAGAAAGCCATTTGTGTGAAAAAAAAAATGCTAAAAATCTCATTTGTGTACAAAGTTGCATGACTGCGCAATTGTCTTTCAAAGTGTGACAGCGCTGAAAGCTGAAAAATGGCCTGGACAGGAAGGGGGTGAAAGTGCCTGGTATTAAAGTGGTTAAAACAAGCAAAAGGGTTGCCCTGTTCACTGACTTGATGAAAACGGAGTGAATTGGTGCTCTGCAAGTATTCGTAAACAAAAACTAAAGCTCTGACCATGTAGCTTGGTTCTATATATGCATCTCAAGGCTTAAAAGGATAGTAATATATTTTTTTTAATAACAAACATGATAAACTTATCTGCGCTGTGTAATGGTTTTGCTCACAGGCCCCAAACCGCCTCTTCTAGGTCCCCCGCCAGCGCTCTCCACTCCTCCTCCCTTCCAAGTGCCCCCATAGCTAGCTATGAGGGCACTTGTGCAGGCTCTGTCCAGAGGCGGCCTGTTTGCATCTATTGACATACTGGATTTGATGAACAGCAGCAGGAGCCAATGGCTCCAACTGCTGCCTCCATGTCCTGTAAAGAGAAAGAGAGAGCGCAGTGCTGGATCCAGATCGGGCTCAAGTGAGTATTTAGTTGACCATGGAAGATTTTTTTACCTTATTGCAAAGAATGCATTTGGGGAACAAAAAAAAAAAAAACACCTCAATTTTCAATGTTTACTGTAATGGACCTTTAAAAAACCTCCATAAATGCCATTTACAAAAGAGCAGTACAAAGTAAAGTGTAAATGTCACATTTGCAATGACACTGGTCAATAACAATCTATTAATTTTCTATAACTGAACAGATTCTATGTATACACATGGCAAAACTACTGGGAAGCAGTATGTGTAAAATGAATAAAAAAAAATAATAATTTGTTGGCTCAATTTTATCCCTGCTGCTCAGCACAGATACGATAGAGGTTCCAATAGACAAAATGAACAAAACATTAAGCACAAACATTTGCATGTTTATTGAATAAGAAAGCACAGCACAACCTCACATCCTTCTATATGCATTGATGGAAATAATCTTTATATGACACAACAGTCATATAATCCATGTGACAAAAAAAAAAAAAAAATGGCGATATCACTGGAGCTGGGAGGTAGCTTTGTAGAACGAAAAAAAAAAAAAAAAAGACCTCATCAAATTCTATTGGTGAATACAAAATACACTTTAGCAGTAGAACGAGCATGTTCCCTTTTCATATTCAATACTTTTAAACCTCCAGGGTGTACAGATTGGTCATGTAAGTAGATTCTTGCATATCGGGATATTGAATTTTCTTGATGAACAATCCAACAAGTAATTTTGCACTTTGAATAACTCCGTTTTTAGTTCGTACAGGAATACAATTAGTCCAGAGAATTTCTGAAGTGGAGGAATCCATATCTTCATATACTATCCAGTTTCTTTAAGATATATGGAGCTAGAAAATAAGAGACATTCATTAAAATTATGAGCATTTTTGACCTTAGCTGGTACAAAATGGATAAAGACAAATGTATAAGAAAATATACTTATCTTATATGGACCAAAAACACAATATACCAATCTCAAAAAGTACATACCACACTAAAATTAGCCCAAGCCGTGTCCCCATAAAGGCAATTTATACTGAAAATCTTTAAATACCATGGTAAATTTTTCTAAAATCTCAGACTTGCTTAACGACATGCTTTTTGCCTTTATTTTCATCTGATGATCCAGTCCATAAGTCTTATTATTTAAATTCCTGCAGCCCATCAGTGCAGCCTATTAGTGCCTCATCATCAGTGCTGCCTCACCAGTGGAGATAACTTACTTAAAATTTTATAACAGAAAACGGGAGAAAAAAATATATATATTTCTTCAAAATTTTCAGTTTTATTTTTTATTGGTTTAGCAAAAAATAAAAAACCCAGTGGTAATCAAATACCACCAAAAGAAAACTATTTGAGGGAAAAAAAAGGAGGGGGAGAGACCATCCAAACCATGTCCCCTCAAGAGGTAACCAAAGGGACATAGAACAGGCTCCCTCTTCCCCAAACTACAGTCACAAGGGGAAGGAGGAAGGAAAAACAAAAGTCCCAAGGTAGAAGAATCTGGAGCCTCTGCCCCAGCTTACCTGGGCTGGTGTTTGTGGCTCCTGTTCCCGCCATTGCTGCTAGTTCCACCGTCAGTTTTTTCTTTAAAACTTCCGGTCTACTCGCCGCTGCGAGGACCGGAAGTCTACACCAGCCAGGGCACGCCCCCCCCCGCCTTCCACAGACCACAACCGGAAGCCGTGCACCCGGCGGGAAGTTCCGCTCACTTCCGGAAATGACATCGACCGCCATCCAGACCTGGAACAAAGGGAGACCGGGAAGCCCCGGCTCGATGCTTCGGGAAGGGGAAGACTCTCCCGGCCGGCCCACGCTCCCACCGAGCAGGGAAGAAGGGGGGAGCTCCGGAGCTTCCCCCACCCATCTGGGGGGGGATGCTGGGATGGCCCAGAGGACCGTAAAGTCCAGGATGGAAAAAAGAAAAAAAAAAAATTTAAGGTGAGCCATGCACCCCCACACAGGACCTCTGCCTGGAGAGAGCGCAGCCCACCCAAAGTTCCTTGCAGTGCTACCACAATGGCGGAGGAAACACTACAACCAAAGCCATGGTGGAAGGGGCTGCCTTTAAAAAAACAATTATTTGCAGCGTTTCCTGGGAATTAGGGTGGAGTCTCTCTCTCTCTCTCAACTCTTTGAGAGAAAAAATATTTGCTACAACTGCTTATAAAGTGCTAGCTGGAGTTCAGCCTTAACTTGCCCGTCATCTCCATCTAAATATCAGCTAGTCTAACACTATCCTCGCCTCAGTCTGACAATGTAGCTGTCCAAAGGTCTCTGCTCTATAGATTGGAGACAATCTAGGACAAAAAATGTGTTATTGGCCAGATAACTGGATGAAAAAGAGGAGAAAACAAATGCAGCCACCACAGCTAATGATATAAGCTGCAATATATATTACATTTTTTTTTTGGGGGGGGGTTATTACCACTTTAACTTTATTGAACTGTCCAAAAATGACATCCCATTTAAAGCTAAGCAAAGCAATACCATGCAGTGCGACGAGTTGTGCTTTATAGTAACAAACACTGACCTATGCAGATCAACAAACATGGTGTGAATGAGTCCTAAAATGCACCCTGCCTTTGGTACATGTGCAGTGCAGTGTACACTCCCAGCCAACTCCTGTCAGCTGGAAGATGCCTGAAATGGAGGAGAGTCCTCCTGCACAGCTTACATCATCAGCGACCACCCAAGGGTGACAGAAATTCAGAAGAGCTGGGCGATTTTCTCCAAAAAAAAAGTTTTTTAAAAAAAAAGAGACAGTTAAAGTAGAATTCCAGGCTCTAACTAAGCCTAAGACTGGGTACACACTATTGCAAATTTGATGCGGGATCCTCTGCATCTAATTCGCAATAGCAGGATTGTGACCAGCTCTCATTTCTCTGAAGCGGCTTTGGTGCGAATTTGCACAGGAGCCCTGTGCGTCTTTTGGTCCATTTCAACCCAAAATTTGGGCTGAAATCAGACCTAAAATTGTGAAACCAGGACCCCTGCTGGGAGCCACATTGGCATTAGGTGTGAGCGAGCCTAAAACTTTGCCCACTTCTAACACCGATACTAACTACCTTGTAAAGGAAGATGCTTATACTTAACTATTCTCACACTGTTTCGTCATGTGATCTCCTCAGCAGCCGGCTTCAGGGGAGAGGAGAGAGCACAGACAACAGCTGAAATACCTGGGCGGTGACGTCACCCATAAGATTGCTATGGCCCATTAGTTGTTAGCGCTCCCTCCTCTCCCCTGGAGCCGGCCGCTGGGAGTCAATCACGTGACTGGACTGGAGCGCCCTGAGAATAGGCAAACATAACAGAGAATTGTATTGAATACTTACCATAATTTTCCCTTCCTGGCACCAATCCAAGACAACATACATGTGGTAGTATGCTGCCATGAACTGGCACTAGGAAAGGAAAATTACATTAAAGGAATTGTAAAGATAGGATTTTTTTTTAATCTTAATGCATTAAGATAAAAAGCCTTCTGTGTGTAGCAGCCTCCCCAGCACCCCATCTCTATCCACGAGTTGCTCGGCCGTCCAGGACTCCTCCTGATTGGCTCCCGCGGCTGTCAAAGTCAGTTAGCAGAGAGAGAGAGAAATAGCAGCTCCATGTCTGAATTGACATCAGGAGCTGTTACTTGGCTTGGGGGACTCAACAGGAGGGAGGGGCTAGGAGCAGCGAAGAGGGACCCGAGAAGAGGGGTATCCAGGCTGCTCTGCGCAAATCCACTGTATAACAAATCAAGTATAACATGATTGTTATAAAAAAAAAAAAAAAATCATGTTATACTTGGCTGCTCTGTGCATTGGATTTACACAGAGCAGCCCGGACCCACCTCTTCTCGGGTCCCTCTTCGCTGCTCCTGGCCCCTCCCTCCTGTTGAGTGCCCCCACAGCAAGAAGCTTGCCATGGGGGCACCCGTGCCGAGTCACAGCTCCTGATGTCCATTCAGATATGGAGCTGCCGTTCAGTCCGCCCTCTCTCCCCTGATTGGCTAACTGGCTCCCACGGCAGTCAAAGTCAGTTAGCCAATCAGGAGAGAGAGGGGGTGGGCAGAACGGCGGCTCCATGTATGAATGGCTATCAGGAGCTGTGACTCAGCCCGGGTGCCCCAATAGCAAGCTGCTTGCTGTGGGGGTACTTAACAGGAGGGAGGTGCTAGGAGCAGCGAAGAGGCACCCGAGAAGAGGTGGGTCCAGGCTGTTCTGTGTAAATCCAGCCGTGGGAGCCAATGTCGCCACTGCTCTCTCTCAGCCAATAAGGAGGAGAGTCCCAAGCGGCAGAGGGACTCGTGGGCATCGCTGGACAGAGATGGGGCTCAGGTAAGTATAATGGGGTGCTGGGGAGGCTGCTACACAGAAGGCTTTTTATCCTAATGCATTAAGATAAAAAAAAAAAACCTTCTGCCTTTAATGTAATTTTCCTTTTATGGCACCAATCCATGGCAGCATACACGCAGAGCTATCTTTTAACATGGGCACGCTGGGCAGTTGCCCGGGGACCCCACTTGCCCAGCAACCCCAGCCAGGGCCGGACTGGGCTACTTATCACGAAGCTGGCTGGGTCTGTGTTCGGCGGCCGTGCTGTAACAAGGTCCCGCCCCCCTAGACCGGCTCGTGTAATAGTAGATCGAATCAGTGTTCTGCCTGTCAAACGAGCCGGTCACAGTGGGGCTGCCGAACACAGACCCAGCCAGCTCCGTGATACACAGGAGGAGAGGCCCGCTGCGTGTGTGTTACCAGGCAATTGTGAGTCTGTATTAATGGGCACAGGGAGGCTGCATTCGTGGGCACAGGGAGGCTGCATTTGATGGGCAATCGTGCGTCATTGTGTAGACAGGGCCCCAGTGCACTGTATTGCCCAGGGGCCTATAATGCTCTTAAGATGGCACTGCATACATGTGGTAGTAGGCTGCCATGTTGGTGCCAGAAATATATATAATAAGACTTACCTGTGGGTAAAATGTATATCTCCTAAACCGGTATAGTTTAGGAGATATTGACCCTTCATGAAGCCGCTGATGTCAGCGGCGCATGCGCTCTACAGGTCCCGCCGGAACGAAAGGTACCCGTGGGAATGTGTGGAAGTGACGTCATTGTGGTTTCGGCCACTTAAAGTGCCAGAGCCAGCGATCCCCAAAGAAATGTCAGCTCCCTCAGTGGTGACCAAGTGCCGCTGCAGGGCTTTGTGCTAAGGCAAGTACTTCATACCGTGCTAGTATGCGATGCATACTAGCACATTATGCTATTGCCTTGCAGGTCGCCCCCCGCAGTTTACTACCACTTTAAGGCCTAGTTTAAATGGGTGTACTACAGCATATACCTATGGAGGGCCATGTTTACCCACACTGGAATGTACAAGTGTTATGTCCTGTGCATTCCCTTGCAGGCTGTCCCATTCATGTTAATTGGCATGGCACAGATACAACCACTGCTCCCAATCTGAAATCCCTGCGAGGGTACAGCCCTGATCAGACAGTTTGAGGACAACCACCCACATGTATATCAAATAGGGAGAAGCTTCTGTGTCTGTAAAGCCTGTGTCCCCATTGACAAGAATGGGACTCCCTCCATGAGGAGGCATGGAACACCTGCACATCCTATGTGTGTAAATGCATCCCTCACACGGGTGAACACTACAGGACACGTGTGTAAATGTATCCCTCACATGGGTGAACACTACAGGACACGTGTGTAAATGTATCCCTCACATGGGTGAACACTACAGGACACGTGTGTAAATGTATCCCTCACATGGGTGAACACTACTGGACATGCATGTAAATGACCACCGCTGTATGTGTTTTTTAAAATATATGCAGCTTCATACCTCATTTCTTAGTGTGTTATAACTGTATATGCCGCTCATGTGACTGCTCGGTCCGGCCCACCTTTCTCTTCTCACATCTCTCCTGACGTCAGCCCTGCCCGCCTCTCTTCTGATCTGATAACTACAGTCGGTGGGCGGGGCTGAGAACTCCCACTGACGTCAGGAGAGACGCGAGAGGTGGGCCGGACCGAGCAGTCACATGAGCGGCATATACAGTTATACACACACTAAGAAATGAGGTATGAAACTGCATATATTTTAAAATGCACATACAGCGGTGGGCACTTAATGGATTTGACTCTGCATTTATTACCACACAGGTATTTTAACAGCAGTATGTAGAGTACAAATGTGTTTGTACTCTACATACACTGGCTCCTACATGTCCTCTGTGCTGACATTTCTCCGCCCCCCACATTTGCACATTCCACTGTGTTAACTCCTAGTGTGCTGGAAGGTGCAAACGAGGGAGCCCAGAGAAATGTCAGCAAAGAGACAATACAGGGAAGTTCACAGGGCTGTTGGTCAGTTGTGGGTTCTAATCCCTCCTGACCTTCCAGCAGCCGTGTGTGTGAATTCCTTTACCCTGTAGTGCACCGGATTAGTGCACCTGCCAAAGCGGAGTTCCACCCCTTTTTAAGTTTATTAAGTCAGCAGCTACAAAAAAAGTGTAGCTGCTGACAGTCCATCGATGCAGCCGCATGGAGCCTCGCTCCTCTCCCCCTCCTCTCCGCCGTCATATCTACTGTGGTGGGCAGTGACACCCGCCCGTAACAGCTTATGGCTTCACAGCCGGGCACGTACTGCGCTCTGCCATTGGCCAGCCAATCTTCTGGGACCTGTGTTGTGTCCCAGAAGATCGCTGGCAGGGAGGGGCCGCCTAGAGCGAGAGGAGGAGTCACCTAGGCAGCCGGGACAGGAAGTTCCACTAAAAAGAGGACCCCCCCCCCCCACCAAAAAAAAAATGACATGCCAAATGTGGCATGTCAGGGGGCAAGGAGTGCTTAAAGCGGAAGTTCCACTTAGGTGGAACTCCGCTTTAAAGGAGTGAGGTTATTTTTAATTCAAAGAAAAAGTTCCATTAATTTTTTTGTTTATTAAAAGTCAGCAGCTACAAAAAAAAAAAAAAAGTGTATCTTCTGACTTTTAAATAAAAAGACACTCACCTGTCCCACAATCCAACGACGTGGCCACCCAAACCCTCCATTCTCTCCCCCGCCTGTCCATGGCGCTGGCAATACTACTGTGGGCATCCTAGTGTGACAGCTTGCAGCTTCACAGCCGGGTGCGCATGTCTCATTGCGCTGTCCTGCACAGCCGGGTAATCTTCTGGGATCTGTGATGTGTCCCAGAAGATTGCAGGGAGGAAGGGCCACCTAGGCAGCCCAAGCGGAAGCTCGACGGTAATCGTGATGCATCACGGAATTGAATCGTTGACCAGTGAAGATGCACACCCCTAGTGTAAATGTACCAATCACACGGGTGAACGCTACAGGACAGGCGTGTAAATGCATCCCTCACACGGGTGAACGCTACAGGACAGGCGTGTAAATGCATCCCTCACAAGGGTGAACGCTACAGGACAGGCGTGTAAATGTATCCCTCACACGGGTGAACGCTACAGGGCAGGCATGTAAATGCATCCCTCACAAGGGTGAACGCTACAGGACAGGCGTGTAAATGTATCCCTCACACGGGTGAACGCTACAGGACAGGCGTGTAAATGCATCCCTCACACGGGTGAACGCTACAGGACAGGCGTGTAAATGCATCCCTCACAAGGGTGAACGCTACAGGACAGGCGTGTAAATGCATCCCTCACAAGGGTGAACGCTACAGGACAGGCGTGTAAATGTATCCCTCACAAGGGTGAACGCTACAGGACAGGCGTGTAAATGTATCCCTCACACGGGTGAACGCTACAGGGCAAGCGTGTAAATGCATCCCTCACACGGGTGAACGCTACAGGACAGGCGTGTAAATGCATCCCTCACAAGGGTGAACGCTACAGGACAGGCGTGTAAATGTATCCCTCACACGGGTGAACGCTACAGGACAGGCGTGTAAATGCATCCCTCACAAGGGTGAACGCTACAGGACAGGCGTGTAAATGCATCCCTCACAAGGGTGAACGCTACAGGGCAAGCGTGTAAATGCATCCCTCACACGGGTGAACGCTACAGGACAGGCGTGTAAATGTATCCCTCACACGGGTGAACGCTACAGGACAGGCGTGTAAATGTATCCCTCACACGGGTGAACGCTACAGGGCAGGAATGTAAATGTATCCCTCACACGGGTGAACGCTACAGGACAGGTGTGTAAATGTATCCCTCACACGGGTGAACGCTACAGGACAGGCGTGTAAATGTATCCCTCACACGGGTGAACGCTACAGGACGCCTGTGATAATGAAAAGGTATATGTATTATGATACTCATACTAGAGGGTCACCAGGGACAGGCCTATTCCATGTATACAACAGGAAGTAGAGAAACATCTAATCATTGCTCATTAGACAACAGGGTCACTCACTGATCCTCAGCACGGCCACATAGATGAGGAAATTCCGCACAGAGCTGATGACATCTCGCCGCATCTTAGCGCGCAGCTCCTCGGGATCGGCTTTGGGCCCCAGACCCTCTAATCGGAACATGTCTGTATGTATAGGGGAGTCTCCGCACGAGGCTGATCACCTTTCCGAACCGCAGCCTGCTGGAGGTCAACGAGGAATAGGGCACGCCCACCACTGGGCGCCTACATTATACGTCATACGGTCACCGGAAAAGCTCAGTCTTGTGTGGGCAAAGTAGAGCTGTGTGCAGACAGCGGAGTGAAAGGGGGCGCTGTACAAAGTAATAGCAATAAAAGAGACGACTGTCCTCTATAACATATTTATAGAGACCATATAGGTCCATAATAGTTTAGATAGTAGGAAGACGCGGGGGCTGACATGGTTGGCTGTTATACTCACACCCTCTGACAGCAACACCTTGAGTGACCATGTAAGAAAATGTGTGTGGATAGGAACAAGCAGTGCAAGGCTTCATGCACATAAGATTTGCTAATTCTATAAAACACCATACAGATTTCCTGCAGATTTTTGTCTTTAGATTTACCAAAACCATGCAGTGCAATGGCCTGCCAGATTGCATACAAATTGAAATTATTAAGGTGTCACCTCATATTACCGTATTTCTCGGCATATTACACGCGCTGGCGTATAACACGCACCCCAATTTAGGAGGGGATTTTAAGGAAAAAAAAACTTTTAGGAGGGAAGTTGAAGGGAAAAAAACTTACATTTAAATGCCCATCATTGCAGCCTTCTTAGTGCAGCCATGTCAGTGCAGCCTTGTCAGTGCAGCCTTGTTAGTGCAGCCTTGTCAGTGCAGCCTTGTCTGTGCAGCCTTCCCCAGTGCAGCCTTGTTAGTGCAGCCATGTCAGTGCAGCCTTGTTAGTGCAGCCTTGTCAGTGCAGCCTTGTCTGTGCAGCCATGTCCGTGCAGCCTTGTTAGTGCAGCCTTCCCCAGTGTCCATTGCAGCCTTATCCCAGTGCAGCCTTGCAGCTCGCAGTTTGATCCCCTGCGATCCTGAGCTTCAAAATCGCAGACCGCGATTTGAAAATGGCGCCGCCGGCGTTGAAATACACAGAGCCGGTCCTCGGCTCTTCTCGGCGGCTCTCGTTCACTTTCGGCTCCACTCGTAGTGGGCGTGACTGTGAGCGGAGCTATCCGAACCTAGCCGAGTACACTCGGCTAGGTTCAGGCGGCGCTCGAGTGAAGCCGAAAGTGGCCGAGAAGAGCCGAGGACTGGCTCTGTGTATTTCGGCGCCGGCGGCGCCATTTTCAAATCGCGGTCGGCGATTTTGAACATATGTCAGCTCAGGATCGCAGGGGATCGGCGTATAACATGCACCCGCGATTTTCCCCTGTTTTAAGGGGAAAAAAGTGCGTGTTATACGCCGATAAATACGGTATATGGTTTTGGTAAATCTGAAGGAAAAAATCTGCAGAAAATCTAATAGTGTGTATGGGGTATTGGACACCTTCCTTCCTGGCAGCAGTGTTTTGGCAAAAAAAAAACGCTTGGAAACGTATGTAGCGCATTAAGTGCATAAAGCACTTGGGCATTCATTCATTTCATTGGCCAGAATGATCATTTATTCTGGACGTTAAAGAGGAACTGCAGTCTGCCCACATAATTTGTAATAAAAACATCTTTGCCATTCTGGAGCTTCCCTTCAACCACAGAGCTCCACTGCGCATGCGCAGCTTCACTACGTATGCGCAGACGCTAATTTCTGTTGAGCAAAACTATAGACTGGAGCAGGCGGGTGGAGACGGTGCACGTTGCTTAATTACATCATCGGCAGCCCCGCCCCTAAGACTCCCCCAGCCTTTTTGTTTTTTTTTAGCTGGTGAATCCTATCCCTTGTAGGTTTCCCAACATTTTGGGACAGGTAGGACTTAAGGGGTTGAAAAGCCTTTTAGTTACCTGAACCCAATTTTTAACTCCTGGCAACCCATGGACTGGTTAAGTGCCTCATATTTAAAAAGTCGGCAGTTACAGCAGTTGGGTAAAAGTTTCTCTTTAACATAAAATTAAAGGCAGGATCCACTTTTTTTTTTGCAAAAATTTAATTATATTCCCCCACATTAACCAGTGCTGTGCCTAGCGAGAAACAAGTTGTTCCCAATGACTATTTTAATAAAGGAATCTTTTTATTTTCTTGCGTCTCAGCATGCAGTGTTCCTGTTGCTGGAACAATTGATTGCTTTAGTGCAGATGAACTAAAAATCAATATGATCATTAAGAGTCAGTGATAGATGAACTCCACATAATAACAATTTAAAATGTATAATTCTAGGATAGTTGTTCTATTAGCTGATGCTAATTTCCAGATCGTTAAAAAAAAAGTTAAGCTTAACCCCTTCATGATAGAGGATAAAACAAATCTTAAAGCGGAGTTCCGCCCGCCCCCCCCCCCCTTTCCCCCTCCAAAAATCAAAGGTCCGCTATAAATACTGTAGCTGCTGCCTTATACTAGGGCACTTACCTGTCCAGGCATTCAGCGGTGTCCTCACCGCTTCTTGAATCAGTTCTGGGGTGCTGGTGCCGCCATCTCGGCTAAGGGAAACCGGCAGTGAACTCTTGTGGCTTCACAGCTGGTTTCCTACTGTGCGTGTACGAATCGTGCTGCGCTCTGTGGATAGGCCGGCTATGGGGGGGTAAACTTCCGGCTCACTTCGCCACAGCAAAGTGAGCCGGGAGCGGCTACCTGTCAAAACCGGGTGCCCGCTTCCCCCAAAAAGCAGCAGAGGGGGGAGGAGGCAGACAAGTGGAGCTTCCCCTTTTAAATGGAGCTCCTCTTTAACACTTAGACCTAATGTTGCCACTTTGACATGTGTTAGTAAAACTGTACATATGATCACAGCTGCTTTGTGTATTTAGGTGGCTTTTACCTTGTTATTTTTCAGGACAAAAGTGACTTTCATTTGGTGTTAAATAGTAACAGATATCTCCTGTTTTTTTTTGTTTTTAATATCAAAGGAATAGTGGCCCAGAACAGTAAAAAAATATAAATAAATACCCTACCACCAAAGAATAACCCAAAATACATTTTACTGATGATCACAGAGATACCACATATGAGTGTTTGTTGTTTGTACCTGTAGTAGGACCCAGAAACAATGTTTTTTTTTTATATGTTACTTAAAACACACTGACATGACACTAACACTGATACAAATTTAATTTTTTTTTTTTTTTTAATACTGCATAAAATATACTGACCTTGACCTTTGACCCTTACCTTGACACTAAAGCCTTGTCCACATGATCGGACTTTCTGACGGGAAATGTGTGATGACAGGCTGTTGGTAAATCCGACCGTGTGTACGCTCCATCAGACAATTGTTGTCGGACTTTCCGCCAACAAATGTTGTCTAGCAGGTTTTCAAATTTTCCGCCAACAAATGTGTGTTTTTGGATTTTCCAAGCGTTTGTACACAAGTCCGTCGGACAAAAGTCCAAAGTGCAAACATGCATGCTCGGAAGCAAGGAGAGCCAGAAGCGGTCGGTCTTGTAAACTAGCATTTGTAATGGAGAATTAACATTCGTGACGTGGGAAATGATGAAATCTCGAAATGCAGCACGCATTCTCTTCTTCTTTAATGGGATAATAATGAAGCTGCTTTGCTGGTGATACTGATGGAGTTATTGCAAACAAATTTTCAAGGCTTTTTTTTTTTCCGAGTGATATCAAGAATAATATTATTATGCTTTTTTTTTATTTTTTATTTGGGCAAGTTACCACAACACCATTATCCTGTAGTTTTTAAGATCAAAGATACAACTATGTTGGTGTCTCTTGTTAATTTTACATTGTATATTTTTTAAATGTAACTGCCTACTCCCAAACTGCCATTTGAAGTAAAACACATACCCAAGTATTATTCTACACAATTTTTTTATTGTGCATTAAAAAAAGAAAACAAATAAAATAAGACATGCTATCTGCCAATAGAACTTAACCAAAAAGTGCATTCTATGCATCCAAAAATATAGAAAATATACCAAATCAAATCATTATTCAACCAAAAAAATAATGTCAAAGCAATAACTCCAAGGCCAATAATAAATAACACAATATCTACTCCGATTCCGCAACATGGCTGGCTGACGAACGGCCGTTCATAAATGAACTGAAAAGTGCGAACTAAAAAGCGTGAATCAACAGTGGCGTAGCGTGGGGGGTGCCGTGGCCCCGGCCGCGACATTTAGGGGGGCGCAATTTCGTGCCACCTCCTAATTTGAATCTCCTGTGTCCCCCGCGCTCCGGCCACTATGTTAATTGTTTGGCGCCCTGTGATTGGGCGTATGGGGGTCATGTGCGGCGTGGGGCTGGCCTATCTGCGATCACAGTTACTCCTGGAGTCCCGCCTCCACACGTAACCCCCATACGCCCAATCACAGCGCGCCGGGAAACAATTAACACGGTGGCCGGAGCTCGGGGGAGACAAGCACTGGAAAGTATGAGCCGCCGGAGCCGCTGTCTTCGCCTCCTCCTCCTCCTCCTCATATCCTCCGGACCGATGCAGGACAAGAAGGTGAGGGGGGGGAAAGAGAGAAGAGAGGGGCGCCGTATATGTAGTGTCAGTGTAGGAAGACTGTAGGCGGGACAGTATAGTGTACAGTGTAGTGTAGTGGACAGTATATTGGTCAGTGTAGTGGTCAGTGTAGTATAGTGGACAGTGTAGTATAGTGGACAGTGTAGTGTAGTGGACAGTGTAGTGTAGTGGTCAGTGTAGTATAGTGGTCAGTGTAGTGTAGTGGTCAGTGTAGTATAGTGGTCAGTGTAGTGTAGTGGTCAGTGTAGTGTAGTGGTCAGTGTAGTATAGTGGTCAGTGTAGTGTAGTGTAGTGGTCAGTGTAGTTTAGTGGACAGTGTAGTGTAGTGGACAGTGTAGTGTAGTGGACAGTGTAGTATAGTGGTCAGTGTAGTATAGTGGTCAGTGTAGTATAGTGGACAGTGTAGTATAGTGGTCAGTGTAGTATAGTGGTCAGTGTAGTGTAGTGGACAGTGTAGTTTAGTGGACAGTGTAGTATAGTGTACAGTGTAGTATAGTGGTCAGTGAAGTATAGTGGTCAGTGTAGTGGTCAGTGTAGTATAGTGGTCAGTGTAGTATAGTGGTCAGTGTAGTGGTCAGTGTAGTATAGTGGTCAGTGTAGTATAGTGGTCAGTGTAGTGGTCAGTGTAGTATAGTGGTCAGTGTAGTATAGTGGTCAGTGTAGTGTAGTGGACAGTGTAGTATAGTGGTCAGTGTAGTGTAGTGGACAGTGTAGTGGTCAGTGTAGTGGACAGTATAGTGGTCAGTGTAGTTCTTAGTGTAGTGGACAGTATAGTATAGTGGTCAGTGTAGTTCTCAGTGTAGTGGACAGTATAGTATAGTGGTCAGTGTAGTGTGTAATGGTCAGTATAGGAATCAGGTAGGTCAGTACTATTGTATTTGAAGGGACTCAGGGATAGCTAAAAGTCCGCAGGTTAGGGGGCGCAAATTACTTGCCTTGCCCCGGGTGCTGACAACCTACGCTACGCCACTGCGAATCAACACTCACCAAACTTCTACTAACACAAAATTAGCAGAAGGAGCCCAAAGGGTGGCGCTAAAGAGCTGAAAAACAACGTAGTACGTCTAGTACGTCACTACGTTCATAATTGTTGGCCAACAAGGCAAGACAAGTTTGGGCCAATGCCCTTCGGACAAAATTCCACGGTTTTGTTGTTGGAAAGTCTGATCGTGTGTAGGAGGCATAACACTAACCCTGACACAGACCTAGATCAGACCTTGATCTAGTTATTTTTTTTCTTAATTTTATTTTTTCCTCTTTGTTTGTATCTTTCTCTCCTTGCCAGCAGAGAAAAATGTAATGCATCTTACCTCCATTAAGATGATAAAACAACCCAGGGGTGGACTGCACAGTGACTGATCACTGTTGCAGCCCATCAGAGGCTATCACAGCCATCATGTGATTGGGACCTGGGATTCCCAGTTCCTGACTGTTAGTAGGAGACACGGGGCTCTCAGAGCACATATATGCGGCACCCAGGTTTAAAGCCCACCTCCTAGACGTCGCGCATATGTGTTGCTGTGTCATTAAGGAGTTAACTAGACATGTGCACTGCTGAAAAATTTGTTCGTTTTCGTTTCATTCGGGGTGTTTTTTTGTTTGTTTTTTTTTCCAGGTCATTCGTTATGATTGCAATTTGAAAATTTGAAAGTAAATTCGAAAGAATAACTAACTAATAATAACTAACTTTTAAATTATAGGTATTGGAATTTCCTTTCAAATTGGTGGTTAGTGAACGTAACAAATACGAATTTAAGTTACGAATTATCCGAAATAACGAATGCCGCATCTAAACAAATAGAACAAAATGAATTAATAATAATAAAACGTTTTTATTATTGTTGTTTATTATTAATACGTTATGTTCCATTCGTTTAGATATGGCATTCGTTATTTCAGATAATTTGTAACTTCGGATAAGTTCACTAACCACCAAATTTGAAAGGAAATTACAATACCTATAAATTAATAGTTGGTTATTATTAATTTTAGTCATTTCAGATTTCCGAATTAACAAATTTGTCTAAATTCATTAAACATATTTGGAAAGAAATGAATTGCACATGTCTAGAGTTAACATATTTGCACTTCATGACTTCAGTTGTGCATTAAAGCTTATTTAAAAGTCATATTAAACCATCCGTTTTTTTTTTTCAATTCTTTATTTATCACAAGGCAATAGTACAGAGTTAGCACCAGAAATGGCCAAGATTGAGACATTGAGAAAATAATATGTAGCGCTGGTAGATTTACAATCTACCGCAGGTTAGGTAAATTTAGTAAATAGTGTGTTAGGAAGGTTAAAAGTTCGCCTCTGTTCCAGCTTGGCTGACGTTGTGTGTGCTTCCGTGCTGACCGGTGGGTGTCGCTGTTACCACTGGTCAGTGTTGGAAAGGCAACGTGTCGAAGTGTAAAGATGCTCCTCTGTCTCTGAGACAAGCTCGGTGGAGGTGGTCCTCCGAGTTGCATTCTGGGAAGAGGGTATTTATGGGACAGACGCCATGTTCTAGGGTTTTTTTTACAGCCACCTGCTGACCCTCCTGGCCGACAGGTATGCGTTAAGGAGCTACCTCGTGGTCCTCCGATCGGGAGGCCCACGATACAGCGGTGCAGGGGTGGGCCCAGAGGCTTGTCTGGGGCCTACCACCGCGGACGAGGAATGGTCCTGAGCTGTCGGTCCTGTGTGACGAAGCTGAGCGGCCGAGGAGATCCCAGGGGAGGACGCGTCTTGGAGAGATCACGCAGCGTGCTGGTCTGTAGAGGGGCCTGGTGACTCGGTCGAAGGACATATCCAAAAGAAGTAACCATACAGCATAGTGTTGCCGGTTCGGCTTAAAGGTTCAGGCACTGTGACTGACTTTCACTGCAGAGAAAATCTGATACATCCTGTGGCAGAGGATCGTACAGGTTTACCCCCCAAATGAGTTTGTGACAGAGACTTTTGGTTCGTGCTGTGTGCTGGCTGCTAGACCGGTGAGAGAGGCCTATCCAGACGAGCAAGGAGTGTGTCCCACAAGGGGAGCGCATTCCACCTAGTTATCTGAATTCTACCAGGACATTTGTCGCTAAGATTCTATAAGAAGATATTTGAATTTCTCCTGAAAGTTTCCTTTTCCGCCTCTTTCCTGCTACTTCGTAAAGTTTGTTTGTTCAATAAAGCATTGAAAACGTACTCCAGTGTTGGTGCGTGTGTCGTCCAGAAGTAAACTCAACGGAACCCCTAGACCCGGTGCCGGTGAAACCAAGGGAAGCAAGGTGAAGGTAACAGACCCGCTTAAACTAGCAGCTTCACCATGAGTTAGTGCTAAAATATGTAGCAGAGCAATACACAGCAGGTAAGTGTAACAGCTACAGTATGTAAAGCTACAAGGACACACACAATAAACTCAGAGTTTAAACACCTTCAGGATTTGGTTTATTCACTTACTGAGTATGCAGCTTTCTTTATTCTCTCTCTGCCTATATTCCAGTTTAGGCTGATGCCATGGCCACTGACTCCGGTTTACTGTTCCAGGGCGGCTCCTTTCTCTTGCTGCATCCTGTGGAGCTACCCTTGCATACAGACACTAGAGTTGTATCCACACTATGGGGGTTATTTATGAAAGGCAAATCCACTTTGCACTCCAAGTGTAAAGTGCACTTGAAATTGCACTGAAAGTGCACTTGGAAGTGCAGTCGCTGTAAATCTGAGGGGTAGATCTGAAATGAGGGGAAGCTCTGCTGATTTTATCATCCAATCATGTGCAAGCTAAAATGCTGTTTTTTATTTTCCTTGCATGTCCCCCTCGGATCTACAGCGACTGCACTTCCAAGTGCACTTTCAGTGCAATTTCAAGTGCAGTTTGCACTTGTAGTTTGCACTTGTAGTGCAGAGTGGATTTGTCTTTCATAAATAACCCCCAATGTACATTGATAAAAAGACACAGCCCTAGGATGCCAAGGCACACCCCTGCTCCTCTCTCTTCCTCTCCCTCCCTTCTTCAGACTACAAAGTGACCCGAGAATAAACTGTCCACTGATAACCATTTCCTGCGAGAACTGGATGTTAGGGAAGCAGCACCAAGAGAATAGGGGCCAGAAGCATTGAAAGGTATAAACTGCAAGTGTTGGGTTAAGAATGTTTTATTTTATTGTTCTCCATTTGTTATGCTAAAAACACAGAGGGCATAATACTACTTCAAAGCCTCTATAAACCCAATAAAAAAGAATGAAATATACAGTATAACATTTCTTATCTTCATAAATGGTCATCTAAATACTGAACCTTTTTTAAAGAGCAATGGTGGATTTTATATGCAAAAATACAGTACTGTGCAAATGTTTTAGGCAGGCATGAAAAATTTTGTCCAAACTGATGGTCAACAAGTACCCTATGCCCACACTTGAAGTCCCACCACTGCGCCTATAGACTAGAAGTATACCTGTACAATGTAGCTGCCACTTTAAATAATGTGGTAATGTGAAAAATATTTAAACCTCTAGCAAACACGAGATAAAAATAGTGGCGCTAGAATCCAATATTAAGTGAAACATACATATATATTGACAAATATGCATCAATGAATATTCAACACCCAGTGACAAGTGTGAAAATAAGAGAACAAATTATCTATAATAAAGGGGGTTATTTACTAAAGAAAAATCCACTTTGCACTGCAAGTGCACTTGAAAGTGCACTGAAAGTGCATTTGGAAGTAAAGTGCACTTTCAAGTGCACTTGCAGTGCAAAGTGGATTTGCCTTTCGTAAATAGCCCCCAAAGAGTCCATAAACAAATTCTTCCAGTATTAAAACTTGTATAGTGTCTTCACATTTCTTCCACCATACCAGTATGCCAAAGTGATTCTGTTCCCCTCAGAAAACGCACTCACCAACTTTCAATGCCTTACACTCTGGTGCTTAGCTTAAACGCTTTCAACCACACACAAAGGGGTTAAGTGAGCTCCAGTATTCAACCGTGAACATCAATCAGGATCTCTCCACATGTAAATAACAAAGTGCTCCAAATAGTGTGATAACATAAAACCAGTTTAATTAAAACACTCAAATATCTTCAATCATTGCACTCACATCAAATAAATTCATTATAAGCAAACGTAAAATCACAGCAGCTCTTCAAACAGGTAATAGCAGCGGTGTATAGTGGTCACGGCAGACCCGAGGTGTGCTGACAAAAGATACACTCTCACCCGCCCCTCGGGCTCGGAACAGATCTCCCCGTCCTAGTTCAGTGTGAAGCGTCAAAAGTTACACGTGATTGCCGTAAGCCACGCCCCGACATGTTTCGTCATACCGACTTAATCATCCGATTGGCTGTACGGCACGGCAATCATACCTCTTATACCCTATCATCAAATTACTGGCAGAAGTAACTAAATAGCGCATGCACTCACCTCGTGTCCCCGTGTTCACAATACCCCGGTCTTTGAATAGATCCTCAGCAGTAAATGGAACATTATTGCACAAATATATCGCAAGCTAGCAAAGATTATTTCAATACGTTTAATAGTACCAGCATTTAAGTAAAATTCAAAGAGGGTTTCATAGGGAATATATCAAAGAGGATTTGATAGGGAATATATCAAAGAGGATTTGATAGGGAATATATTATAGTCAAAGTTAAAATAAATAAAGTTAAAAAACATAAAAATTGAAATTGAAAAGACTCAGTTTAGACGAATGGCTGATATTAATTCTGTTAGATTAACTATCAAGATTATAGAAATCAGTGCTTCTAGACCCCAATTAAAATTCTACCACAGATTTATAGATGACCTCCTGTTTATTTGGGTGGGATCTGAGGAATCTGTGGTGGAATTTTTGGGCTATTTAAATAATAATATTGAACAATATAGTTTTGGACTACCAGATCAGTGATAGAACTGTTAATTTCTTGGACGTAACCATTGAGAAAAAAATTAAATAAATTGAGTACTACAGTCTACTTCAAACCGACTGATCGGAACAGTTAGTTGTCCATCAGAAGTGGGCACCACCCTGCTTGGCTAAAAAAAATCCCTAAGGGACAAATGCTCAGGGTACGACGAAATTGTACTGAACAAGGGCATTATTTTAAACAAGCTAATATCCTTAAAGAGAAATTTGTCCAACAGGGTTATAGAAAAAATACCATAAATCAAATTATCCAAGAGGTAGTGAGTGTACCTAGGGAACAATGTTTTAAGAAAAAAGATGAAATTCAAATATCTGGGGACCAACATCAATGCGGATTTATTTCAAATTTCCACTACCAATAGAAGGAAATCGAATCCATCTATAAGAAACACTGGCATATTTTATGCTGTTATAGGCATTTGTGAGGGGTCATACCGGACCAACCAAAGTTTATATATAGGAGGGCACCGAACTTTGGTGACCAGGTGGTTAGGAAAATCTTGGATCCACCTGGACAGCAAACTATTAAAATTGATTTAAAAGGCTTCTTCTCATGTAGGAAATCTATGTTGTAGAACTGTTAGAGTAAGCAATAGGGGCATGACAAAGATCACGAACATTGATCAGGAAGTATTTGAGATAAATGAGTTTATCACATGCAACTCCTTATATGTTGTATACTTACTATGGTGCCCCTGTGGTTTATTTTATGTGGGGAGAACAAAAAGACTCCTGAAGGTACGGATCGCAGAACATTTTGCCAATAAAAGAAGAGGCTTCAAATACCACACACCCCTACACTTTAAAGAGAAACATGACCAAGATCCCACTTTACTACAGTTCTGTGGGATAGACTGTGTGTTTCCTGCTTGGAGGGGCTCTAATAGGGTACGGGATCTTTCCCAGAGAGAAACTCGTTGGATTTTCCTGTTAAAATGTCTTTTTCCCAGAGGCTTAAACATTGAGGTAGACCTCAACTGCTTCATTAATAATTTTTAATTATAAAAATAGAGGGGTAATCTAGTTTAATGGTTCATTTAAATTACTCTGATATGTGTGATATCGATCTGTTTTAAAAAAAAATCATTTTTACATATTAAGGTTTATGTAGTTATTTACGCCTTATGCTTTAATATTTGAGATATGGAATCAGTAGTGTACTGCGTATATATGTGAGGGAGATATGGGGACTTACTGTAACATCCTTCCAGTGGATGTTTGCGGTTTAACCTGTCATCCCATTTTTAAGATATTGGATTTCTATAATCTTGATAGTTAATCTAACAAAATTAATATCAGCCATTCATCTAAACTGAGTCTTTTCAATTTCAATTTTTATGTTTTTTAGCCTTATTTATTTTAACTTTAACTATTATATATTCCCTATCAAATCCTCTTTGATTTAACATATTTTGATGGATTTTTTTACTGTGATCCCTGATAAAATTCAGGTGATCATATAGGAATCAGCATGTATACTTAAAAAACAGGATGCAGGTTTTTATTCAAATGCTGGTACTATTAAACATATTGAAGTAATCTTCGCTAGCTTGCGATATATTTGTGCAATAATGTTCCATTTACTGCTGAGGATCTATTCAAAGATCGGGGTATTGTGAACGCGGGAACACGAGGTGAGCGCATGGGCCATTTAATTTCCTTCAGCCAATAATTCGATGATAGGGTATAAGAGGTATGATTGATGATAAGATGTATGATTGCTGTGCCGTACAGCCAATCCCATGATTAAGTCGGTACGACGAAACATGTCGGGGCGTGGCTGTACGGCAATCACGTGTAACTTTTGACGCTTCACACTGAACTAGGAAGTGGAGATCTGTTCCGAGCCTGTGGGGCGGGTGAGAGTGTATCTTTTGTCAGCACACCTGGGGTCCGCTGTGACCACTATACAGCGCTGCTATTACCTGTTTGAAGAGCTGCTGTGATTTTACGTTTGCTTATAATGAATTAATTTGATGTGAGTGCAATGATTGAAGATTTTTGAGTGTTTTAATTAAACTGGTTTTACATTATCACACTATTTGGAGCACTTTGTTATTTACATGTGGAGAGATCCTGATTGATGTTCACGGTTGGATACTGGAGCTCACTTAACCCCTTTGTGTGTGGTTGAAAGCGTTTAAGCCAAGCACGAGAGTGCAAGGCATTGGAAGTTGGTGAGTGCATTTTCTAAGGGGAGCGGAATCACTTTGACATACTGGTGTGGTGGAAGAAATGTGAAGACACTATACAAGTTTTAATACTGGAAGAATTTGTTTATGGACTCTTTATTATAGATAATTTGTTCTCTTATTTTCACACTTGTCACTGGGTGTTGAATATTCATTTGTCAATATATATGTATGTTGCACTTAATATTGGATTCTGGCGCCACTATTTTTATCTCATGTTTGCTAGAGATTTAAATATTATTCACATGAGAAATTTTGTAAATTAAGAATGCCTTCAGAAATTGAAGTGTTAACGGTTTATTATTCGCCATTAACAAAATGGAAAGTAAATCAACAGGAGGGAAAACCAAATCAAACCAATATTTGGTGTGACCAGTGGTGGCCCGTCCATAGGGGGGCGCCCGGGCTTCGCCCCCCCCCCCCCCCCCGCTGTAGTCACACACAAAAATTTTTTAAAAATTTCTATTTTTTTTTTAAACGGCTACTTTAAGATATATATATTTTTTTAAATGTCAAATGATCGCTCCGAGCAGCATGCGCCCAGCCGGGAGCTTTGTTCTCAGTGTGAGAACAAAGTCACTTCCGGCGGGCTACAAAAAGATGGCCGCCGTGAGGACTAATCCCCGTGTGTTCAGTGGAGAGGGGAGGCCCCTCCCCTCTCCACTGAACACATGAAAACCAGGAACTAGCACAGACGCGGCTTGAAGGAACTGCTGTGCTGCCGGAACACAGACAACACACAGAAAGGTGATAGACAGGGGGAATTATTGGGGCAGGATTATAGAGGACCCTGCTGCTCTGCTAGGGACACAGATGTAAGGAGGGGCTCTGCTGGGGACACAGATGTATGAAGGGGCTCTGCTGGGAATACAGATGTGAGGAGGGGCTCCGCTGGGGACACAGATGTGAGGAGGGGCTCCGCTGGGGACACAGATGTATGGAGGGGCTCCGCTGGGGACACAGATGTAAGGAGGGGCTCCCCTGGGGACACAGATGTAAGGAGGGGCTCCGCTGACGGGGACACAGATGTAAGGAGGGGTTACGCTGATGGAGACACAGATGTAAGGAGGGGCTCCACTGATGGGGACACAGATGTAAGGCGGGACTCCGCTCACGGGGACACAGATGTAAGGAGGGACTCTGCTGGGGGCACCTGATGTAAGGAGGGACTCCGCTCGGGGCACCTGATGTAAGAAGGGACTCCGCTAGGGGCACCTGATGTAAGGACGGACTCCGGTGGGAGCACCTAAAGTAAGGACGGACTCCGCTCGGGACACCTGATGGCATCTGGTGGCAGGCGACGTGGCAAGTGACACGCTCAGGGCTCCCACTGATTCTGCATTATGGTGAGTTCAATGATTTCATTTTATATTACAATGTAACAATAGAAATTTGCGCTTCAATCATCCTGACACCATAACAACCATGGTGCCGGGATAATTGAAGTGCTAACACCAGGTGTTTGGAGTATCTTTATCTGCTGATTGTTAAACTTTCTAGAATACACATATTTCTATTGTTGTGTAGGATCTGGGCCTGCTGTCCTTCCCTCTCTCCCTCCCTCTCCCTCCCTCTACCTCCATCCCTCGTTCATCTCAGATGCTAACCACACCACCTTAGAGCCATGCCCGCCATTTCACTAAAACTACGCCCATTTTCATCAAGTGGGAGGGGTCAAAAAGGAAGGGCGGGGTCTGCAGCCCCCCATACTAAAACTTCACCAGCCGCCACTGGGTGTGACCAGCGTTTACCTTCATAACAGCATCAATTCTTCCAGGTACACTTGCACGCAGTTTGTGACAAAACTTGGCAGGTAGGTTGTTCCAAACATCTTTAAGAACTAACCACTGATCTTCTGTGGATGTAGGCTGCATCAAATTGTTCTGTCTCTTCATGTAATCCCAGACAGACTCCATGATGTTGAGATCAGTAGACGTGTAATTTTCCGTTTTCGGAATTTTCAGTTCTCGGTAATTTGGATGTATCCAAATTTTTGAATTACAATAGTACCGAATTTAAACGAATCCAAAATAATGAAAAAAAAAAATTAGAATTTTAATAGTTTTCAAATTTGAATTTGAAAAGTTTTCTAAACGAAAAATTTTCGAATTCAAATAGTTTGATTTGTTTTTCAATTTCCAAAGATAATAAAATAAAATAGAAAATAAAGGAATAGAATGGATTAAAAAAGATAAGAATAGAATAAAAAAAGAATAGAATTTAACCATCTTCTGAAATTCAAATTTCAAATAGAATAACTTTGAATTTGTTTACACAAGAAATTAATAGAATAGAAAACAATAGAATAGACTATAATGAAATAGAAAAGAATATAATTAAAAAAAAACAATAGAATAGAATATAACCTTTCCCAAAAATGAAATAGAATAGATATTATTTTTCAATTCTATTTTAATCTCTTCTATTCAAATTGGTTACCGTATATACTCGAGTATAAGTCGTTCCGAGTATAAGTCGAGGCCCTAATTTACCACAAAAAAATGGGAAAAACGTATTGACCCGAGTATAAGACGAGGGTGAGAAATGCATAGCTACTGTAAGTGGAAAAGAGGGTCAATAATGCCCATTTGCAGCATCACTGTGCCCATTTGCATGCCTCACTGTGCCCATTTGCAGCCATAGGTCCCCCGAACTTCAAACTCGATAGTTAAGGGTTCCTAGATGCCCCCTAGCTGCAGCCAAAATTTGGGGTCTCTGAACCCAAAGGGTCCCGAAATGACTGCTGCAGATGGACACAGTTGACTGAATTTGGGGCCCCGTATCACGGGACCACTTAGTGCTAGGAACCCCAAATTTGGTGTGCAAACCCAGTGGAACTAGCACCATAAAATTCCCAGCTGGGGTTTCTAGCTCCAAGTGGCCCCGAGATACAGGGCCCCAAAAATCAGTTCAGAAAATGTCAAGCACTTTTCTGCAGCAGAGAATGACATTTTCTGAACCGGTTTGGGGCCCCGTATCTCAGGTCCACTTGGTGTTAGGAACCCCACCCTTGGATATGTTATGGTACCAGTTCCACTGGGTTTGCACACCAAATTTGGGGTTCCTAGCACCAAGTGGCCCTGAGATATGGAGCCCCAAAGTCGGTTCAGAAAATGTCAAGCACTTTTCTGCAGCAGAGAATGACATTTTCCGAACCAATTTTGGGGCCCCGTATCTCAAGGCCACTTAGAGCTAGGAACTTCAGCTTTGGATATGTTATGGCACCAGTTCCACTGGGTTTGCACACCAAATTTGGGGTTCCTAGCACCAAGTGGCCCTGAGATACGGGGCCCCAAAGTCAGTTCAGAAAATGAAATTTTTTGCTGTAGAAAAGTGCTTGACTCGAGTATAAGTCGAGGGGGGCACTTTCAGCACAAAAAAATGTGCTGAAAAATTCGACTTATACTCGAGTATATACGGTATATTCTTTCTATTCTATTGTTTTTTTATTCTATTCTGTTGCATTCTATTCTTTTCTATTTGAATTTCAGAACATGGTTATATTTTTTATTTTATTCTATTTATTTCTATTCTGTTCTTTTATTTTCTATTCTATTTTGTTCTGGTTTACTCTATTATATTGTATTCTTTTATTTTCTGTTATATTATTTTCTATTTTTTTTTATCTTCTTTTCTATTTTATTCTCTTTGGAAATTGAAAAACAAATTGAAAAGTTTTCGAATTTGAAAAGTATTCGAATACGAATAAACAAACCGATTTCCGAAAACAAATTAAATGGATTAAACTCATTTTTTCGTTCTGCACATGTCTAGACATCAGGGCTCTGTGGGGGTCAAACAATCACTTCCACATACTGGCTGTATGACTGGGGTTGTTGTCCTGCTGCAGAATACATTTGGAGACAATCACACGCTTCCCTAATGGTATAACATGATGAATAAGTATCTGCCTGTATTTCTCAGCATTGAGGATGCCATTGATCCTGATCAAATCTCCAACTCCATTTGCAGAAATGCAGCCCCAAACTTGTGAGGAACCTCCACCATGCTTCAGTGTTGCCTGTAGACACTCATTATTGTACCATTCTCCAGCCCTTCAGTGAACAAACTCCTCCTGCTACAGCCAAAAATTTCACATTTTGACTCATTAGTTCAGAGCACCTGCAGCCATTTCTGCACCCCAATTTCTATGTTTTTTTGCTCAGTTGAGTCATTTAGCCTTGTTTCTACATCAGAGATGCTTTTTGGCCGCAATTCTTCCATGAAGGACAGTTCTGGCCAGACAGTAGGGTGTACCTGGGTCCCACTGGTTTCTGCCAGTTCTTTGCTGATGGCATTGCTGGATATCTTTCCATGTCAAAGGGAAGTAAGCATGATATGTCTTTCATCTGCTGCATTGTTTCCTTGACCTACCACTGCGTCTACAATCCTCAGCATTACCCGCTTCTTTGTGCATCTTTAAAAGAGCTTAACCACTTGCCTACTAGGCACTTAAACCCCATTCCTGCCCAGACCAATTCTCAGCTTTCAGTGCTCTCACACTTTGAATGACAATTACTCAGCCATATAACACTGTACCCAAATGTATTTTTTGCCCTTTTTTCATACAAATAGAGCTATGTTTTGTTGGTATTTGATCACCTCTGGGTTGTTTTTTTTGCGCTATAAATTAAAAAAGACCGAACATTTTGAAAAAAAAACACATTTTTCTTAGTTTCTGTGATTACATTTTGCAAATTAAATTAATTTTTCTTCATAAATTTTGGCCACAATTTATACATATTACATTACATTATACATTACATATCTTTGGTAAAAATAACCCAAATTAGTGGATATTATCTGGTCTTTGTGAAAGTTATAGAGTCTACAATCTATGGTGCAAATCATAAAAAAATTGATCACTCCTGATGTACTGGTGGCCTTCATTTCTTGCGACCCTCAACAAGCCAGGAAAGTACAAATACCCCTCAAATGACCCCTTTTTTGAAAGTAGACATTCCAAGGTATTTAGTGAGATGTATGGTGAGGTTTTTGATGTTGTCATTTTTTTCCACAATTCTTTGCAAAATGAAGATTTTTTTTTTTCCACATAATTGTCATTGTAATAGGTTATTTCTCTCACATGGCATGTGTATACCACAAATGACGCCCCAAAATACATTCTGCTACTCCTAAGTATGGTGATACCACATGTGTGGGACTTTTTCACAGCCTAGCCACATAGAGAGGCCCAACATGCAGGGAGCACCATCAGGTGTTCAAGGAGCATAAATTACACATCTAATGCCGCGTACACACAACCGGTTTTACCGTCAGAATAAACTCCAAAGGTTTCTCAGACGGAACTCCGACGGAATTCCACTCAAGCGGTCTTGCATACACACGGTCACACCAAAGTCCGACCGTCCAGAACGCGGTGACATACAACACGTACGACATGACTAGAAAAAGGAAGTTCAATAGCCAGTAGCCAATAGCTTCCGTCTTGTACTTGCTTCAGAGCATGCATTGTTTTTGATCCGTCGGAACAGCATACAGACGAGCGTTTTTCCCGACAGAAATTGGTTCCATCGGAAATTTTTAGAACATGTTCCTTTTCTAGGTCCGTTATAATTTTTGGAAAAAAAAGGTCCGATGAGGCATACACACGATCAGAATAGACGATGAAAAGACTCCGTCGGACCTTTTCTGTCGGACATTCCACTCTTGTGTACGCGGCTAAACTTGTTGACTACCTATTACACATTTGAAGGCCCTGGAGCACCAGGACAATGACACGTGACACTGATGACAGATGGCACTGATACGTGGCACTGATGACACATGACACTGATGACACATGGCACTAATACGTGGCACTGATGGCAAGTGACACTGATGACAGATGGCACTAATACATGACACTGATGACACGTGACACTGATGACAGATGGCACTAATACGTAGCACTGATGACACGTGGCACTGATGACAGATGGCACTAATACGTGGCACTGATGACAGATGGCACTAATACGTGGCACTGATGACACGTGACACTGATGTGGCACTGATGACAGATGGTACTGATACGTGGCACTGATGACACTTAACACTGATGACAGATGGCACTGACAGGTGGCACTGGGGACAGGTGGCACTGGGGACAGATGGCACTGGGGACAGGTACTGTGGGCACTGTGTTTTATTGAGTGTTCACTCACGCTGCAGCACAGAAGCTCTCCCTCCTCACACACGGTCTCTGTGTGAGGAGGGAGAGCCGGCAATGAGAGATGATCTCATATGTTTACATTTGAGATCATCCCCCATTGGACACGCCGATCGAGTGCTAAATGGCCGCTGTGATTGGCCATTTAGCACGGTCTGTGATTGGCCATGTCCAAGGGACACGGCCAACGCAGATTTTCCCCGATGTGCGCCTGCGGCGGCGCATGGGGAACAAGTAAACAGGAGGCTGTGCAGGGACGCCCTCCCGGCAATTAAGCGCCGTGCTGTACCATTCTTTTGGCTATAGTGCGGGCGCCAAGTGGTTAAACAGCACATCTTGAAACCACAGTCTGCTTTGAAATTTTACTTAATAGTAGCAGTAGCAGAGTTTGACTGTTTCTTGCCCAGTTTTAAGCCTGCAACAGCTGCTTCTGTTTCAGTTAATGACTGTGTTTTAAACCACATATCAAATTGATGATCATTAGCACCAGCTTGGTATAATTGATTATTCATACACCTGACTCTAATCTTACAAAATCCCTGACTTTGCAAGTGTAATAATTCATGCTGGTTTGAAACCAAAGGGTAGTCACATCCAATATTGATTTGATTTTGATTTTGCTTCTGTTCGATCACTTTGCATTTTGTAAATTGATAAAAATAAATAATTAAAAAATATATATTTTGAAAGCATTCTTACATTACAGCATTTCACACCTTCCTAAAACCTATGTACAGTACTGTAATGCCCTGTACACACGATCGGACATTGATTGGACATTCCGACAACAAAATCCATCTGATTTTTTCCAACGGATGTTGGCTCAAACTTGTCTTACATACACACGGTTGCACAATGTTGTCGGAAAATCCGATCTTTCTGAACGCGGTGACGTAAAACACGTCCGTCGGGACTATAAACGGGGCAGTAGCCAATAGCTTTCGTCTCTCAATTTATTCTGAGCATGCGTGGCACTTTGTGCGTCGGATTTGTGTACACACGATCGGAATTTAAACGATCAGATTTTGTTGTCGGAAAATTTTATATCCTGCTCTCAAACTTTGTGTGTCGGAAATTCTGATGGGAAATGTCCGATGGAGCCCACACACGATCGGAATTTCTGGCAACACAATCCAATCACACTTTTTCCGTCGGAAAAAGTGCGATCGGTGTGTACAGGGCATAAGAGTAAAAAGCTCACCTCACTTCATTTGTGAGGGTGGCTATGGTGGCTCCACATGGTCTCACTGTATAAGTGATGTAGTCACCGTTCCTGGCACATTCCTGATGTAGACTAAATTGTTATATGCGATGCACTACATCTTGGGAGTCCTAGGAGAGCAGTTCACTGACTGTAATATTCACGCACTGCTCGCAACTTAACAACTCAAAGTTTGGGGGGAAAAAAGCATAAAGTAGAATAATATCATTTACATGACCTTGCCAGGGTTATTTCACCATGACAAGTTGCATCCCTACAAAGCTAATAGCATTCCACAGCATGGCGTGTGTTATTCTGAATTTTTTAATTTTATTTTTTATGTTAAGGAGACTTTTATCTTGAGTAGCTGGTGTAGTTCCATTGGCCCACCACTCTCTAGGCAGATATTTTTCCTTTTTCATTTTAGAGAAATGACCAATGTTCAGTCAGGCCTCTGTCTTAAGATTGTATTGAAAAAGATAATGGTGTAGGAACCTTGTCTGATTTAGAGATAAGCTATTTTTTGCTTACTGGCTGGGCAGTTTTAATTAACCTCTGCCGCTACAGAAACATCTTTGAATAATGTGAAACATTCTATTTCTTTTTCAGTAACAGAATGTAACGTCTGCATACACACTGCAGATTTCATTCAATGGGGTGACAGCTGTCAAAATATACATTGCTCACTATTTTCATTATGTAACCAAGACATTCCTTGTTTTTGTTGGTCTTGGTAAATTGCTTTTATCCCAAATTGTATATACAGTATATAGCATTTTTAAATTAAATATCAGTTTATTCGTTTTTAATGCTCAATGTTTAAAAATATTGCATTCTGTGCATGAAATTTAAGCACTGTACAATACATTATTTGTTACGTGCTCCCAAATACTTACAAATTGATACTGTCACCACCACCAGCTCCCGATCCCTAAGTGCAGGCTTCCTTGAACTTCCTATTGGGAGATTGCACATTGGTAGCAAGTCTCAGTGGACAGCAGTGTTCATTCTATTTCCTAATCGTTAGTGGGGTGAAACAGAAGTTTGTTTTTGACCACGATGATGGGAAAATTCAAAGCAGCAGGATAGAAAATGTTTTTTGAACAAATGTCTTTGTAATAGTGTATCTAGTGTATCTGGTTTTTCGTTTCTGAAAGTCCATTCATTCTAAAATCAAAAATGTTAACAGCAAACAAAAGTTTGGAGGACTTTTGATCAGCATTCCCCAGTTCATCGATTTGTTCTATGAATTTTTGTACATAGTTTTCATACAAATGTTCAAACGAACATTCTTAATGATATGAAGCATATCAAACTGATGTCAAAATCTAACACAAGCAGGGTAGAGCAAGGGTGTTAAAATGTGAAGGTCTGAAAGTCAGAAATTGCATATTTCTGAAAACTCTGAAAACCTTTCTCTTCAGAGTAGCCTATCGTACCCATACCTAACAGCTATATTTTCATTTTCTCCATCTGATCACCCCCCACAGTTATTACCTTTTGTTCCACTTGACCCTCCCTTCTAGATTGTAAGCTCTAACAAGCAGGGCCCTCTGATTCCTCCTGTATTGATTTGTATTGTAACTGTAATGTCTCCCTCCATTTTGTAAAGTGCTGCACAAACTGTTGGCTCTATATAAATCCTGAATAATAATAATACAATTTCATATTTCCTTATTAAAGTTGGCTCACGATGTCCTGGTTACCTTAGCTGACTTCATGCCAAAGGAATGTCATTACAAATTGACCAAGTCCTTAAAAGGTCATATTGCTATATGCTTGCAGTGGGAGTTGACCATTTCCTTACATTCAAGTCCTGTATATACTACAGCTATACCTTGGAATATTCAGTCTCGTCTCCAGGGCTGCATTATGCATGCGTCTGGTCTGGTTATCTGTGCCATGCCACATAAGCGGGTGGAGCGAAAAGGCATCCTTCAATAAGTATTCTTGTTATATTTTCTAATATTAGTATATTTGTTATCTGTATCTGCCATGGCTTAATTAAATGTTATACTTATAAATATTTGTGTGATCTCTTTGCACATCTCAAATAAAACCCCAAAAACGTAAACTATCATGTAACAAGTGATAAAATTCAGGTATACAGTATATCAAATGCTACAATAATTACTACTAATATGTGCTACATGAAAATACATTCTGTTTAACATTTTTAGACCTAATTCAGTATTAGGTCTAAAATCAGTTCAGTAATTCAGTGACTAATACTTAAACCCCTGTGAAAAAAAAAAAGATTAATACACTAAAAAAATACAAGGATTTGTTTATATTCCTCTTTAATATGTTCTTAGAAAATAATTTTAAAAAATTGTTCCATATAAAACCCCTAATTATTTAATTGCTAAATTCTCATACTGTGCAGAAGATAAATATACCTGTGAGTAGATAATACAACTATCGACAGAATATATTATATAGAACCTGGTATATGCTTTCTATGGTGTCTTGTCTTTTGCATCGTATAATATAGGCTCTTGCTTGCTGTCAAGTCAATCAATACTTATTGAGGCTCACAGCAATTTATCTTTTATGCACTAAGCAGGAAGATCATTCTCTATGTGTCTCTGACTGCTGCTTTCAGAGATAACTATACATTTCTTCAATAATTCTGCAAGGACTGAGATAAAAGTAGTTTATTGGTCTGTATCTTAATTGATGTATTTGTCTTCCATCATGTTTTCTGTAATCATAAGCTTGTCTCTGATATATTTACTATGGCAATGAGAAATATTTATTGATTTCTCTTGTCTAAAATGTTCAGGAGGGTAACTACCAAACTGGTATAGACTGCTTTACAGAGAAATATTAAAAGAATATTGGTATTCGACAACAGGCATTTTCTTTGCAGAAATGTCCACAGTATCCCTCTACTGTGTGTGTGTGTATATATATATATATATATATATATATATATATATATATATATATATATATATATATATAGCATCAGTTCTTAACTAGTGGTGCAGAGTCTTATGCTCTGTACACACGGTCGGATTTTCCGATGGAAAACGTGTGATAGGACCTTGTTGTCGGAAATTCCGACCGTGTGTAGGCTCCATCACACATTTTCCATCGGAATTTCCGACACACGAAGTTTAAGAGCTTGCTATAAAATTTTCCGACAACAATATCTGTTGTCGGAAATTCCGATCGTGTGTATACAAATCCGACGCACAAAGTTCCACACATGCTCAGAATAAATTAAGAGACGAAAGCTATTGGCTACTGCCCGGTTTTAGTCCCGACGTACGTGTTTTACGTCACTGCGTTCAGAACGATCGGATTTTCCGACAACTTTGTGTTACCGTGTGTATGCAAGACAAGTTTGAGTCAACATCCGTCGAAAAAAAACATGGATTTTGTTGTCGGAATATCCGATCAATGTCCGACCGTGTGTACAGGGCATTACAGTATATTCATCATAACTGTCTGGCATTTTAACAAATGATACATCATGTATATAATTGATATACTGTAGCTATTTTTGTTATTAAAAAAAAAACAATAGATTGTTTGGAAAAAATCTACACATAATTAGGTTAAAACAATTCCCATATTATGGGGTACTTCAGATAAGGCCACTCATGATCAACATTGACTTCTATGGATGTCTGAAGATAAGTTTTCAACACTTTAAGTATTTTGTTTTGTTTTAGATAGCGAAGGAAAGGGTAAAACCCCTTCTAATATATCCCCGCCGGGAGAACACATTGATTACTGCTAGCAGCTACACTAACCACTAGCAATAATCCCATGTGAATTCTGACAGGCTGGTTGTACCCAAATGTATCAATCTATCAACTTGGGTATATTCAGCCTGTCCATACACAGTTCACATTTCACCCAGTCATGCATAGAATAAATAATAATTGGTAATGCGACTATTATGCTGTGTACACCCGAGCGGACTTTCGACGGACTGAACTCCGAAGGACTTTTTGACGGACGTTCGACGGAGTTGCGACGGAGATCCGACGCAACGGACTTGCCTACACACGATCACACCAAAGTCCGACTGATTCAAACGGGTTGACGTACGACCGGACTAGAATAAGGAAGTTCATAGCCAGTAGCCAATAGCTGCCCTAGCGTCGTTGTTTGCCTGTCAGACTAGCATACCGACGAACTGATTTTTTGACTAGACTTGAAACATGTTCTATTTTTAAAGTCCGTCTGATTTTTTGACAGCAAAGGTCCGATGAAGCCCACACACGATCGAATTGTCCGGCGGATTCGTTCCTTCGGACCTTTGCTGTCGAAAAGTCCAGTCATGTGTACACGGCATAGCACTAACATAATAATATTGTTTCCCAATAAGAGCAAAGGGTTGCAGCACAGTACAGTCTATGAGTAAATATACAGTAAAGTAAAAAATGTCTACTTGCATTTCCCTTAGTGCATGGACACAAGCTCAAATAGAGATAACTGTCTATCCAGATGGCTGGCTGGAGGGTTTCCCCGACCTGTTCCACAGGCAAGTGACGTCAAAAGTCTCTAGTCTGGACACCTGAGTGAATGGCTGTAGACACAGGACCACCCCACTGGAAATTCAGCAGCCTGGAGACATGGCGACAGTTAAAGCAATGCCCTTGGCAGTGGCGGGGACTTCTCCTAAAGCTGTATTCTATTGTGCTCCAAAGCAGCTGTCTTCACAGTGAAGTGAGCAGACATTTGCTATCAGATCTTATGCCCAATCACTTCTATCTCTTCAGGTGTGGTCCCTCAGGACTGATGACCGAAGGAATCAGGTAAACCTATATTCAACTTGGTGTGTCCAGGAACCCAGGATATTGGGGCAAAAGTATTAAAGGGGCCTGCATCTGCCACTGAATAGGTGAATAAAGAGGCACTCTAATACTTTTATAATCATATCCTAAAGAATATTAATTATTGGTGATAATAGGAATGCCATGGTTTTGGCAAGATACACGATGATGCCACAGGTACCTTAAAGACCTTTGCTTTTAAAAAAGTTTTATCAGTAAGATTGCTTAAACTTCAACTATACCCGGAAATTAAAAATCAGCATGGTTAACTTCCATAGCAATAATAAATAATAGTGCCTCCTTTAAGATACTGAAATCTCTGTCATACCAAAAGATTAAATCACTGGTAAACCTGCTAGTCCATAGTACTTCCTATTGCAAAGGCATTTTTCCTCTAGTGAATAGTCAACAGTGTCATCACTAGGGATGAGCCGAACACCCCCCGGTTCGGTTCGCACCAGAACCCGCGAACGGACCGCAAGTTCGCACGAACGTTAGAACCCCATTGACGTCTATGGGACTCGAACGTTCGAAATCAAAAGTGCTCATTTTAAAGGCTAATTTGCATGGTATTGTCCTAAAAAGGGTGTGGGGACCCGGGTCCTACCCCAGGGGACATGTATCAATGCAAAAAAAACTTTTAAAAACGGCCGTTTTTTCGGGAGCAGTGATTTTAATGATGCTTAAAGTAAAAAAAAAAAAGTGAAATATTCCTTTTAATATCGTACCTGGGGGGTGTCTATAGTATGCCTGTAAAGTGACGCGTGTTTCCCATGTTTAGAACAGTCCCTGCACCAAATGTCATTTTTAAAGGAAAAAATCTAATTTAAAACTGCTTGCGGGTTTAATGTCATGTCGGGTCATGGCAATATGGATGAAAATCAGTGAGACAAACGGCATGGGTACCCCCCAGTCCATTACCAGGCCCTTTGGGTCTTGTATGGATATTAAGGGGAACCCCGCACCCAAATTAAAATAAGGAAAGGTCCCTATATACTCTGAACAGCAGTATACAGGCGGTGCAAACAAGACAGGGACTGTAGGTTTGTTGTTAAGTAGAATCTGTTTGTAATTTTGAACATTTTTAACGTGTTTAGCTCCAGCCAAAAAATCTTTTCTAAGCTTTTTGGAAAACATAGGGAAGGGTTATCACCCCTGTGACATTTGTTTTGCGTCTTTCCTCCTCTTCAGAAGATTTCACCTCACTTTTTTGTCCCAATGAAAAATGTTTTTTGAAAATTTGGGTTTTTTTGTGGAACAAGGATTGGAAAGCATCAGTGGAAAGGAGAAATTGTTTTCCCATATTAACTCTTACAGGAGAGAATTTCCCTTCCTAGGGGTAGATTTCATCTCACTTCCTGTTGTCTCCTTCCGTTTGCAAGTAGGAGTCGTTTGTAAGTTAGATGTTTGAAAGTAGGGTCCTGCCCTATATACTCAGCAGAAATTTGGGCCTTAGGTGTTGCTGTGGCCAAAACACTGTAAGCCCTCACAGGGCCCTGCTGTGAAATATTAGATCAAGAATTGTAATTACATGCCCCTGTTGAACAGGAGCTGAAAAATTAGGCCTTAGGCACTGGTGCTGGTGCCACAACACTGCAACCCCTCACAGACACTCTAGTTGGAACGCAGGAACGAGCCCTGCTGCAAAGTATTGCATCAAAAATTGTAATTACACACCCCTGTTAGACAGGGGCAGAAAAATTGGGCCTTAGGCACTGGTGCTGGTGCCACAACACTGCAACCCCTCACAGACACTCTAGTTGGAACGCAGGAACGAGCCCTGCTGCAAAGTATTGCATCAAAAATTGTAATTACACGCCCCTGTTAGACAGGGGCAGAAAAATTGGGTCTTAGGCACTGGTGCTGGTGCCACAACACTGCAACCCCTCACAGACACTCTAGTTGGAACGCAGGAACGAGCCCTGCTGCAAAGTATTGCATCAAAAATTGTAATTACACGCCCCTGTTAGACAGGGGCAGAAAAATTGGGCCTTAGGCACTGGTGCTGGTGCCACAACACTGCAACCCCTCACAGACACTCTAGTTGGAATGCAGGAACGAGCCCTGCTGCAAAGTATTACATCAAAAATTGTAATTACACGCCCCTGTTAAACAGGGGCTGAAAAATTGTGCCTTAGGCACTGGTGGTGGCGCCCAGAACCAAAAATGTTCTTACAAGCTATCAGCGTGATGATTGAGGAGGAAGAGGATAATTACTCAGGGATAGTCACTCAGCATCAGCATAGGCAGTCTTTGAAGGGATCTGAAAAAAATTATTCAGTTACATCAGCATCAGGTGCTTGGTAGCTGGTGGTGATCCAAGACTGATTCATTTTTATGAAGGTCAGCCGATCGACCGAGTCAGTGGACAGACGCACCCTGTGATCGGTTACCACGCCTCCAGCAGCACTGAATGTGCGTTCCGAAAGAACGCTGGATGCAGGACAGGCCAGTAGCTCAATTGCATACTGTGCAAGCTCTGGCCAGTGATCCATCCTCAAGACCCAGTAACCCAGAGGATTTTCGGTGGGAAAGGTGTCCAAGTCTGATCTTGCCCCTAGGCATTCCTGCACCATGTAAAACAGACGCTGGCGATGGTTGCTGGAACCGATCATACCTTGGGGCTGCGGACCAAAAAATTGTCTGAACGCATCGGTCAGACGGCCACCTTCTCCACCGCTCCTTCTTTGACTGACCGAAGCCTCAGCAACACGTTGTCCAGAAACAGGCGTTTGTAACCTCCCAGTCTCTGGGAACGCGTTGCACAGACCTTTCTGCAAGGCCTCCCGAAGATGTTTCATCCTCTGCTCCCTCTGCGATGGCAAGATAAGGTCCGCAACCTTACCCTTGTAACGTGGATCAAGGAGGGTTGCCAGCCAGTATTGGTCCTTCTCCTTGATACCACGAATACGAGGATCCTTACGCAGGCTTTGCAGGATCAGGGAGGCCATGCAGCGTAGGTTTGCTGAGGCATTCGGTCCGGAGTCCTCTGGGTCACTAAGGACAACAACGTCCGCAGCCACCTCCTCCCAGCCACGTACAAGTCCATGTGTTCCTTGGGACTGATCCCTTAAAGACTGCTGATGCTGAGTGCCAGGCTCCACCTCCATACTGACACAATCTTCCTCCTCCTCCTCCTCCTCCTCCTCCTCGTCCTCTTCCTGTGTGATCGGCGGGCACGCAGGAACACTGTCTGGATAAAGGGGGCCTTGAGAGCTAAGGAAGTCCTCCTCTTCCTGCCTCTGTTCTGCCTCAAGTGCCCTGTCCATTATTCCACGCAGCGTGTGCTCCAACAGGTGGACAAGGGGGACAGTGTCACTGATGCATGCACTGTCAGTGCTCACCATCCTCGTGGCCTCCTCGAATGGTGACAGGACAGTGCATGCATCCCTGATCATGGCCCACTGGCGTGGGGAAAAAAAACCAAGGTCCCCTGACCCTGTCCTGGTGCCATAGTCGCACAGGTACTCATTGATGGCCCTCTGCTGCGTGTGCAGCCGCTGCAGCATGGCCAATGTCGAGTTCCACCTGGTGGGCATGTCACAGATTAGGCGGTTCTTGGGCAGGTTAAACTCCTTTTGGAGGTCCGTCAGCCGAGCACTGGCATTATATGACCGGCGGAAATGCACACAGACTTTCCTGGCCTGCCTCAGGACATCCTGTAAGCCCGGGTACCTGCCCAAGAACTGCTGCACCACCAAGTTAAGGACGTGAGCCAAACAGGGCACATGGGTCAGTTGTCCCTGTCGGAGGGCAGAGAGGAGGTTGGTGCCATTGTCGCAAACCACCATTCCTGCCTTAAGTTGGCATGGCGTCAACCACCTCTGAACCTGCCCCTGCAGAGCTGACAGAACCTCTGCCCCAGTGTGGCTCCTGTCCCCCAAGCACACCAGCTCAAGCACCGCATGGCATCTTTTGGCCTGCGTACTTGCGTAGCCCCTTGAACGCCTACGGAGCACCGCTGGTTCCGAGGAAGAGGCCATGGAGGAAGAAGAAGAGGAGGGGGTGGAGGAGAGAGGTGTGTCACAATCAGCATTTTGGAGGCGTGGTGGCGGAACAACCTCCAACACTACTGCACCTTGTCCTGCATCCTTCCCAGCTGCCAGCAGAGTCACCCAATGCGCCGTGAAACTTAAGTAACGTCCCTGTCCATGCCTGCTGGACCATGAGTCAGCGGTAATATGCACCTTACCGCTGACCGCCCTGTCCAGCGAGGCATGGACATTGCCTTCCACATGCCGGTAGAGAGCCGGAATCGCCTTCCGTGAGAAAAAGTGGCGTTTGGGTACCTGCCACTGAGGAACCGCACATTCCACAAACTCACGGAAGGGGGCAGAGTCTACCAACTGAAAAGGCAGCAGTTGAAGTGCTAGCAATTTTGCCAAGCTAGCATTCAACCGCTGGGCATGTGGATGGCTGGGAGCAAACTTCTTTCGGCGGTGCAGCAGCTGGGGCAGGGAAATTTGCCTGGTACAATCTGACGTCGGTGTACCAAAAGCAGATTGCCCACAAGTACTTGGCTGTGACACACCTAATTCTACACCTTCATTCCTCTCACTGCAGGTCTCAGAGAGGACTGAAGGTCTAGTGGGGTTGGAAATCTCAGCTGATGAGGAGCAAGGAGAGATCCTCTTTGTTCTTTGGTGTGGGTCTTTTAGATATGCTTGCCAACGAACTGCATGGCAGGTCAACATATGTCTGGTCAAGCATGTGGTACCCAAGCAGGAGATGTTTTGGCCACGCGAGATACGCTTGAGACATATGTTGCAAATAGCAGCGGTGCGATCTGATGCACTCGTCTCAAAAAAGGCCCACACCAAAGAACTTTTTGAATAACGCGCAGAGACTGCAGCGCCCTGCACATGTGGAGCTTTGGGGTGTGATGCAGTCAATGTGCTGCCCTTAGGCTGGCCCCTGGAGGGCATCCTGCCTCGTTGGTGATGTGCCGCCTCCTCCTCCTCCTCCTCCTCCTCCTCTCTCCTATCAGGCACCCACGTTGAGTCAGTGACCTCATCATCCCCTCCCTCCTCATCACTGGAGCAAACCTGGCAGTATGCTGCAGCAGGGGGAGCATGACTGCCAGATTGCTGTCCTTCTTGGGCACCCCCTCTGTCCGTGCTCATGTTACTGCCTTCATCGAGCTCAGTATCATCATCAGAGCCTTCCAAACGCTGGGCATCCTCCTGGAGCATGTACCCAACACTGTGGTCAAACAGTTCGAGGGAATCCTCAGGAGGACATGGTGGAGCTAGGGAAGGAGTCACTGATGACATTGAGCTGAGGGAAGAGGCCGCTGCTTTGCCAGACAAAGCACCCTGGGCATGGGTGAGAGAGGATGAGGAGGATGAGGACGGCTTGGTCATCCACTCGACCAAGTTTTCTGCATGTTGCGGCTCAACACGGCCAGCTGCCGAAAAAAAGGCCAAGCGTGTCCCATGGCCACGGGCTGATGAGGATGCACCGTCTCCACGACCAGCACTAGACACAGAGCCTGCTTGCCCTCTCTTATTGGCTTGTGACTGTCTGCCTCTCCTTCTTGGCCTTCCAGACATACTAATGGCCTGTAGCTGCACTAAGCTGGGATAGAACACCTGTAATTTTCTTCAGGTAGCTTTATATACTGTAACCAGACAAGCCTGCCTGTCAGTAGGAAGATAACAGGAACGGATCTAGCTGAACACTGTGAGCAGGACGCACTGACTGCACTAAATGTAAATAGCAGGAACAGATCTAGCTGAACACTGTGAGCAGGACGCACTGACTGCACTAAATGTAAATAGCAGGAACGGATCTAGCTGAACACTGTGAGCAGGACGCACTGACTGCACTAAATGTAAATAGCAGGAACGGATCTAGCTGAACACTGTGAGCAGGACGCACTGCACTAAATGTAAATAGCAGGAACAGATCTAGCTGAACACTGTGAGCAGGACGCACTGCACTAAATGTAAATAGCAGGAACGGATCTAGCTGAACACTGTGAGCAGGACGCACTGCACTAAATGTAAATAGCAGGAACAGATCTAGCTGAACACTGTGAGCAGGACGCACTGCACTAAATGTAAATAGCAGGAACGGATCTAGCTGAACACTGTGAGCAGGACGCACTGCACTAAATGTAAATAGCAGGAACGGATCTAGCTGAACACTGTGAGCAGGACGAACTGCACTAAATGTAAATAGCAGGAACAGATCTAGCTGAACACTGTGAGCAGGACGCACTGCACTAAATGTAAATAGCAGGAACGGATCTAGCTGAACACTGTGAGCAGGACGCACTGCACTAAATGTAAATAGCAGGAACAGATCTAGCTGAACACTGTGAGCAGGACGCACTGACTGCACTAAATGTAAATAGCAGGAACAGATCTAGCTGAACACTGTGAGCAGGACGCACTGCACTAAATGTAAATAGCAGGAACAGATCTAGCTGAACACTGTGAGCAGGACGCACTGCACTAAATGTAAATAGCAGGAACGGATCTAGCTGAACACTGTGAGCAGGACGCACTGCACTAAATGTAAATAGCAGGAACGGATCTAGCTGAACACTGTGAGCAGGACGAACTGCACTAAATGTAAATAGCAGGAACAGATCTAGCTGAACACTGTGAGCAGGACGCACTGCACTAAATGTAAATAGCAGGAACGGATCTAGCTGAACACTGTGAGCAGGACGCACTGCACTAAATGTAAATAGCAGGAACAGATCTAGCTGAACACTGTGAGCAGGACGCACTGCACTAAATGTAAATAGCAGGAACGGATCTAGCTGAACACTGTGAGCAGGACGCACTGCACTAAATGTAAATAGCAGGAACGGATCTAGCTGAACACTGTGAGCAGGACGAACTGCACTAAATGTAAATAGCAGGAACAGATCTAGCTGAACACTGTGAGCAGGACGCACTGCACTAAATGTAAATAGCAGGAACGGATCTAGCTGAACACTGTGAGCAGGACGCACTGACTACACTAAATGTAAATAGCAGGAACAGATCTAGCTGAACACTGTGAGCAGGACGCACTGCACTAAATGTAAATAGCAGGAACAGATCTAGCTGAACACTGTGAGCAGGACGCACTGCACTAAATGTAAATAGCAGGAACGGATCTAGCTGAACACTGTGAGCAGGACGCACTGCACTAAATGTAAATAGCAGGAACGGATCTAGCTGAACACTGTGAGCAGGACGAACTGCACTAAATGTAAATAGCAGGAACAGATCTAGCTGAACACTGTGAGCAGGACGCACTGCACTAAATGTAAATAGCAGGAACGGATCTAGCTGAACACTGTGAGCAGGACGCACTGCACTAAATGTAAATAGCAGGAACAGATCTAGCTGAACACTGTGAGCAGGACGCACTGCACTAAATGTAAATAGCAGGAACGGATCTAGCTGAACACTGTGAGCAGGACGCACTGCACTAAATGTAAATAGCAGGAACAGATCTAGCTGAACACTGTGAGCAGGACGCACTGCACTAAATGTAAATAGCAGGAACGGATCTAGCTGAACACTGTGAGCAGGACGCACTGCACTAAATGTAAATAGCAGGAACAGATCTAGCTGAACACTGTGAGCAGGACGCACTGCACTAAATGTAAATAGCAGGAACGGATCTAGCTGAACACTGTGAGCAGGACGCACTGACTGCACTAAATGTAAATAGCAGGAACAGATCTAGCTGAACACTGTGAGCAGGACGCACTGACTGCACTAAATGTAAATAGCAGGAACGGATCTAGCTGAACACTGTGAGCAGGACGCACTGACTGCACTAAATGTAAATAGCAGGAACGGATCTAGCTGAACACTGTGAGCAGGACGCACTGACTGCACTAAATGTAAATAGCAGGAACGGATCTAGCTGAACACTGTGAGCAGGACGCACTGACTGCACTAAATGTAAATAGCAGGAACGGATCTAGCTGAACACTGTGAGCAGGACGCACTGCACTAAATGTAAATAGCAGGAACAGATCTAGCTGAACACTGTGAGCAGGACGCACTGCACTAAATGTAAATAGCAGGAACAGATCTAGCTGAACACTGTGAGCAGGACGCACTGCACTAAATGTAAATAGCAGGAACAGATCTAGCTGAACACTGTGAGCAGGACGCACTGACTGCACTAAATGTAAATAGCAGGAACAGATCTAGCTGAACACTGTGAGCAGGACGCACTGCACTCAATGTAAATAGCAGGAACGGATCTAGCTGAACACTGTGAGCAGGACGAACTGCACTAAATGTAAATAGCAGGAACAGATCTAGCTGAACACTGTGAGCAGGACGCACTGCACTAAATGTAAATAGCAGGAACGGATCTAGCTGAACACTGTGAGCAGGACGCACTGACTGCACTAAATGTAAATAGCAGGAACGGATCTAGCTGAACATTGTGAGCAGGACGCACTGCATTAAATGTAAATAGCAGGAACGGATCTAGCTGAACACTGTGAGCAGGACGCACTGCATTAAATGTAAATAGCAGGAACAGATCTAGCCTAATCTAGCTAACTCAAATCAAATGACACTGTCTGTCTCTCTCTCTATCAGCACACCGGAACACACTACACAGGGCCGCCGTGCAGGCGGCCTTATATAGTGTGGGGCGTGTACTAAATCCCCTGAGCCATAATTGGCCAAAGCCACCCTGGCTTTGGCCAATTACAGCTCTCTCTACTGACGGCGCTGTGATTGGCCAAGCATGCGGGTCATAGTGCATGCTTGGCCAATCATCAGCCAGCAATGCACTGCGATGCCGCAGTGAATTATGGGCCGTGACGCGCCACACGAATTTGGCGCGAACGGCCCATAACGTTCGCAATTCGACGGACGGTCGAACAGCCGATGTTCGAGTCGAACATGGGTTCGACTCGAACACGAAGCTCATCCCTAGTCATCACCATGTGCAGCTGTGTTGGTAGGCACACTAAGGAGAAGAATTATCAGTAATGTCACTGTTGACAACACTTCCCCTCACTGACAGTGCATGTGGTTATAAACTTCCAGGGTGGGGTCATCTCACATGACCCCCTGAAAAAAAAAGGGGTTACATTAATAAACACATCAGCTCACATTATCTTTATTAAAAGTACATAAAATAGCATAAATATATGAATCTTGACTAATATAAGAATCCTGCAATCCCCGCAGAGTGCCCCTCACACTGAGCATAGTCAATTATGGCTCGACTGCTTTGTACAGTGCTTTCAGTCAATTTGCACATGCTTACAGTAAGAAAGAAAGAAGAAAGGAATGAGCTCATCACAAATCTGCTTCTTCTTTGTCCAGTCACAGGGTGACGGCTCGTTGGTAATCTAGCTGTATTGCTTTACAACTGTAAAGTGTGAGGCCCCTTTAAGCTTCCCTGTGGAACATTCATCCTTGATGCAGCTTGTTACTTCCCCTCTGTTATTGGAAGACTTCCAAAGAATAGTCCTTCTTACACTGGATCTGGATACCCAGGGGCTGAGGACTTTCTCAGCAATTCAGTCTGTACCTGCCTGGATGAAGCCAAATACAGTGGGGCAAAAAAGTATTTAGTCAGCCACCAATTGTGCAATACTTATTTTCCACCATAATTTGCAAATAAATTCATCTTTTTAAGTGGGAGAACTTGCACAATTGGTGGCTGATTAAATACTTTTTGGCCCCACTGTATGCAGGCACTGGATGAGGGGGATATCCCTTAGACCCCGAAAAAAACTGAATTACAGAAAACATAAAAGGGGCAGCCTCAGAAGCACTGTGATATCTAAAGTTCAGCCAAAAGACTGCATTGCCTATAATGACCTTAATATCTTGTGTAGCAGTACCCCCATAGGGGCTGCTGAAAGTTGTGGTCCACCTGTCACCCTGCCCAGTGCGGCCTTCACTTCCCAATCACCTTGGAGACAATGAACAGTCCAGATGTTTGTTTTGTTATCTTATTGAGGGATTTGAACTTGGATAGGAATTTAAGTATATGGGATGCCCAGTAGAACGGACAATTGGTTGATTGTATTCCAATCAGTTGGGACGACTATATACACTTTACAGCTTCAGTCTTCTCCAGCACAACACTTGCTTGCAGACTGTTTCTCTCTCTCACTGACTCTGTCTCTGTCTCTGTCTCTGTCTCTCTCTCTCTCTCTCTCTCTCTCTCTCTCTCTCTCTCTCTCTCTCTCTCTCCTGCACAACACTTCACTTCAAGGTACAGCTAGCACATTGTTAGGCATAACACTGACTCAGTCAGGCCCTGGCAACTGCCATTTGTAGGCAGGGACCACAGGTCCCTTTTAGTGTAGCAAAAATAGAGAATAGGAAGTCCTTCAGTGCTAGTTGACTTATGGTGGACTACTGCTCCCAGCAATCTCTCTTCAGGCCCTCCTGGCCACACATACACCCGTGGTTCCCTCCTGAAGACTTGCCAGTCAGTACTAGCTCCTGCTGTCCTCTCGAACTCCTCTTTGTGCCTCCTGTCCAGATCCTTCATGCGTTCTCGAAGAGATCCTTCCTGCACCCGAGTCCCAAGCCCAAGGTCACCCCCCCAGACATGGGGGCGCCCTCAAAGGTCCCGACAGCCTAGCAATTCATCCTTAGTTCTTCCACCCAACAAACGTACAGTGGAGCTAAAGTTGAAGAGGCTATATTTTTGTTGCTAGTGACAACAAGAATAACATTGGGAGCATAAGCAGCAAGCCAGGAAATTGTTAATGACATAGAATGGGTGATGGAAGGCCATGGTGCCCCAGGTACCTAGCCTGAGGTGTTATGGAAGAGGAGTAGTGAGCAAGAGGCCTCAGTGGTGAAAAAGCTTGGAAACATGTGAAGAGGTGATTCCCTTGTAACAGGGAGAAGTCAGGCTTTGCTGGTTGCGTGTGGTCGAGGCTTAGCGGTACCCACTCAGAAATGCTGCATCATTTTAGTAGAAACCTAAGGAAATTCAAGAAATGAAACGTACACAAAGGGTTGACTGTGCAAGTAGAGCATGCTTGCTTCAGCACAGAGTGCTGCCTTAATGCACAGGCATCATTGAGTGCTACCAGCGGGTCACCAGCTTGGGTATATTAAGCCCCACCCACATAAACTTGCAGCTGCCTCGGCTGCTTATTGTTGGCTTTGTGCAGTGACCGCTTACATAAGTTCATCTCTGATGACCAGGTTGCCACAGATTTAAAAAAATATGTTTTATGGATTGTAAAAACATTGAGATAAGATGCCAAGCATAGATTTGGGGCTTTCAATATGCCCAAGCTCTCACACTGCAAGGGTTAAATGCTTGTTATGTCTAGGGATAGTATAATTACTTATCTTACTCCTCCTCAAATCTCCCCAAAAAGGGCCAGTCTGTAGGCAGCTTTTTTTTACTCTGGATTTTATATGGGGGGGGGGGGGGGGGCATATGACCACAACAGTTTTAACTTTACTGCTGATCTACATTCAACTTGGTCAGTTTTAAACTTTAATAGTATGGTCCCTAGTTTCATTTAGAAGAGGATTAGGATTTGTGTGCAAACCTCGATCTCTGTAAAGAGCCATGTCAGTGGCTCTTTAACCATCTGATTGGCTGTGTCCAATCACAGCCGGTCACATGTAAACAAGAAAGTGTCGGCAATCGGCGATCCTCGCCTCAAGCTGACAGAGTGTGTGGCGAGGAGAGGCAATCAACGGCATCTCCACGCAGGGGGACATGTAGGAATGTAATCAGGGCACTGATTATCAGTGCCCTTATTACAGTATAGTAAAACAGTGTCACCATACAGTGCCCACCAGTACCCACCAATGCCATAAATCAATGCTCACCAGTGGCAGCAATCAGTGCCCACAAGTGCCACCAATCAGTGCCCATTAGTGATGCCAGTCAGTGCTGGCAATCAGTGCTGCCCATCAATGCCAGTCACTGCTGTCGATCAGTGCCCATCAGCGTCACCCATCAGTGCCACCCATCAATGCCCATCAGTACCGTCTATCCATGCCGTCTATCTGTGCCCACCAGTGCTGCCTATCAGTGCCCATCAGTGCCCCCCAGTGCCGCCTTTTAGTGCCCATCAGTGCTGCCTATCAGTGCTCATTAGTGCCCATAAATGCGGCATATTAGTGCCTCCTCATTAGTGCCACCTCATCAGTGCCCATAAGTGCCACCTCATCAATGCCCACCAGTTCAGAATATCAGTGTCCATCAGTGCCGCCTCATCAGCGCACTTCAGTGAAGGTGAAAAATTACTTAGTTACAAAATTTACTGACAGAAAAAAGTAAAAAACATTTTTTTTTCAAAATTTTTGGTCTTTTTAAAAAAAAAAAAAAAAAAAAAACCAGGAGTGATTAAATACCACCAAAAGAAAGCTCTATTTGTGTGAAGAAAATGATAAAAAATGTGTTTGGGTATAGTGTAGCATAACCATGCAATTGTCATTCAAAGTGTGACAGCGCTGAAAGCTGAAAAATAGCCTGGGCAGGAAGGGGGTGTAAGTGCCTGGTAGGGAGGTGGTTAATCACATTGTGGCCTGTCTGTAAATACCCAATGGAAAATAAACACTTAAAAAGTAACTTCACTTTTGTTAAAAAACATCCCCTCTGGGTGATCTGCATTGCAAGGATTTTTAACAAGATTCCTACCTTTTGTTATTCTGAAGAAATAGCTGTTTGTTTGTCTGTGTCCATGTGGAAAGTGAATGTGAATAGCAGTGACTTTATAATTATCAATCAGCTGCTGCACTTGCAGTGTTCTAATGAGGAAAGTGGCAGGGTCTGCACTCCTTTAGACGTGATTTCCCTTTGGTAGTATCTGACCAAAAATGTAATTTTTGTTGCAGGAGATGCTCAAAATCTGACTTGTAAAATATGTGGATGTGGTCTACTGCACCCGTGCACATGGGTTAACACCTTGCCCAAAGGCATGCTCACCAATGCCCAGGACCAGGCTGCCGTCATGTGAAAAATCAAAACATTATGGCAGTCTCCAACTTAGATATGAGCCACTTGTGTGCAGCAATTATATACTGAGTTCCTCCATAAGATGTTTTGCCCCAAAACACTACAAACTTGTAACTAATGTATGCTTGCATTAGGAGGGACGTGCAAAGCCTTCACCCACTCCACCAGTCCAGCGTACCTCTGTTGCTTCACTCCCAGTAAGGCTGGCCATACACTATACAATTTTCCTATTCAAATTTCTTTAGATTTACCTTCAACTATGTAGTGCAAGAGCCTGCCTGATTCCATACAAATTGAAAGGGTTTAGGTTTGACTCCATATTATGTGGTTTTGGTAAATCTAAAGGAAAGTTGAACAAGAAAATTGTATAGTGTATGGCCAGCCTAACAGAGTGGAGTCCCTCTGAGCACATAACGGGCCCCATGTGTGCTCATTAACTGTTTCCTTCCCATACCTAATGATCAGGCCGTAGATTTCCATAAAGCTAGTCTGCTCCAGGTGACAGAAGGAGACAGACAGCTAGGGAGGGAGTCAGGATCAGAGAATGCAGAGGATTAACCCCCTAGGTTCCACAGTGAGTATAACAAGCATGCTTTACTACATATACAGACTGATTTTACTGTTGTGGGTATTGTAAAACTTTCAGGGTGTAGTCCATAGTTGGAGAGTCCGAAATGGACATGTCCATGGTTATGGGGGGTCCCGAAGAGTCTGTGTCCTTGAGGTAAACCACAGGTCCCATCTTCTTCACTTGCTTCCGTTCGTTTGCTGGCTCCCATTTTCTCAGGATCAGAACCTCTTCCCTTTTATATGACAAGGGAAGGGAGGCCGGACCCTAGAAAGCCCGCGAGCATGACCAGGGAAGGCGGCAAAAAACAATCCCTTTCCCCAGACACCTGGGAAGCCGAGCTGGCTAGCTAAACAGAGTAGGCAACCTGCCTACATGTATCTTAGTGCAGACTTCTGAGAAAATCAGTGAGCCCATCACACAAACCATCTGTGTTCAGAACACCTCCAGGTTTCCATATTGCATTGCATTTTACAAAAAACGACAGCACTACAGATTAAAAAGGAAAGGTCATTTTTAATAACATTCAATTACAATGTTTTGTAATTGTATACACCGTATTATTGTTTTTATATTTGCTTTTTTCTTCCCATGAAAGTGGACTTACCCTTTAAAGATTCTGCAGCAAATGCCTTTACAGAAAACAGCACAAAGTTGCTGTTTCTCTTTTGTCCACAAGATGGCAGCAGGATAGATTTAGCTATCTGAAATACTATGCTTTGAGCGCACATGATTTAGAAAAAAAGCAAAATAAAAACATCTAACAGCTGTACCAAATGAAGAATTCAAAACAAAAAAAATGTTTTTCTTTTTCTTGTTGCACACAAATCATAATCCTCTTCTAAATGAAGTAAACTTGGGACCATTCCATTAAAGTTTTAAACTGACCAAGTTGAATGTAGATCAAAATCTCCTAAACATGTAAATTTAGATCCAAAATTTGAGTGACAGGGAGATAATCCAGCATATTCTGTACCTTTTCTAAACCAGGCCTGTGTCAGCAGTAAAGTTAAAACTGTTGTGGTCATATGCGCACCCCCCTATATAAAATCCAGAGTAAAAAAAAAGCTGCCTACAGACTAGGCCTTTTGGGGGAGATTTGAGGAGGAGTAAGATAAGTAATTATACTTTCCCTAGACATAACAAGCATTTAACCCTTGCAGTGTGAGAGCTTGACCATATTGAACGCCCCAAATCTATGCTTGGCATCTTATCTCAATGTTTTTACAATCCATAAAATATATTCTTTTAAATCTGTGGCAACCTGGTCATCAGAGATGAACTCATGTATGTGTGGATTCTATTGTAACCTCACCTGAGATATCCCACCAGGAAGCGGTCACTGCACAAAGCCAATGGTAAGCAGCCGAGGCATTCCCCATCCCACAGCTGCAAGTTTATGTGGGTGGGGCTTAATATACCCAAGCTGGTGACCCGCTAGTAGCACTCGATGATGCCTGTGCATTAAGGCAGCACTCTGTGCTGAAGCAAGCATGCTCTACTTGCACAGTCAACCCTTTGTGTACGTTTCACTTCTTGAATTTCCTTAGGTTTCTACTAAAATGATGCAGCATTTCTGAGTGGGTACCGCTAAGCCTCGACCACACGCAACCAGCAAAGCCTGACTTCTCCCTGTTACAAGGGAATCACCTCTTCACATGTTTCCAAGCTTTTTCACCACTGAGGCCTCTTGCTCACTACTCCTCTTCCATAACACCTCACCTACGTACCTGGGGCACCATAGCCTTCCATCACCCATGCTATGTCATTAACAATTTCCTGGCTGGCTGCTTATGCTCCCAATGTTATTCTTGTTGTCACTAGCAATGGAAATATAGCCTCTTCAACTTTAGCTCCACTGTACGTTTGACTTCTGTAATGTATCTTCACTGACTCCTCTTCCTCCCCATTCTACGCCCTGTTCTTGATGTGCCATGCAGGGGCGGACTGACCATTGAGCCACTTGGGCACTGCCGAGGGCCCTGGGCCACTAGGGGGCCCCATCAGGGTGCCATGCATGCACCTCTTTTCAAGTATCAGTAACTTAAGACCAGGCACCATGTAGAAACTTTAGAACATTTACTTGAAAACGTTTGCATCTACAAGTCAGTATAAAACAGTCCTTGCCATATTTCCTCCACACACTGCTCAAGTACATCCTAGCCTCATACCCTATAAATAGTGCAAAGGCCATAGAATAAAGTCCATGAATTTGCCTTCTGTAGCCCAAATGGGTACCCATTAAGGGGGAGACTCAAAGAATGAGAACAGAGCTACATATGGCAGAAGTCCTCTATGCAATTCCCCATCCAAGGACCCAGCTAGGTTGCTTCCCCTTGTATGAATACAAGGGGGCAGAACCATGATCACCTGGAGCCAGCACATTTACCCCTTCCTGACTTCGGGGCAGTCTGACAGCAATCTACACAGTACACAATTAACCACATTTAGCCGATAGAAGGCAGTACACAAATTAACACATGAGATAGAATATGGTCAAGCATTCACCCAAAATAGGCACCTGTCTACATATACAAGGGGTGTGTATACGTGCGGCTGCGGGGCAGGTAATGCCTTAGAAGCTTACCATCGGCTCTGTACACTATAAAAAAATAGAGAGTGCCCCCCAAGAAGAGTACACAGGGGACTTTTAGGGCAACTATATAGAAATATTAGAGAGTATCAAGATATATGACGAAATAACAAAAAGTATTGAAATAGTATTAAAAACTAGTAGGTGCATACCTCACCATATATGACATAAAAATAGAGATAAAACAATACAGTTGATGTAATTGAAATGGTTGATCTCCTTTTTTTTTTTCGTCCGACGAGTTCCAAGATCTCAGCATTAATCCTTTCATCAGGGAATTATTTTCAGGAGAAATCAAGACATATGACAATTTATAATAAAGCATAAGAGTTTAAGTATAGAAAACCTATATGTGTGGATAATAGGTAAAATGACAACCCCACTGTGGTACCACAGTGGGGTTGTCATTTTACCTATTATCCTCACATATGAGTTCTCTATACATGTGTATATTTCACTTCTTTATACACACTGAAATTTTGGCTGTGCTGAAATACAGTATCCAGTTGATTGGTGATTGATCCCTATGATCCCCCTGATCTCCAACGATGCTCATGCCTTGTCCATGGTTTTCTATACTCAAACTCTTATTATGCTTTATTATAGATTGTCATATGTCTTGATTTCTCCTGAAAAAAATTCCCTGATGAAGGGATTAATACCTGAAACGCGTCAGAAGAAACAAAAAGGAGATCAACAATTTCAATTACATCAACTATATTGTTTTATCTCTATTTTTATGTCATATATGGTGATGTATTCATCTAATAGTTTTTAATACTATTTCAATAAATCTTGTTCATCATATATCTTGATACTCTCTGATCTTTCTATATAGTTGCCCTAAAAGTCCCCTGTGTACTCTTCTTGGGGGGGCACTCTCTATTTTTTTTATAGTTAACATATATGGGATGTTGGCAACAACCTGGTCCTCTTAGGTGAACCCTCCTCCAAACCCTTATGCCGCGTACATACGATAGGATTGTCCAACAACAAATGTTGGATGTGAGTTTGTTGTCGGAAAGTCAAACCGTGTGTATGCTCCATAGAACATTTGTTGTCGGAATTTCTGCCAACAAATGTTTTGAGAGCAGGTTCTCAAATTTTGTAGTGTCAGAAACTCCGATCGTGTGTACATAAGTCTGATGCACAAAATTCCACGCATGCTCAGAATCAAGCAGAAGAGCCGCACTGGCTATTGAACTTCATTTTTCTCAACTCATCTTACGTGTTGTACGTCACCGCGTTCTTGACGTTCAGAATTTCCGACAACATTTGTGTGACCGTGTGTATGAAAGACAAGTTTGAGCCAACATACTTTGGAAAAAAATTCACGGTATTGTTGTCGGAAAATCCTATTGTGTGTACAGGGCATTTTTGGTTCTGTGGAAGTTCCTGGTGGGAAAGCTCAGGTTGGTACAAACTAGGATCCCAACACGCCTAGGCTCATCCCTACTGATGATCCTACCTGTGACTACACTTGTTGCAGGCTTAGAAAGCAAAACTTAATGAAAGATAAAGTGACTTCCTTTTCTTCTGTGCAAACACCATATAAAGTGCAGTGTAAGGAAGTCACTTTATCTTTCATTATTTTTTGTTTACTTCACGGAGCACTTTATTATCTAGCATTTTTGTGGAAATTTGCCAATTACTCTTCAGAGGACTGTGAATCGCTTTTCAGAGGACTTTTGTCATTATTTTTATTTCCTTTCACTTTTTTGGTTGTTTATTAACTGTTTACAAGCATAGAACATACATACATATGGTATATGTGTGGCACATATTGATTTATTATCAGTCACTGTCCATTGTACATGTGGATACATAAGGTAATTTACCACATATCATTCACAGCATATCATCACTCTAATGCCCCGTACACACGATCGGACTTTCTGACAACAAAACCAGGAATTTTTGTTCGCAGGATGTTGGCTCCAACTTGTCTTGCATACACACGGTCACACAAATGTTGGCCAACAATTGCGAACGTAGTGACATACAACACGTATGACGAGCTAAGAAAAAGGAAGTTCAATAGCCAGTGCAGCTCCTTCTGCTTGATTCCGAGCATGCGTAAACTTTTGTGTGTAGGACTTGTGTACACGTAAATTAATAAGCTAGCACTAATTACTGTCTTCTCCCAGCGGGGATGGCTTCCCCCATCAGGAGAATACAATGGCTCAGCAGGAGGGATTCCCCTGTCAGCACTGCACCCATGGTTGCAGGAAAGAAATGTGCTTTGTGTATGACCTGCATAAGACACTAGATTCCAGAACGTTACTATACAAAGTATGAGCACAGCAGGTGCCTTTCGTTTAAAGCCCAGCTCTGGGCAAAAAAAAAAGAGGGGGATCGGAGGATTCCCCAAATACTTGGATAATCTGTGTTTTTTTTTTTTTAAACCCTCAGAAACCTGTAAAAACTTAATTGAATAAAAGTGATGGTCTGAATCAGCTCTCTGTTCTCTCCATCTGTCTGGTCTTCTGTCACCCCTTGTTTGACGTCACTGCAAAGTGCTTCAGGACCTTGTTAGGACCCCGAGGTTGACATTTGTGGCAGGCAATGGGTAGCAACCACATAACCAAGAACAGATATGACCACTGCAGACTGGACTTTCCCACGCTACTGAGCAAAAGAAATAGGACCTGGGACCGTGCCTGTCACATAACCATTAATTCAGTTATGTAAATGTACCTTTAAGTTTCACTTTTTTAATAAAACCTTTAGATAAGTTAAAGGTGGGTGGTTGGGGGTTGTTTTGGTTTCCTCCTGGAGATCTGTTAGTATTAACCACTTGCCATACGCACTATAGCCGAAAAACGGCCACAGCACGGACTTAATTTGCTGGGAGGGCATCCCTGGACATCCTTCCGTGCTTGAGCGGCCTGTGTGCCCCCTGCAGGGCATGCGCGGCATGCTCTGTGATCAGCGAGTCTATGAGACTCGCCTGATCACAGATCGTAGTAAGGGGTCGATCCCGACCCCTCACCACGTGATCAGCTGTCAGCCAATGATAGCGTGAGGAGGAAAGAAAAAGCTGATCACTGGCGGCTGCGAGAGGGACATCAGTCCCGATCGTGGAGGTGTCACCAGCGTCGCCTTCCAGTGCCCACCAGCGTCACCTACCAGTGCCCACCAGCGCCACCTACCAGTGCCCACTGTACCACCCATCAGAGCCACCTATCAATGCCCTCAGTGCCACCTATCAGTGCCCTCAGTGCCACCTATCAATCACCAAGTGCGTCATTACCAGTGCTGCCTATCAATACCACCTACCACTGCCACGTAAAAGTGCCCATCAGTGCCACGTACCAGTGCCCATCACTGCCACTTATCAGTGCCCATCGGTGACATCTATCAGTGCCACTCATCAGTGCCACGCATCAGTGCCACCCATCAGTGCCGTCTTATCAGTGCCCATCAGTGTCGTCTTATCTGTGCCTATCAGTGTCGCCTATCTGTGCCCATCAGTGCAGCCTCATCAGTGATTATCAATGAAGGAGAAAAATTACCCGTTTGCAAAGTTTTATAACAAACTATGAAACATGTTTTTTTCCCAAAAATTTCTGTCTTTTTTTGTTTGTTTAGCAAAAAATAAAAACCCAAATGGTGATTAAATACAACCAAAAGAAAGATCCATTTGTGTGAAAATAATGATAAAAATTGAATTTGGGTACAGTGTAGCATGAGCGCGCAATTGTCATTCAAAGTGTGACAGCGCTGAAAGCTGAAAATTGGTCTGGGCAGAAAGGGGGGTTTAAGTAAGCAAGAGGTTAACATTGTTAGTTTAATCCACAAAATGCACTGTGAATGATGTTGCAATTAAAAATAACTGACAACTTGTTGTTTGGTCAATGTTACAAAACATAGGGGGTTATTTACAGTATGAAAGGCAAATCCACTTTGCACTACAAGTGCACTGCAAGTAAATCTGATGGGTAGATCTGAAATGAGGGGAAGCTCTGCTGATTTTATCATCCAATCACGTGCAAGCTAAAATGCTGTTTTTTATTTTCCTTGCATGTCCCCCTCAGATTTACAGCGACTACACTTCCATGTGCACTTTTAGTGCACTTTCAAGTGCACTTGTAGTGCAAAGTGGATTTGCCTTTAGTAAATAACCCCCATAGACTTTTTAAAGCAGACCTTTCCCTCTTTCACTAAAAATCACATTGGCATGCAGCTTTGCATATTAATATGTATTATCTTACATCTAATAGTTAAAAAAAACATTGTTAGCTTTTACTTACAATTAGAGCCCTTGCACACTGGGGCGGGGGGCGGCGTCGGCAGTAAATTATTAGCGGCGTTTTACCGTCGGTATGCGGCCCCCCCGCTAGCGGCCGAGAAAGGGTTAAATACCACCGCAAAGCGCCTCTGCAGAGGCGCTTTGCCGGCGGTATACCCACGCCGTCCCATTGATTTCAATGGGCAGGAGCGGTATACACACCGCTCCTTCACCGCTCTGAAGATGCTGCTGGCAGGACTTTTTTTACCGTCCTGCCAGCGCATCGCTCCAGTGTGCAAGCCCTCGGGACTTTCACATTGGAATGCCAGCACCGGCACTTTCGGGGCGGTTTGCAGGCGCTATTATTAGCGCAATAGCGCCTGCAAACCGCCCCAGTGTGCAAGGGCTCTTACTGCTTTTAAACTTCCTGATTGAGAGAGGCACTCCTGATGTAACAAGGGCCTCAGAGTTTCATCCTGGGAAGTTCTCGTCACATGTTTCAGGAGGCAGACCCAGAGTTCTAGGCAGAGTAAGAGATTAAAATGATTGTAATTGTATTCTTTTTTAAATAACAAACATGCTATACTTACCTGTTCTGTACAACAGTTTTGCAGAGAGCAGCTCCGGCTCTCCTCTTCTGTTGTCCCCAGCTCTCCTGGCACCCCCCCTCCCTGCCGAGTGCCCCAAAGCAAGCCACTTGCTATGGGGGCTCTCGTGTGGGCTCGATCCCAAGCTGCGCTGTGTGTGTCCATAGACACACACAGCATAGAATGGTCTTGCCCCCTGCTCTCTCCTCACAGGCTGTGACTGACAGCAGCGGGAGCTATTGGCCTCCATGTCCAGTGAGGACAGAAAGAGGGCCTAAAGAGCCACTGCTCTTGGGCACAGTGTTGGATCAAGATCGGGCTCAGGTAAGTATAAGGGAGGGCTGGGGGGAGCTGCACACAGAAATATTTATGTTATTAAAAAAGCATTAAGGTAAAAAAGCCTTCTACCCCTGCGGGGGGGGGGTTGGTGCATGCGCAGGATCGAGGAAGATGGACACTTAGTCTCCTCGCTCAGCACCGACGGAACGTCATTGCACGCCCCGGAACCAACAGAGCTACTGGTCCCATCAGAAAGGGTAAGAGCAAGATAGTGCCTGAGCCTCCGGAGCCAGATGACTCCACGCGGCTCTCAGAGGACAGCATGCACCAGTTCCCTTCTGATCTAGTCAGCCCCTGACTATAGACTCTGATGCCATGCTTCACAAGTTACACTCCATAGTGTGGTATGAATTCAACACAGCCTCCCGCAAGCTCTCTGCTGACCTAGTTAAAGGTCTTAAAGAGCTAGGCCACCACACTAATCAATTGGAGCAACGCATGGACCTGGCTACAACAGTGCTGGTGGGGCATGAGGAGGAGGTTGATAAATTAAATTCTGAACTTAAGAGTCTGCAGGATAAGCTAGAGGATGCAGAGAACAGAGCCCGCAGAGATAACCTCCGCATTTGTGGAATCCCTGAGACCACCACTGATCCGTCACTGCTTTTTTTCAGGAGCTTGCACCTGATATCCCCCTCATGAGCGCTTGGAATTTGACCGTATACACAGGTCTCTGGCTCCTAAACCAACTGAGGGCCCTCCCAGGGATGTCATCACCAAGTTCCACTTTTACCGCACTAAAGAGAGGCTCCTGCAAGCCGCAAGGGACTGCCAAGACCTCTTTCCAGAGTAATCCCCTCCAACTCTTTGCAGACCTCTCCCTGGTTACTATTGCCAAGTGGAGGAATCTACAGCCTTATCTGCAAATCCTGCAAACCCAGGGAATCCGGTACAGATGGGGGTTCCCCCTTAAGCTCTCATTCTCTCATAAAGGCCGCCAATTCCACGCTTCCTCCCTACCTGACCTGCAGCGGCACTTTCAGGAACTACAGGTTGACTTCCCACCTCTCAAAAGGAGATACCATCTTCATCCGCTTGTCCAAGATCTTCCCATCCACTTCGCATGCCTTCTCGGATGTCTCAACAAGGCTCTCAAGCCTGATACTCCAATCGGCCTGATGACTCTCACCGTCCATTGTGGACTCTAATCCTCAATATGTTACTGACCTCATTCAGCTGGGGCCCAGATGACTTAGGCACTTCAGTTTGTGCCACTCACTGGATCCGGTTACCCCCTATCCCCGTTTTAGGTTACTTTATTCCCTGAAGGTCCTTCGCCCTGGGCTGCCCCAATTGAGTGATGGCAGCGCTGGGACCTGGAAAACTGGAACTCTAATTGTGATATTTGACCTTCAGAGTACTATGACCTTCACCCTCCCCCTCCTTTTTTAAATTTTTTTTTCTGATTATGTATACTCCTTACACGTTTTCGCTGGTGAGAGCATTCTGATGTTTAATTGGGGGGGCCTTCTTATGATGGATGGGATATCCCCATCTGGTTTTTGGGAATCCTCGCCCATAGTGGGCTGCAGGTTGCGACCCTCTACATTTAAAGTTGAGGTTCAGCAAACCCGGGCTTCAGAGTTCAATGCTGCATTTGACTCATAGAGTTCCTCTGTGTGATATGATTACCTATATCTAATCTGGTAATCAATGCAGGTTTATTTGCTGTCTGTTGGTTTCCCGCCTTAGTTCCCCCCACTTGTACGTGGGTGCCCCTGGGCGTTGGTGACCGGCTTCAGTAAAATAGTTATGTTTTGGTTGCGAAGTTGTTCCTCTTTTCGGCTGTGCCTTTATATGTTCTTTTAATGTGATATGTGCCTAATTTCCTTTTCGTATGCTGATGATGATTCTACTATAGAAAAATGTTGAGTGGTTCCGTCGGGCCACTGCTCCCCTAGTTGTGCCAGGACTTGGTCTGGGCAATAGTCCTGCCCAATCTCCGACCCCCCCCCAGTGGGCCCTTTGTCCTACTACTGTACGCAACTATGTTGTATGGATATTTTTTGCTCCGAGTATTACTCAGTTTCTTTACATTTTTCTACATGATCCCCTTTTCTTATCTCACGCTTAACTTTTCAACCTTTCTTCTCTGAGTCTGCGGGGTTTGAGCTTGAAGGAGCCAATTCAACCTTTTCCTTATATTTAATATGACACTAAATTGGTTGTCCCTGAATGGTCAGGGCATGAACGCTCCTCAAAAAAGAGTGAACATTTTTAGGTATCTCAAGAGGCAGCAGGTCGATATAGCATGCCTGCAAGAAACCCATTTTTCAACTGCCTTTTGTCCTTAATATTTTGATGCTTAATATCCTCAGATTTTCTTGGCCAATTCTCCGACCAAGCAAAAGGGGGTGCTCATTGCCTTTTGCAAATCAGTTCCATTTAGTTGCACTAAACAGATAGAAGACCCAGAAGGTAGGTATCTGTTATTACAAGATACTCTCCAAGATACGGAAATTACTATTATGACTTATTATGCTCCACATTCTGCCCCGGGACCTTTTTTGACCCATATCTGTTGCCTGCTGGCATCCCATCAAAAGGGTACTCCCCTGCTCACGGGTGACTCTAACCTGGCTTTGAACCCTTCTCTGGACAAGTATCCCTCAGAACGTGCGGCCCCCTCCACTGACGCCAAGAAGTTTGTTTGGTCTCTGCAAATTCATGATCTGGTCGACCTCTGGAGGGAGTTTCATCCCCTGGGTAAAGTTTACACACATTATTCGCATCCCCATCATTCTCACTCTAGAATAGACCATGTGTTTATGCTGAGGAAACATCTCCCCTTAGTGGTTTCTACTTCCATCCTTGCCACCCCATGGTCAGATCATGATCCCATATTGGTGGTTTGTCACTCCATTCTTGATAAACCTCAACACTCGCCCTGGGTGATGAATGATTTGCTTTTATCCCTTCTAGAGGTTCAGGCTGAAATTCTGAAGGCCTCTCTGGACTATTTCCGCAATAATGCAGGTTCAGTCTCATCTCCTGTAACTCTCTAGGAGGCATACAAGGCGGTTCTTAGGGGACACATTATACAGTTGGCTTTGAAACGTAAAAGGGAATGCTTTTTAAAGCAGCGAGACTTAGAGACCCATCTAGAAGTACTTTCCAACGTGTTTAAACTATCTCCCACTCTGCTAATCGTAAATTCTTGGATCAAGCCCGCTCAGAGTTAGACCTCTGTCTCACTGATAGCGCTGAACGTGTCTTACGTTGGTCTCGCCAAAAGTGGTACGCTAAAGCAAACAAACCAAACCAAATGCTGGCCAACAGACTCCAGACCTTTACCCCTAAATTCACCCCATCACACTGCGTACTCAACATAACGTACTTACTGGTAACCCAGTGAAGGTCTTGGAGGAATTCCGTTACCATCTTACCAAACTGTGCTTGGCTCCTGATCAGTTGGGTAGTCAAGACACTGATAATTTCCTTAATAGTCTCTCGCTCCCCATGCTGACTGAGGCTCATATGGCCCCTATGGACCGGGACATCCAGGTTTCAGAAAACCTTCAAAGTATGACCTGAAAGTGGGTAAACGACCTGGACCTGACGGCTACACAGCACTTTACTATAGGAAGCTAGCTGACGTTATAGCTCCACATCTGACAGCTAGCTATGTATAATTTTGTCAAAGATGGACAATCTTTTACATCGGATCTTTTGACTGCTAATATCGTGATGATCCCCAAACCTGATCGCGATCACTCCTCTTGGGCTAATTTTAGGCCCATTTCTCTTATTAATATAGACATGAAAATTCTGACCAAAATTCTAGTGAACCGTTTGAACTCTTTTCTTCCCAGCTTAATTAAAATGGATCAAATTGGTTTTGTACCACAGAGGCAGGCCGGGGATGCTATTTGGCGAATATTGCAACTACAACATATAGCCCACAGCCGCTTGTTGGAATCAATGCTTTTGTCTCTGGATGTGAATAAGGCCTTTGACACTTTATCATGGCCTTATCTAACGTCCGTACTTCGCCATTATGGATTTGGTGCCTCATTTCTGAGTTGGATGACAGTCCTATATGACCCCCCTCGAGCTAAAATGAGGTATTATGAATTTCAGTCACCTCTTCTCAATATTGGGAGGGGTACTTGTCAAGGGTGCCTACTCTCAGCACTTCTCTTTATTTTGGCTCTAGAGCCATTGGCGGAGGCAGTTCGTTCCCATCCAGATATAAAGGGTAATGATGTAGCAGGCTCTTCTCATAAAATATCCTTATTTGCCAACAATATCTTTTTAACTTTAACTTCCCCTAGAATCTCTCTACCAAACTTACTATCCATTCTAGAGACTTTTGGCTCTCTTTCAGGTCTTCGTGTCAACCCCTCCATATCTAAGGCTCTCTCAGGCCAACCTCTCTTCTCCAATATTGACGGACTTGAAAACAGCCTTCCCCTTTCAGTGATAGTCTTCTTTGCCTTACCTGGGAATCCGTCTTACCTCAACATATGCAGGATTGTACCAGGCCAATTTCCCATCCTTATTTAAAAGATTGTCTGACACGTTGTTCTCCTGGTCCCATTTACCATATTCTTGGTTTGACAGGATAACCACAATTCGCATGCCTTATCTCCCAAAACTGCTTTTTCTTTCCGGTCTTGCCTGTTTTAGTCCCTTCACATATTTTTCGAATACATCAATGCAAGCTTTTGCAGTGTATATGGGGTTCTACCCGTCCTTGAATTCATGAGCAGGTTTTTTACGCTCGACGGATCAATGGCGGTCTTTCTGTCCTTAACTTGCAGGCCTACTACGCTGCAGCAAGCATAGCTCCGCTTTCCCATCTTAATGAAACGTACCAGCTGCCGCTATGGGCCACAATTGACCTTGTTGCGTCCGACCCCATACCTGTTTCTTCTTCACCCTGGTTCCCTCCCTTTCATTGCCCAGCTGTAATAGGACAATAGGACAATAGGACAATAGGGGAGCCTTAAGTCGAAAGGAGCGTACTGTCGAACCGGGAAGGCTGAGTATATGTAATCCATGACTGCCAAACTCTGAGAAATTTGTCATGCATGTCTAACAAAATGGCTGTCAATTTCTTATTCACCATGAGATCGTTCATACGATTCTTGACCGCCTCAAAACTGAGCATGGGGGTTCTACATGCCTTAGCAATAGTCAATTTAGTTGCAATAAAAAGATGTTGTGCCAGCTGCCTTTCCGGATGTAGCAATTCAGCAGTAGGTTTGCCTAGAAGCACTTCATTATGAATAAGGGTGTAGACCACCAAATATGTGCCATGGAGCCTTCTTGTGTAGACCTCCAAATATGTGCCATGGAGCCTTCTTGTGAACATTCCCGAAAACAGAGAGGAGAATAAGAAGGGATAAAGCGGTCCAATCTAGCCAGCATGTAATACCACCTATACAGCACTTTATAGGCATTCTCCAATATAAGAACATTTTTTGAACATTTGGAAATGGCTATGGTCATAATATGCCAGTCCTCTGGGTCAAGCTGCCTCCCCAGTTCTTTTTCCCATTGGAGATTATAGGGTATAAGCGGGGGCTTTCTTCCAGAGATTATAGATGAGCATATCAGTGATATCAGGTCCGGAGAATGGAGTCTAGCGTTACATATACTCTCTAAAGGAGTCAGCGTATATGGGGTAGGGTGTGATTTAATGAGTTGTTGGAGAAAATGCCTAAGTTGTAGGTAGCTATAGTGTTCTCGCAAGGAGATATCATGAGAAGAGCGTAAGGCATCGAACGTCAACATCCTAGTAAGAGTGAACAAGGAGTGGATGTCCGAGAACCCATTCATGGCCCACCATTAAAATTGGGCCGGGTTTTCACAGCCTAGAGGTAACAATGGGCAATGGAGAAGTCGTAAAAGTGGGAGATGAGGGGAAATCAAACCCACAGAATATTTGATTTTTGATTGTTGACAATTGGTTGTGGTATAAAATGCGTTTTGTGTTTTTTTTTTTTTCCCCTTTTAAAACACTGTACATAGCTGGTTGCTAAGGAGTGGGCTGGGAACCCGGCCGTCGCATCCTTAACAACCAATAACCTGAACCCAGACTTAGGATGGATCTTCTGCAGTTAATCTTACAAGGGTAATATCAAATAGCACACACATTTTAAATCTATTTGGAAATCTGTGTAGGTTAGCAAATTAGCCATTTGTGTTGAATCTTGGATAACAAATAAGATCTACATTATTGTCTTGGCCACTATCGTCTTGATCTTCCTGCAGAGTGGTGCTGTACATGATAATCTGGAATTGAGAAACAGATGTACCACGTCCTGTGGGGCAGAACTAAGGATCCAAAGAACAGATGTAATTTGTATGGCAAGAAAACAAATGGGATAAAGTAGTATTAAATCTAGCAGAGCATACCAGGAGATAGCAGATTGGAAGGAAGCAAGGAAAACATCTTTTAAAATCATGGTATAAATTCTTTATGTATTAGCATTTGAATACAAATAATTCATTTTTAAATTGATGTAATGTATTGTCATTGCACACTGATGAATGCACATTATGTAATGCATTCACTCAAATACAGTACACAAGCACTCGGTGAAAATGCTGACATTCATCAGCATGCTTATAAATCCATTATGTTCTGTGCTTATGCTCTCACTTTTGTGCAATGTTTAGGCATTAAGCCTTCACTGCCATATGTCTCACAGTACAAACTATCGACAATGGTTTGATTTCAGGGTCATTTTATTTCTCTAAATACATCACAGTGGATTTCTGTTATAGTGGGACAGATAAGTCAAAACTTTTTGGAAATTCTGATTTATTTTTATTCATTAACCACTTGCAGACCGGAAGATTTCGCTGCTTAATGACCAGGCCATTTTTTTGTGATACGGCGCTGCATCAACGCTGTACCCAAACAAAATTGACATCCTTTTTTCCCCACAAATAGAGCTCTCTTTTGGTGGTATTTGATCACCTCTGCGGTTTTTATTTTTGTGCTATAAACAAAACAAAGAGCGACAATTTTGAAAAAAAAAAACAATATTTTGTACTTTTTGCAATAATAAATATTCCCAAAATGTTTTTAAAAAACACATTTCTACCTCAGTTTAGGCCAATATATATTCTTCTACATATTTTTGGTAAAAATCACAATAAGCGTATATTGATTGGTTTGCGCAAAAGTTATAGCATTTACAAACTATGGGAAAGATTTATGGCGTTTTTATAATTTTTTTTTACTAGTAATGGCAGTGATCTACAATTTTTAGTAGTACTGCGACATTGCGGTGGACAGAGCGGACACTTTTGACACTTTTCTGGGACTATTGACATTTATACAGCGATCAGTGCTATAAAAATGCACTGATAACTGTATAAATGTAACTGGCAGGGAAGGGGGTTAACACTGGGGGGCGATCAAGGGGTTAAATGTGTTCCCTAGTTAGTGTTTCTAACTGTATGGGGATGTTATTGACTGGGGGAGGAGACATATCGTTGTTCCTACTTAGTAGGAACAAAGATATGTCTCCTCTCCCCTAACAGAACAGGGATTTGTTTGTTTACCCACACAAATCTCTTTTTCTGCTGTCGTGCACACGATTGCGGGTGGCCGGCAGCGATCACGCCCACTGGCCACACGCATCGGGTTCCCCGCCGTGCTGCGTGCGTGCACGCCTGCTATCGCCCTTGCAATTTGCGGGAACGAAACAGTCCGTTGAGCCGGTCGGCAAGTGGTTACGTCTGGTTCACACTGGAGAACACAGCGGCTCACAGCAGGAGTCCAGTGCATCTCCATTCACCGTTTAAGGTCCGATTTCAGCCCCCGGAATTTTTGCCTGAATTCAGACCTGAAACCAACCAAAAGACACACAGGACTCCTGTGCAATTAGATTCCTGTGCAATGCGCACTGTGTGAATCTCCTACTATGTGACTTGAATGTGGGGAAACCCGCATCCAATTTGCAATAGTGTGAACCCAGCCTTAAAGAACATCAGAGAGTACTGCTTCGATAAAAGTCATAATTCAGCTTCTTTTCGGTAACCTTTTAATCAGACAACCTAATATACCGTGTATTTTATCTGATTCAGTATTTCACATTAAAATTTTGAAAAAGAAAAACTTCTTGGGGCTTCGGTGCAATTCAGGACAAAATAAAAAAGAAGACATATGCAGTATATCTCTGCAATACATGCACATATCCCTGTGTACCCTGTATACCTATAAAGACCTTCTAAATACAGAAGAATACCTGCTGGTCTGCCAGAAATGTTGTCAGTTCCTTAACTCTGCTGTGGGCTGAGAGCACACAGCATTTTTGTGGACTAAGTGGTGTCAGCCCTGCCCAATTGTCTTGTTAAACTACTTACACTCTCCCATTATTCCATCTTTACAGGCTAGGGCCTAATCATTCTGTAAGCCCAATATACAAACTGTTGTTATTGTTATTTTTAAAGGTATAATAAATTGAACAAAAGAGAGCAAATATCCTCTGATTACTTTTGGAGCCACTGATATAAAGACAGAGTGAGGACAGATTTGTGTACTTGTCCATCACTTAGAAAGTATAGGAATCATGAGATCAGCATGACAACCAAGTAACTAGAAGATCATATCATCAACAGTATTCTCCATATTCTTGTACGTGTTTTTTTTTCTATTTGAGGATTGGACGTTCTACACATGCAAAACAACCTTCCTGTAGGTACGTGTGTAGTATGTCCTGTTCTTCTGCCCCACTGCCTTTTCTCCCAGTTGCACTTGCAAATGACAACTTAGTGTTCAAATGGCAGTTGGGAGTTTCTACAGTGCATTGAAAAATTATTCATACCCCTTGAAATTTTCCACATTTTGTCATGTTACAACAAAAACTTAAATGTATTTTATTGGGATTTATGTGATAGACAAACACAAAGTGGCACATAATTGTGAAGTGGAAGGAAAATGATAAATGGTTTTCATTTAATTTAATTTTTTAACAAATAAATATCTGAAAAGTGTGGCTTCCATTTGTATTCACCCCCCTTTACTCTGATACCCCTAACTAAAATCTAGTAGAACCAATTGTCTTCAGAAGTCACCTAATTAGTAAATAAAGTCCACTTGTGTATAATTTAATCTCAGTATAGATAACCTTAGTAAACAAACAGCATCATGAAGGCCAAGGAACACACCAGACAGGTCAGGGATACCGTTTTGGAGACGTTTAAAGCAGGGTAATGTTATAAAAAAAATATCCCAAGCTTTGAACATCTCACGGAGCATTATTCAATACAGCATCAGAAAATGGAAAGTGTATGACACAACTGCAAACCTAGCAAGACATGGCCGTCCACCTACACTGACAGGCCGGGCCAGGAGAGCATTCATCAGAGAAGCAGCCAAGAGGCCCATGGTAACTCTGGAGGAGCTGCAGAGATCCACAGCTTAGGTGGGAGAATCTGTCCACAGGACAACTATTAGTTGTGCACTCCACAAATCTGGCCTTTATGGAAGAGTGGCAAGAAGAAAGCCATTGTTGAAAGAAAGCCATAGGAAGTCCTGTTTGCAGCTTGCAAGAAGCCATGTGGGGGACACAGCAAACATGTGGAAGAAAGTACTCTGGTCAGATGAGGCCAAAATTGATCTTTTTGACCTAAAAGCAAAATGTTATGTGTGGAGCAAAACTAGCACTGCACATCACCCTGAACACACCATCCACACCGTGAAACATGGTGGTGGCAGCATCATGATGTGGGATGCTGGGATGGGAAAATGGATGGAGCCTAATGCAGGACAATCTTAGAAGAAAACCTGTTATGCTGTGTACACACGACAGGACTTTTGACGGACTGAATCACGTCGGGCTTTGACGGACTTTCGACGGACTTCCGTCGAATCGGATTTGTCTACACACAATCACACCAAAGTCCGATGGATTCGACTGTGATGACGTACGTCCGGACTAGAATAAGGAAGTTCATAGCCAGTAGCTAATAGCTGCCCTAGCTTTGGTTTTTGTGTGTCGGACTAGCATACAGACGAACAGATTTTTCGACCGGACTCGAGTCCGTCAGAAAGATGTGAAACATGTTCTAAATCTAAAGTTCGTCACATTTTCGACAGAAAAGGTCAGCTGCAGGTGCGATGAAGCCTACACACGGTCAAATTGTCCGATGGATTCGTTCCGTTGCACAAGTTTGGTCGAAAAGTCCGGCCGTGTGTACATGGCATTAGAGTCTACAAAAGACTTGAGACTGGGGCGGAGCTTCACCTTTCAGCAGGACAACGACCCTAAACCTACAGCCAGAGCTACATTGGAATGGTTTAGATCAAAGCATATTCATGTGTTAGAATGGCCCAGTCAAAGTCCAATTGAGAATCTGTGGCAAGACTTGAAAATTGATCTTCACAGATGCTTTCCATCCAATACGATAGAGCTTGAGCTATTTTGCAAAGAAGAATAGGCACAAATTTCACTCTCTAGATATGCAAAGCTGGTAGAGACATACTCAAAAAGACTTGCAGCTGTAAATGCAGCGAAAGGTGGTTCTACAAAGTATTGACTCAGGGGGGCTGAATACAAATGCACCCCACACTTTTCACATATTTATTTGTAAAAACTTTTGAAAACTATTTATCATTTTCCTTCAACTTCTCAATTATGTGCCACTTTGTGTTGGTCTATCACATAAAATCCCAATAAAATACATTTACGTTTTTGGATGTTTTAGGGGGTATGAATACTTTTTCAAGGCACTGTATGTTAAGGGCCCATTCATATATGGACCCTTATGTGATACCTGCTGCACAGTAAACCGCAGCGGCATGTGTGTTAGTTTATTCTAAAAGCTAGAATGAATGAATATTTTAGCCAATAGAATGAGTTTACGCTCATGCAGATATAAACACCATATGCCTGTAAACATGCGCAAATACATGCATAAATGCATGTAAATACTCAAAATTTGAGGAATTTTTTCTGCCAACTTCTAGCAGCATATTTGGAGCATGTCCATGTCATAGTTGCCAACGGTCCCGATTTTCCCGGGACAATCCCGATTTTGGGACCCTCGTCCCGATTAAAGCTTGTCCCAATTGTTTTCCCGGGATTTTGGTTTTGTCCCGAGAAAATCAGGAATGTTTTTGGCAAAAAACGGCAACGGCTACACAAAAATGGCCGCCGTCGCCTCCACGAGTGTCGTTTCCCCTTGTGTTCAGTGCAGAGGAGAGGGGCAGCCAATCGGCTTCTCTCTTCAGTGTACAAATAGAAAATTCTATTGTACACTGAAGCCTATTGGCTACAGGGATTGGCGACCCCTCCCCTCTCTCCACTGAAGGAAATGTTCAGTCTCCACATGCCGCTGCCAACCCTCCGCTCCGCCCCGTGTGTCTGAAGAGCGACACTGATGGAAGGACCGGGGCTCGCTGGTGGGGACAGTGCACTGATGGTCCTGGCTCCCCACTTGCGATGAGCGGGGGGGGGCACAGTCACACTGATGGAAGGACCGGGGCTCTGCTGGCTTGGGACAGTGCACTGATGGTCTTGGCTCCCCCTTGCTACCCGTCCCCCCATGTCACCACCATACCTGCACCCCCTCCCCCCCATGTCAACACCATACCTGCACCCCCCCTCCCCCATGTCACCACCATACCTGCACACCCCTCCCCCCATGTCACCATCATACCTGTTTCCCCCCTCCCCCTGTGTCACCACCATACCTGCTTCCCCCCCTCCCCCCGTGTCACCACCATACCTGCACCCCCTCCCCCCCGTGTCGCCACCATACCTGCACCCCCCTCCCTCCATGTCACCACCATACCTGCACCCCCGTTCCCCCATGTCACCACTATACCTGCTTCCCCCCTCCCCCGTTTCACCACCATACCTGCTTCCCCCCCTCCCCCCGTGTCACCACCATACCTGCACCCCCCTCCCCCCGTGTCACCACCATATCTGCACCCCCTTCTCCCTGTGTCACCAACATACCTGCACCCCCCTCCTCCCCATGTCACCACCATACTTGCACCCCCTCCCCCCATGTCACCACCATACCTGCACCCCCCTTCCCCCTATGTCACCACCATACCTGCACCCCCCTCCCCCCATGTCACCACCATAACTGCACCCCCTCCCCCCATGTCACCACCATACCTGTTTCCCCCCTGTATCACCACCATACCTGCCCCCCCTCCCCCATGTCATCACCATACCTGTTCCCCCCATGTCGCCACTATACCTGCACCCCCTACCCCCATATCACCACCATACCTGCAGCCCCCTCCCCCATGTTACCACCATACCTGCACCCCATCCTCCCCATGTCAACATAATGCCTGCACCCGCCTCCCCCCCTATGTCACAACCATGCCTGCACCCCCTCTGGCTCAGTCACCACCATGCCTGCACCCCCTCTGGCCTAGTCACCACCATGCCTGCGACCCCTCCAGCCTAGTCACCACCATGCCTGCACCCCCAAATCACCACCATGCCTTCACCCTTCCCCAAGTCAGCCAGTAACACCCCAAGTCACCATGCCTCCACCCACACACCTCTCCCCCTTGTCACAACTCTTGAGGAGATGTAGCTAGACTGCAGCCAACACTCCATCTGCAGCCAACACTCCGCTGGGGACACCTGATGTAAGAGGCACTCCGCTGGGGACACCTGATGTAAGAGGCACTCCGCTGGGTACACCTGACATAAGCAGCACTGTACTGGGGACACCTGATGTAAGAGGCACTGTACTGGGGACACCGGATGTAAGAGGCACTGTACTGGGGACACCTGATGTAAGAGGCACTGTACTGGGGACACCTGATGTAAGAGGCACTGTACTGGGGACACCTGATGTAAGATGCACTGTCCTGGGGACACCTGATGTAAGAGGCACTGTCCTGGGGACACCTGATGTAAGAGGTACTGTCCTGGGGACACCTGATGTAAGAGGTACTGTCCTGGGGACACCTGATGTAAGAGGTACTCTCCTGGGGATACCTAATGTAAGAGGTACTGTCCTGGGGATACCTGATGTAGGAGGTACTGTACTGGGGACACCTGAAGTAAGAGGAACTGTACTGGGGATACCTGATGTAAGAGGCACTGTACTGGGGACACCTGATGTAAGGAGGCACTCCGCTGGGAATGCCTGATGTAAGGAGGCACTCTGCTGGGGGCACCTGATGTAAGAGGTACTGTACTGGGGACACCTGATGTAAGAGGTACTGTCCTGGGGACACCTGATGTAAGGAGGCACTCCCCTGGGAATGCCTGATGGAAGGATGCACTCTGCTGGGGGCACCTGATGTAAGGACGGACTCTGCGGGGGGCACCTGATGTAAGGACGGACTCTGCTGGGGGCACCTGATGGCATCTGGTGGCAGGTGACATGCTCAGGGGTCCCACTGATTCTGCATTATGGTGAGTTGAATGATTTCATTCTATATTACAATGTAGTAATAGAAATAATGCGCTTCAATCATCCTGACACCATAACAACCATGGTGCGGGGATGTTTGAAGCGCTAACACCAGGTGTTTGGAGTATCTTTATCTGCTGATTGTTAAACTCTGGAATACACATTGCTATTGTGGTGTAGGATCTGGGTCTGCTGTCCCTCCATCCCTCTCCCTCTACCCCCTTTCCCTCTCCATCCCTCATTCATCTCAGATTCTAACCACACCCCTTTTTGAGCCACGCCCATTTAAGCCATGGCCACTATTTCGCGTAAACCATGCCCACTTTTTGTCGCAGAGCGCGCCACATTTTTTCTTTCCCCCGTGCCACGCCTACAAACGCGTGCCCCGCCCCCTAATTATAGTGTGACTCCGCCTACAGCCAAAAAAAGTGTCCCGAAATTTTTTTTTACAATGTTGGCAACTATGCCATGTGCAGGCGGCCTAGGCCCTCCATTCCCACCTGTCCTGCTAATGCGCATTTTTCTATGGGCTGCCCTAACTGTGATAAATGTGGCAAAGTAGCCCATGAAGCATTGTCCCATGTTCAGGTTTTTTTTTTTACTGTGCATTTTGCCGTGTTTGTTGCACCTCTTTGGGCATTACAGAACACACGTTTGCTTCCCGCATTTGAGGTGGCATTGACATATAATGGCACCACAAGCACAATGCGTGTTTCTTGTGCGTTCTGGGGATGCATGCGTTCACAGAACATGCAAGTATGACTGGATCCTAAAGTTAATCCTCAGAACTGACTTCTGGGGTAAAAAAAAAAAAACACATTTAAAAGCATATACACACTTTTATTAATATAATAAAGTATATATGTATGAAAAATATTATTTTATATTCCTCTGCCTCCTTATGGCTGTCAAAAAAGGTTTCAGGAACTGACATAAGCTAGAGCGAATTATTCTAATAATGTGGGTCCGGAGGGTTGAAAACGACCACTTTCAAGGTCATGTAACACTGCAAATAGTTTTACCATACCTGGAATGGCATGCCCTCATCTTTGCCAGGGGCTCAAAATCCTCTGCAATTAGGTTATAAACATTAACGGTTTACCTAGCGGTTCAATCTAGATATCACTATCAGACAGGTAATAATGTCCATGTCCTAAACATGCAAGTTTTTCTGAATCTAAAATGTCTGATGTTTTCGAGATACAAGGTCTTGAGTTGTTGAAAATGCAACAATTGCTACAGCAAAAATGAAACCCCCCTTATTAGACAATGCTAGACAGACAAGATGTTCTGATACTCAGGAAATAGGTTTATGACATCGTCTTGGTTAATTTCTCAGTGTTCTTTCAAAGAAAAAAAAAAAACATCACAGTTTATTAACTACCTCAGCCCTGGACCATTTGGCTGGCCAAAGACCAGAGCACTTTTTGCGATTTGGCACTGCGCCGCTTTAACTGACAATTGCGCGGTCGTGCGATGTGGCTCGCAAACAAAATTGACGTCCTTTTTTCCCCACAAATAGAGACTTCTTTTGGTGGTATTTGATCACCTCTGCGGTTTTTATTTTTTGCGCTATAAACAAAAAAATAGCGACAATTTTGAAAAAAAAAAACACATTCTTTTTTACTTTTTGCTATAATAAATATCCCCCAAAAATATATAAAAAATTTTTTTCTTTTTCTACATATTTTTGGTAAAAAAAAAAAAGTTAGAGCGTCTACAAAATAGGGGATAGTTTTATGGCATTTTTATTAATAACCATAACTTTTTTTTTACTAGCAATGGCCGCGATCAGTGATTTTTATCATGACTGCGACATTATGGCGGACAGATCGGACACTTTTGGCGCTATTTTAGGACCATTCACATTTATACAGCGATCAGTGGGAATAAAAATTAATTGATTACTGTGTAAATGTGACTGGCAGTGAAGGGGTTAACCACTAGGTGGCGCTGTAGGGGTTAAGTGTGTCCTAGGGAGTGATTCTAACTGTGGGGGGAGGATCTGTGTTTGATACTACACTGATCACCGCTCCCGATTACAGGGAGCCGTGATCAGTGTCAGTGTCATTAGGTAGAATGGGGAAATGCTTGTTTACATTAGCATTGCCCCGTTTTTCCTCACCGTGAGACGATCACGGGTATCCCCGCGCACGCCCGCAGGCTGCCTTTGAAGGACAACGTACAGGTACGTTAATCTGTCTGTACGTGCCCTTCTGCCACAGTATATCTGCGTGAGGCGGTCGGGAAGCGGTTAAACACCTCTCTAGGGAATTATCAGAATTATCAGACTTTATTGTTGTGATGACACAGTGCCTGGACTGATTCCTGTGACGTCAGCAGAGAGTGGACTTCAGACCGCTCTCCGCTAAAAACAGGTCACGGGGTGCAAAACGATTTGCACTCCTGTGACCCATAGGAGAAGTACAGCCAAACAAGCTCAGGCTGAACTTCTCCTTTAAGGAAATTCATTATTTAATTTGTCATTAACTTTGCATTGCTTTTTTTCCCAAGACTTATAATCTAAAAGTCATTTTAAATAGGATTAATAGTATAAAAAAAAATATTTTCCTGACAGACTCCATGGCAGCATACGAATGGGTTAACTCCGCCTCCTCTCCTATCCCTTCGAACTCCACTCCCATAAATGTTACGGCTTAGACCCAGAGGCCGCTTTCCTTTTCTGTCCTCCTCCTAGGACCCTGTGTGTTTGAAACCTTACCTTGCTCCCTCACTTAGGTGATAACGTCCATGGCCAAGGCCTGGTGGCTCAGTGTGTAAGCCATATCCAGAAGATGGTGAGGAGATTCATCCCTTGCCAGTTTAAGCAGTGCCCAGCTATTAGCGGGGCGAAATAGGACATATGGATGCGGTGCCAATAAAGAGCTAAGGCCCGGCCATTGGCGGGCAAGTGGGGGCTTGGCTGTATTGCCCTGCTATTAGCAGGTGGCCATGAAATGCCCAGTATGGATCCAGTGCCTACACCAGACGAGGGTCACGTGAGCACCTTCATTTATTAATTTAGATTTACCCAACTCCTCACTGTGTTATCCTAAGACCCCCTTCACACCGAGGTGGTTTTCAGGCACTTTTGCACTAAAAATAGCGCCTGAAAAGCACCTGAAAACTGCCTCCCATTCCTTTCAATGGATGGCATCACACTGGGGCAGTGAAAAAAGCCTGCAAGCAGCATCTTTGGGGCATGTTTGGAGCTCTTTTAAAAGCTCCTCAAAAAATGCCCCTGCCCATTGAAAAGAATGGGCAGCACTTCCAAAGCGGCAAAAACTGTTTTTTTTTCGCCTCAAAAGCACTGCAGTGGCAGTTTTTGCAGCACTTCAGTGTGAAAGGGGTCTAATAGTTTTTAAAGAATAAAACCATACAGCAGATCTGTTATATCTCAGAAATTCTAGTGTAGAGATCTTGTTGCTGGAGTTGGAGAATGTAAGAGAAAGAGTGAAAACACCAATGCTGTACCAGCAGTAGTGAGGCTCAAAGGCTGACCGAAACTGATGATGAAGATACTGAACAGATTATTATTTAGCTGCAGTCTCTAAGATATAAAAGGCAGTAGCTGAATCAGGCCACCAACCTTCATCCAAAAGGCATTAATTAAAATATCAGTTTTGAAAGGGCTGCCCAATATTGCGATGGTTGTCAAACACATTTTTATCACATGTACAATAATTCCTGATTGGCATATAAATAGTGATGAGCGATTCCATATGCAAATCAGTAAAATGCAGATTTGTTGATTCATGAATTTATACATTTATGCATTTTCATAACGCTCATGGATCACAGCTGCCTGAATTCCTGAGTTTTGTGTTTTTCTGCATATATTTAGACAAATCGAAAATTAGAGGATTACCAGATATCCCAATACTACTATTTCTACATATTTCCATCCTAGTAAATAGTCAGCATTGAAGATATTGTACTGTACTGCTTACTAGAGTAAGATGCTTGTCCATGCATTGATTCTCAAGTAGATGTCCATCAATCTATTGTGTGTCAGAGAAATAGGGGGTCATTTACTATAGAGGTGCGGCGCTAATTGCCGTGAATTAGCGCTAATTAGCGCTAAAACCGTATTCACTATAGCGCTGGTGAGAAAATACTCCCAAAATCAAATTTACTATAGTTCCCTGAAACCAAATAGCGCCCAAACCCTTACTCTGCTAAAACCTGGAGTAGTGCACATGGAAATAATGTTTAGAGCATGATATAATTGCCTAAATAGTACTGAAATATGCGGTATATTATTTAAAGATAATCTGCTTTTAAACTGTGTGAAAAAGTGATTTCTACACTGAAATATCTTTAAAAGAAGATGAAAAAATCCCTGTTTTGGACAACTAGGTGCCAACACAACTGAGCATGCTCAGACCTGAAAATAACTCTCATTTTAACTCAAGTGTCTTTTATAGCCGGCGCTATAGTAAATACCAAAATGAGAGCTAATTAGGGAGCATTTTTTTGAAGTGAAAATCTGCTCTATTTTAGTCCAAATCAAGTTTCAGCCATTGATTCTAATGGAACAATTCTAACTTTCACAAAAAAAAACCTTTTAATGTTGAGATGAAATGCATCTTTCTGTGAAATACATTTTCCTTTGCAACATTGTTGCTTCTACTTAAAATATTTTGTTTTTAAGAATACTAGAATGCGGAATGTTTTGATGTTTTGGTAAAATATATTTTTCTCTGCCACTTTCACTTGTTACTCTCCATCTCACAACAATCTTTACCCAAACTTACACAGGTGTCTTTATAATCCACAAACAATACCATCGCTGATGCAAATTTAAAATGAATCACAATTTTTTGTGCTTTTTATTATTTCCAAATATTCATAATTTGAGCCCAAAAAATGTGATATGTGTACCAACATCAGAAAGCAAAATGTAATTCCCAAAAATGTGAGGGTAATATTCTACTCTCACCCACAAAAAAAACCCAAATATCACAGAATAAATCAAGAAGAATAACTCTTGAGTAATGTAATTCCATCACCTGTATGTCCAAAGAAATGCAGTATTTATGTGTTTTTATGTGTATTTATGTGTAGGAGGCTCTCACATGAGGCAGCTCTGTGGCTTAGAGGTTAGAACTTCTGCTTAGTGTCCCTGAGGGTCTGGGTTCAAATCCCAACCTTGTTGCTTCATGTAGAGAAGTTGTCTCATCTCCCAGGTGATATAACTATGTCTAAATGTGGTATTTATGTGTAGGAGGGTTCCACCACCATTGTAAGTCTTTTCCAGATACACTATTTAGCCAAAAGTATTGGGATGCCTGCTTTTACACACACATGAACTTTAATAGCAGCACAGTCTTAGTCCGTAGGGTTAAAATTTAATTTGGCCCACCCTTTGCAGCTAGAACAGCTTCTGGGAAGGCTGTCCATAAAGTTTAGCGTGCCTATGGGAATGTTTGATCATTCTTCCAGAAGTGCATTTGTGAGGCCAGGCACTGATGTTGGATGAGAAGGCCTGGCTCGCAGTCTCTACTCTAATTCAACCAAAGAGTGTTCTATCGGGTTGAGGCCAGGACTCTGTGCAGGCCAGTCAAGTTTCTCCACCCCAAACTTGCTCATCCGTGTCTTTATGGACCTTGCTTTGTGCACTGGTAAGCAGTCAGGTTGGAACAGGAAGGGACTTTCCCCAAACTGTTCCCACAAAGTTGGGAGCATGAAATTGTCCAAAATGTCTTGGTATGCTTACGCCTTAAGAGTTCCCTTAACTGGAACTAAGAGGCAAAGCCCAACCCCTGAAAAAAAACCCCACATCATAATCCCCCCTCCACCAAATCATTTGGACCAGTGCGCAAAGCAAGGTCCATAAAGACATGGATGAGTGATTTTGGGGTGGAGGATCTTGACTGGGCTGGACAGAGTCCTGACCTCAACAGAACACCTTGGGGATGAATTAGAGAGGAGACTGTAGGTCAGGCCTTCTCGTCCAACATCAGTGCCTGACCTCACAAATGCACTTGGAAGAATGGTCAAACATTCCCATAGATACACTGCTAAACCTTGTGGAAAAGAAGAGTTGATGCTGTTATAGCTGCAAAGGATGCCATTACAGTTCATGTGCGTTTAAAGGCAGGCGTCCAAATACTTAGGACAATATATTCTATATTGCTTGTGACACTGAGCATGGCTATGGATTTAGGGCTGGTTCACACCACAGAGATGCAGAGAACATGTGTGGGGCTGCCTGGTGGCTAAGTGGGTAGCAGTTCTGTCTCGCAGCACCTGGGATGTTGGTTCTCTTCCCCAACATGCTAATCCTTGTGTTGAAGTTTATATGTTCTCCCTGTGTGGGTTTATCACCACAATCCAAAGACATGCTGGCGCCTATTTGTCTCATGTCGAAATAGTCTCTAATGTAAGAAAGTTAATTTTGGACTTTATATTGGAAGCTCATTGCAGCCAGGGACTGATGTTAATGTTTATTAGCACTAATCATGCCCTTGGACATTTCAAATTTTAGGGTTTACACTGCATGAGTACATATGCTTAGAAAACTGTTGCTTTGTTTATGTGGATGCAAATGGACTTTGATCTTTGTCCTGTAGTTGGAGGTTTGATGCACATAGCAGAGGGCTAACACAGTTGCGAATAGTATTGTGTTCCTGCTCATCAGGTGCAATCATTTTAGACATACATGAAGAGACAGATTGAAAGATACTGGTGGGCGTGTACTTCTATTGGGCGTGTCAGTGTGCTAACAATACAACCTCTCTTATATAAAGGCCTGCAGTGGGGGGGTTCATTTGGCCTGCGAAGGTCAGTTTTTTTGCTGTGATTTGTGGGGGAGAAGGAATGATATTGTGCATATTGGCAAATGCCCAACTAGGGAGATTTGATGAAATTCTTGTGCATTTTTGCAAACAAAAGTGGATTTATGTGGCCATGCTGTCAATGTGATGTGTTGCCCATTATACACTGAAATTAAAGCTGTGTCCACTCTAAGGTTTTGTCAAATTTTAGATTGTAAGCTCCTATGAGCAGGGCCCTTAAAATCCCATTGCTAAATGTAGCACCATATATCCTGTCCAAATTTTTTTGAAGCTAGTAAATGAATGTAATTTTTTTTTTCTGCTGGTAAAATAAAAGTACATTATTGAGCTTTGTTGTTGTGTTTTTTTTTCTTCTACTTTTCTCTTTCGCTTTAGTTTTTGTGTGTGGTGGTTTGGGGAAAGTGCAATATCTCTTATATTTTATTTCAATATGTATTTGTGCACCAAAAAACTAATCTCATTGCCCTGGTTCACATTGATGCTACTTTGAAATCATGCTACTTCACTTGAAGTAGCACGATTTCAAAGTAGCAAGGTCAGCGTGATTTCAGGTGCTACTTGATAGACATCCGTGTGGCTTCATACACAAATGTCTATTGAAGTCGCACCTGAAATCGGCAAAAGTAGTGCAGGAACTACTTTAGCAAATTGGTGCGGTGCCACAAAAAAAATGTCAGATTGGAACAGTGCCATTGTTGCCAATAGTCATGCGATTTGATCTCTCAAAACCGCATGACAAATCGCTCCAATGTAAACCTAGGCTTTTGCACACCTGCAAGTTAATGATAAAGGTGGAATCTTTATATATAACAGCTGTGGAGAATTGCAGGTAATTGCTGGTGGATAGGCAGTGTTGTATGTGTCAGCTTTAGTTCACATTGGTCCGATTTCACATGTCAGAGTGGTGACAATTGCACTGTTTTAATTGGGGCGACTTTGGGGTGCAATTTGTATTGATATCAGTGCAGAAACCTGCACAGATGTCTCTGAAATTCCCCCTGCAGTCGGGCCTGACATGCGGGAATGAAAGTGTGTGATTTCAGCTGAACGATTTCCTCCCTCTGTCGGTGTGAACCAGGGCTCAAACTGGGCCTTTTGTTTTTGTCATTCACCTGCTGCTAACCCAGGGACACCATTTCTTATCGAACGCCTTTAAATATCATAAGTAGAAATACAAATTTGCATATCTGCAAATAAACAAAAATAATAAAATTATAATAGTGGTTGCGATCAAATATTCGCAGCAGCGATCAAAGAGTTTGGTTTCACATTCTGACCCAGAAATAAGTCATTGTAATCACCCGGAAGTTCCTGTGCTGGTCAGGATCCCCATCTAGGTGGACATGGACATTAGCAAAGAGGAGGTCCTGCTCATTTTCCGGATAAGGGTATGATATGTACTTGTGCTTAATCAATGTGGGGTGGATGTGGTAGTTAGATTTGGTGTGGGTGGGGGTTCATTGATTTGCTTCTGGCCCATGTGTACACATCACTTCCTGCATTTGTTCTGCTGATGAAAATGAGAGCTCCTTTCTATTAAAATATATATGACTTGTTTCACAGTTGGGCGACTTTGGACCACCGAGTTGCTTGACAAGTTGTACCCCATGATTCTCAATGATAACTAGGGATGGGCCGAACATCCCCCCTGTTCGGTTCGCAGCAGAACATACGAACAGACAAAAAATTTGTGCAAACACCGTTAAAGTCTATGGGACATGAACATGAATAATCAAAAGTGCTCATTTTAAAGGTTAATATGCAAGTTATTGTCATAAAAAAGTGTTTGGGGACCCGGGTCCTGCCCCAGGGGACATGTATCAATGGCAAAAAAGTTTTAAAAATGGCTGTTTTTTCGGGAGCAGTGATTTTAATAATGCTTAAAGTGAAACAATAAAAGTGTAATATTCCTTTATATTTCGTACCTGGGGGGTGTCTATAGTATGCCTGTAAAGTGGCGCATTTTTCCCGTGTTTAGAACAGTCTGACAGCAAAATTACATTTCTAAAGGAAGAAAAAAATCATTTAAAAGTGCTAGCGCTAGTGCCGGTGTTCTGCTGAGAAAGTTTAGGACTAGGACTCCCCTGTACTGCACAGGCAGCGCTTGTAGTACGAGATAATAAAAATCGAAAATAGCCGAAGCAGAACACCTGTGAGTCAGCTGAACAGGGCCCCTCGCGGGCTCGCTTCGCTGGCCACGCTTCGCTCGCCACACTTCGGGCACGGCCTCGCTTCGTTCGGCATATTTTTAGTCTAACTCTATGTCCACTTGGATGGTGGGGCTTGAACCTGGACTCAAGGCAGAATGTAGTGCGCAGGCGCCGTGTAGAGCTGACGATCAGCTGTTCCACTTCGGAGACTTTAGTCGGCTCCGTAGCCGTTCGTACTGTGCAAGCGTAGCGCATTCTTTCTTCTATCTTCTGTCTTCAGTCTTCTATCTTCTATCTTCTATCGTCCTTCGGTTTCTTCCTCCATCTTCTTCTTCTTCTGGTTCTTCTGGTTCTTCCTCCGGTGTTCTCGTCCGACATCTTCCTCCGCAGCGTCTTCTTCCCTTCTTCTCCTCGGGCCCCTCCGCATCCATGATGGGAAGCTCCCGCTGTGTGACGCTTCTCGTCTTCTGACGGTTCCTAAATATGGTTCGTAAAACCCGGTGACCCCGCCCCCCTCTGACGTCACGGGGAATGCCACAGGGAAGTCATTTTTAACATTTTTGACACTTTTTTTGTGAAATGGTAGGGGTACTTTTGTACCCCCTTACCATTTCACACGGGGGGGCCGGGACCTGGGGGTCCCCTTGTTAAAGGGGGCTTCCAGATTCCGATAAGCCCCCCTCCCCCAGACCCCCACAACCACCGGGCAAGGGTTGTGGGGATGAAGCCCTTGTCCCCATCAACATGGGGACAAGGTGTTTTGGGGGGCTACCCCAAAGCACCCTCCCAATGTTGAGGGCATGTGGCCTGGTACGGTTCAGGAGGGGGGGCGCTCTCTCGTCCCCCCCTCTTTTCCTGCGGCCTGCCAGGTTGCGTGCTCGGATAAGGGTCTGGTATGGATTTTTGGGGGGACCCCATGCCATTTTTTAAAAAAGTTTTGGCGCGAGGTTCCCCTTAAAATGCATACCAGACCTGAAGGGTCTGGTATAGCTTTTGAGGGGGACCCCACGCCATTTTTTTTTAAATTTTGGCCAGGGTTCCCCTTAATATCCATACCAGACCTGAAGGGCCTGGTATGGAATTTAGGGGGGCCCCCACGCCATTTTTAAAAAAAAATTTGGTTCGGATTCCCCTGTGGGGAATTCCCATGCCATTTTTATCAATGAACTTTTATGTGTATTGTCGGACCGGCAATTCATTAAAAGCCGCAAGTAGTTTTAAATTACTTTTTTTCCTTTGAAATGTCATTTTGCTGTCAGACTGTTCTAAACACGGGAAACATGCGCTCCTTTACAGGCATACTATAGACACCGCCCAGGTACGAAATTTAAAGGAATATTACATTTTTATTGTTTCACTCTAAAATCACTGCTCCCAAAAAAAGCCAGTTTTTAAAAATTTTTTTTGCATTGATACATGTCCCTTGGGGCAGGACCCGGGTCTCCAAACACTTTTTATGGCAAAGAACTTGCATATAAGCCTTCAGTGAGAACTTTGGATTTTGCAGGTTGGAGCCCCATTGACTTCCACTATTCCAGCATATGTGATCTGACAGGCATTATTGCCGGCAATAGCGCTGCTTTCCATTTGCATTAGCTCTGACTTTCTGAGAGTTGAAGTCTTTCTGGCCTTTTTTGAGAGTTATTTTTTGGTACTGCAGGATAATTTTTTGGCGCTATAGTAAATGACCCCCATAGTGTCTTCTTGTGGGAAGTGTTCACTAAAATCAAAAAGGTCTTATCAAAATGCAAAAATGATCATTGTGTCAATAACATAACAGCACTGCACACTCTTTAGATCTTTTTATTGTATATGCTTTTTCCAATCTTGGGATCCCCTGCAACATAGGAGACACTAGCATCTACCACATTACTGCCCCGTCTCCCCATCTTGTCCAGTCAGAGAATGCTTTGCCGAATGGGCGACCTCCTGTGTTCAGAAAGAATGCACTATAGGGTTCCTTTACGCTTGTTTCAAAACATGGCTTTAAGCACGCTTTGTTAAAGCTCTCTGAACGCTAGTTAAAGCTCCTGTCACTAAATAAAATGGTTAGCTCACAGTCCTGTTTACACCTTGCTTTTGCTTTGCTTCAGCTTAGCTTCAAAAATTGTACCCCATGTTGCTTTAGTGGTGCTTCAAAGCTCCTTTAAAGCCTCCATAGAAGTCTATGACAAAACTCGCTTGAAGCGCCTGCAGCTTTTGAGAGGCTTTAATTCAACTTTAGCTTTGCTTTGTTTTGGAGTAATTGCAGGTATCAACAAACACACACGGGGCATCTGCCAAGCTTCATTAAAGCTTCAAAAAAAGCACCACCGAAGAAGCATCATCGAAGCACAACCGAAGCATCATCGAAGCACAACTGAAGCACAACCGAAGCATAACCGAAGAATCACAGAAGCATCAAAAATACATCAAAAAAGCATGTTGAAGCAGTAGGCACTTTAATGTGTGCTGAAGTTGAAGCAAGTATATGCTCAGCACGGTATCCAGAAGCAAGTGGAGATCACTGGAGCAGCGGTGCCTACTAAAGTAATTTCTAGCATCTAAGGGATCTCACAGATATTATATATACATAGTTTCATTGGTCCCAATGCGACTATGGAAAAATTGCCATACCTGGAATTCTTCTTTAAGCAGTCAATATACATGACAGTTGATTGAGCAATGATCTCAAGCCTTTGATAGTAGGTGGCAGAAAGATGCTGCTAGCTGGCAGCTCAATCAGACATGTTAGTGGGGCAGTCTAGAAAAGAATCGGAGCATATCTGTATGTTCTTTGCCCTCCAATACCTATGGAACACCTATTATCGAATAGCACTAAAGCTGGCCATACGCTTATCAGTTTTTGTTGTTTATTTTTTTTTTATCAGAAAACGGGCTGATTGAAAAAAAAAAGTTGGGATTCCCCCATCCACACGGTTGAGGCGAATGAAAGAATTCTCCCCCCTGAGTCATTATATTCTGACAGTGGGGACTCCTTCGTCATCAGAGGACACAGATTGGTGCTTCAGGCAATTGGCTGAAGTGCTGATTGAAGCTAAATTTTCCAACAAGCCCATTCAAGAGGAGATCGATCTGCTCTTGAATGTGACCAGCCATAGATGGTTCAATATTCAGCAGGTCCCTGCATAACCGACAAATTTCAATCCGGCTTTAGTCTACATGGGCTGCAGACAAAAAGGGTAATTGAAGACAATGGCAGCTTTCAATGCTATTTCATTGCGACCCTGGGTGCCTGCTTAATGTAAAAATTAGGAGAGACGTCAGCTTCAGAAAAGCAGGGATGATTTTCAGTCACAATAGTGCGAATACTGAAATAAAGCCTTTATATAGTATCATTGTCCTGAACTGTTCTGTGCTGTGCTATCAAAGTGTATATGTTTAGTAAAGCCAGCATCCATTAATCAAGCTCTCAGTGTGCTCCTGAAGGTGTTGTGAACAGATTGCTGAATGACAAATCCGGAGAGTTCATGAGGGAGCAGATGTGAGAGAAATTGGATGTCTAGAGATAATCAGAGGGAGAAGTGTAATCTAAGAACATGAGAGTCAGGAATGACCTTCCTAATAATCCTTTATCTTTATACTCTTTATACTGCTGTAGCTTTTAGATTGAAAGTGAATGTTTAATGAACATTCTGAACATTGTTCTGATAAAATAACTGATGGAGGAGAACAAAGTAGGGACAGAAGACAGAACAGTTAAAAGTACATGTAAATCCTAAGGCCCCATTCACACACATCTGAGCATTTTGTAGCTTGAAGCTACAAAACGCTTGAGAAGAAAAAATCAATTATTCTCTATGGAGATGGTTCACTTCTCCACTCCAAGTCACATAAAGCCCAAAACCTGAAGCGCAAACCAGTTCTGGACCCTTTTTTGTCGCTTGAATCGGGCAGTTTTGGTTTTTTTTGTAGCGTTTGTATTCCCATAGAAATTAATGGAAAGTGCATTTCTATGCGCATTTTGCCGCTTTTATCTGCTCAAGTGAAATAGATTTCCATAAAGAAATGACATAAAAATACAAAGGAAATGCACAGATCTCCATTTCTGGTTAGCAGACATGGAGGAAAGCAACATGGATGAGGAAGTGATGGATGAGGCAGTATCTATTTTAGACTTTGAGAGCTTTATCTGAATGGTAAAGCAGCACACCTGCCTCTACGATTCCAGAGATCCATGCTACAAGCTTCGAGCGAGCAAGAGGAGGGCATGAAACCAGATTGCCAGCCAAGTGTTTACAAACTGGGCAGACATAAGAAATGCCCATGTGAAGGATGATAAAGGTAAGATAAACCCCTGCAAACTGAACTAACCACCAAACCGACCATAGGGAGATAATAGGACGATTGTTATTTAGTACATGATTTAAACATAAATAACAGATTCTTAGCACCAGAAAAACAGTACAAGTTATGCTCATATTCCTATGCATTGCTTACATGATCATACACATGAGAAAACAGACAATAGATGTGCAATTGCAGTTCACTATGGCCACATATATGTACACACAACTTGCATGTGTGTAGAAATGTGGCCATGATGAACTGGATTGGCACATCTTTTGCCTCCTTGTTCGTAAGTATAAAAGTATAAGCACCTAAGCAATGCATAGGAGTATGAGTACAAACTCGTATTGTTTACTGGTGCTAGGAATCTGTTATTTTTGAACACAGTAATTTGCACAGAAAAACAGGTGAATTCATGCTCATATTCCAAGGCATTGCTCATGTGCTCATTATGGTGCCCCTATAGCAAGCTGCTGGCTGTGGGGGCACTCCATAGGAGGGAGGGGCCATAAGCACAGAAGAGGGACCCAAGAAGAGGAGAATATGGGCTGCTCTGTGCAAAACCAACTGCACAGAGGAGGTAAGTATAAAATGTTTGTTATTTCAAAAAATACCTTACAATCACTTTATTAATGTTGCCAGCTACACCGGCACATGTGCCACTTCTTCCCCTTACACTCTCTGTGTCCACCGAGTGTTGAGCAGAAGGTGCAAGAGAGGCCTCCACAACTTTCCAGTCTTCAGCAGGTACTTGATACCGCTGCAGCTTCCAGCAGGAGGGATAACAGGGCTACATGGGGACACACAAGTAGATAGGTGTCAGCATGTCAAAAATACATGAGGGCACACTCTGACCCCTAGTGGATATTGTATGGATGCTGTACACAAGGATAAACATATGGATAAAAAGGAGGAATTTTGTGGGACTTTAAATGAGGGTACGCCATGTTGAGAGAAAGTGACAGCATAAATATGAAAGTACAGTACATGATTTATTTATTGCAATTCACAATACATATCAGATATTTTGTATCAAATAGATAGGTAGTCACCAGACTTACACTAAATATGCTGCTCGTAGCATGCAATACAAAAATAAAGTAGACATGGCAAATATACATGGTATAATAAATCGATCGAAAGACAAATATAATAAAAACAAGTAACTGTTGGCATCTAGTGGCACTCTACTCATTTCCTAGCGTTACAGCCATTCATCAGGAGTGTTATAAGGTATTGTACTAGGAAGGAAAAAACAGGGATTAATGATAGTACCCTTAGAATAAGGGAATCAAGTCCCAACAAGGTGGAGATAGATTGGGATACTTACTGACAACCTTAAAGCCAAGTCCGGTATCAGCCAAGGAAGACGGGGGCACGAGGCATGATGTCTCCCCCGGGGTTGAAATGGGGAAACCCTCCAAGGAAGGAGAACCAGCATAGTGGTCGCAGCATGTTTCAATAGGCTATGTGTACACCGAAAGTGCATGGTGTTCCTAGAAAAATGTGTAAAAAAAAGGGGATTGGTTAAATGTGTAAAGGTGTGAAAGTAATGGAGAAAAATGTCTATGTGTTCCCACAAGGGGACTACATGAGGGAGTGTATGTGAAAAAAAACAAGTAAGGGGAGAAAAACATAACAAAAATCAAAAAAACATACCAAAAGGGGATGGCTGATCTCCCAGCAAAGAGGATAACCTGTGTGTAGGATCAGGATGTGCTTCCTTGTGATTGAATCAAGCAAATGAACCACCAGCTGCTCCAAGGCTACTGATATACTGACTCCCAGGGAGGGGCCTCGTTAGCGTCACGCCTGATTGGCCAGACTGCACAAGAGAGGTGGGGAGGGGATTCCCAGCTGCATGTGGAGGAGCCATAAGCATTGGGTCTCCACCCCTCTCGTGCACGGCTAAGGATGGAATAAAAAAAGACATTAAAACAACGTCAATGACACCGCTGGTTGCAGCATCAAAGCATGACACCAATGAGCAGGAGGCCAAATCCCGCCCCCACCTGGGGGTGGGGGGGGGATGGGCTACTGCACATCACAACCCCGGAGACAGAGAAAACACCTGAACCCCCCCAAAACAAGGCTGAACCAGACAAGGGGTTGGGAAGTAGTCTGGAAAGGCTAACAGGTCGAAGATAATACATAGGGGAAAAAATAACAAATAACATTGAGTCCTCAAACTCGAATCCATTCCACTGCCTTACAAAGTTATGCAAGGCACATGCAGCTTTAACAGCACAGACCGCATTTTGCATGTTCAAGAAGATGGGAGTGTGCAGGACCCGCCATGTGTTTGCTAAAATGCCAAATGCACATTTGACAACTTTACGTGCTCTTGTTAGCCGATGAACACACTCTTCTGTACAGTTAGATTGTGCCCCGAATAAGGCCGTAGTAGATGCTCACCCAGAGCAAAGCCCTCACCCCCCACAAAAACATTGGGTAGGGGAAGGCCATTTGTGCCCAGGAGTGGACTGTTTTCCGGAAGGTCCAGACTATTGGTACGCAGCATGTGTCCAAAAGAAGAATGCCTAAAAATACTAGAGTCAGCACTGCTGCCATAGGACCCAATATCTATATAACAGAAGCAATAATTAGCATCAGCCACTGCCATTAAAACAAACAAAAAATATTTCTTGTAGTTAAAATACTGACTTCTGCTGCCCATGAGCTTTATGATCCTAATATGTTTTCCATCAATCGCTCCAATGCAATTGGGGAAGTTGCTGCATTGCCAGAAAACTTCAGAGATATGTGACCATTCTTCTGTTGTAGGTTTTTGAAACACAATTTCCTTCAACATATCCCAAATAGCAGAGCAGGTGTCACGGACTATGTAACTGGCTGTAGATTTTCCAATCCGAAAGGCATAGTGTAGACTTGCTAATGATTGCCCAGTTGCTAGGTACCTACAAAGAAATAAATATATATATTTTAATTTGTTTTTTAACAGTTAAACTTCTGAAAGGCAAGTGGAAGAGTGTACGGGACGCCTACACTCGACATCTACGACTGCTAAGAGATTTTAGGAGTGGAGCTGCGGCGTGTGCTCCTGGAGATTATGCTCATGCCGAAGAATTGGAGTTCTTCGGTCATTTCTGGCGTTGGGGCAGTAAGCTATCATCTGTACGTATGTCATTAAACAAAATGAAAAGAGAAAGTTATAATAATACATTTCTATTTTCAGTACGGAAAGCTGTTGGGAGGATAGTACTCAAAATAAAGTTTTGGACAAAGATGCAAGCAGTCAGCAAGCAGGCCAAGCATCAGTCAGTCAGCAAGCAGGCCAAGCGTCAGTCAATGAGCAAGCAGGCCAAGAGCTTACGGAGAGCCAAATGTCGACTCCAGCACGTTCTACTTCTGTTACACCTGTGGGAATTGAGGAGTCCACACCACCCATTTGTCCTCATGTACCTGCAAGAGCTAACATACATGCAACAAGGATGAGGGCTCCTGAACCTGATTTTAACCGCATGTTGGACATTATGTCCAGTATACTGGAAAGGATGAACACCAACAGGTCTCATGTGCAGGTTTCTGCAAGGTGTCTGGAAGGTCTGATGGTGAAGGTACCATCAGAACTCCAAGCAGACATGTTGGCAGGTACCATCCAATACATAGCCACCACCACATATAGGTCCTCAGAATCTCCACCACCTTATGGTCCCTATGCAAGTCTCCCCCCGCCACTCTGCCAGCATTACATTCTTTACCCCTTCCTCAGTTGCCATCACCACATTCACGTACATGTAAGTTATTTTTCCTGCACGTGCCTCTTAGCTGCAGTATATGTACTGTGGCAGGTTGGTAAGTGGAATTTTTTTTTTTGCATCTCAGATCTGCTGACCTCCTGCAGCTGCTTCCTGACTACATGCAAAGGCTCCAGCAATGTATGCATGGTATTTCTCAGGACAGGTAACCTAATAGTGACATCAGTAAAGCTGGCCATACACTAATAGACTTTTGAACAAATATTTGTACAGATATTTCCATAAACATTCATACAAAAAATTGCAGTATACTCCATGACTTAATCAGTGTTGCTCGAAAGTAACTCAAAATTTTGTTCGCTTGTAACATTCAATTTTGGAACAATTTGTACAAATAATTTGTTACATACACAGTTAGAAACCACATACACAGTTAAAAATCCATTCCTTCGAAAAACATTTTCTATCCTGGTCCAATGAGTTTTCTTGTCTCTACAGTTGAAAATTAAAGTTAATTTGACCCCACTAACAATTTAAAAAATCCAATGAATATGCTTAAAAGGAAAATCATCTAATTCATTTCTACCAGTGTATAACAAACATGTTCATGTAATATGCATTAAAACAGCCACTTGGGAGACAACGACTCTGCATATTATTTTAATGAAAAGTGTTGATTTAAAAAGATTGAAAATTACTTTTGAATTTTTTTATTTTTTTTTGTAACAAACAGGTTTATACTTACCTACTCTGAGCAATGGAATTGCACAGAGCAGCCCCAAAACTCCTTTTCTTGGGAACCCCTGCCAGCGCTCTTGGCTCCTTCTCTTCTTGGTGTGCCACCACAGAAAGCAGGACTTTACTGAATAAAAACCACATATACTGTTAGAAATTTGTACATTCTGGAAAAATATTCCATCCTGCTTCCTCAAATGTTCTCATCACTGCAGTTGAAAAAGAACATTGGTTTGACCCCACTAATGATTAGCAACATGAGCAAATGTTCTTAAAACATCTTACATTGAAAGATGTTGAACTAAATTCTAGTGTATACAGTACCCTACTTAAGAAAATGAATTCCCTTTAATATAAATAGATATCCTTTGACTTCCTGTTGCATCTCTTGGACAGGAAGTGAAAATTTCCTAATGGGACACAGACAGTAAAAAATAAACAGTGGTTTTAACCCTTCTCTAAACATTCCAAAACTAAACAAAAATGAAGATGTTTGAAAGCATATATAAGATTTAGGTGATTGGGTTAATGTATAGTTTAATAAATGATCCCAGTACATGAAATATTAGTCTATTCATTCGGTTGTACAGTACATGCAGTTTTTTTTATTATTAAACCTATAGTAAATCTGACAATTTTCCAGCTTTCCAACAGTCCCCTAGTGCAGATGTTGTAAAGTCGACTTGTTTTCAGAAGTCCAGTATATTTGGATTACAAAAGTGAACATTTTGGAATAAATGTTCTTACAGGTGGAATTACAGAACACTTTGTAACAAAACATACACACAGCAGTTTTTCAGCACATATTAATCATCATAATAATGTCCTAGATTCAGAACTAAGGTCAATGGGCTAAGGTCATAGACTCCCCAGAATGAAAGTGGAATTCCTACATAACACTATTAAAAAAAAGTCTCCTTTCCCCTCTTTCTATCGATCCTACCTACCTTGTGTAAAAAAGATGTGTATACTTACCGTTTTGTAGTACACTCTGGTCCAGCCATGTGATCCCCGCAGCTATGCCTCCACTGTGTCTAAGAGCGGGGGATGCAGGGCAGAGGAGAGAGACAATGGCTAGACCATGGGAGCCTATTAGTGACATCATAGTTCCCAAAATTTCCCGCCACTGTCGAGTACTTCCTGAGCCAGAGCTGTAGTCGCAGCTAACTAACACAAGGGATTACATGACCATACCTGAATGGACTAAAATAGAGGTAACTATACAGATCTTTTTTTACACAGGTTAGGTAGGGTAGGTAGCAGGAGAGAGGAGGGGACACATTAGGAATGGGCAGATTTTAAGAATAGTTAGTGTTAGGCAGGAATTCCATTTTAAATGTGTGTCCTTTAACCACTTGACCACTGGGCACTTAAACCCCCTTAATAACCAGACCAATTTTCAGCTTTCGGTGCTCTCACATTTTGAATGACAATTACTCAGTCATGCAACACTGTACCTATATGAAATTTTTGTCCTTTTTTTCACACAAATAGAGCTTTCTTTTGGTGGTATTTAATCACCGCTGGGTTCTTTATTTTTTGCGCTTTAAAAGAAAAAAGACTGAAAATTCTGTAAAAAAATGAATTTTTCTTCGTTTCTGTTATAAAATTTTGCAAATTAGTCATTTTTCTTCAAATATATTGGCCAAAATTTATACCGCTACATATCTTTGGTAAAAAATAACCCAAATCGGTGTATATTATTTGGTCTTTGTGAAAGTTATAAAGTCCAAAAGCTATGGTGCCAATATCTGAAAATTGATCACACCTGAAGTACTGATGGCCTATTTAATTTCTTGAGACCCTAACATGCCAGAAAAGTACAAATACCCCCCAAATGACCTCTTTCTGGTCTATCTGTTTGCTCTCCCAATTGGATAAAAGCATGCCATTAAATTTATACTGTGGGATGAGTCTTGCAGCATACATATATATACCCTCTTCCTTTTGTATTTTGACAGGTATATGCTCTCCATACCCTGATTCAGGTGGCTCCAGCGAGCTCTGACCTGCCGCTTTCGCTGATTTATGGGTATATGAGAGAGAGGGGGGTCCCTGACACCATCACTTCACCCTGTCTTTACAAACATCTCCATATGTCCCATATTCACTGAACGAGTGGATGCATATTGCCTCTGTGCTTAGAAAACAACACCTTGCACACTGATCAAATTTCTCAAAAGGACCTTTTGGGTGTGGGACCCAATCTGCCTGCACATGTGCTGTGTAACTTTCCTGCCACTAAGAGAGCACTTTTTGATCTGTGAGTATGTAATTACATTTCTTTGACTGTATTTTGCCATCTCACAATTTTATGTTAATATATGAATAAATTGTAAACTTGGAATGATGGGGTACTTTTATCCAGATATACTTATACTCTCTTATTTCTTCTTGATAGAAATGCAACATTACAACCTACCTAAACCCCTGAAGAAGGAAGTACACTTTCCATAGAAATTTATTTTTCTGTGACCTTTTCCGAAACATGTAGGGTGGTTGGTTATGTAATAACTGCGCTTCCTAGTGCCGTCTGTAGCATTTATTAGTTATGTACATCACTTGCATTTACAAATCATGCTCTTTTCAAAAGTTTTTAAGCTATTTTTGTAATTTTGTATATTTTTTAATTGTATTCTGAATAAAACTTGTTAAATTTTATATATCTGGTATCCCCATTTTATACTATCCTTTACTGGTCTTCTGCCCATAATATCCTTTGGGGACACCTCTTGTTTCTTCCAATTTTGTTTTTGGGATGTGGCAGAAGCCTCTAGAATCAGTCTCATGCATAGATCCCTCCCCCCAAACAATTTCTCTTTTTGGAAAGAAGACATTCCAAGGTATTTAGAAAGATGCATGGTGAGTTTTTTGAAGTTGTCATTTTTTTCCCACAATTCTTTGCAAAATGAAGATTTTTTTTCAGAATTGTCATATTAGCAGGTTATTTCTCACACACAGCATATGCATACCACAAATTACACCCCAAAACACATTCTGCTATTACTCCCGAGTATGGCGATACCACATGTGTGAAACTTTCACACAGCGGTGGCCACATACAGAGGCCCAACATGCAGGGAGCACCTTCAGGCGTTCTGGAGCACCCAGGCCAATTCTGACATTTCTCTCCTACATGTAAATATCATCATTTATTTGCTAGAAAATTACATAGAACCCCAAAACATTATATATGTTTTTTCCCTAGAGAATACAATGGCTGTCGTTGCAACTTTTTATCTCGCACGGTATTTGCGCAGAAAGTTTTCGAACGCGTTTTTTTTTTTAAAAAAAAAACAGTTTTGTGCTTTAAAAAAACAAAAAAAACAGTAAAGTTAGACCAATGTTTTTGCATAATGTGAAAGATGAAGTTACGCCGAGTAAATAGATACCTAACATGTCACCCTTCAAAATTGCACACCCTCGTGGAATGGCGCCAAACTTCGCTACCTAAAAATCCCCATAGGCAACGCTTTAAAATGTTTTACTGGTTAGATGTTTTGAGTTACAGAGGAGGTCTAGGGCCAAAATTGTTGCTCTTGCTCTACCGATCGCAGCGATACCTCACATGTGTGGTTTGAACACCGTTTTCATATGTGAGCGGGGCTTATGCTTCTGCATGCGAGCATGCTGGGACAGGGGCGCTTTAAAAATTTTTTTTTTTTTTTTATTGTTCATTTTACTTTATTTATTTTAGTTTGACAGCTGCTGTTAACCTTCAGGTGTATTGCAGCACTGAACGTCCTGGTGGGAGGAGCTTAGGACGTTCAGTGCTGCAATACACCTGAAGGTTAACAGCAGCTGTTTCTCTATGGGAAACCTCGTCCACAGCGGCTGACTGCAATCTGCTTATTTGAATGCTTCTAATAGACCGGGAGTTTGAGAGTGTATGTCTTGTCCCTGTTTTGCTTATGTACTATCTGGTAAGTTCACTGCACAATGATCTATTTTTTCTTTGCTTGCTTTGCATAAAACCTTTATCCTGAGAGCCGAATCACCAGCAGTGTAATTGCTGAAGTGGGATGCAAGTAAAACTAAATATCCTGGTACAAACGATCTAACCCAGTGAGTCAATCAATCTGGATTAAGGGAAGGAACTGTTTAATTATTTTGACTTTCTCCCACTATTTATCTCTGCCTGGACATTGTACTCAGAGTGTCATTATTATTTTATCTATACTCACCGTCACATCACCAATTTGAAGATTTATTTTGGCAATTTTAACACATGTATTAGCACCATAATTATTAATTTATTTTATTCACATGTATGCATTTTTTATTCCTGGATTTAAGCTTAGTCGCAGCAGCATATTGTGCACTATTTATTTAAGGCGCATCAATTTTATACTTAGTACTATTTACTGTGTGTTGCCATGTATTATAGTAATTCACATGTTAACACGTGTGTTCCCACAACGCATGGATGTAATTTCTCCCTCATTCTTTTTATTCCTGTGTGCATGTGTTATTTCAATGGTACTAAGTTAAAATACTGAAATTGTGTAAATAATCAGTTTCCTTGGGTCACTGAAAATTAACTTAAATGCACAGTGCCAGGCAGTTTGAGATCTCTTCAATATCTGATCACTGAATTAGGAGTCTAAGAGCCAAGCACTAGAAGCCTCAATTTATGAAAGCATTTGCATTAATGCACTATAGTAGTGTGAATGGACCTTATATAGTAGTATATCAACAGGAGTAAAAGAGATAGCTACTGGGTCCATTGTTCTTTGCCTCGGCTATGAAACTGATGGCCCTCAATATGGTCCACCAAAAACAAAGAGTGTAAAATAGTTAAAGAATGCCCTCTTGATCTCAGGCTTCTTACATGACAGGTTTGCACTGTGTATTAAACATGACTGGTCCACTGTTCACTTCTCCTTAAGATTAATCGAAATAAACACGCGGACAACAAAACAATTTAAGACTGGGTTGATACTTTTATTACTTAGGTATCGACCACAGCTTAACAACTGTAAATGAACCATCAAACCAGTAAACATATATAGCCAACACCAGATCCCTTTAGCAGTGCTAAGTGGCATATCTCAACTTTCCTTACTAATTAGGAGCCAATTCAGCCCCCAGCCATCCAGGTTAGGCTCAGGGGCTTACTGAGGGCTTCCTGCTCCCCATTCAACCTACTCCATCAGCCACCTGCCACCTCAGCCTGCAAAAGGGATAACCGCCACCATCAGGAGATCGATGATTCCCTTATCGACTCCCTGACCGCCACAAAGACAGAGCCCATTCAATCCAGTCCTTTAGTAATAGATTGAACAAGTCAAGGTCCACATCATTTAAATGGACCCCATCTGCTCGAAAATAACAACGCCTACCCTCCAAATCCCCATGATGAGCGACCAGGCCATTCCATGACGCGGTAAACTTGGAAATAGCCTTATTCACTTTAACAAGCGTCTTGTCAAGGACTCCAAAATCCCTGGCCTGACGCGAGAAAAAATGAGGGAGGATCTCCGACCAGACCAGAAGAACATGTGGATGTTCATCCTAAAAGGTCATCAAGTCATGATGCATCGTCAAAATAAGTGCTCGGATGGGAACGACGCCAAGATCATTACCCCAATATGCAGCAGCAAAACGTCTGGAGGTCCCTCCAGCATCACACAATAGTGAATTAAGGGTGCAACCTTGGCCCAAAGCATACCCCGGACCCCCAGTCACACCAATTTGACTTGGGATGCCTGGGAAACCCAGTTGCAGACCACTTTTCCAAAGTTACGCTCTACGAGCCTCCCAGAAAACAAAGGAAAAAACTTCTGGAACATAAATCCAGATTCTACTGGCATAGCCTTTTTTTTAATCTTATATAGACAATAAAGTGTTTCCCGTAGGTTTAAGAATTCAGCCCTTTCCAACTTTGAAAAACCCATCGAGTTCTTTACGCACTCAATGGGAAGACAACCTTACCACCTGCTCACTGAATATGCTTAAAATGTTAAAGGATCACTATGACTCAGAAAACAGGAAATTAGACGCTGAAATGTCCACCTTCCGCTCCCCTAAAGAGGGAATGAGGCAATTTGTTGATGACTATAATAAACAGTTAGAACAGAACAAAGATGAAAAATTTGCTAAGGATTCTGCAGTATTTAAACTAGGGCAAGCGTATAGGTGGAACAAAACAAACAGAGGTAACTTCAAGAGATCCAGAACCATTGAATATGGTAACATTTCTGATATATTCCTATTCCTTCTACAGATCCCAACCCAATTGTACACATCGAGGCTCACAGAGACCTTCTGCTCCCAATCCAAACCCCTCAGGTCTGGGTGACGCTACACGTTGGCACACTGACACTAACGTATGCAGGCACAGAAACGTAAGACTCCCCCATCCTCAGATGGTGAGGGTAATGATCACACACTTACAGATACTAGAGCCAAAAAACACCCCAGTGGAGTAACATCCGGAGCCACTCCGAAATACCATAAGCCTTCAAATTTTCACCCACCAGCCTCCAAAGAAAAAGCACCCACGACATCGAGATCACACAACACTATAGCACAGAGCAACATAGACCAATATGTGATTCGGCCCACATAACTCAATCACACATATTTGATGTCATTAATCTTACACCTCACACTTTCACTTCCACAGAACTTGAAGTTCTGGGATTAGGACTTCAGTTTTACACCTCATGCAATCTTGACCACTCTGAATGCATTAAAGATATCAACCTATTTGCCAGAAAGCGAATTTTTAAATCATACTGGCACAATCAAACCATTCCCACCACAGATAACTCTGATGTGAAATGGTCTCGAGCAGACTATAGGATGGTAAAAATCCTGAATCAACTGGAAAGAGGGAGGTATCTGGAATGACCCCAAAGAAATGCACAGAATACTAACTGATTCAGAGGACACAGCCACCTCTAACGTCACACCCCCTGAGTATAAAAATAAGTCCCGGACTTCTCTAATTCTAACCTAAAATTTTTTGTTGAGCGTGTAACCCATGATGTCCAAAAAATACACCGTACCTCTAGAAATTCCAATCTCACATCTACACAAAAATTTTGGGAGCGTGAGGTGTTTGCGTTGGATTGCTACTCGATGTACCTGTGCCACATGTTATTGTAGCGCAGGTACATCGATGATATACTTATCTTTTGGACAGGCCCTCGTAAACTTTTGACAACTTTTGTAGAGACATTGAACTGTAATGACTTCAATTTGTCATTTACCCTTAACTGGCATGTTGACACCTTACCGTTTTTGGATTTGATAATTCACAAGAACCCAAAGGGCGATATCTCTAACAATCATTACAGAAAGATACAGCTGGTAACTCACTTTTACATTTTCAAAGTGCCCATCCCTCACACTTGATTAATTAGAAACCTAAGGGTGAGTTTTTGCGGGCAAAACATAACTGTAGCAATGAAGTAGATTTCCAAACACAGGCTTCAAGCCTGAGAGAACGGTTCATGGACCGTGGCTATAGTCATAAGTCTCTTAAGAATAGCTTACAGAAATGCACTAGACAATCTCCGTGATCTTTTACTCTTTCAAGGCGAAATGTCTCTTTCCTCAAATTTACAAAATCTACGTCCAATTACCAAATATAATAATCAACACTCCACTGTGAGACGCATTCTTAAAAACCAAGAAGCCATTATGTGGGCAAAACGAAACTGAACTTTTGGAGATGGATTAAAGATCATGTCACGGACATACATGGGGGCATTACAGAAAAACCAATGCCGAGCCATTTTGCTGAGCTTCATAATTATGACTCCCTTACATTTCAAGTAAAAATAAAATAAAAAAGTCCCTGTGCAGTGGAATATATCTCTGGAGATGTTTAGTAGACCTGCTGCCTCTACCAATTACTTCCACTAGGTGGAGTATATTGCTGAAAAAAGAAAGGAGTAGATATGGCGCTGTTCTAAACCTGATAAGGTTCAGGTGTGTTCTACTCCCCAAAAAAGGGGAGGAAGGAGTTATAGGTGGGGAGAAAAAATGTGAATTAAATACTGCCTATTTAGATGAGTATCTGCGACCCAAAAGAATGTCAAATGCTCTGTGCCTATGTGCTCATTAATAAAAATAAAAATAAAACAAAATTGGAAAATAAAAATAAAAATAAAAGTACAAATTAGTGGAAACCCTTATGTGAAAAATGTGTCAGGCTGTGTGCCTGGCTGAATAGAAAGTGCAGTGTGTATTAAACCAACTTATTTATGTAATAGATTAAATACAACAAATCATGTTAATTAAAATGACCATAAACGCAATGTGTTCATACAATTAAATAAATATACAAAGTGCTGGTGTGCATAAACAAGTGAACACGTGACTGATAATACAATTAAAAGTGCTGTTGTGCCGGTGAAGGAATCCGTTTTTGGCTCTGGTGGGCTTTTCAATAAACACTCAGTGCGTGCCTAATTCGTGCTCCTATAGTGATTGCACTCACCAGATCCTCCACCCCCTCTTGGGGTCTCACACATGCACAGTATATGCCACTGTGTAGCAGTATAGCATAGCTCCGTCTTTATTGTTGACAGATGCAGAGTGCCGGGCTCAAACATCCGATTCACATGGTGCAAGTCTGAGAATGGAAGAGCTGCCAATCAAGTACTAGCAAGGATTCACCCCCCAGAAAGGGGAGGAGACTTTGATCAAAAGATTTTACAAAAAGAAGCCAAGTGGATTTACAAATTAAAAACGACTTATCCACCAGGGTTAAACGATGCTATTAGTTATGCCCCCTTTCTGTAGATAACAATAAATGATGGATACTGAATTTCCACAAATAGATCATGTAACCATTAACCTGTTTGACACATTGCTAATATAAATAATTTTGTTATATATAGTGTTTTGCCATATCCATTTTAGCTTGTATTGTAAGTGCACTGTGGTAAATGTGGGATTCTTTGAGCGAGAAGAGATACGATGCGATTATATCTTTATTATTTATGTATTATTCATTAATTACACAGTTCTATCTTCATTATTATTATTTCTTACTCTATTTTATATTCACTGTTTCCATGATGTGTGACTTAAATTCAATGAGCCTATTCACAGTGAATTGCACTTGGTGACTTTCCCAATAGTGTAACTATAGTGGCATTATTATCTATCCAATTTCCTCTTTTTCTTCTGTTCACTGCCAGTGATGGTATTAGCCATGCCCATGTCTCCCCACTGCCTGTGGTTGTTAGAGGAGCTGATGACTCAGCAGCCATCCCTCCATAGATCCCTGTGTTCCATCTGGGATCCCATAGAGGTGTCTCCCGGATGGAAGGTTTATACCATCGAGCTCCGGAGTAACGCAGTGTCTCATCCGCGTCACTTCCGGTTGCACACTTCCACCGGTTGGAACGCACAGCACCGGGACGCACCCTTTTGATTGCCTCATATCTGGTGCACTGCCAGCATAGGTCCTTCTCCTCTATGTCCATTACAGCATTCTTCCCTCCCTGTTTGCACTTGGATGGTGAGACCCTCTATGCCACCCTCATCATAGACGGCATACTGTGGAAAAGGTTCCTTTTGGGAATGTGCACCGTAGTTTCGGCTCACACCCCACACTGGCATATTCAGTGGGAAGATGAACCCGCTCCCGCCCCTCTGGATTTATTACCTGGGTGACAGGGGTAGCTTCAGGGGCTGCTCCTCCCACACCTCAGATTGAAGGATACTCCCCTATAAATACAATCACCTGACACTGATGGAATAGGGCTGGCCATCCATGTGGAGACACAGGTAGTGCTAACTTATCTATATAGACGGATTGGCAATTTATGTAAGAAATCTTCTGTAATCTTGTTACAGTGTTATAGTCTGTGCATGTATATTTTCTATTCACTGTTTACCTATCATTGCATTCATCCTTATCATTTCTTGTTTCTTATACTTATTTTATCACCTATGATTGTTTGAACAGTCCTGTTTTGATCTCTATATAGATCCATTTAAGGCATTACCAACACTGCAACAACCAGCAAGATTTATGTAGTGGTTTTATCCACCCCTCCCTTGTTCCTCGATCTATGATCTGAGATGCTTGATATCTATGATTCTTTAAGGTAAGGTTTCCTTACTTCCTTTCCTTTTCCATCTTTGTCCGTTTTTCCCGTTATTTTTTTGCATACATTTCAAATTTAGGAACTAGTTACATTATAAAATATATGGGCACTTTGTTATAGGTGCTCGTTCTGTTCCTCTCTCTCTTTCTTTCCCATAGTGCATGTAACAAGCTTTATTGGAATATACTTTGTAGATTTATCAATTGATCATTAAAAGTGATGTAAATTAGATGTGATATCATTTATTAATATTGTTGAAATATACAATGAACGTATACATTTTTCTTGGTATTTGTTTTCTTTATGAATTTTTGTGTTAATAATATGTTTATATATCATTACAGTATATAGATAATCTGTGTTATAATCTGAGGCCCTGATGAAGCAGGTTATCCCACGAAACACGTAAGCCATATACCCAGATTTTCCAGTTGGGATAACAGCATCCTGGACAACCTTACTGTAACTGTTTTTTACTAGTTCTTTTAGAACTTTTTTTAATCAATTACGTGTATGTATAGAATAAAGATATGTTTATTTTTACATAAATCTCTATGATCTGTGTTTTCATTAGACCTTGCAAGGTACATGTAAAGTCCCAGCCTACTTTGTTCTAACGTGGTATATGAATGTCATTTAAGTTAGGTCCCACACTCAACAACACTCATAGGAGTCAATTCACTAATGCCCTGTACACACGGTCGGATTTTCCGATGGAAAATGTCCGATCGGAGCGTGTTGTCTGAAATTCCGACCGTGTGTGGGCTCCATCGGACATTTTCCATCGGATTTTCTGACACACAAAGTTGGACAGCAGGAGATAAAATTTTCCGACAACAAAATCCGTTGTCGGAAATTCCGATCGTGTGTACACAAATCCGACGGACAAAGTGCCACGCATGCTCAGAATAAATAAAGAGATGAAAGCTATTGGCCACTGCCCCGTTTATAGTCCCGATGTACGTGTTTTACGTCACCGCGTTTAGAACGATCGGATTTTCCGACAACTTTGTGTGACCGTGTGTATGCAAGACAAGTTTGAGCCAACATCCGACGGAAAAAATCCTAGGATTTTGTTGTCGGGATGTCCGAACAAAGTCCGACCGTGTGTACGGGGCATTAGAGTTAAATAACGGCCAATAAAATGCAGTAAAATAGCGCTTGTGGTAAATAGTGCTTAGTGCAATTCACTAAGAATTCTGTGTTAAATAATGAATGCAGTATTTGTGAGATTGAACAGTAATTACCGCATTTTTTCATGCGGTAATTTACCGCATTGAGCTGGTTGCTAAGGAGTGGGCTAGGAAGTCGGCCGCCGCGTCCTTAACAACGGATGACTCATCAGCTGTCAGCGGTGAACCCTCTGACAGCTAAATGTAAAAAAGACATCCTGACAATTGAAAATTATGAAAAAAAAACCCAGCATGGGGTCTCCTCCCCCAGATGCAAACCAGGCCCTTCAGGTCTGGTATGGATTTTAAGGGGAACCCCACTCCAACATTTAAAAAAAAAACGGCGAGTTGTCCCCCCAAATCCATACCAGACGCTTATCTGAACATGCAGCCCGGCAGGTCAGGAAAGGGGGGGATGAGCGATGTAGATCTACCGTCACTCACAACGCCACCGCTACCACCACTTCCGGTAACGAAAAAAGAAAAAAAAAGCTCCGCTCGGCACGTATGCTCCTGCGGTCTGGCTGCTCTGCCATGTGACATTTCTTAAATAGCGATGGGGTGGGCCTGGTGACGTCACTGACTCAGTATGCACACCCCATAACTATTTAGTTGTCACACGGTGCAAGCGTTTGTGGCGAGTGGAACTTTTTCTATTCCAGTATCGGCGGTGGCGGCGGCGTCATGTTTGACAGTAGGGGAAATACATCGGGGGACAGTTTTTCTTTTTAACACCTTGAAGACTAAGCTTTTTTTATGACACTTGTTGCTTACAGAGCCCCCATCTGCCCCAAAGCACCCCCCCATGTTGAGGGCACATGGCCTGGTATGAATTAGGAGATGGGGTGGAGGCGCTCGCTCGTACCCTACCTTTCCTGACCTGCCAGGCTGCATGCTGGCATGTCACGAGACGCTTCTTTTTCACTATGACCTGGAAGGGAGCTTTCTGCGAGCTAGGGAGGCTGGAGCAGTGCTGAGTAGCACGGAGAGAGTTACAAGATCGAGGACTGGGGGATACATGTGCAATCCAGGGCCTATACCTTATGTCAGCTGAAGGACTTGTTGAAACTGTGGAGAGGATTACCATCTGAGGCCATCAAATTGAGCAGGGCACTGTGACTGTCCTAGGAGGGTATTGTATAGCTGGTGTTTGCACTCAATAATGACCAATATTGCACGTACTGTATGGTGGAGTGACAAGGCTAGCTACCTCTACCATCCAACACTCCATATCGAACATGAACTGCTGGTTTTTTCTTGCCACTTGATGGATGTGTGGATACATAATGACAACCTGAATTGCTCTAAGCACTCAATCTCGTAGTGGCTCATGGTCTCCCATCTCTCTCCTCCCCCCCCCCCCCCCCAGCTTCAGTGTTTTAAATGCAGGATACTGCACAGTCCTCTATAGAAACTGGAACAGGATTCTCGTTGTATACCATTGACATATAGGAGCTTATTATCTGTGGAAGTGTACATCTTACCTGTTATTGAACATTATACTGTGTACAGGTCGTACATCTACACTGTTGTTCTGTGGACACATTTCCATAATAGCCTATATGCATATAGCTCTTTTCTCCCTATCCCTCACATTCCATTCTTCCATTCACAATCATTCCTGTAGGCTGGAGCCCCCAAGGACCTCTGCATGGGTGTTAATGCCATATATTTACCTTTATTGCTGCACATGACAAATTGTCATGGCATGAACAGCTGTGCATAGATTATCTGGCATCTGGACGATAATCTATAGGTTCTAAGTGTCATTGTTTTTTGTTTCTTGTCTATGTGTATTGTGGTGTGTGTTGCCATATCCATAGACTATCTAGCACAGTAGTCACTAGATGCACATCTTGTGTCTGTGCTTAATTAATTGTATTTTTAATCATTAATAAACAATTTTTTCTACTATCTCTACACTGCATGATGTGTTGCTCATTTGGTCTTCTGGTTTTCCACTGCTATAGTGGGGACAACTTTTTTTGATGTATGTGCTCGAATAAGGGTCTGGTATGAATTTTAGGGGGGAACCCACGCTGTTTTTAAAAAAAAAAAAATGTAATTGTCAGCATGTTTTTTTTACATTCAGCTGTCAGGGAACCCGCTGACAGCTGATGAGTCATCCTTTGTTAAGGTCTCGGCGGCTGGATTTCCGGTCCGCTCCTTAGCAACCAGCTATTGGGGGGGGGGGGGGGGCAGGCTGTTTCTGACAAATATCGCATGTGATACCACCAGCAAAACCCTTGTGGTACGTATTGCATGTTTTTTTACAATCTGTTCTGTTTGTGAGTTGGACTTATGTTTTTTTTTTTTACGATTTTTACCGGCACATTTTTCATTTTTGCGGTAAATACTGCATAATCGTTATTTTATTTTTTTTTTGTGAATTGGACTTTATTCACTGCATGTGATAATTTATGCAAATTAGTCACGTAACCATGTTATCACATGCAGTAAACATTAGTGAATTGACCCCTTAGTATTGGATTGCCTGCTAAACAAAAGCTTGACCTCGTTAGATGTCCAATCCAGCAGTTCAGTTCACTTATCTCAATTTTAAGTTATAGCTGATGGAGTGAATGAATGCAAATGATTGTTGCCTGATAAAATTATGGATTTTTTTCATGTCAGTCTTGATGCCTATTATGCTTTCTTTGCTAAACATCATCTTACAGGAAAGTTTTAGTAGCTGAGAGTTTTGCCTTTGGGAATTATTTCTTGCTATGCACATACATTTGTAGAGCTGAACATTTCAATGCTCTATTTAAATTACTGTAAAGCATCATATGATTCCTGGAATAACCTACTTCTGTATGCTGCTCGGTCATGTGTTACATACTATTTGAAGACTAATCTAAACCAAGATAGCACTTTGGTAGTATTAATCATTTTAATCTTAATTATCTATTTTTTTCTGGTGGAAAAAATCCAAATTGGAGTATTTTCGCTATCATCTGTGCTGGAATTTGTCAAGATTCATGGCTTTCTATAGGTGCATTTTCTATTCTTCTCTGTCTTTGGCCACAGCCTAGTTCCTTTCTACCTTCCATTTTTATGGATTTTATCAAAACACTATGCTCTTAGTTGGCCATTATAGCCCCATCCACTTAAGACCTATTTCACACGGTCGTTCCATCTGAACAGCAATTAATTTATATGGACAAATGAATGATCCTCCGTTTACAACCGTGTCTGTTCAGTTCTGATTTTATTAACGGAACAGCCAATGTCCAGATCCAGTGCTGTCCGTTTATATCCATTTAATTTATGTCCATTTTTGGACAAGAAACATTTTTTTGTTTATACAGTTGTCACCTCTGAATGGTTTCTGCAACAACTAAAAAAAAAACGGAAGCAGACTGATATGAACTGAACTGAAGATAGATGTGCAAACTGATGCTTAGGCCGCATACACCTGGGCGGACTTTTCGACCGGACTGGTCCGACGGACTTTCCGACAGACTTTTGACGGACGTCCGACGGACTTTTGAATGAACGGACTTGCCTACACACGATCACACCAAAGTCCGACGGATCCTTACGTGATGATGCACGGCCGGACTAAAATAAGGAAGTTGACAGCCAGCAGCCAATAGCTGCCCTAGCGTGGGTTTTCGTCCGTCGGACTAGCATACAGACATGCAGATTTTTCGACCGGATTCAAGTCCGTCGGAAAGATTTAAAGCATGTTTCAAATCTACAGTCCGTCAGATTTTCGAATGGAAAAGTTCGCTGAAGGTCCGATGAAGCCCACACACGATCGCATTGTCCGCCGGACTCGGTCCGTCGGACCAGTCTGGTCGAAAAGTCCGCTCGTGTGTACGCTGCATAACTGCATAATCTGCATCTATTTTCATTAGGATAGATTCTTAGCCACGGACAAACCACTAATTTAAGCACCACAATCCTTACCGTATATACTCGATTATAAATCGAGGCCCTAAGTCGAGTATAAGTCGAGGCCCTAATTTACCACAAAAAAATGGGAAAAACTTATCGACCCGAGTATAAGACGAGGGTGAGAAATGCAGCAGCTACTGTAAGTGGAAATAGAGGGTCAACAATGCCCATCTGCAGCTGTATACCTCTCTGTGTCCTGTGCATGTGTCCTGTGCATGTGTCATGTGTCCTGTGCATATGTGCATGTGTGCATGTGTCATGTGTCCTGTGTATATGTGCATGTGTCATGTACCTGTGTCCTCTGTATATGTACATGTGTATATGTGCATGTGTCATGTGTCCTGTGTATATGTGCATGTGTCATGTGTCCTGTGTATATGTGCATGTGTCATGTACCTGTGTCCTGTGTATATGTGCATGTGTCATGTGTATATGTGCACGTGTCCTGTACCTGTGTCCTGTGTATATGTGCATGTGTCATGTGTATATGTACCTGTGTATGTGTGCATGTGTATATGTACCTGTGTCCTGTGTATGTGTGCATGTGTCTGTGTGCATCCTATCTGTGTCCCGTGCATGCCTCCGTGTGCCACTCTGCACGATCAGCATGTGCTATTATTATTCGGCGGCCATTCACTGTTCAAAAGCCAGGCCTCCTCCTCGTCCATGATAGGCTGAAAACTCCATTTCCCAGCAGTCAGCGGTCAGTCTATCACGGACATTCTCTCATCCTCATACCATGGACGAGAATGAGAGAATGTCCGTGATAGGCTGTACACTAACTGCCTATCACAGATGAGGAGACGCGGCTTTTGAACAGTAATTGGCCGCCGAATAGTAATGGCACACGCTGGCCGCTGTCTGCCTGCATGACATGCTGATCATGTAGGCAGATGGCGGTGACTCGAGTATAAGTCGAGGGGGGCACTTTCAGCCCAAAAAAAAGGGCTGAAAATTTCGACTTATACTCGAGTATATACGGTAATTTAAATAGATACAAGAGAATTTGTGGGATTTTTAACCACTTGCCGACCAGCCCCTGTCATTATACCATCGTAGCTGTACGTTGGCTCCTTTAAGCAGGATAGCAGGCACGCGCATGCGCACCTGCTGCATTACGGGGGTGCCGATGCTCGCGGCCGGCGGCCGCAGGCACGAGAGGCAGAATAGGGATGTGTGTGTGTAAACACACAAATCCCTGTTCTGTGAGGAGAGGCAGATTGTGAGTTCCTAATAGCTTGGAACCACGATCTGTCATCTCCTATAGTCAATCCACTCCCCCCACAGTTAGAACACACAGTCAGGAAACACAGTTAACCCCTTGATCACCGCCAATACTAGTAAAAATAATAATAATAATAATAAAAATGCCATAAATCTATCCCCTATTTTATAGACGCTATAACTTTTGCGCAAACTAATCAATATACGCTTAGTGCGATTTTTATTACCAACAATATGTAGAAGAATACATATCGGCCTAAACTGAGGAAAAAATTAGCTTTTTTTAAAAAAAATTGGGGATATTATAGAAAAAAGTACAACATATTGTGTTTTTTCAAAATTGTCGTTTTTTTTTTGTTTATAGCGCAAAAAATAAAAACCGCAGAGATGATCAAATACCACCAAAAGAAAGCTCAATTTGTGGGGAAAAAAGGACGTCAATTTTGTTTGGGTACCATAGCGCAATTGTCAGTTAAAGCGATGATTTAAACAGTGAAAATTAGTTTTCCTTGGAAATAAATTTAACATACATGTGCACATTCAACCTTGAAAACATCCTTACTCACCCCAGTCTTTAGGAACAATGTATAATACAATCAGTGATAATTCAGGGAGTCTGCAGCCGTCACAGAAAACCAAGAACTACAGGGGACCATAGGGGGCATTTAAGGACCAGCTAAGAATAACATAGATAATATTAGTGTAATCAGATTGTATGTTGGGGGGTGGGAATTAATCTCGAAAACGCAAAATACATAAAACAAAAAGTAAACTTACAACAAAGTTTGCAAGAATGTTCAACAACTGGCGACATAGACTCTCCAAAGCAGGGTACTTGTATCTAGGAAACAGACAGGAAAAAAAGGCTTCAATTATGTGCAGTGAAAAGAAAGACATCACTGACATAAAGCGTTCAAATGAACGCTCCACAGATTACCAATTTTCCAGCAGAAGAGAAAGCTAAGGTACTCTGCCCAATGCAAATAATGCAAGGGTAGAGAAACCATCCGTCATATAACAAGTAACTGGTATCCTGCAGTGGCATGTGTGTCCCTGTGCTTCCAGCAGCGTCAAAAAGCCGGAACAAGCGGCCTTAAATACCCCCCATCCGGCCAGCCGGGCCAGATGCGGACGAAATGACCGCATCGTGCATGCACCAACTACGTCACATCCCCTGCTCGTCCAGCCACTGCTGGGTCCTAGCCCGCAAAAGGACATGACAGGCTTCCTCTGATGGTTGGAGGGGAACACTCACTCCAAAAGCAAGGGCCAGACACAGAAAGCAAGAGGTAGACAAACAGAAATGAGAGGCGCACGAACGGCACGGTTGAGCGGGCGCTGTCCTGGGGATATCATTAGATCAAACGTATGGACACCCCAAGCATTCAAAGGCAAACAGACAGATATCCAGACCATCCCATACTAACTAATATGTTTCATGAATCAAAGAAGAAAAGAACAATAGAAGGGGGAGGCTGAGAAAAAAGCCCGAAAGAAACTTGCCATGCGTAGGCCCTGTATTCAAAGAGCCTTTCATGCTATATTTTCCACTTTTGCTAGAGGAGTATCAATTCTCATCAGTAAGGCTATTCCGTGTACTATACACCAGGTGTTCTCTGACCCGGAGGGATGATATGTGGCTTGGGTTTTGGATATCTGCTAACATAAACTGTTGCTTGTGAATGTTTACTTACCCCCTCCATTTAACTACTGTATGATTTATTTGTTAAGTTGGTTCCCTTTGCTCATCTCCCATTAATATTGATCGGTGATTTCAATATTAATGGGTGACTTCAACGCTATTTTGGATGCATTAGATTCATCAAATCCTGGGAGGGTTGGATCTGCTGATCTTCTCGCCTGGGCTTTGGTGACTGGGTTGTCCGAGCTGTGGCAATCAAGGAAACCTTCAGGTAGATCCTACTCGCACATCTCGGCGTCCCATCGCTCGTCGGCCAGGATAGATTTGGCCTTTGGTAACTCTGCCTTGTTACCCTATATACATGAGATTGATTACCTGGCTGGGGGCATATTTGATCATAACCCACTGTCTCTCTCTCTCACCTTCCCATTGGGGAGGAGGACTAGAGGCCGGAAGCTTTCTCCAGGTTTGTTACAAAATGATCAAGTGTCCTCCCAAATACAGGATTCGATTACCTCTTATTGGTCAATTAATGAGGAGTCCGCGGACCTTCCCCTGGTATGGGATGCATTCAAGGCAGTGGTTCGAGGTGAGTGCATCTCTGCTATCAAAACGGTAAGGGCGGCTCATAATGCTGAGATCTTACTGTTACAAGGAAAAGAAAGGGACTGTGCCAAGAAACATGCTGGCCATCCTTCACATACCTCCTATTCATCTCTGCTGGAGGTCAGGCGTCTTCTCTCCCTACATTTCTCAAATTTGGCCCATATAGAGGCAAGTCATTGAGCAAACTCTTTATTTTCGGAAGCAGTTAAAAACGGGAAATTGCTAGCAAGACTGGTGGCTGGTTATAACCAGATAACAAATATTCCAGTCTTAGATGCAGGGGAGGGGATCTAGCCAGTGATCCCTCTGTTATATGGACAGAATTTATTGATTTCTTTTCCTCCCTCTATGCACCTATTCCACAATATGACCTTGTGGCTTTGGATACTCTCCTTGAGGGCCTTGCTCTCCCGAGGTTATCTGATGCAGACCGAGTTGCCTTGGATGACAAGATCACAACTAAAGAGATAGTGGCAGCCATTTTTGCTTTTCCTCCACACAAGGCTCCGGGGCCTGACGGTTTCCCCACTGACTTTTACAAAACTTATGTAGATGAGTTGGCCCCTAGGCTTAATTTGCTTTTGGCACAGTGTTTGAAGCAGAATAAGCTTCTAGACTCTATGCTAGATGCATACATGATTTTATTGTTAAAGCCTGGAAAGGACCCTCTGGACTGTTCCTCATACAGACCTATTGCTCTGTTAAACATGGACCTGAAAATATTAACAAAGGTGTAGGCAAATAGGCTTGCTGGAGTTATTTCCTCCCTGGTTAACATTGACCAGACGGGGGTTTATGCCCGGTAAGTCTAAAGACACAAATTTACGAAGACTTTTTACACATCTACAACTTCTGAATAATGATTCCCTTACTAGAATTATAGTGTCAATCGACACTCGATCGAAAAGGTGTTCGACTTGGTTGATTGGCAGTATATGCTTCGGGTTTTGGATAAGATGGGTTTTGGCCTGGTCTTCCGACAGTGGATCTCCTTATTGTATAGTAATCCTAGGGTGGCAATTAGCCTGAGCCTGTCTTCCTCTCCCTTCAGTGGGTAGAAGCACAAGACAAGGGTGTCCCCTATCCCCCTTCCTCTTTGCTCCTATGATGGAGCCACTAGCAGTTGCATTTAGATCATCCCGTGAGGTGGAGGCTATTAGAGTAGGGAATATTAACGAATGTGTGGCACCTTATGCAGATGACATGCTGTTATTTCTTAAAAATCCAGGGAATTCACTGCAAGCAGCACTGAAAATTGGGAATGATTTTACTAGATTCTCAGGCCTGAAGGTCAACTGTAATAAGTCCTCTATCTTGCCTCTAGATGAAGGGGCTAAGGAGGCGGCGGACCACAATCTGCTGTTGCGGTAAGTCTCTTCCATTACATATTTGGGAGTCAAAATCACTGCAAATAGCACTGATTACATGTCACTTAATTTGTTGCCCCTTGTAACCTTTTTTAAACAGAAAGCTCAGTCCTGGCAAAAACTTTCCTTGTCACTAATAGGGGGATAAGCTTACTTAAGATGAAAATTCTCCCGGTCATAATATATTTTTTACGGCATGCCCCCGTTATGATCCCTGAATCCTTTTTCAAAACATTAGATGGAATCACCAGTTCATTCCTATGGGCCCCTAAACCGCCCCGCATAGGGCTAAATGTGTTGCAAGAACAATGGGGTCAAGGGGGACTGGCTTTACCAGATTGGAGGAAATACTATTTAGCTAGTCAGTTGGTGTTTGCCCGCAGCTGGTTAACGTCTGATTATGGGGATTCAGCTACAGTAGTGGATGCGGCTCATTTAGGGTAATATGAGTCCCTGCGATTGGCCATCTATAGAGGTCCCAAGTCTAATTTACCCCTTACAATGTCCATGAAGGTCACTATCAAAGCGTGGGACAAGGCGGTCAAGTTGGTGTGTCCAAAACCTCTAGGATTCTCACCGTTAACTCCTTTGTGGATAAACCCTAGACTACCCCACTTTTATTCCTTCTCAGATCCCATGGTGTGGGTGACTAAAGGAATCAAGCTACTTAAAGATATTATAAAGGATGGGGAATTACTGACTTTTGATCAACTCAAGGCTAGACATATACTCCCCAACTCATATTTTTTCAGGTTTCTTCAACTTTGCCATGCCTTTCAGGCTCAATTTTGGGACATGAAAATAGATTCTCTTCCCTCTGCTTTAGAAGATTTGCTCATGGTTGATGACCTTTCTACAACTTTATCTGTAACATATAAAGAGCTGTTTAAGAAAAGGCCATCAGCGGTAACAAAATGTAGGGAATGCTGGGAGGCTGAGGTATCCGAAATTCAAAGGAAGAAGTGGGATGACAGGTGGGATCACCCCTTACACATCTGGTTTCTGCAAGGGATAGACTGATACACTTAAAATTTTTGCACAAAAGTTATGTAACACGGCCCCCTAGGGGGCTGCTCAGAATTACCTGCTCATCTGCACAGCCATGACCTGTTGAACCTTCCAACCCACCTGACACTCTGGGTTCAGACATCCTTGTATCGTCGTATGTCAATAATCAAACAACTCAATGTATTTAGGTTCTATGAATATTTTACTTGAACCAATAAAAGCGGAAGTTGTCACAAAGAGGAGGTAATAGATCTGCTGAGTTCTAGGCAACAGCACCAACTCAGCAAAATAATTCCTCCACAAGATAATAATTTTACAACAATACTCTATACATATATGTACACTTCCTTTAGAGAGAATGTTATCAACTAGACGGTTGTTTCAGTTAACTGCTTATACTGCCATACTATAAAGATAGAACCTGGCCAGCCTACATGCTATCCTAGGAAGGGAGAGCAGGTCTAAAGAAAAATTTATATAGGGACCTTGCTATAAGTAATGGCAATAAAGTCCACGTTGCAGATCTGATGTTCTTCACCAGCTAGTCTTAACTCATTAACTGTAATCTGCTTGGGTATAGTGAGAACAGTAGATTCCTTGTAGAGAAGAAACTAAAGTTGTCTGAGCACAGTGTTCAAATAATGCAGTAAAGTGTTCTTGGAGTAGAGATGTCTGTGCAAAGTGCCTTAATGTAACGGTGGTAAAGAGTGGATAGGGGTCAAGCAATTTGCCCTCTCACCAACGACCAGATCTCCCTGATGTCTTCCGAACAGGAACTCGTGTAGTGACACTCGTGCAGTGGATCTGCTGTCTTGATCTCCCAACATGGAGCTTTCCACACACACCGGCAGGCAGGCGACCGGAGTGGTGCTGGAAAGGATGTCCGACAGCGAACAAAAGAGCTAGGTTCCTCAGGCCACGGATTGGAAGTAAGACTCCGCGTGGTAGGCTGCAACCTCTCTCTCCCTGTTTCACAGAGAGGTCCGTCTGGCGTCAGGCCCAGAAGGAAGAGACCTTTTGTGCGGGTTTCAGCTGCTTTTATAGCCACTCCCAGCAATCTTCAGATGACAGCAAAGATACCTGGGATATGTAGTCCTGGCACACAATTATGCAAAGCAATTATCTGACGGGAGGACTATTCGTCCCACAATCCTTTGATTTGGCACATGGATATGATGTCACTGGATACATTGATCACTAGAGGGAAAGACGATACTTTGAAATGCTAAACATACTCAGCGTCACGCTTCCGGATGCTGCTGCTCTCCTCCCCCTCCTTTTCTCCCGTTCATGTGTTCCTCCCTGGCCTCCTCACTACTCGTCCGCATCACGGCGGTGATGTCAGACGCCGCCGTGATGGAGGGAGTATAAGTGCGGTTCTCTATACCGCCACACTCTGCTGCAGCCTCCTCACTACAGGGGAGAATTTGTGTCTCTCCCCAAACCTGGTGATTGCCTCTTTTCATCTAGCCGGTAAGTGCCCCTCCATAGCTGTATTCAATCTATACAGAGGCTATGTCCAGGGGTGCATTGCTCATTGTTTTTTATTTCATATGCTCCTTAGGATCATCTTTAAACTTCACCACCTGGAAATTCATACACATGACTCCCAGATGATGAAGCAGGGCCCCGTAGTGGATGCTGATCAACATTGTTTTGTAAATTGTTCATGAGGCTTTTGTGCCTCTAGTACAGGAATTTTTGATTCTATCAAAGGTACTCTTCATTTCTCCACAATGATCTTTAACAGTACCTACAGTATCACCCTGTTTTCAGGTACATACCCATTTGGGATCTTTTTTGTGTCTCCACAATGATCAGCATGGTTGCCCTTCCAAATTTGAACCCTGTATTTATTTATCTATTTTATATTTTCTTTTTCTTTGCATTAAGATTATACAAACTGTACATCCCTCTGTGGCCAAAAATGAAGCTCCGAACTGAGCGAAACATGTAGAGTGGCTTTTCAGTCAAGTGGTATTCTTTTGATTATTTGCCAACAGAAAAGAAAAAAGTTTAACCCTGCGCTTACCCAACAACTCAGCAGCTCACACAACAAATAGGATTTTTGTCTAAAATTACAAGTGCACAAACAAGTGTAGCGCTTAGAGTATTGCAAGCTTATAATGTTACATATACATAACGAAGATTTAAGAAAGAAAAGAAAAAAGTCTTAATCAATTCTTAGTGCACAAAAACACAGTCTCTGGTAATCTTCAGATGTCACTTTAGATGCAGAAAATTATTCATAATCCAATGGTTGCATGCAACTTCCTAATCACCACGTGGATATCTCATACGGAAAAGTGAGTGTGATGAACCCTCCACACGGAAAAAATGAAGGCTTACCAGAGGGGTTGGACTCATAGGAACATATGCTCAATGAGTCAACCAGGCTTGTATCACCAACAGGTAATAAAAGGGGACCTCTCAACTGGATGACAGCGGAACTCCAAACTTGTCCGGAACCGTAAGGGAACCCTCTTTATAATGGATGGCAAACCATCCAATGGACCATCTCAGGGGAATAGCCACCAGCTTGCAGACAACCGTTCCCCCTTCCCCCCCACACAGCCAACCGCTGTCCTTACCATGGATGCGGGCGGTGAGAGCAGCGGTCAGGGCTGATGCGGCCATCTTCCAGCCCTGTCCTTAAGTGTGGCGGGCTCGGGAAAGGCTGCTCCGGTGTCCTCTCCAGTCCGGCGCATCTCCTCTCTGCTCCTCCCGGTGCTAGGCATCCAATAATCACCCGCTCACCACACTGGAACAAAAGACAAGGATGACTCTGATGAGGATGATGATGACTCTGATGAGGACGATGATGATCCCTGAACTGTATGGTTCAAGGGACAACCTCCGGCCTCTGCCGCACCACTCCATGGGTCACACCCATCTGATTATTCTGTAGGATGGATTGGACAGGAACGATCTCCGGGCTACCGCCGAACAGTACAAAGAGACTGTCCACAGATGTCCTTCCAGATATCTGCTGGGTAACTCTGGTAAAGTAGGCCACAGCAGCTGCAGCTCCTCACAGTAGCAGATTCCCTGCACACAGATCCACGCTGGTCCCAAGAGAGCGCGCCAGGCCCCAGCCTTGCTTATAATCCCTCCCAGCAATCAGCGCTTCTCCATCAGCCTTCTGGTAGTTTCACACCATACAGCCAGAAGTCGAATCCCTTCCAGATGGACTACATGTCCCAAGATGCCTTGCTTCTTCCTCTAATCAAAGAGTCACAGAACAGCTAAGCTGGGGGGAAACAGCTTCTTGGTAACAGCATTACATAGCATCTTCTGATTGAAGGAAATGTTAGTATTCAGCTCCTGGCTACATCTAGATTCCTGGCTGATATGCTGTCTCTTTTGCTTTAATACTTTCTAGTTACTGACCTGGAACACGTTTGCAAATAAGAAAAATAAGAGTAAAGCCAAAAGTCCATGACTGCAGTTCTGGGTTAGTATTGAAGACAGAGGGTCAGCATGACAGCTAGGCTGGCATATAGCTTTGGCAGAATGAAAAGTCATCAGTGATAGCCTTCATGTTTCTGTCAGTACCGTTAAAACAGGATACATATAAACGTTTCCTGCATTCTTTCACATATGTCCACATGTATTAATAGTTATAGGCTCCTGCAACCATGGATTTGAATCAATCTTTAAGAGACTGTGTCTCCCCACAGGCTAATTGCAAGTGTGTGTGTGTTGTAGTAGTACTAGTACCAGTAGATGCACATACTGTAATTAGAAGGTGTTGCCCTTTTTATTTTTAAATATATATATTTCACCTTACCTAATTTTGTGTGGTCATTCTTCATTTTCAGTTATAGTTAAATTACTCTTCTTTTACTTTTTTTTTGTTTTGTTTTTTACAGATCTCCACTTCACTGTGTTGTTGTGGCCTCTCGCTTTTGTTGCTTGATCTGACAACCAATGGAGCTCTCTATGTAGACAGACAATGCCACTGCTGGAGCCATATTAATACACTGTAACATGGCAGTAACACACAGTCACACAGACAGGAACAGGAACAAAAATGTTAGGATAAAAGCAGTGTGAGATTGTTTAAAAATGAATCCTTCCATATAATGATTGAATCAAAAATAGATGTTAATAGTACTTATGTCTTATGCCCCGTACACACGGTCGGACATTGATCGGACATTCTGACAACAAAATCCTAGGATTTTTTCCGACGGATGTTGGCTCAAACTTGTTTTGCGTACACACGGTCGCACAAAGTTGTCGGAATTTCCAATCGCCAAGAACGCGGTGACGTCAACCACGTACGACAAGACTAGAAAAGACCATTTCAGAACCAAGCGCGGCACCCTTTGGGCTCCTTTTGCTAATCTCGTGTTAGTAAAAGTTTGGTGAGAGACGATTTGCGCTTTTTCAGACTTGTGGCTTTCAGATTGTTTTTTGCGGTTCAGTTTGTGCTTGTGGGTTTGTATCTGCTCTTCAGTGCGTGCAAGCAAGCTACGCGTGACTTTGTCATTGTGTTCTTGTTCCTTCGTTGCTGTTTTTTAGGTCGCTCTTCACAGGCCTTGCTGTTCTTCAGTGCGTTCTGTTACTGCGTTCTGAGCAGCCGACCATTTTCTAGCCATGTTGCGTATACGTACTCCTCGTAGAGTTCGTGCTGTGCGGGGACTTGGTGTTGGGGTCCTGACCTTGACACAAGTCCAGTCCATGAACAGGGTGGGGAGGAGTTCATGGACCAAGAATTGGTTGCTTCAGTGTGACCAGTTCTGTCATATGCCTTTGCTCCGTGAGATCCGTGAGAATAATCCTGATGATTTCAGGAACTTTCTCCGGATGATGGACCCCGTATTTCACCGTTTGTTGGCTTCGCTGACCCCCTATATCAGCAGGCAGGATACCTGCATGAGGCAAGCCATCACTCCGGAGCAGAGGCTAGTCGCTACCCTGCGGTACTTGGCGACAGGGAGAAGCCTGCAGGACTTGAAGTTCTCGACAGGCATCTCCCCCCAGGCTCTGGGGATCATTATCCCGGAGACCTGTTCTGCCATCATCCAGGTCCTGCAGAAGGAGTATATTAAGGTAAGATTTGTATCCTTTAATATCACATTTTATTGTATATAATGTTTGATAATATATTGTATTTCTTTCCTCATTCCCTAATTACCATGATTGTAATATGCTGTGAATGTCCCCTTTGTCCTCATGCATGCTGGATTTTTATGTAATTATTTTTTGTCCTTCATACATATTTGCCTTCACTTACCTCCCCAGCATGGTCTCCTGCCCCTATATTCACCTCATGTAGTCACTTAACAATGTATTTTATCAGCTCCATAGTAGTGCTTTACCCCAAACACCCCCTAAAATGTTTAGAAATCTGATTTGTGTTTTAAATTCAGGCAGAGTGTCAGAGGCTTTTTTGGGTGTCCCCAAATCATTTTTAACCCTCCCTCCCCCCAACTGCTAAGTCAGCTGATCCCAATTCTCTATCTATCCTCAATGATCTATCTGGTGACTTTGCCAAACCCATACACACTATACCCATCTCTTTTGTGGTCATATTTATGGATGAATTCCCCAAAGCATGTAGTGCAAGGGCCTGCCAGTGTACTTTCAGATGGTACTGTTTAAAGTTTTTGTATCCTATTATTCTCTTGATAGGTAATAGCAGAATGTCCAAATGTGCTAAAATGTGTACAACTTGTATTTATATCTTTGTATTATGACACTTCTTACCTGTCCAGTGGGCTGCCAATAGTGTAACTAAGGAGGGGCTGTTCCAAGTAATACCCATTATTTAGGCATTCATCTCTCAATGAAGTGGAGATGGTTACCTGTCCAAGAGCCCCCCCCCCCCCTATAATGTTAGAAATGGCCCATGAGAGGGGGGAGGGGGAATATGATAAGTGTACCTTATACTTTGGTGTTGTAAAATTCCCCTTAATAAATGTTATCTGGATGTTGGCCAAGAATGTTTGTGTCTAATCTGCTTTCCATGTCTTAATGTGCAAAAAGACTAATTTGTATTTTTTTTCCTCAACAGTTTCCTTCCACGCCACAGGAATGGCAGACTGTGGCCTCCCACTTTGCCCAGCGGTGGAACTTTCCTAACTGTGGAGGGGAAATTGATGGGAAACACGTCCACATCGTCCCACCACAAAACTCAGGGTCATACTATTATAATTACAAGGGGTTCAATAGTATTGTGATGTTGGCGGTGGTGTCGGCTAATTATGAGTTCCTGTATGTGGACGTGGGGAAGAATGGCCGGATGTCCGATGGTGGAGTCATCGCCCAGACGGACTTTTACAGGCGTCTCCAGAATGGCAGCTTGGACTTGCCACCTCCAGAAGAGAATGTGGAAGGACTCCCATTTGTCTTCGTTGCGGATGAAGCCTTTACACTGGGGGACCACCTTATGCGGCCATTCCCGATGAGGACCCTCACCCCGGAACAGAGGGTTTTTAATTACCGGTTGGCCAGAGCCAGAAGAGTGGTGGCGAACACGTTTGGAATCATGGTCAGCCGGTTCCGCCTATTTCTTACACCCATCCATATGGCGGAGTATAAACTGAATCATATAATCCTGGCGTGCTGTGTTCTACACAACTTTTTACGGAAACATTCGGCCAACTATGCTGGCTCAGTTGGGCCTGAGGCCGGAATTATAAATGAAACAACCCTGACAAGGCTTGAAAGTGGCCGTCCTGGCTTGCCCTCCCTGAGTGCCCGTGATGTCCGGTTAAGATACCTTGAGTTCTTTGCAGGTAGGGGGGTCATCAATATGCCAGACAATTTGTGAAACCTTGATCAAATAAAAAAAAAAATTACGCAAATCTTTGGTGACATTTACTGCTTGTGTTTGTTTTAGCTGACCCTGACAGAAATGTAGTGTGTCCTAAAATGGCGTGATTGTGTAACCTTATACAAAGCACTGTTGGGTGTTATTTACTAAAGGCAGTGACACTTTGCACTACAAGTACACTTGAAACTGCACTAAAACTGCACTTGTAGTGCAAAGTGGATTTGCCCTTAGGAAATAACCCCCATTGTCACAGAAAGCAGCAATTACATCACCACAAAAGTGTTGTAGTGTTGAGACAATAATGCACACATTCTTGATTAACAATCTTTTTAATACCTGCACAATCACATGTGCATTTAGAAAAGGTTTTTAAAACAAACCAACATGTTTGTTGTATAACAATTTTTGGGGTGGCATTTTCAAAAATAGAAATGTCCATTTAAGATAAAACAGGCATGTTTCAAAACAACAAGAAAGACACAAATCTTGAACTTACAAAGTTCACATTTGGTAGAACTTGAAGGCAATATCAGACATGAGTATTTAGGAACTGTGTTTGATATTGCGTTCAGATGGGGTGAAGTCACCCCAGGAAAAGCCAAATTTGGAAGATGCACACCAATTGCCGAATGTCAACATGTGCTAGCTGCCATCATGGGGGATCAAGGGACGTGTTTTGGGGGAGCAACCCCTTCCTCTCAGCTACTTTATTATTGAGGAAGGGGTTGCACCCCCAAAACGCATCCATTGATCTCCCGTGATGGCAGGTGAAAGAATCTGGATCCACAACATCACGATCACCTAAAAAGAGAGAAAACAAAAAAAAGCAGGTATTATAAATGTGCCGGCATCCATCTCTTACCTGAGCCTGTGGTCGCAGATGTAGTGATCGAGTACTCGATCACTACAGCAGACACTCACTTGTTGTGGTGACTAGTTCCACCACGTCTTCTTCTTCCTCCTGCTCTTCTTGTGTTGGGGGTATTTCCCCTTCTTCCAGAGGGGGGGGGGCTGTGGTCTCCTCGGATGAGGGGTGTCCTCCGAGTCTTTTATCCCCTATGTAAAACAAAAATGGTATACTTAGCACACAGATATTTGATGGCAGAACTTTAAAGATGAAACATTGCTTGGAAGTGGGATACAATTGTCTATTTTGGCAGAGTTCCAAGATGTAGAATTTTGAGTCTCCTTTGTCAAGCTTCAATACTTTACCTGTTTTGTACAAGCTTCACAGATGGAGACACCCCTATAGTATACACTGGAGCACCTGTGTGGCCCCCTCAATAAAAATGGTGTTCTTGTGTCCCACACTAGTGCTCCAGTGTCCAGATGTGAAAACAGCTGTTGAGTGTCCTCTCCTTACATAGAATCTAGTTTGCATTTCATTCTAGTAACAAAGCCATCTACACAACTAAATTAGTTTCATACAAGTAGGCCCTAAAAAATGTGGGCAAATGCATATGGCCAAAACAATGCTGTTTTATAGGCCGAAAGAAAAATGTTTGATACGAACGAATAATGTGCCCATGAACATGAAAGTTTCCATTTTAAACTGTACAACACTTTAAAGAAAACCACATGGAGCAGCACGAACGTAATAAAGACAAAAAGAATAGGAACACAGCACAACTACTTACTTTTTTGCAGCGCTCTCCGGATCTTTCTGTACTGCTCGTGTTCTGGTAATTTCAGGTCAGACCACCGCTTCCTGAGCTGATCTTTCGATCCTCGTACCCCGAAATTCCGGTGCAGACTCTTGACCACTTTCGCCATGATCTTGGCCTTTCTGACATTGGGGTTGGGGTAAGGTCCATACTTTCCATCATAGTCAGCCCTCTTCAGGATGTCGACCATCTCCAACATCTCCCCAAAGGACATATTCGATGCCTTAAATCTTCTTCTTCTTGATTCCGACGTTTCCGACTCCGGGCTTTCCTCCCCCTCCTCCTCGTTGCTGTAATTAGCACGCACCTGCTGTGTCTCCGCCATGTGCTCTTCACCCACTGCGCCAAACGAAAAGGGGCGGGGAATAGACTAGAAAGAACGTCAGGGGCGGGCAGAGTTACACGCATGCGCAGTGTGTATAAAGCGCAACATGCATGCGTATTACGTCCAAACTGTGAGCGGAGGAAGGAGCATCGGAGGCGCCGATCGTGAGAACGATGGTAACATCTAAACTTGGGCCTATACTGCTTCTAAATTGAAGCCTATATTGTAACCAGATTAGGAGAGTTTGGCCTGACATTAGGGTTTGTCTTGTGTTGTGTCTTGCAGAGAAAATGGATGGCTTCAATCACCACAATTTCCCCCCCCCTGTTCATAGACAAGTACAGGGAGCTGCCCTGTCTGTGGCAGGTGAGACATCCTCATTGTAATAATAAACAAAAGAGGCAGGCAGCGCTGGAGCACTAATTTTATAGCCTGCTCTCAAACTTTGTGTGTCGGAAAATCCGATGGAAAATGTCCGATGGAGCCCACACACGGTCGGAATTTCCGACAACACGCTCCGATCGGACATTTTTCATCGGAAAATCCGACCGTGTGTACGGGGCATTACAGTGTGTTTTTTTTCTAAAGCAGGCAAAGCCTGAATAGCAAAGCTTGCCCCAGCATGCTGTAAATTGGAACCTTTTTGTTTGGAAGCAGCAGGCTCTATGCAGTGGTCCGACATTCCACCTGATGTTCCAGACCTGTAGCTCGGCAATAAGCACAGCTCATGCTCCCCACTGATTGGAGTGCTCTAGCTCTAACCCAGCAGGAGGTGTTTCAGGCTCCATGCACGCCAGCATTTTTGTACGCTTCTAGAAGCTGTTATTAGCATTTTTGTAGGCTCCTAGAAGCTAAATAGTGTTATCCTATGTGTCCTAGTGTCCATTCACACTACTTTAGGCTATTAACATTTTTTGCGCTTCAGCGTCTAGGAGCAGAAAAAACGCTGAATGCTCCTAACTGCTTCCAAATGCTACTAAAATGTCCCTTATGCCCCGTACACACGATCGGAATTTCGGCCAGCAAAAGATCGATGAGAGCTTTTCGTCAGAAAATGCGACCGTGTGTATGCTCCATCGGACTTTTGCTGGCCGAATTCCAGCCAGCAAAAGATTGAGAGCATGCTCTCAATTTTTCGGTCGGAAAAAGTTTCTATCCGAAAATGCGATCGTCTGTAACAATTCTGAAAGTTCCTACGCATGCTTGGAAATAATTGGCGCATGCTCGGAAGCATTGAACTTAATTTTCTTGGCTCGTCGCAGTGTTGTACATCACCGCGTTCTTGACGGTCATAAGTTCAGCAAACTTTTGTGTGACCGAGTGTATGCAAGGCAAACTTAAGCGGAATCTCGTCGGAAAAGCCATCATATCTCATACGCAACTTTTATGCCTCTGAGATCACTTTTTCCTGAGTTTAGATGTTCCTGCCTAGAGCAGGTTTAGAATGTCTAATCAGTCCTGGATGCACAGAATTCTATTTTCTCTAAAGCTACACTGATCACACCTACCTGCAGGTAAACATTTGTTACATGTATTTAAATGTATTTAGCAATGTTCTCAAAACGCATATAAACGCTGGTTTGACAGTGTTAGTGTGAATGAGGCCTTAGACTTACTTAGTTATGATACACCAAGATTTATTTAGCTGATTTACCCTAGGTTCACACCTTTGCGTTTTTTAGTGCGTTTTGCAGTTTGCAAAAGCACTACAGTCCATTTAACATGGTTTTCTATGGTACAAGTTCACATCTATGCGTTTTGCGGCCGGTGTGTTTTTGGAAAGTTTTGGGACTTTTTTTCCCCGCATTTTGCGTGTAATAGACTTTAATGGAAATGCCCCAGAAATGCAAGTGTTGTGTTTGTGATGTATTTTTGATGTGTTTTGCGTTTTGCGGTTTTTATTTTAACACTGGTCCAGCTGGTTGCTAAGCAGGGGGCCGGGAAGCCGGCCCCCGCATCTTTAACAACTGACAGCTGACCCGCTGACAGCTGAATGTAAAAATAAAAAAAATTGCCGGCAAAAAACAAAAATCACGAAAAAAACGGCGTCGCCCCCCCCCCCCCCAGGTCTATACCAGGCCCTTCGGGTCTAAATGGTGTGTGGCCCCCTCTAAAATCCATAACAGACCCTTATCCGAGTATGCTGCCTGGCAGGTCAGGAAAGGGAGGGTACGAGCGCCCCCCCTCCTGAACCATACCAGGCCGCATGCCCTCAACATGGGGGGGATGGGTGCTTTGGAGGGGGGGGGCTGGGGCCTCTGCTTAGCAACCAACTATATACAGTGTTAAAATAAAAAAATGCAAAATGCAAAACACATCAAAAGTCGGATCACAGATACAGTACAACACTTACGTTTCTGGTGCAGTTCTATTGAAGTCTATTACATGCAAAATCCTTTCCAAAAACGCACCAGCTGCAAAATGCATAGATGTGAACTTGTACCAAAGGAAACCATGTAAAATGGACAGTAGTGCATTTCTGCAAACTGCAAAATGCACTAAAAAACACATAGGTGTGAACCTAGGGTTATTCTCCCTTTACTCTGAAGCCCAATCCGCATTCAGATCACGCTTAAAGGATAATTTCACTTTTTGGGAAAAAATTACAAATGCACATTTTTTTTTTCGTTTTTTGGAACCTGTTAAGCATTGCCATGCAGGTCTCCAGCAGCTCTGCTTGCCCATACATCGCGTACGGGTAAGCAGATGCAATCTAACAGGAAACATGAATGAACTACCACGGCGCTGTTTTCATTGAAAACTACAAGCCAACAGTTTCAAAGGCATTCAGGCCTTGTAGTTTTCTATGCCCAGAGCTCTGTCAATCAGTGATGCAGCTGGGCAGGTATAGTCCACGTTTTTTTCAAATTGTGACGGGGTTCTTCTTCCTCCTCGCTAGCTGTTACTGTGGGGATCGGGGAGGTGCGGGGGGCGGTCGTTTGTAACATGTTACATGTTAGACCTTGAATATGGGTCTAACATGTAACATATTACTAAATGTGAACTTATCCTTTTAGAGGCTACTGACAGGCGGTAAAGAAGTCATGTGACGCCTCCTAACAGGCTGTTTTAACCCAATTTTTGCTAACAAATGTGCCCAATGCTGTCATCATATAACCCCCCCTCCTCCATCCACTACCTAATGCAGCCTAAGGGGGGGTGGTTGGCAGGTAGAATAAACGCGGCTCAACTGCTAATTCAATAAGAAAAGGAGTTTGGGACTTTAAATGAGATGCATGAAAACAGCTGGCAATGGGTAAATGCATAAACATTTCATATATAGACACAGGTGGACTCATAATGCAGTGTAAGAAATATATATTGATGTTGCGTACAGATTTTATTAAAACAGCTTCGTCAACAGGTAACAAGAATTGCATAATTATAGCAGTACATACATGTAATAAAATGCGTTTGTCATTAATACGATTGGATAATGACACATTGATCTAAGTTAAGAGCTGACTTGTATGTAGATTTGAACAGAACAATACAAGGTTGATACCAAATTTCATATATAGAATGATTAAAATATAAAAATGTATATTGCATTCCAAAAGCTTGACGCATTTTGTGGCGTATGTTCCACTTCCTCAGGAGCAGATACAATAACCATAACTACAAAAAAATATGAAAAGACAAAATTGTAGTCTGATGGGTTGACTGAGATAATAATATAGGAAGGGGAAGAGGGGAAGGATAATCCACCCCAATACAAAAATACCCTTCCCTAGTATACTCGAAACTCAGCTCTAAGTACAACACATGGTGCTATGGACAACGGGCCGCTAGGGGACATCTGCATAGGGACTGACCAGGGATGGAGATGCATAACTTCAGCTGCTTATTCCAATGATAGCCTATGGCTATTATTTAGTTGACTGACCGCAAATACAGGCGGTCGGCTATGAGTAGTTGGACCTTTTGTTAGTATTTCCAATTACACATTATAGTAAATTACATGTTACATGCTCCATGGTTAAGGGTCTCTTTCATCACAGGCTGTGTGGACATTTAGGGCTGCTGGGCTGGATGTCTGGTCTCGGGAGCTGCAATGCGCTTCGGTGGTCTTCCTCTTCCCCCTCCCCCATCCCTGGATGCGGGGGTTTGGGCGGATCATTTCCTGCCGCGCATCGGCGCCACGCCTCCTGCGCTGTAAGTGTGACGTCAACACCCTTGACGCCATCAAGTCGACGCATGGTTAGTCATCATGTGCAACATGAGGGAGTTTTTGGCACCAAAGCCTGGGTGACTACTGCTGCACAGGTTGTGGCACCTCCTCCCTCACGCACGCAGGCATGACGTTGGGAGTTACCCATGATTTCGCTTAGGGTACATAAACTATCTTCTTGAGGATACTTCACTTTCTTTTGCTTCCTTTTTTCACCCCTCTGGGACAGTTTGCACTACAACCTAGATCATGAAACAAGAAATTGGGAGATGTGGGACTTTATGGGTGCACTAAACAATGAATACAGTAATTATAAAAATATATCATATTTTATTTAAATGAACAATATCAAAACCAATGCATACAATACAACCATAGCCATAGGTATATGAAAACACCGTATTGGTAATATTGTTCCACTGTATCCACATTCAAAATTCTACATGTTTCGCCATATGGATTCTTCAGGAAAAAATGTGGAATTTCATCTACTAAACGTATGGACATATGCATCAATCAACTTTATCATGAAGGAGAGAACGAAAAAAAAAAATTGCAATATACAGTATCTCCCAAAAGTGAGTACACCCCTCATATTTTTGTAAATATTTTCTGATGTTCTTTTAAATATCTTTTTATGTGACAACAATGAAGACATGACACTTTGCTACAATGTAAAGTAGTGAGTGTACAGCTTATATAACAGTATAAATTTGCTGTCCCCTCAAAATAACTCAACACACAGCCATTAATGTCTAAACCGCTGGCAACAAAAGTGAGTACACCCCTAAGTGAAAATGTCCAAATTGGGCCCAAAGTGTCAATATTTTGTGTGGCCACCATTATTTTCCAGCACTGCCTTAACCCTCTTGGGCATGGAGTTCACCAGAGCTTCACAGGTTGCCACTGGAGTCCTCTTCTACTCCTCCATGACGACATCACGGAGCTGGTGGATGTTAGAAACCCTGCACTCCTCCACCTTCCGTTTGAGGATGCCCCACAGATGCTCAATAAGGTTTAGGTCTGGAGACATGCTTGGCAAATTCACCACCTTTACCCTCAGCTTCTTTAGCAAGGCAGTGGTCATCTTGGAGGTGTGTTTGGGGTGTTATCATGTTGGAATACTGCCCTGCGGCCCAGTCTCCGAAGGGAGGGGATCATGCTCTGCTTCAGTATGTCACAGTACATGGAACAGAAAAGCTGCGCTAAAAATTTTAAAATTAATATTAAACCTGAAAAGAATATTTACTTTTCAGTAAAAGCTATGAAGCAAAAAAATATATATGAACTAATTGTGAAAAAAAAAATTTTGTAAAAAATTACATATCAATACAAAACATATATAAAAATTGAAGACTACTTGTGATAGTGCTGAATAAAGTCCAAAATATGAATGTTCTAATAATTCAAAAATAACACTAAGTGATTTGGCATCTTGAAGTGTATCCCCAACTGATGAATTGCATGCTTACCAGAAAGGTAAGCCAATTAGACTGATGGCTTAAACCCAGCACGAGCCTTGATTGAAAAATAGTCACAATATGATGGATTCGTAGCAGACTTAAATCACAGGGTAATGTTGATTCCACATTACGAAATCATCCTGAAAATAAAATAAATATGGCATAGCGTAATATTGTCACAGGTAAGCAATTAAGATAAATTAGAATAGCCTTCACAATGTGAAAAAAGGAGAAAAGAGCATGAGAGACACCCAGTGAATGTAGCAAATCAGTGCACCAACGCCACGCAGGGAGCCTCCTTACCAGATGGCAAACCCAAAAATGCAGATATCATAATGGGTAAGTGGAAGATCAACCAGTAAAGATACCAATTCCAGTGCACCAACACCACACAGAGGGCCTCCTTACCAGATGGCAGGCTCAAAACTGCAGATATCCTAACAAACAGATGTCTTTGTACTCCTTACCTAATTGCCGCCACACAGGCTTGACACCATCTGAACCAAATAAGTTTATCTTGGTCTCATCAGACCACAGGACATGGTTCCAGTAATCCATGTCCTTAGTCTGCTTGTCTTCAGAAAACTGTTTGCGGACTTTCTTGTGCATCATCTTTATAAGAGGCTTCCTTCTGGGATGACAGCCATGCAGACCAATTTGATGCAGTGTGTGGCGTATGATCTAAGCACTGACAGGCTGACCCCCCCACCCCTTCAACCTCTGCAGCAATGCTGGCAGCACTCATACGTCTATTTCCCAAAGACAACCTCTGGATATGACACTGAGCACGTGCACTCAACCTATTTGGTCAATCGTGGCGAGGCCTGTTCTGAGTGGAACCTGTCCTGTTAAACCGCTGTATGGTCTTGGCCACCATGCTGCAGCTCAGTTTCAGCATCTTGGCAATCTTCATATAAAAGTGTGAACAAGATATCGTGAAAAATACTCCTGCGCTTGTGAGATCGTTTGCTGTAAAACAAAGGTAGTATTGTAGTCAGAGATAGGACTGGGGGAGATGATGGAGCGTGTCCCGCTGCCTTAGCTGACCAGGGGTGGTCTGGAAAGGACTGTTTAGTAGGAAGTGGATGGAAGGCGCGTGATCAGACGCTTACATCAAGAAATGTATGGTTTATTTATGTAAAAGAATACAGACATATAGTCATATAGATATAAATATAAAATCATACAAATACTACATAATATTATAAAAAAAAAGAGGAAAAACAGGTAACAAAATAAGTACTATGAAGTTAAAATTGGGGTGTGCCCATATTGAGGTAGGTATTTAAGAAAGGCTGACGCGTTTCGAGGAAAACCTCTTCATCAGAGCCAGGAGAACTGGAACGCAGTCTGTATGGGCCGGTAGGCCGACATGTGTACATGGGGAGAGGTGGTGTGGCTAGTAGGAGGATGTGTCCTGTGATGGACAATTGATTATTCCAAGTTCCATACCCAGGTGTTCTAGATGGGGTATAAATAAGAACAATATATACCATACACTACAGACTGGAGACGTAAGATAAGTTTACATTGAAAAATGCATTCATAAAATGATAAAAAGTACATAATATAAATATATTAGGAATAAAAATTACCATATCAGTACAAAAAATGAATGATAGGTAGTGGGATTTTGAAGCACAGAACATGAGATTGTAGTCTAAATACATACAAATGAAACAATCTACGCATACATAAGTGTACACACACATGCATGCATATAGATACACGTGCATAATACAAACGCATGTGAATGCATAAAAAAAAAAAAAAACCACACATATATGCATATGGGGGGGGGGGGGGGGGGGTGGTAAATGAAGTAAAAAGTGCACTGAGACACATTGAGAGATATTGTCTCTCCGCATGGTAAAACCGGTTGTGCTTTTGTCCAAAGGACATGCACATGCGTGTAAAAACTCTGCCAGCACGTAAAACGCTGTGCTGGAACAGATATGTAAAGGTATGCCCCTGTTCACTGAAAGCACAAATGGGGGCACAAAGATGGCCATGTGGTTTGTGCAAAAACAGAAATGTGTTCATTCAAATGGAAATCCACAAAAATATATACAAAAATGCATATATCAAATGTACATAAAAATCTAAAACGCATATGCATATATATACATAGATAAAGAAACAATATGCACAAAATAAATATATGTATATATTCACATAAATCTGTACACATATATATACACATACACACATATGCACACATATATATACATATATACATGCACACATATACATGTCCACATGCATACACACACATGTGGAGACCACCCCTACACAGCATGTATTGTGCCTTTGTAGAACCAGTGTCATGGCGGTAGGGTGGGAATGTGTAGTTTGTGCAACGCAATAGCGGAGAGTGGCGGGAGTGGATAAATTAGGGGGATAATCTGGTGTTGGTGACCAAATATTGGAGGTGGCAGACAGGTGGGCTGATGACAGAACCTACCTATGGATGTAAATAGATTGTATTTTCTTTTTGCGGTGCTGTTAGGCTGTCAGATGTGCCTGTAGTGAAACATAAGTTGAGCAGGGAAAGTAAGCAAGCTCTTATGGACACTGCTGGGTTTAACAGGATAAGGAAGTTACAAAGACCATTGTGGCTAACCTGTCTCAGGAGAAGTGTGTAGACACAGCTGCAAACTGTAGAAATCCTTTGGAGTGGAGAGCCGTGTGATCCTGGCAGCAGAAAGAGGGGGAGGAGGAAGGAGGAGGTGTCCTTGAGGCAGCTGATGCCTGGATAGAAAGCGTCTTGCTGCCTAGGGATAGGAAAGGTTTTGTGATGAGGTTGTGCTGGGGGTTTAAAAGACTCTGGGGGGCGGGTCCGAGGGCATGAATGAAAAGGCTATTATTGAATCCAATTAAGCCATATAAAGTAATGTGATATGAAAAATGTGACTATGATTTGAATAGTGAACCGGAGGTATTTTGTGCAGAACATATACATATACACATATACACACACACACACATATATATACATATATATATATATATATATACATATACAAGCTCCTTGAGGGTATAGGGACTGATGTGAATGTATATTATATATACATGTAAAGCGCTGCGTAAATTGACGGCGCTATATAAGTACCTGAAATAAATAAATATATACACACATATACATATACACATACACACACACACAGGTTTATATGGGTTGTATAACAGCAGAAGTGGATAATATGAGGAGAAATGGTGTACATGAAACTGCGGGGACAGGGGAGGGTATACAGGGTTTACCGTATGGTGGAATGATGGTGATGATATGAAGGGGATCACAGGTAATAAGGGGGGGTGGCTAGGATAGAGGGGGGGGGCGAAGCATGATGGTGATATTCTGTATCTAGATGGCCCCGTGGATATCTAGATCTTCATTCATTCCATCGGGAACCAATGACCCAAGAGTGAAAATCCAGAATGATTCTTGTTTACAGAGTCTTCTGAATCTCCTCCCATTGTCAGCGTCTTTTTTGATAGCTTCAATGCCAAACACTTTGATGCCTGTTGGATTGCTGTTATGACATTCTCTGAAATGCCTAGGTACTGAATAGCTGTGGCATTTTTTATTTTTTTTTTATTTTTACTCTGATGGTACGTGTTACTATTGATTATGCTGCATTTGTGTTCGCTAAATCTTGTCCTGAGTGGACGTATTGTGCGCCCAACATACAGAAGACCGCATGGACAGATAAGACCATAGACTACATAGGAGGTACCGCAATTGATGAACTGTTTGATTTTGTGGTACTGGCCGTCGGACCCCATGATTTCTTTTTTGCGGTGTGCCATGAAGGCACAGGCTCCACAGTTTTTGGTTCCACACTTGTAGTTGCCTTTCTGGTCGAAGATGGATGCCCAATTGCCAGTGGGGGTCTTAATTTGGTTCTGGGGTTTTCGTACTCTACTCGGAGCTATTAGGCTTCTAAGATCTTTGGATTTTCGAAACACAACTACTGGTTTGGGTGGTAGAACTGGATTGAGGATGGGATCCTGCTTGAGAATGTTCCAATTTTTCTCAATGGCTCTCTGTATGTCGAATGCTTTGGTGTTATATTGTGTACTGAATCTGATGGGGTTGGAGATATTGCTGTCGGTGGTCCTTTTATTGCCGCTTGTTTTGTTAGCCTCCATTGCCATAGTGTCAGAGGGATGTTCGTCATACTGGGTCCAATATTTGTAAAAGGCCTGTTTGATGAGTGATTCTTCATAACCCTTCTCAAGAAATTTCTTTTTTAAGATGGATCCCTGTTTTTCATAGTCACTTTTCTTAGTGCAGGTTTTCTTCAGCCTGCAGAATTGCCCGTGGGGTATGTTACGGATCCATTTGGGATGGTGGTGACTTTTGGCGTGGAGGTAGGAATTTCCAGCACTAGGTTTGAAATGGGTTTTGGATATAATGCTGCCTTCCTCGATTTGCAGGTCTAAATCCAGAAAGACGAGTGATGTGTTGTCGACTACATGGGTAAAAGAGATACCATAAGGATTGGAGTTGCAGTATTCCAGAAATTTGTTTAGATCCATATGTGATCCGTTCCAAATGATCAGGATGTCATCAATGTATCGGGTGTAGAGGGCGAGCTGATCTTTAAAAGGATTGTTGGCCCAGATGAACAGATCTTCCCACATGCCCATGAAGAGGTTTGCGTAGCTAGGTGCAAATTTTGCTCCCATGGCAGTTCCCTTGGTTTGGCGAAAATACTCGCCCACGAAGGAGAAGTAGTTATGAGTTATATATATACAAAGGGATCGTATACAGATTACAAGATATACACATATGTTTGCAGTCAGGCACATGGCGAGCTTCCCCAAATGTTGGTTCCTACCTCATTGACTGAGCGTGGGAGCCAGATTGAAGTTAAAAAATGAATAAGGAGTGAGATCCAGTGATGCCATGCATCTGATCAGCCACAGTCGCCCAAATATGCCGGGTCTCCCGTAGGGAGGGGTATGGTGGATAAAGTCAAGTACAGCTCAGAGTATAACCTGTCAATCCAAACATAAGATATTCTTGTAAATTCTCTTTTAACTCATCCCAACATGGATGAGTTAAAAAGAAGAAAAAATGGAGAAATGATGAAGTCATCTTCACAGATTAAACTTACTCAAACCGAGCTTTCCTTAAATTTAGATAAACTGGGAGACTTAAAATCCATCAGACGACATCAGTGATCTAACTATATAGGAGACCGCTTCATAGTTCTAAAAATACACACAAAAAGCCCTGTCATTTGCCATTCATAGTGGAGCACAAACTACCATTTTGCTGGAATTTCATACTAAATATACTTGCCTCCATTTTAGAATAAAACCCATCCATGGGTCGACATGACTCCAAGAAAAGGAAGGGAAAGAGGCCCTTTCAACCGTTAATAGGTTTAAAACACACTGTCTACAAGAGATAGAGCAAAGATTTACCAAGATTGTATTTACTGTGATGGCTATGTGGTTTCCAGAGTCACTGATGTAAGCAAATATACCTGATGTCCTGTCCTGATGATGTGAGGCTCCCAGGGATCCAAACAACATGGCTGCCGCCACGTAGGTCCTTATATACCCCTCTCTGTTGCTTCAGGAGTGACACTGAATGTCGCACAACGATGATGCAATGAATGATAAAAGGGAGGGGCCACATGACAAGGGGGGCATCCAAGATCCCAAGCCGTGCCACGGACCGCGGCAAGCGCCATCGAGCAAAGAGGGAGCCAGACGCAGCCACACTCGTAGGGGCGGAATCCACAGAACAACACCCTCATGCCCAAACAGCCACAAAACACAACACGGCAGGAAGCCGGAACCCCCAAGCCAAATGCGGACCCTCAAGGTGGGCGTGCATGGGTGCCCCCCAAGGCTTAGGAGGGCCTGTGTACCTATCCCCACATAGTTGGGTTGGCCCCATGGACGCCCTTGGGTGTCCGTACGGGGACCCACAAGGCGAATGGGCAAAAGGGCCAAACGAGAAGGAACTCCACAGGTGTCACTCCAAATGAAAAAAAAAAACCCTAAAAATATGTTTAAGCACTGAAGGACAGTATATCCAGCCAAAAACTGATTTATGGAATTAATCGGTTCCCGACCGGCCGCCGAAGTTATACTAAGGCAGAATGGCTCCCCTGAGCTGTACGTTAGCCCTTTAAAACGCAGTAGGAGGCGCGCGCGCGCCCACAGCATGTGCCTGGAGCCGATGCGAGTGCCCGGCGGGTGCGATGACCGCTGGGCACCAGCGATAGCTTGTGAAAGAGCAAGAACTGGGATATGTGTGTGTGTGTAAACACACAAATCCCAGTTCTCTCAGGGGAGAGGAGTCAGACCATGTGTTCATACTAAGTATGAACACCGATCTCTCTCCTCCTGTAGTCAGTCCCATCCCCCCACAGTTAGAACACACATAGGGAACACAGTTAACCCCTTGATCACCCCCTAGTGTTAACCCCTTCCCTGCCAGTGACATTTATACTGTAATCAGTGCATTTTTATAGCACTGATCGCTGTATATTTGTCAATGGTCCAAAAAATGTGTCAAAAGTGTCCAATTTGTCCGCTGCAATATCGCAGTCCCGATAAAGATCACAGAGACCGACCAAGATGGCCACGCAATGAGGAAGCTCCTCTAAGCCTAGGCATGTTGCCACACTAAACTTTCATTAATCCCTACCTACATGCACGAGGAAGCTCTCGGGAGCAGAGGGAGATGACCTGGGCAGCAGACAATGGAGTAACCGGCGGTGCCTCTGCGCCACTAGAGGACAGAAGGAGAAGGAGACTCACAGCGGCTTTCGCGAGACTTGCGGCAGTTGCCGCTAGATCTCAGTAAGGGAGCACGAGCAGAACGTAACAGATGCGGGTCGATTCACCTCCATGACCCTCCGAACCTATTGAGGTCTACAGCGAAGTATATAATACTCTTAGCGGTTTGCAGCTCAGGCACCTAGCGGGACAAGAAACCTCTGGTGGTGGTGAGCACACGACTGGTACATATCGCTGGACAAAAGAGACCCGCTGGCTGATAATGGGCTCTAAATACGACTAGCTGCAAAAACCAGACCCAACACATACAGTCTAGAGAGAAGATAACCGTTATAACAGTGGGAGGCAACCAAGCAAGGTCTGTACATACAAGCTCAAGGATAATAAAAACCAAGGTGAGTTCTTTCCATATACATAAATCATCAGGATTGTATTATGCCATCTAAAGGAACTCATGCATAGAAGGCTAAGAGGGGATTCACAGGGGGCACAGTTAAAAACACCCCCAAACTTAATTTGCACAAAAGTCTGATATTAAGGGGTTTCATTAATCCCTACCTATATTTTCCTACCTATCTACCTGATTGGGCTCAAAACATGATCAGCTGCAGAAACCAGACTTAGTACACACAGTCTGGAGAGAAGATAACAGTTATAATAGTGTAACAAGCAAGGTCTGTATATACAAGCTCAAGGAAAATAAAGACTAAGGTGAGATCTTTCTATATACATAAATCACCTGGAGTGTAATATGCCACCTAAAGGAACTCATGCACAGAAAGCTAAAAGGGGATCCACAGGGGCACAGTTAAAAACACCCCTAAACTTCAGTCTGCACAAAAGTCTGATATTAAGGGGTTCTTCCAACACGCCCAGACACAAGGTCAGCAAGAAACCTCTATAATAGCAGAATTGAATACATCTTCCCCTATTGGAGAAACAGAGTTAGAAAGATCAAACACTAGTCCCCCCTTAATTATGCAACAAGCTATAATGGTAGCTGAGAGACCAGAAGAGGGTTCCTGGGATATGCAGGCATATATACAATTCTTACCGACAAGAGACGATATGGACAAATAGGTTTATAGGTTGGAAACCTCATGCAAAGCTGAACTACAATCAATGAAAGCATATTTGGCAAATACGCAAAGTAAGATGGATATTATGGAATCCAAAATAACAGTTATTGAACAAAAAATGGCACAGTCTGATAAGAAGAACCAGGAGCAGGATCAATACTTTAGGTATGTAATCACTGCTATCGATGGTCTTGAAAATAGAAGCAGACGTAACAACATTAGGGTCAGAGGCCTACCAGAGGCAACTGGTTTGGAGGATCTGAAACCAACATTACAGGGTATATTTAATATCCTATTGAAATGTCCAGCAACAGCTGAACTAGAGATAGATTGTGCACATAGATCATTGAGCCTTAAAAATGCTGACCCAATGAAGCCTAGAGATGTAGTCTGCAGATCACATTTTTTTCATATTAAAGAAGAGATTATGGCAACAGCACGCCTCCAAAGGAATATAGACTTTGATGGAGCTCAGCTAATTTTAGTACCGGACTTATCCAGATATACTCTGATGATGAGGAAAGCAGTAAAACCTCTCTTGGAGGACCTCAGAGAAAAAGAGATGCTCTATAGATGGGGATTTCCTTCCCAGATTATTATATGTTTTATAGAACATTTAAAGAGTTTTTGATCCCTATTATGAATAGGACCTTCAATTCGGTGTCTGCCTCTTGACCCTTTGCCCCACAAGGAATGGTAGCGTATATTTCACTTATTCCAAAACCTGAGAAAGACCACACGCTAAGTGGAAATTGTTGTTCGATCTCTTTAACAAATATCAATCTTCGATTATATTCCAAGGTCGTTGCAAATAGACTCACACCTATCTTACCAGCACACGTCCATCTGGATCAAGTGGGATTTATAAGGAGTAGGGAGGCAAGAGACAATACTTTGAAGACTCTGACACTGGTAGAATATGCCCAGAGGCGAGCCATCCCATCCTGTCTATTGGCGGTAGTTGTTGAGAAGGCATTCGACAAGGTGGGATGGTGTTTCCTTGAAGAGACCTTAAAGCAATGGGGAATAGGTCCTCTACTTTTGGAGAAAATAATGGCTTTGTATCATAATCCAACAGCTAGAATACGTACAAATGGAGCCCTATCCGACCCGGCGATGATATCAAATGGAACCCGACAGGGCTGTCCCCTTCTCCCCCTCTTGTTCGTATTAATGGAGCACCTGACTACAGCGATTTTTAAAAATGTAGATATACAAGGGATTAAAGTCAAGGAAACGGAATATAAAATGTCAGTATACGCAGATGACTTACTGCTATATATAACTAATCCAGTGGTGACAATACCAAATCTTATCCAGGAATTTAATCGTTTTGGAGTACTGAGTAATTTTAAAGTCAATTATGATGAATCAGAAGCTCTTAATGTTACACTACTAAGCAAGACATTGGATCTTCTCAAAAAAAACTTTTCCTTTAAATGGCAAAAAGAAGCTATTAAATATCTTTGAACATATATTTCTAGAGATCTAAATAAACTCCAAGAACTTAATTATCTTCTGATAATACAAAATATAATTAAGACACTCCAAAAGTAAGATAGAACAGTTTTTTCCTGGATGGGTAGGATTAATATTGTAAAAATGGACATACTGTCTAAAATATTATGCATATTCCAGACAATTCCAATATCTTCTCCAGTAAATTTATTAGATCAGTTGCGTAAGGCCGTGGGGAGTTTTATTTGGGCACATAAATCAGCTCGAATTAGAAGAGATATATTAACTAGGGCAAAGAAAGATGGAGGCTTGGCCCTTCCAGATTTCTCAAAATATCTTTGCTCTGTATTTGTGTCTACGATAGTAGACTGGTTCCATAATGCAGAATGCAAGCAATGGGTGAAATTGGAGAAAGATGCCATAGCCATAAAATTGAAATCATTACCGTGGATAATTAGTGATCACCGCCCCCCCCCAAGAAAGAAATGCCATTTCTGGTATTTTCAACACTGAAAGTGTGGGATGCACTATTGAAAAAGGACACTTTGTCTACTCAAATTGGGCCAATGACACCTTTATTTTGCAACCCAGAGTTCCCACCAGCAATGGAAGCCTTGACCTTCTTAAAATGGCATAGATGCGAGGATGTGAGAGTGGTCCAGACCCTGATAGAGAACAGGCTCCCCCCACTGGAATCCTTGGGCTTGGGAAGTGAGCCCAAATGGATGCAGTATCAACAACTCCAAACATATATCCAATCTCTGACAAAATTTTTTATTATATAGACCATTAACAGAACTTGAATAATTATTATTAAAAGAACAAAGACCAGAACATGTCTTATCTATATTATATAAATATTCGATCCCAAAGAAAAAGGAACAGGAGCTAACTTACTTAATTAAGTGGGAGGAAGAACTGGGGATGACCATCCCTAGATCAAAATGGGAAAGAGCGTTTCTACTAACATAAATTGTCTTTATCAAATAGACATCAGGAAAGGAATGATAAAATCTTAGCAAGATGGTATAGATGTCCGGTAGATATGCCTAAAATAAAAAGGTAAAATGAAGAGGTATGTTGGAGATGTCAAAGTGCAAGAGGTACAATGTCACACATATGGTATTACTGTCCGGGGGTTCAGATATTTTGGTCAAAAATCTATAATATATATTATGCCATTACAGGACTAAATGCACAACCAGATGTATTGGTCTCAGTCTTATCAATGATTCCTGGCTCTATGAAGGCTATAAGAAAAGATATTTTAAGATATATGTTAACAGCAGCACGGACTGTCATAGCTCGAAAATGGAAGAAAACAGTGGATTCCTCTATTGAGGAATGGGTGTGTGAGATGAGCGAGATGCAGTCCCTGGAATTGATGATAGCGACAGAAGCAGGTCTAAAGGAACAAACCTTAAAAATATGGCAAAAATGGAAGGAATTTAGAACTTCAGTCATTTTATTAAATTATTTGTAGAGCAATACATTAAGGGGGCCTTCTCATTTAGATCCCTTCCCCTCCTTTCCCTCTTTCCCCCCCCCTTTTTTTTTTTTGGTTGGTGTGAATGGTTGTTAGGTATGTATGCGTTTGGAGACTAGAGTGATTGGGAAATAATAGTCATAAGCACGGAATTATATAAATGAATTAATTGTGAATTGCATTTCCAATATATTTAAGAAATTCTTGTTTTTCTCATTTTGTTGTACATGTTTATATGTCGTGTAAATAAGGAAAAATTTATAAAATAAAGATTATATAAAAAAAAAAAAAAAAACGCAGATCACCGCCATTACTAGTAAAAAGATAATACTAATAAAAATGCCATAAATCTATCCCCTTTTTAGTAGACGCTATAACTTTTGCGCATACCAATCAATATACGCTTATCGCGATTTTTTTTACCAAAAATATGTAGAAGAATACATATCGGCCTAAACTGAGGGAAAATTTAGTTTTTTTGAAAAAAAATTGGGGATATTTTTTATAACAAAAGTAAAAGATATTTGTGTTTTTTTTCAAAATTGTCGCTCTTCTTTTGTTTATAGCGCAAAAAATTAAAACCGCAGAAGTGATCAAATACCACCAAAAGAAAGCTCTGTTTGTGGGAAAAAAAAGGACAATTTTGTTTGGGTACAGCGTCGCAAGGCCGCGCAATTGTCAGTTAAAGCGACGCAGTGCCGTATCACAAAAAATGGCCTGGTCATTGGGCAGCCAAATCTTCTGGGGCTGAAGTGGTTAAATAGACCTCGCCAAGTGCATAAGTCCAGCCATGAACAGTTACACATCCTTAAACAGTACCCCAAAGTACTATAACGTGAAAGTACATAACATAACAAATGTTACTGTATACAAAGTATTTATAATTCCCTCTGCACAAAAGGGATAACACATGAAAAGAGCACGGTAGCAATTGCACAGACCGGAAATTGACAAACACACTCCAAAAATACAACCAAACAAGGGGAGAGGAATGGCGTATAGAGGGCACATACAGGACCCCTGGCAGAATCCAGTGTAATAGAGATCATGTGTTGGTTGAACGAGTGATTACAGGAACGATTTGTAACTGATTCCCTTCTTCAAACCTGGGTATCTAGCCGCTTGTAGCAGGTAGATCCATCTGGTTTCAAGTTGTAAAAGTTTTTTGTCAATATCACCACCTCGTTCATTAGGAGGGATATGTTCAAAAGTAAAAAAGCCAATCGAATTGAGATTGAAATTATGGTACAGTCCTGCGTGCCTACTAATGGGCGTTTCCATTTTACGTTTGGAAATCAGGGAAACATGGTCCCTAATCCTGCAAAAAAGTGGTCGCTTTGTCTTACCTACGTAGAATGCCCCACAGCAACATTTCATTATATATATATACAACACCAATTGATTGGCAAGTGGTTTTGTATCTAGGAGTCCATGTGGTGTTGTTGGGAAGAGTGACACTTGTACCTCTCAAAATGAAGGGACAATAGTTACATTTTCCACAAGGGTATGTACCTAGGATTTTATTCCTTCCTGAGTCCCCAGTTTTATGATGACTGGCAACCAGAACCTTTTGTAAATATTACGTACCTTCCCGTGCTGCCTGTTATACCTAGTGATAATTCTCGTAGACGTTGTTTGTGTATTCTTTCTAGGTTTGTAAATAATGAATGTCTATCCTGAGTTTTGACTTTATTAAATGCCCTTGCCAAAAGACATTCTCGCAACATATCAGCTTCCCTCCTGCCGCAACGGAGAGGGGTATATAAGGACCCACGTGGCTGCAGCCATGTTGTTGGGATCCCTGGGAGCCTCACACCATCAGGACAGGACATCAGGTATATTTGCTTACATCAGTGACTCTGGAAACCACATAGCCATCACAGTAAATACAATATTGGTAAATCTTTACTCTATCTCTTATAGACAGTGTGTTTTAAACCTTTTAACGGTTGAAAGGGCCTCTTTCCCTTCCTTTTCTTGGAGTCATTTCGACCCATGGATGGGTTCTATTCTAAAATGGAGGCAAGTATATTTAGTATGAAATTCCAGCAAAATGGTAGTTTGCTCTCCACTATGAATGGCAAATGACAGGGCTTTTTGTGTGTATTTTTAGAACTATGAAGCGGCCTCCTGTATAGTTAGATCACTGATGTCATCTGATGGATTTTAAGGCTCCCAGTTTATCTAAATTAAAGGAAAGCTCGGTTTGAGTAAGTTTAATCTGTGAAGATGACTTTATCATTTCTCCATTTTTTCTTCTTTGTCTCTACCATCCATGTTGGGATGAGTTAAAAGAGAGTTTACAAGAATATCTTATGTTTGGATTGACAGGTATACTGTGAGCTGTACTTGAGGTTATCCACCCATACCCCTCCCTACGGGAGACCCGGCATATTTGGGCGACTGTGGTTGATCGGATGCATGGCATCACTGGATCTCACTCCTTATGAATTTTTTAACTTTAACCTGGCTCCCACGCTCGGTCGATGAAGTGGGAACCAACATTTGGGGATGCTCGCCATGTCCCTGACTGCAACCATATGTGTATATCTTATAATCTGTATAAGACATCTTTGTATATATATATTGCTTATTTTTCTTTTTGTTCTCCCTTTCATGATAAAGTTGATTGATGTGTATGTCCATACGTTTAGTCGATGAAATTCCACGTTTTTTCCTGAAGAAGCCATGTGGCGAAACATGTAGAATTTTGAACATGGATACAGTGAATCAATATAACCAATAAGGTGTTTTCATACACCTATGGATATGGTTGTATTGTATGTATTGGTTTTATGATACTGTTCATTTAAATAAAATATTATATATTTTTATAATTACTGTCTATGTATTCATATTTTAGTGCATCCATAAAGTCCCATATCTGCCAATTTCTTGTTTTTTGTATAACATATATAAGATGTTGGTGCCATACTTAATGAAATTATTGATGCTGGGCTCTGACCAGATATTTCTCTATACAACCTGGATCATGTCTACATTACATACCAGGAGGTAATCTTTTGTGATTTTTGCCTTTTGACTCCTTTTTGTGCCTATTTTGGCACCAATTTCATTAGCTACATAGGGGGTAATTACACCTGTGTTTTACACTCTCCATACCTCTTTACTCTTCCTTGTATATTGGCACTATATTCATGTACACATTCTATAGCCTTTACTCCACACTTATGGTCCAATGGGCCCTTTAGTAGTCTTATCAACACTTTCTATTACTTTTTCTACTTAGTCTATTTTAGTCCACCTTCTCTTCATGGAGTTACTTTTTTCTCCGCTCTTTGGTTTGGGAAATATTCAGCAGTCACATCATCTAGGCTCACCTGGTATGAACTAAATCTACTCACACTAATTATGCTTCAAGCCACATTTTTATAGAGCTCTTTTGTTACTTATGCCACTATTAAATACATAATGAAGATCTGCGTTCTCTGTGAGTTCCCCATTTGTGCCTTGGCATTCTATTCAAATCTACATACAAGTCAGCTCTTAACCTAGATCAATATGTCATGTGTTATTATCCAATCGTATTATTGAAAACGCATTTTATTACATGTATGTACTGCTATAAATATGCAATTCTTGTTACCTGTTGACGAAGCTTTTTTTTTACAACAAGGTTGGTCTTTATTGAAGAAGAATGGCATATACAGTAGAATCAAACAGATTAGTAAGTGGCTACAAGATAATGCAGACATGGTTTACAGGAAGAAGCAATTACATAGAGTATAACATAAGCAATTGACTTGATCTTGTCGATGGAATAGGGGGGGGATGGAAGGGGTTGACGAAGCTTTTTAATAAAATCTGCTCTCAACATCTGTCAGGGATCGGTGCGACCAGAAATGTGTGGACTATGATAGAGTGAACCAAACGCATGTAAAGTATAAATGATTTATTAAAGGATAAGTAATAAACAAAAGTAAATGCACTACTAATATGCCAAACAATAAAATAAACCAGCAACCAACCACAGGCACACACAACAATATCTATCCAAAGCAAACGTATATACAGGTGTAAGATACAATAATAATCGTAAACAAGCCAGGGTCATACACGGGAGATCAAGTAGATAGGGCTGGGAGCAAGACAAGACAGGGAGAGGGTAACATGTGACAGGGAGAATAAGCGGAAGGGATCAGGTTGCAGGGCAGGGGTCCAGGAACAGATATAGGGTTCAGGGACGGATACAGGGTTCAGGGTCACAGGATACAGGAACACAGGCTAGCGAACACAGGTCAGGGCACAAGGAAACAATACCAAGGCAATGTGTGCAAGCATCTGCCGGGTATAAGTACACCTCCTGCAATCAGTCTCAGGTGATGCCTGATTGCAGGAGATGATGTCGGCTCCAGTTTGCCGGGAGACACCTGCTGGTGGACACTGGAACTGCAGCCCATAGATCTGGGAGTGATAGTGCCCCCAGCAGGTGAAACCTTTCCTGACAGTACCCCCCCTCAAAGGAGTGACCTTCAGACGCTCCAACTAGTCATAGCTGCAAAAAGTCCACAACATCAAGCCGATCTTTGGTTAAAGGATCATCAGAGGCCGGCTGGAATACAGGCATTGGATTACCAGGCTGGGTGACGGGCAGAGGCACATCAAGCTAGGCAGCGGGCAGAGGCACATCAAGCTGGGCAGTGGGCAGAGGCACGTCAAGCAGGGCAGCGGGCAGAGGCACATCAAGCTGGGCAGCGGGCAGAGGCACATCAAGCTGGGCAGCGAACAGAGGCTCGTTAAGCTGGGCAGCGAGTAGAAGCACATCAAACTGGGCAGGGAGCAGAGGCACATCAAGCTGGGCAGCGGGCAGAGGCACATCAAGCTGGGCAGTGGGCAGAAGCACATCAAGCTGGGCAGCGGACACAGAATCAGCAGGTTGGGCATCAGGACCTGGGTCATCAGAAACTGGATCATCAGGCTGCGTATCGGGAACTGGAACATCAAGCTGGGCATCGGCATTGGATCATCAGACTGGATGGCAGGCAGAGGTACTGGAACATCAGGCTGGACAGAGGGTACTGGAACATCAGGCCAGACAGAGGGTATTGGAACATCAGGCTGGACAGCAGGCACTGGAGCATCAGGCCGGACAGTGGGCACTAGAACATCAGGCTGGGCAGCGGGCATTGGAAAATCAAGCCGGACAGTGGGTACTGGAACATCAGGCCGGACAGCGGGCACTGGAACATCAGGCCGGGCATCAGGAACTGGATCATCAAGCTGGACATTGGGCATCGGATCATCAGACTGGACAGCAGGCACTGGAACATCAGGCTGGGCAGCGGGCACTGGAACATCAGGCTGGACAACGGGCACCAGAACATGCTATGATTTAGCATCTACCATTATGTGAAATGCGTTAGCCTTTTCTTCTGAACCAACTACAACCATGATGTGACAGTTTTGCATTTTTTAACATTGTTTTGCCACAAATAAAAGGTGTGTATTGGGAAATCGGCCATTTAGCTACTTTCTTTGATTGTCCATACGATTGCAGAGCCTGCACCTGAAGCTGTGAGTGGGGTGAGCGTTCATTTGAGACACTAACACGCATGGAGTGGCACCACTACTTCTCACTGGAACATTAGGCCGGCGGGGACTAGGACATCAGGCTGGGTATCAGGAACTGGATCATCAAGCTGGACATCGGGTATCGGATCATCAATCTGGACAGCAGGCACTGGAACATGAGGCTGGGTAGCGGGCACTGGAACATCAGGCCAGACAGCGGGCACTGGAGCATCAGGCTGGGTATCAGGAACTAGATCATCAAACTGGGCATTGGGCATTGGATCATCAGACTGGACAGCGGGCACTGGAGCAACAGGCCATACAGCGGGCACTGGATCAGCAGGTTGGAAAGAAGCAGTGGCAAGCTGGGCATCGGGATTTGATTAAGCAAGTGCTGTATCAGCAGGCTGGGTAGTGGGCACTGGCTCAACAGGCTGGGTAACGGGCACCGGCCCAGTAGGCTGGGTAATGGGGACCGGCCCAGCAGGCTGGGTAACGGGCACCGGTTCAGCAGGCTGGGTAACGGGCACGGCTCAGCAGGTTGGGTAACAGACACCGGCTCAGCAGGCTGGGTAATGGGCACCAGCTCAGCAGGCTGGGAAACAGGCATCGGCACACCAGGCTGGGAAACAGGCACCGGAACATCAGGGTGGACCGTTAGCACCGGAACATCAGGCTGGACTGAGGCCACCAGAACATCAGGCTGGACAGCAAACACTGGAGCACCAGGCTGGACAGCAGGTAGTGGAACATCAGGCTGGACAGCAGGCAGAGGGTTGGCAGGGTTAGGTGGGTCATCAGATTCAGGACCATCAGAGGCTAGCGTAACCCCATTGGCAGTAATGGAGGCAGGCTGAAGCGGATCGGCTGGTGTGGAGGCAGGCTGGACTGCGATAGAGTGAACCAAACGCATGTAAAGTATAAATAATTTATTAAAGGATAAGCAATAAACAAAAGTAAACGCACTACTAATATGGCAAACAATAAAATAAACCAGCAACCAACCACAGGGACACACAACAATATTTATCCAAACCAAACGTATACACAGGTGTAAGATACAATTGTAAACAAGCCAGGGTCATACACGGGAGATCAAGCAGATAGGGCTGGTAGAAAGACAGGAAAGGGAGAGGGTAACAGGAGACAGGGAGAGCAGGCGGAAGGGATCAAGCTTCAGCGCAGGGGTCCAGGAACGGACACAGGGTTCAGGGATGAATACAGGGTTCAGGGTCACAGGATACAGGAACACAGGCTAGCGAACACAGGTCAGGGCACAAGGAACGTGATGACGTAATGTGAGCAGCTGAGAGTGTTCACAGCTGATTGAGCCCTGATGCCTAGCTGATTGATCCTAGTCAGAGCTCCGAGCTACACAGCACACAGAAGGCTGACAGAGCCGTGCCTTTCTCCGACTTCACTTCGCTGCTTACTTGTATGCCTCACTCTGTCTATGTGCTGGTGCTGTGTGCCGTGACAGGGCATAGTGCCATGACAAGGCTGCGGGCTCCCTGTGTTCCCTGTGTTTTAGAGGGTCCGTGGGTCTCTCTGCTGGAAAACCCCTTTTTTTTATCCACCGTGCTGCCGAGAGGTCTGGTTCCTAAGTCATACTGTCGTCTGGAGACAAATCTTCCGTTGGGCTGGCTGGCTGACCAGCTCTCTCCCTCCTCTCTCCTCCCGTCCCCCCTCCCCTGCATCTTCCCTCCCTGAGGCTGCTGATCGGATGCTGTGTGGGGGAGTGGGGCACTCTGTTGTCGAACCTGAAGTAGAGGCTGTTCTAAGCCTCCAAACTCCTGGGAGAGAAACAGTCTGTTGGTGTGATATCTCCTGCTTCTCCTCCATCTGCCTGTCATGTCCAAAGACAAGGAGGGTAAAGGCACCACAACTATTATTAAAGCTATCTCAAATCCTGGAGGATTGGCTGGTGTAGTGCCCCCCTTCCCCTCTTCTCAATTCAGAGCTACTACAAGAGCCAATATCGCAAGAGGAATTACTACCCACCTACAAGGCACTAATGTAATGCCAGACCACAATGGACAATCAGAGGAATGTGGGGTGGTCTCCCGTATAGAGGGACCTTGTCCAGAGATGACCAAGACGGATGCCCAGTTGATCATGCATCCTGGTGGGGATAATGAATGGCCCCCCTTGACTCCATCCTTTTCTTCGCTGAACGTGAGTATGAATGTAAATACATCGAGTATGAATGTAAATACATCTACTGCTCAAACTGTTTCTATTCAGAAGTCAACTGAAGGGGAGAGCACAGCTGAAAACGTTTTTGAACCCACACTAACGGATGTTTACTCTTTGATACAACACTGTTGTCCTTGCTTACAGGCCAGACGGGAAGAAGTTGTTCATATACGTGGGGATCTTCAAAAAGTACAGGAAGGCACTAAGGCATTAGAAAATAGGGTTAGTAGTATAGAGGACACTCTTCCTCCCTTGGTAACAGAGATGAAGTCTGCTACTCACAAGTTAAATACTTCTATTTCCAAAGTTGAAGACATGGAGAATCGTCTACGTTCTAATAAGGTCCGGGTACTGAGTATACCAGAGAATGCCGACGGTAATGACCCAATTAAATTTGCTGAATGGTGGCTTATTGAAATCCTCAGCAAGGACCATTTTTCTTCATTACTTGTAATAGAACGTGCTCATTGGGTCTCTACCCGGCCTCAGAAACTGGAAAATATACCCTGGCCTTTTCTAATACGTCTTCTAAATTATAGAGACAAGGGAAATATTCTGTGACGGGCGCGGGTTCTAAATGGTATTAGATATAATGGATCAAAAATTATGTTTTTTCCTGACTTTTCACCAGAGGTTCAGAAACGAAGGGCAAATTTTCAAGAAGTGATGAAACGCCTGTTACTCCAAGGGTTAAAATACTCTATACTATATCCTGCCCGTTTTTGGGTAGTCTGTGAAGGCAATGTACAAGTATTTCAAACACCCCAGGAAGCACAGGACTGGCTTGACGGTCAAGTTAAAACTCAGACCTAGGGATGTGGGCCCACTTTATCAGGAAATCTATAAAATGTGCACTGTGGTCTATTTTTCTAATATAAGCCAGGCTGTCGGAGGCCTAATCAGCGTTAGCCACTGTTTTTTTTTTTCTTATATCGGTGGCTTTTTCCCATGTGGAACTGTTTTGTTTTTTTTTGTTGGGCGGGGATTGAGTATCTATTATTATGTTTTATATCTGTATTAGGGATGGGCTTTATGTTCGGGTCGAACATGGGTTTGACTCAAACATTGGCTGATCGCCCGTTCGCCGAATAGCGAACAATTTGGGGTGTTCGCGGCACATTCGAAAGCCGCAGAACACCCTTTAAAAGTCTATAGGAGAAATCAAAAGTGCTAATTTTAAAGGCTTATATGCAAGTTATTGTCATAAAAAGTGTTTGGGGACCTGGGTCCTGCCCCAGTGGACATTTATCAATGCAAAAAACAGTTTCAAAAATGACCGTTTTTTCAGGAGCATTGATTTTAATAATGCTTAAAGTGAAACAATAAATGTGTAATATTCCTTTAAATTTCGTACCTGGGGGTGTCTATAGTATGCCTGTAAAGTGGCTGATGTTTCCCGTGTTTAGAACAGTCTGACAGCAAAATGACATTTCTAAAGGAAAAAAAGTCATTTAAAACTACTCGCGGCTATAATGAATTGTCGGTCCGGCAATACACATAAAAGTTCATTGATAAAAACAGCATGGGATTCCCCCACAGCGGAATCCCAAACCAAAATTAAAAAAAAAATGCATGGGGGTCCCCCCAAATTCCATACCAGGCCCTTCAGGTCTGGTATTGATATTAAGGGGAACCCCGCTCCAAAACATAAAAAAAATGGCGTGGGGGTCCCCCTCAAAATCCATACCAGAACCTTAAGATGTGGTATGGATTTTATGGGGAACCCCATGCCAAAATTTTAAAAAAAATGGCGTGGGGTCCCCCCAAAAATCCATACAAGACCCTTATCTGACCACGCAACCTGGCAGGCTGCAGGAAAAGAAAGGGGGACGAGAGAGTGCCCCCCCTCCTGAACCGTACCAGGCCACATGCCCTCAACGTTGGGAGGGTGCTTTGGGGTAGCCCCCACAAAGCACCTTGTCCCCATGTTGATGGAGAGAAGGGCCTCATCCCCACAACCCTTGCCCGGTGGTTGTGGGGGTCTGCGGGCGGGGGGCTTATCGGAATCTGGAAGCCCCCTTTAACAAGGGGACACAAAGATCCCGCCCCCCCCATGTGAAGTGGTACCATTTCACAAGAAAAGTGTCAAAAATGTTAAAAAAAGACAATAGACGGTTTTTGACAATTCCTTTATTAATGTCTTCTTCTTTCCACGCTTCTTCTTCCATCCTCTTCCGGTCTTCCTTCGGTGTTCTTCTTCTTCCTCCATCTTGTTCTTCCCCCGCTTCTTCCTCTATCTTCCTCCGCTTCTTCCTCCGGTCTTCTTGTCTGGCATCTTCCTCCGGCTCCTTCCTCCGGCTAGACCAGAACCTTTCTGTTCTGGTCTACACTGCTGTGGTATTCTCCTGCAGTAGGACTATGCTAGACGAAAATAGCAAATATATTTTTCTACAATGCAAGTTGGATGAACTTGAGTTAATTTTAGCCGCTATATATACCTCTCCCATATAATCCAGAAATATTTTGTCAGCTCTTTTCCTTTGCAGGTGCTTCACCCCAGATGCCAATATTGGTACTTGGAGACTTTTATGCCACGTACACACGGTCCCACTTTCCGACAACAAAACCGTTGATTTTTGTTCAAAGGTTGTTGGCTCCAACTTGTCTTGCATACACACGGTCACACAAATGTTGGCCAACAATTACGAATGTGGTGACGTACAAGACGTACGACGAGCCAAGGAAAAGGAAGGTCAATAGCCAGTGCGGCTCCTTCTGCTTGATTTCGAGCATGCGTGAACTTTTGTGTGACGGACTTGTGTACACACGATCGGAAATTCCGAAATCAAAGTTTTGTTGGCGGAAAATTTGAGAACCTGCTAGCCAACATTTGTTGGCAGAAAGTCTGACAACAAATGTTCGATGGAGCATACACATGATCTGACTTTCAGCCAACAAGCTCACATCCAACATTTACCGTCAGAAAATCCGACCATGTGTACGCGGTATTATAGTGTAATTAATATAAAGCGGGATAGATGCCCAGCCCCAAGGTCAATGACCTATGAGCATCTTTCCCCCTTTGGAAGACTATGCAAGGAATTTGGACTGCACGACATGTGGAGGAAGTTACATGCTATAGAATGTGCCTATACATGTTATTCTAAAACACACAACACACTATCAAAAATTGATTTGGCTTTGTGTTTGGTAGATCTTGTACCATATATAGTAGATGTTAATATTGAACCCGGAGGAATATCAGATCACTCCCCTCTGCTAGTTACCTTAACATCGGGGCACCGGGCGTCAAATATGCCAAGGCAGCTGAACCCCTTTTGGCTGGAACTTTTTCCCAAAGAGGATGTCATCTCCACTTGCATTGTGGCTTTTTGGTCCCTCAATCTGGGCTCTGCTTCCATACGGGTCATATGGGATGCTCTTAAGGCCTGCCTTCAGGGAGTGTTAATTCAGAATATAAGTGTTATTAAAAGTGCTTCCCATAGAGAGCTCGAAATTGCAAAGGCCGATACCTCTGCGATGGAAGCCATGTATATTCAGGATCCCTCTCCGGATGCCGAAAAGGAATGTCTTTCATCTCAAAATAGGCTGAATGAACTGTTGAAATCTAGGGCTAGGAATAAACTCTTCTTTCAGAAGAGACTCAGTTGGGCTGAGGGAGAGGCGAATGGTAGACTGTTGGCTCAGATAGTAAGGTCTCAATCTAACCCTACACATGTCTCAGCTTTAATGAATGGAGAGGGGGAAGTTTTCAGACTAGCCCTATTATATCCATTTTTTAAGTCCTATTATCAGGACTTATATACTTCTAGGGCTGACTATACGTTAGCAGAGTTATCTACTTATCTGGCCAGTATTAATCTCCCGGTTATTTCAATGGAAGAAAGAGAAATCCTTAATGCTCTACTTATGCTATTGGAATATGAAAGTGCGGTGGTTAGCTTCCCTAACTCCAAAGCCCCAGGGACTGATGGTCTCCCTATAGAGATCTATAAAAAATACAATAAGGAGATGCTTCCCACCCTCCTTAGTACATTAAATGAAGCTTTCCATCTGGGTCGGCTTCCAGACACTGTGGGTCAATCAATAATAGTAGTTATACCCAAAAAGGATAAAAACCTGCTACATCCCGAATCCTACAGACCAATTTCTCTACTATCTACAGATGTTAAAATTCTCGCTAAAGTACTTTCCACTAGATTAAATATGGTTATTAAACACATTATCCGTTCAGATCAGGTAGGATTCATGCCCAATAAGTCATCTGCACTTAATATCAGACAAGCATATCTAAATATGCAGGTTCCGGCCCCAGACCATTCAAACCGTGCCTTTTTGGCGCTAGATGCAATCAAGGCCTTCGATAGTGTCGAATGGCCATATTTGTGGGCCATTCTTGAAAAATTCGGGCTTAGTTCTGGCTTCTGCCAATGGGTGTGGCTGCTATATACCGCTCTGATGGCATCGGTTAGGGTCAATGGCCTCCAATCTTCTAGTTTTGGACTTTCCCGGGACACGAGACAGGGGTGTCCACTGTCCCCCCTGCTTTTTTGCCCTAGCTATAGAGCCCTGGGCTTGTCTTATGTGGGCCTCTCCTGATGTTGCCGGTCTGACTAGGGGAGATATGGAGGAAAAGATATTATTATACGCAGATGATCTTCTTCTTTACCTGACTAATATTTGCTCATCTTTGCCGGTAGTAATGAAATATATTAAGGAGTTTGGCAGGTTCTCCGGGTTAGGCATAAACTGGGAGAAATCCATGTTGATGCCCCTGGATCCCCTTCCGGAGTCACTACTATCTTCACTTTCCCACCTTAAGGTTGTGTCCTCCATAAAATATTTGAGTATAACTATTTCTGACTCCCGACAGCCATATATTGTGGATAAAATTAAAATACAAGTTGCACTGATTGATAGTGAATAATCAAGGATAATACCTTGAATATGTGACACATACACAAATTAATATCTGTGCAACCCATGAAAAGAATTAATAAATACTCCTATACAATTGGTGAAAAAGTCACTAATTGATCCAAGACAGATGAAGAACCAGAAAAAGTCCATGTGTTGAGGATGCTAATTCAATGTGATCTTCCACAGTGGCATGCAAACGCAACACCTCAGAAAAAGTGAAAGAAGTAATAGTGCCTACACCGCTACACGTACTGCCTCTTACCAGCTGTAAACGATCTCCTGTTATGGGAGATCAGATGCATCTGTGGCTTATTACCCTGCCTCGGGTCTCTCTGCTGTGCACCAATGCTCCCAGCGCATTCACCAAATGGATAGCCTGTATTCAGAAGGTCCCCATGGAAAGATAATAAAGGCTTGCATAGTGTAAATCCTTATTTTATTCGATTAAAAGAATGAAATTGCACTTACAATTCAGTTGTAATAAAACGGCATTAGAAATCGAGCCGACACCTATGCCCCAGGATGATGTCAGGTGTGACGAAACATATGTAGGGAGGAGCGACGTGCTGACATCACCACGTGTACGCAGATCCCGGAAGCAACGGGCTGCTATCGAGAGCAGGCCGGCTCAATTTCTAATGCCGTTTATTTTTGTGGGCGTTATTTTTGCTATGTAAGTGCTATGTGTTGGAAATATCTTATAAACGGACAACTTTGTGTAAAAAAAATGCGATTTCATTTTTTTTCCACATTTTCCAAAAACTTCTGGAAAAATATGAACCGTTCAAAAGACTCATTATGCCTCATATATTATACGTTGGGGTGTTAGCTTTCCAAAATGGAGTAATTTTGTGGGCGTTTATATTGTCCTGGTGCTCCAGGGCCTTTAAAAGTGTATAAGGTGGATGAGAAATGAAGTGTGTAACTTATGCTCCTAGAATGTCTGAAGGTGCTACTTCAGTGTTAGGCCTCTGTATGTGGTCAGGCTGTGTAAAAGTCTCACACATGTGGTATCGTTATACTCAGTAGGAGTAGCAGAATGTATTTTGGGGTGTTATTTTTGCTATATAAATGCTATGTGTTGGAAATATCTTATAAACGTACAACTTTGTGTAAAAAAAAATGCATTTTCATTTTTTTCCACATTTTCCAAAAACTTCTGGAAAAAAATGAACTGTTCAAAAGACTCATTATGCCTCATAGATTATACGTTGGGGTGTTAGCTTTCCAAAATGGGGTAATTTTCTGGCCATTTCCATTGTTCTGGTGCTCCAGGGCCTTCAAAAGTGTAATAGGTGGGTGAGAAATAAAATGTGTAATTTATGCTCCTAGAACGCCTGAAGGTGCTACTTCAATGTTAGGCCTCTGTATGTGGTCAGGCTGTGTAAAAGTCTCACACATGTGGTATCGTTATACTCAGGAGGAGTAGCAGAATGTATTTTGGGGTGTTATTTTTGCTATGTAAATGCTATGTGTTGGAAATATCTTATAAACGGACAACTTTGTGTAAAAAAAAATGCGTTCTAATTTTTTTCCACATTTTCCAAAAACTTCTGGAAAAAATTAACCCTTCAAAAGACTCATTAAGTCTCATAGATTATACGTTGGGGTGTTAGCTTTCCAAAATGGGGTCATTTTGTGGTCGTTTCCATTGTCTTGGTGCTCTAGGGCCTTCAAAGTGTAATAGGTAGTCAACAAGTTAGATGGGTAATTTATGCTCCTTGAACACCTGATGGTGCTCCCTGCATGTTGGGCCTCCGTATGTGGCCAGGTATCAAGGAAATTAAGAAAAATGCATTTTTTTTCAAAATTTTTGGTCTTTTTTCATTTATAGCGCAAAAAATAAAAAACACAGAGGTGATCAAATACCACCAAATGAAAGCTCTTTTTGTATGAAAAAAAGGACAAAAAATCATTTGGGTACAGTGTTGCACGAGTAATTGTCATTCAAAGTGTGAGAGAAGTGAAAGCTGAAAATTGGCCTGGGCAGGAGGGTGTTTAAGTGCCCAGTAAGCAAGTGGTAAATAGCATATTCAGGCAATTATTATGGAAATTATTATGGCAGAATAAAACCCCTCGTATTAAACTGGAGACTCTACAACATCCCAAAAATGTGGGTGGACTGGCAGTTCCTAAACCAAGGATATACATTTTTTCATCCCAAATACAGCATTTTGCTGGATGGGAGTCTGAGCAGATACCTCTTCCTGCTCAATGACTATTCTCTTATGCATTTAAGGGTCAGCTACCACTTCATGTTTTAGATGGGGCAAGAGGGGGTGTCTCGCTTGCTTGTTGTGGGGGGGTGGGCTGTGTTTTTTTTCTTTGGGTTGGTTTAATGTGATTTTGTTTGAATAATTTGTTTAAATTGTTTTAATGTTGTTCGCATATAAAAATAAAAAGATCAGGGCACAAGGAAACAATACCAAGGCAATGTGTGCAAGCATCTGCCGGGTATAAGTACACCTCCTGTCTCAGGTGATGCCTGATTGCAGGAGATGATGTCGGCTCCAGACTGCCGGGAGACACCCACTGGTGGACACCAGAACACGGCGCATAGATCTGGGAGTGATAGTGCCACCAACAGGTGAAACCTTTCCTGACAGCATCAATATACTGTATATTCCTTACACTGCATTATGAGTCCACCTGTATATATGAAATGTTTATGCATTTAGCCATTGCCAGCTGTTTTTGCGCATCTCATTTAAAATCCCAAACTCTTTTTCTTCTATAATATTAATAGGGATAGAGGCACAGAGCCTAGCGTGCCATGTGCCTCATTCAAAGTCCCAACCCCCCCCCCCCTTCATCAAGTCCCTTTAGGGCACGAGATATAGAACAGTGCTTATGTCATGTCAATTGTCCCTTTCTATGTTGTACAATGCCTGGTTGATCCTGCCTGTTTCTGTCTTCCCCTCTGTAAACTGACCATGTTTATCATAGCTGCTGATCTCTGGTAGCGTGGTCAGTTTATGTGCTTCCGTCATCCATCTATCTCCTCAGCATCTCTGCATCTCCCCTCCCTCTCTCCCTGTCTTTTCTGTAGTCTGTTTGAGAGCCGATCTCCCCGCCCCTCCCCTCTCCTCCTCTCTCATGCCTGTGTAATTCTATTCCCTGCAGCTGTTCCAGTTATATATCAATTACTTTGTTGATCCTCTCTGTTTTAGGTTCCTGTTCAGTAAAGTGTGTGTGTTTTCCTAAAATTATAATGCTAAATACCTTCTTCTGCAGAGCCCTGCTGTGCAGACACGTAACCATCCAGGGATCCTGTATGTTATATAGTGCAATGTAACATACAGGTTCCCTGGATGGTTAAAAACGATCAAGGTTACAATGATTATCACAGTTGATTCAGCATCTTTGGTGGAGTGGACAATTACGCTTAATATTGGAGGATTTCTGGTAAGTGAGTAGATTTGACAGTGGAGGATTATACAAACAGTGGTGTTGAATAGTATGTACTGCACTGAACTGGAATTTGGAACCATAGAGGATTGATTACACACCAATTAATTTTGCACAAGTGGACTTTTTGTATATATTATGAATTCACGTATGGATATATGAATATGCATTCATTTTAATTAGCGCGGCTATCATTAATAGCATTGGTTGTAAGCAGTGGTGGCCCGCCAATGGGAGGCGCAGGTACGCCCCCCCTCAAAGCTAGTCATCATAAAAAAAAACCCTCATAATGGGCACAGCAGCCAGCAGGTGTACAGACCCTGAAACTCAGCACAGGGACAGTGGGAACCCCTCATAATGGGCACAGCAGCTGTACAGACCTGGGAACTCAGCACAGGGACATTGGGAACCCCTCATAATGAGCACAGCAGGTGTACAGACCTGAGAACTCAGCACAGGGACAGTGGGAACCCCTCATAATGAGCACAGCAGGTGTACAGACCTGGGAACTCAGCACAGGGACAGTGGGAACCCCTCATAATGGACGCAGTAGGTGTACAGACCCGGAAACTCAGCACAGGGATGGTGGGAACTCTCATAATGGACACAGCAGATTGCAGATCTGGGAAATCTGAGATATCCGAGATATAACTAGTAGCACCCCTGAGACAAGAAGATACTGGCAGGTGATTTATCTCTCCAGCATCCACCAAACACTGTATTACCAGTGCTGGGTGGACTGACCCTTAAAGCTGAGCTGCGGCATTTTCTGAATGTACTGATTCTGCGCAGCATCAGAATATTATATTTGTTTACACTCAGCAGCACAGGGACAGATCCTCATTTTTGTCCTTGTGCACAGTTTCCTCCGTCGCCAACATTAAGTCATAATCTGTCAGTTTTTGTTCCCTCCACAGTCTATTTTCAGAACTTGTGCGAGAATTTGTTTATTTTGTGCGCCCCCCTAAAAATTTCAAGCACCACCCGCCACTGGTTGTAAGAATGTTAAAGCGGAGCGCCACCGAAAAAATTTTTTTTAAAAGTCAGCAGCTACAAATACTGCAGCTGCTGACTTTTAAAACATGGACACTCACCTGTCCAGGGCGCCCGCGATGTCGGCACCCGAGGCCGAAGCGTCTCTCCGTCCTCGGGTGCTGCCGCCTCCATCTTCGGTAAGGGAATCAGGAAGCGAATTCGTACGGCTTCACTTCCCGGTTCCCTACTGCGCATGCGCGAGTCGCGCAGCGCAATCCGGATGGTCCCTGCTGCCTCTGGGACCCGTGTGTTTCCCAGCAGGCAGCGGGGAGGGAGCAGGAAGTGGCGTAAATACCCGCAGATTCTGCGGGTATCTATGCCGGAAGTGGGTACAGATACCTGTAATATACAGGTATCTGTACCCCCCTCCCCCCTGAAAGGTGCCAACTGTGTCACCGGAGGGGGGGAGGAATCTAATGAGTGGAAGTTCCACTTTTGGGTGGAACTCCACTTTAATGGAACAGGAAGTCAATGTGGTCCAAATTTGTGACAGCTTCCCCTGTCTTAGTGCTTTTAAGGTCCCTTTCCCACCTGGAGATGTAAATGTGGTTGTTATGAGTTTTGAGGTTATTCAACTGTGAGTAAAGAGTAGATATAAGTTTGAGAAAGATTGGCGTCCAAAGCCATTCATTTTATTGTGTTATTTATGGCTGCAGTTTGTGCCTGCATACAACTCAATGCTTGAAGTGAACAGGTTCACGTTGTTTACCAGGACATACTGTATGCATTTGATTTATTCAGTACGTTTTATGACACAAAGTTGGTTATTAGCAAAATCTGATCTGGCCTGGAGCTTATGTGGTCCAAGCTTTAGCGAGTTTGGACATGCTCAGAAGAAAAATACATGGAAATAGAAATCTACATTTTGAGAATTTGAATCCTCACCACATTTAATTTAATTCAGTCATATGTAATTTGTTGGAGTCTAGAATTTCTTCCTGAAACTATACACTAAAGCCAGCTTTCCTGCTGTCTATGTAATTTTTACAGGTACAGGTCTAATATTCTGCTGTACAGTGAATGTGTGCACCAAACAAAATCTGCCTCTTTTAGATACTGCACTAATTAAACTTTGATGAAACTCACAGTGCTGATTTAAGCCTTTACAACACAATCCATCCTGACCTGACACTGTGAAATCCATCTTTCTTAAGAGCTGTTTTGGTTGTGAGTGAAAGACAAAGGGAAAGAATTGATTACTGAAAGCCATAAGTAGTTTTGTGAGATTTCGTCAGCACTGAACAGCTGACTGAAGAAATATATCATATATAATGAGAAATGTTCATTATTAATCTATAGTCAATTTTGAGGGATTACACTTTTTGAATTATTATTGTAAACTTAACCTAGATAAAAGTGTGACCTTATTCTTTACATATACATTAAATAAGACACAAATAAATGCAACACTATGTTGAGTAATACATCATTAAAGCTGAACTCCGGGAATTCAGCCCCTTTGTCCAGAAAAGTGCATGCCACCCTGTTGGCTTATCTCTTTAATTCACAATTTTTATTTTTACTGAGTGCCAGGAGTACAGCTATCACTATACTTCCAGCACTCCAACACAGAATCTTTTGGCCTCAGCATCTGCGGGAGCACAGTCGTATGTAAGGCTCGGTTCACACTGGGGCGACTTGTCAGGCGACCTAGTCGCCTGACAAGTCGCCTCCCGTCGCCTCCCGTTCTGCGCTATGGAACCGTTCTAATCGGAGCGACGCAAGTCGCTCCGACTTAGAAAAAGGTTCCTGTATTACTTTGGGGGCGACTTGGGGCGACTTGCATAGACTTCTATGCAGAAGTCGTCTCGCAAGTCGCCCCGGCAGTCGTTTGCAGGTCGCCTCGCTGAGGCGACCTGCAAGTCGTGCCGCCCATATGTGAACCGAGCCTAACTGATGTGTTTACCCAGTGAGCCAAAACAAACAAAAAAAAACTGAAGAGCTCAGAAGAAAATCCTGTACTAACAATTCCGATGTAAGTACAGTGATCTCCCTGCTGAGCTATTGTGTTCTGACAGGGGGAAGACCCTCTCTCCAGAACACATCGGTCAGTGCTCTCAGCCATTGGCTGAGAGCGCTGATCTGATGCAGATTGGCAGACCGTTTTTGGTCATACCCCTTCTATAGAAGCTGGCTTCTGTCGGATCGGGCTGAATGTTGGATGGTTTCTATTGAACCCGCCGATACCGCCAGATATTCAGCCCCGGCATACGGTGGCTTAAACCAGCAGATTTTAGAAAGTGGCTGAATTCCTAGAATTCAGATTTAGGTGCGTGGGCAGGTTGAAACAATTAATTAGGTGCTGTCCCAGCTGGGAGGGTAGGAGTTAATGCCTTTCTTGGTTCTTTGGTCTTTTTGGCGGGTTCTTTTCTGGGTCTGTCCCACTTATCCTGTGACATATAAATTGGGTCATTGGTCTGGTGTGCAGAGGCCCCTGTGGAGAGCCCCCGGGAGTAGAAGGGGAAAGAATCATAAAGAGAGAGCTGAGAGAATCAGGACCCACTTCAGGTCTGAGGCCCATAGGGGATTGAGACGGAGGACAAGACCCGGAGGAGTAAGAAGGATGCCCTTCCAGGTCCTATGCTAAGCGCCTTCCCATTTGCACATTGACCAAGGTCCCTCACTGAGCACTACCACTATTCACAGAATGCCTAATATTTTTATCAATGAATACAGGACAGTCTTTGATTGGAGGAAGTGGAGATCATGACATCACAACTCCTCTCCACCATGTCCTATAAGAGAATGCCTTGTAGTCATTGTAAAAAAAAAGAGTTCTGTGCATGGTGGCAATGACAAGCAATAAGCCTCCTGTGGTCAGTGTGGAAAGGGGAAGGCTCTTTGCACAGGACCTGGAAGATCACGACAATCATTGTAGTAGCACTAACTACTACAGTGATTGTTACATTCCCCAGTGGTTCTTCAGATATGAAATATGTGTATTCATGTTGTGCAAAGCTGTAACAAGATGTATGTGCAATACAGAGCCTACGTGGCTTTCAACTTTAATTCCTTCTTATGATGTTGGCTCCACTGACAGGGGTTTCTAACTTTTCTCTATTCTAAAAAAATTAGAATGGTTGTAAAGGCCCAAGGTTTATTTTACCTTTTATGCATTCTATGCATGTCCTGTTTATTCCAGGTCCTGTGCAAAGAGCCTTCCCCTTTCCACACTGACCACAGGGGGTTTATTGCTCGGCATTACCACCATGCACAGAACTCTTTTTTTTTTTTTTACAATGACTACAAGGCATTCTCAAATAGGACATGGTGGAGAGGATGGGGAGGGATGGATCCAAGAGGGCTATCATGTGCCATAGGAAAGGAATATGGCCTTTGGTGGGAGAAATGCTCCTATCTGTATACTAAAACTCTATATGGAGAGATATAGATAATGATAACATGACCTAAATTAATATATTTCATAAAGATCAAAGAGTGTCTAATAGATAAAGAATTTATAATTCGAACCTAGGGACCTCTCAGTTCCCAACTGCACCCCTACTCCCCAAACTGGGAAAACTTATTAGATGGTCCCAGGTTAGTATAACAATATTAGTTTAGAGTGTACACACAAGTATATGTATATTGAGATAATAGAATGTAGCGCTGGGCTCTTTAATTTTTTTCCCCAGCAGTGCTGACAAAATAAACACAGAAAGGACATACCATATATACTCGAGTATAAGTCGAGTTTTTCAGCACATTTTTTTGTGCTGAAAGTGCCCCCCGAGTCAAGCACTTTTCTGCAGCAAAAAATGTCATTTTCCGAACCGATTTTGGGGCCCCGTATCTCAGGGCCACTTGGGGCTAGGGACCCCAAATTTTGTGTGCAAACCCAGTGGAACCAGAACATACCCAAAGATGGAGTCCCTATCACCAAGTGGCCCCCGAGATACAGGGCCCCAAATCGGGTTCGGAAAATGTCATTCTCTGCTACAGAAAAGTGCTTGACATTTTCTGAACTGATTTTTGGGGCCCTGTATCTCGGGGCCACTTAGTGCTAGGAACCCCAAATGTGGTGTGTAAACCCAGTGGAACTGGTACCATAACATATCCAAAGATGAAGTTCCTAGCACCAAGTTGTCCCAAGAAACGGGGCCCCAAATCCGGTTTCGGAAAATGTCATTCTCTGCTACAGAAAAGTGCTTGACATTTTCTGAACCGATTTTTGGGGCCCTGTATCTCGGGGCCACTTGGTGCTAGAAACCCCAGCTTTGGATATTTTATGGTGCTAGTTCCACTGGGTTTGCCCACCAAATTTGGGGTTCTTAGCACTAAGTAGCCCCAAGATACGGGGCCCCAAATTCGGTCAACTGTGTCCATCTGCAGCAATGTCATTTTGGGACCCTTTGGGTTCAGAATTTTGGCTGCAGCTAGGGGGCATCTAGGAACCCTTAACTACCAAGTTTGAAGTTCGGGGGACCTATGGCTGCAAATGGGCACAGTGAGGCATGCAAATGGGCACAGTGAGGCTGCAAATGGGCATTGTTGACCCTCTTTTCCACTTACAGTAGCTGTGCATTTCTCACCCTCATCTTATACTCGGGTCAATAAGTTTTTCCCATTTTTTTGTGGTAAATTAGGGCCTCGACTTATACTCGGAACGACTTATACTCGAGTATATACGGTATTTTTTCCTTCTCTTCTGTGATGGACAGCTACAGGGGAAGAGATGACTGGACTGTGCCCTGACTGGCTGTTGTTACAGCTGAAGAGGACCCTGCCCCTAGCAACCCTGAAGAAAGAGGACTCCTGATTAGCTGCCTAAGCCTGGCTGGTTCCCAATTGGCTGGGGGACGTTTTTTTCAACCTCTCATCACTGAGAGAAGCAGGAAATCGATGTGGGATCTGGTGAGAGGGCTCCTGGATCCATTTTAGAGAGCCTGGGAACCACTTGGGGAACAGGAGTGCCTGGCCAGTACAATATAAATGTTCTGTGAGGAGAGAAACAGAATTGAGTACTTTCTGTGACTGCTATTGCAGGGCCTGGGAGCTGAACTGTGCTGTGTGTGCCCAGAGAGTGTTAGCCTGGAAGTTTGCGGTACAGGGCTCAGGGCTGCAAGAATCCACAGGACTGTTGTTGTGACAGGTGACCACATGCTGTTGCCAGATGATCTGTTCTGCCAGGAAAAGTGTGCACCTGAATCACATGCAAAACTGTGTGCAGGGACCAGGCTGTAGGCTGCTGCTATGCTGAACACTACTTAATGCAGTGAGGGAGGAGAGACTGTGCTTCTATTCCAGTGCATTCCAGTTGCTCCCAGTGACCACGTGTTCCAGCTACCTGCTAAAGCTGCAGAGAGCCAGTTCAAGAGGAAGGACCCTTTCACCAGCCACAGAGGAACCCCTCAGGACCAGAATCAGTCATCAGTGGAGAGACTTCCAGCCACCATCTTGTTTACTTTAGTATGTACTCCCACCTAAGGGCCTCATCACTGGCAGATTCTCTACATAGTCCCACTGGCCAGTGGTTAGGCAGGACAACTTTTATTAGGTAGTAGGTAGGCTGTATTGCCTTTGAAAAATGCAGTTTTGTATTGCTGTACTGTGTTGGATTGTCATTATTCTGCAATTACAAGCCAGTTTCGCTCACTAGCACCTGCCTAGTGCACGTTTTGTGCACCAGTTGCTTCCCAGGCAGATGTGGTGAACGAACAAGGACACCCTGTGAATGGTGTCACTTAAGGTGCCTACATTGCTATATTGCACATTTTTTCGCTATTTAACCCATTCCTAGGGCTTTGCCATTAAATAAAGCCCATTTAAAATGTCAAGGTGTGTCAGTGTTCTTGGGTCCAGGAAAGAGGCGAGTCATCGCAGGTGCATGGAAGAAGGGACCCAAAAAAAATAAATAACAGCGGCTCCTGCAGTTATGGTGCTACATGTGGGGGAACTCATCCAGGATACCTTCTGACCGTTCTCACAGTGTGATGGTCATGCCAATGAGCCAAGTCAGTCGAGTCATCGAGATGGTCCCAGTCGCCACTTCCAGGTTGTGCAAAGAATTAGAGCAGTTTGACATCCAGTCTGAAATAGCCTCATTAAAGACACAGATATTCCAGATGATGGAGATGGTGACCCAGCTAACAAAAAGAGCTGTGGTGCAATGTGAAGAGATATCACAGATCATTCCAGCAAAGAAATTCTCAGGTTCAGTGATCTGTTACAATTGTGATGGTGTAGGTCCAGAGGCGGCTCTAGGCTTTGAGAGGCCTTAGGCAAAACTTAGACATGAGGCCCCACTCATGCCCATAATGGGAAAAATACTAAAAATGAACTTGGGTATGGGTAAGGTAATCATTTGGGGTTCAGGAGTGGGGCTAACAATTTAGGTGTGCTGTAACCTGTAGTGTTCAGATCTACAGCTCACAGAACACTGACATGATCAGCGAGCTGTGATATAAAAACATTTTTAAAAATAGCATTAAAGGGGTTATAAACCCTTGTTTTAAAAAAAATAAAATAACAAGCATATACTTACCTCCACTGTGCAGTTCGTTTTGAACAGAGTGGCCCCGAACATCCTCTTCTGGGCTCTCCCAAAGGCGCTCGCGGCTCCTCCCTGCATTAGTAAACCACCTAGGAGAAGCGCTCTCCTGGGGGGTTACCTTGCAGGCACGCTCCCGTGTCCCGCATTTGCATCCATAGACACAGAATGCCGGACTTAGCCCTGCTCCCTGAGTCATTGGATTTGATTGACAGCAGTGGGAGCCAATGGCTGCGCTGCTATCAATCTATCCAATCAAGAGCCGAGAACCCCCTGGCCAGAGAGGTAGAGCGTGTCTCCGGCGTGGAGACGAACGGGCTCAGGTGAGTAAAATAGGGGGGCTTCTGAGTGACAGAAGTTTTTCCACACTAATGCATAGGATGCATTAAGGTGAAAAAACAAGAGGGTTTACAACCTCTTTAAATAATAGAAACAAATCTTAGAACTTACCTATTTTATGTGTAACTTGTGCTTTTTTTTTCGATGGATGCTCAGTTCTGGGTTTAACTTTAGATAAGCAGTGTACAGGGGACAGCAGGGCAGAGCACAGGAGGTCAGGAGACAATGGGGGGGGGGGCAGCAGGGAAACATTATGGGGCACACAGCAGAACATGGGGCACACAGCAGAACATTGGGCACATCATGGGGCACATCATGGGACACACAGCAGAACCTTGGGCACATCATGGGGCACACAGCAGAACATGGGGCACATCATGGGGCACAGAGCAGAACCTTGAGAACATCATGGGGCACACAGCAGAACATGGGGCACATCATGGGTCTCACAGCAGGGCATAGGACACACAGCAGGGCATGCGACACATCACAGGGCACACAGCAAAACATGAGGTGCATCATGGGGCTCACAGCAGAACATGGGGCACTTTAAGGGGCTCACGGCTGGGCATAGGGCACACCATGGGGCAAGCAGCATAACATGGAGTACACAGCAAGGCTTATCACAAGGCACAAAGCAGGGCATGGGGCGCACAGCAGGGTACAGGGCACACAGCGTGGTACAGAGCACAGCAGGGTACATGGTGCAGCAGGGTACAGGGCACATCAGGGTACAGGGCACATCAGGGTACATGGTACATGGCACAGTAGGGTACAGGGCACATCAGGATACAAGGCACAGGGTATGGGGCACATCAGGACATGGACACAGGGTAGGGGGCACAGCAGGGTATGGGGCACAGCAGGGCATGGGTACATGGTACGGGGCACAGCAGGGTGCAGGGTATGGGGCACAGCAGGGCACATCGGGGTTCGGGCACAGGGTATGGGGCACAGCAGTGTATGGGCACAGCAGGGTGCAGAGTATTAGTCACATCAGGGTCACAGCAGGGCACATCAGGGTATGGGCACAGGGTATGAGGCACTGGGCATAAGGTACGGGGCACAGCAGGGCACAGAGTATGGGGCACATCAGGGTACTGGGCACAGCAGGGCACAGGGTATGGGGCACAGCAGGGCACATCAGGGTACGGGCACAGCAGGGCGCAGGGTATGGGGCACATCAGGGACTGGGGCACAGCAGGGCACATCAGGGTTTGGGCACAGGGTATGGGGCACAGCAGGATATGGGCACAGCAGGGTGCAGGGTATTGGTCACATTACGGTTTGGGCCACAGCAGGGCATATCAGGTTACAGGCACAGGGTATGTGGCACTGGGCACAGCAGAGCACATCAGGGTACTGGGCACAGGGTACTGACATGGCAGGGGACAGGGTACAGCGCACATCAGGGTACTGGGCACAGGGCATGGTGCACATCAGAGTACTCGGCACAGCAGGGCACACTTTCTTTTCAGTTTCCTTTAAATGCAGAGTAGCGCGGGAAGCGGCTGTATTATAATAAGTCCTTACTGAGAGATCATGTCGTGCTGCTCCCCGGCGGCCCCTCCCGGGGAGCAGCGGTGGCGCGACATGAGAGAGGACAGTAAGGACTTATTACAGCCACTTTCCGCGCTACTCTGCATGTCGGCCGATACTCGATCTACCCGTCAGCTGTCTGTAATTGACGGGTAGATCGCCACAGAGCTGGTGACTTTGCGACATAACAGACTGGGAAACCACCACTGTTAAACACTGCAATAGGCAAATTAGGCGGCCGCGAGGCCCCTGTGAGGGCGAGGCCTTAGGCGACCGCCTAATTTGCCTAATTATAGAGCCGCCTCTGTGTAGGTCTTTACCAACGAGAATGCCCAAGTCCGTTGAAGAAGATGGAAGGCTGGCGGTAGTCACAGAGGAAAATTGTTGGGCCCTGGGTGAAGGATCTAGGTGGGTGCCAGGCCAGCTCAGCTTTCAGAAGGCCTCGGGTGAACGAGTCAATCGAGCACCAGGCCAGCTCAGCTTTCGGAGAGTGCCACATGAAATCACCAGGCAGGTGCCAGACCAACTCAGTTACTTCAGCTAGCTCCCAGTCAAAACGTGACGCAAGAGTGAAGAGAAGGCCTAGGTCTTCAAGAAAAACCTTTTCTGATACTATAAAGAAACAACTAAAGACCCCTGCAGTTATATCAATTTATGCCGTTCAAGTGGGGAATGTCCACCAACCTCCAAAATGTCACCAGAAACATAATTTTGAACACTACAGGAGAAAAAAGATGCGAGTCCAGCCAGCCAAACTTGTTCCTTCAAATGCTTTTACCAAACTTCCTGTCAAGTTAATAGACCCTTCTCCTGTAGTGCCCATTTTAGTTGAAGGAATTTACATAAGAGCCCATCTTGACTCAGTTGCTCAAGTTACTTTGCTGACTAGAGACTATTATGAAAAATATCTGGCGTACATACCCCTGCAGAAGTTGAAAGACCTAGAGATCCAGGCTGTTAGAATTGAGAATTACCCCTGTGACGGTTACCTGTAAATCAAGTTATCATTTGATCCGGTAATGGTTGGACAGCCTCAGAGCTTTGACACACTGGCCATTGTGTGTTCTCGGACAACAGGGTCCATAGGAAGTTCTTTGATCTTGGGAACAACACAGATCTGGTGAAACAGCTGTTAGCTCCTATTGCCTCCAGATGTGATTCCTAGCTAGAGAGTGTGCACCCCCAGTTGCAGTCAGTGTACCAGTGTCTGCTTCAAGAGGAAGAGGCCTCAACACTGTGTCTCAGCCAGAAAAGGTATCCTGTGGACATGAGGAAAAGATGGAAATTCAGGATCCTGAAGACGCATTATCTCTTCAGCTTTCTGAAGCCACAGTGGAACCCTCTGTTAGAGAAACATTAGAGCCCAGAGATTAGAGGGTTAAGCAAAATATGCTTCCTACTGTGGAATCAATGAATGAATCTGAAGAGAGCAGTTCTGCAGAGGTGTCCAAAGCCTTTGTATCAGTGAGTGACACCCCCTGTCCGCTACCCAACCCACCTTTGTGGGAAAGTCCACTATCTGTGGCTTATGGTCCAGGCAAATGTTCAACTTCAGGTAAATGGTGGGAAGTTCCTTTGCTTGCCTCCTATGTGAACACATGTTATTTGGATCCCTGTCAGTGTTAATATAATGTTTAGTTATTGTTAAAATGAAAACATTTGTTCTTTGGAGGACGAAAGATTCATTGGTGGGGGAGGGCTTTGCCATTAAATAAAGCCCATTAAAAATTCAAGGTGTGTCAGTGTTCTTGGGTCAAGGAAAGGGGCGAGTCATCAGAGGTGCAGGGCAGAAGGGACGCAATAAAAAAAATACCAGCGGCTCTTGCAGGGGGTGGCGCTACAAGAATGTCTTCAAATTTGTATGTAAATCCCCTTAGAAAATGTCCATCTAGATATAGTATACATGCCCAGGGCAGCCATCAGAAAATTTACACAGTTTTAGGTCTGGGGCAGGAGAGGGACCCCTGTGATAAGGAAAAAGAGGGACCTCTTGAAAGAGGACAGAGAGGGATGCCTTGGAATGAGGACAGAGAGGGACGCCGTGGGATGAGGACAAAGAGGGACCCCTGCAATGAGGACAGGGAGGGACCCCTGGGATGAGGACAGAGAGGGGCTGCTGAGAAGAGGACAGAGAGGGGCCCCTGGGATGAGGACAAAGAGGGGCCCCTGGGATGAGGACAGAGAGGGACCCCTGGGATGAGAACAGAGAGGGACCCCTAGGATGAGGACAGAGAGGGACCCCTAGGATGAGGACAGTGAGGGAACCCTGGGATGAGGACAGAGAGGGATTCTGTGTGATGAGGACAGAGAGGGACCCCTAGGATGAGGACAGAGAGGAATGCTGTGGGATATGGACCGAGAGGAGGCCGTGGGATGAGAACACAGGTGGGGCTGTGGGATGAGGACATAGGGGGGACCTTCTTACATGTCCTATGCCCATTGGTTCTCTATGGCAGACGGAATCTCTTTGATTTGGGGGGGTAAGAGGATTTGTGCTAGGGGTGCTTTGGGAGGGGAGAGGACTTTAAATCCCCTCAGCCCACCTTCAGCACTAGATTTCTCCCCTACCAAAGCACCCCCCCCAGCACAAATCCTCCTACCCCCTCTCCCATCACTCCATCATGTGTGCTGTGCATCCCTGTTACCTGTCCCCCACCCTTGCCGGTAACTGTGCTCCTCTCCTATGTATCCATCTATCCATAAACTATACACAGTGACAGGCCTGGAGACACTCGGGCCCACTACATCTGAACTGTGTTGTGTGTCATCCCCCCGCTCGTCCCGATGGCGGTCCTGTACATGTCCCATAAAAACATAGGAGAAACATATTTTTTTACACAAAGTTGTCACTTAAATGATTTATTGCTTACACATGCCATGGGTATATATAGAATTACACCCCAAAATACATTCTGCTGCTTCTCCTGAGTACGGGTATACCACATGTGTGAGACTCTTTGGTAGTCTAGCCATGTACAGAACCCTGAAAACCAATCACCACCTTTAGACTTTCTAAGGGCATATATTGCTTGTTTCACTTCCTCACTACCTATGACAGTTTTGGAAGCCCTGAAATGCCAAGATAGCACAAAGAAAAAATAGATTTTCATTTTCTTTCTTCATTTTCCAAAAATTTGTGGCAACAAATGAGATCTGCAAAATACTTACCATGTCTCTTAGCAAATACCTTGGGGTGCCTACTTCTTGAAAAGTGGTCATGGGGGGGGGGGGGAGGGGTTGTGCTATCTTAGCATTAGAGGGCCTTCGAAACTATGATTGGTAGTGAGGAAGTGAAATGAGCAATTTACGCCCTTAGAAAGTCAAAAGGTGGTGATTGGTTTTCGGGGTCCTGTACGCGGCTAGACTGATAAAAAGTCTCACACATGTGGTATTTCCGTACTCAGGAGAAGCAGCAGAATGTATTTTGGGGTGTAATTCTACATATACCCATGGCATGTGTGAGCAATATATCATTTAAGTGACAACTTTGTGTAAAAAAAAATATATTTTTTTGTCATTTTCCAGAAACTTGTGGCAAAAAATAAAATATTCCATGGACTGACATGCCTATTAGCATACCTTGGGGTGTCTACTTTCCAAAAATGCATCATCTGGGGGGGGGGGGGTTGAAATGTCCTGGCATTTTATGCCCAACATTCGAAGCTTATGCCTCACCCACTCTTCTAACCACTTAAAGACCAAGCCTTTTCTGACACTGAAAAAATTTATTTAGTTTTGCTAGAAAATTTCTCTGAACCCCCAAACATTATATATTTTTTAGCAGAGGCCCAGCAAAATAAAATAGTGGGTTTTGCCATTTTTTTTGTCACACAGTGTTTGCGCAGCGATTTTCCAAATGCATTTTTTTGGGGAAAAAAATACACTTTTTTGAATTTTAGTGCACAAAAACACAATATATTGCCCAAATGTTTGGTAAAATGTAAAATATGATCTTACACCGAGTACATAGATACCAAACACGACATGCTTTAAAATTGTGCACACCCGTGCAGCAGCAACAAACTATGTACATTTTTAAAAGCCTTTACAGGTTACCAAACATGCATGGTGCAATTGCTGTTTAGATAGGACACAAGACTGATGTTTGTGTTCGCCTTTGCGCACATGCATGGGGGTACAGGGGTGCTTTAATTTCTTTTTAATTGTTCATTTTGCTTTTTTTATTTTATTTTTACACTTTCTCTTTCATTTTTTTTTTTTAATTACATTTATTGTTTTTTACAGGGAATGTAAATATACCCTATGATAACAATAGGTACTGACAGATACTCTTTTTTGAAAAATGTGGAGTCTGTTAGACTCTAGATCTCTCCTCTGTACTTAACGCATCTGACCACACCAAGTTCAGTGTGATAAGATGCTTTCCCAATTTAAAAATGGCACTGTTTATAGCGAAACTAAAGTGATGAAATGCTTGTTTGTTCCAGTTTATTGGGCCATAGAGATGATTGGAGCCATTCCGGTCTCCGATCAGCTCTATGGTCAGCTGGTCATTCTCAGGTTCCCCAGTGGGCAGGAGAGTACAAAAAACCATGGTAGGTGGCGGGAGGGGGGATGTCCCCTCCCACTGCTTGTAAAAGCAGTCTAGTGGCTAATTAGCTGCTAGGATTGCTTTTACAGGAAAGCTGACCGCCAGCTGGAATAAACGATACCAAGATGATGCCTAAACCCACAGGCATCATCATGGTATAACCACTCAAATTCCAGAAACATACCAGTACATTGCTGTCCTTGTTGGGCATATATTATAATGTTCTTTTTTTAAAGCAGCCTGTGGGCTGAACAAAAAAAGAGAACCTAACCAGTGTTAATTTTGGCAGCAAATGTTGATTTAGTTTTAGTATTATTCTTAGGACTAAAATGGCATTTTAGTTTTAGTCCCATATTAGTCTTCTGCAATTGTTTTAGTTTTAGTCGTATTTAACCGACTAAATCTCCAGTACATTTAGTCGACTAAAATGTCCTACGTTTTAGTCGACTAAGATCTCCAGTACATTTTAGTCAACTAAAACTCATTTTAGTCATCTAAAATCGAATTAGTGTAATTGTAATGTATTAGTTAACATTTCTCTACAATTTCCAAGCTTATTATATACTGCTGGAGTGAAAATCTAATATGCTATTATTTATGGTATTGAGATATGAACATGTTCTACAGACCAGTGTTAATTTTGAAGTCAAATTTAAATTTAGTTTTAGTCTTATGCCCCGTACACACGGTCGGACTTTGTTCGGACATTCCGACAACAAAATCCTAGGATTTTTTCCGACGGATGTTGGCTCAAACTTGTTTTGCGTACACACGGTCGCACAAAGTTGTCGGAATTTCCGATCGACAACCACGCGGTCACGTACACCACGTACGACGAGACTAGAAAAGGCCGGTTCAGAACCAAGCGCGGCACCCTTTGGGCTCCTTTTGCTAATCTCGTGTTAGTAAAAGTTTGGTGAGAGACGATTCGCGCTTTTTCAGACTCGTGGCTTTCAGATCGTTTTCTGCCGTTCAGTTTGTGCTTGTGGGTTTGTATCTGCTCTTCAGTGCGTGCAAGCAAGTTCCGCGTGACTTTAAGGAGTCATTGTATTCTTGTTCGTTCGTTACTGGTTTTCAGGTCGCTCTTCACAGGCCTTGCTGTTCTTCAGTGCGTTCTGTTACTTCGTTCTGAGCAGCCGACCGTTTTCTAGCCATGTTTCGTATGCGTACTCCTCGTAGAGTTCGTGCTGTGCGGGGGCTTGGTGTTGGGGTCCTGACCTTGACACAAGTCCAGTCCATGAACAGGATGGGGAGGAGTTCATGGACCAAGAATTGGTTGCTTCAGCGTGACCAGTTCTGTCATATGCCTTTGCTCCGTGAGATCCGTGAGAATAATCCTGATGATTTCAGGAACTTTCTCAGGATGACGGACCACGTATTTCACCGCTGACCCCCTATATTAGCAGGCAGGATACCTGCATGAGGCAAGCCATCACTCCGGAGCAGAGGTTGGTCGCTACCTTGCGGTATTTGGCCACAGGGAGAAGCCTACAGGACCTCAAGTTCTCGACAGGCATCTCCCCCCAGGCTCTGGGGATTATTATCCCAGAGACCTGTTCTGCCATCATCCAGGTCCTGCAGAAGGAGTATATGAAGGTAAGATTTTTATGCTTTAATATCACATTTTATTGTATTGAATGTTTGCTAATATATTGTATTTCTTTCCTCATTCCCTAATTACCATGATTGTAATATGCTGTGAATGTCCCCTTTGTTCTCATGCATGATGGATTTTTATGTAATTATTATTTTATGCCCTTCATACATATTTGCCCTTCACTAACCTACCCAGCATGGTGTCTCCTGCCCTATATTCACCTCATGTAGTCACTTAACAATGTATTTTATCAGCTCTATAGTAGTGCTTTACCCCAAACACCCCCTAAAATGTTTGGAAATGTTATTTTTGATTTTAATTCAGGCAGAGTGCCAAAAGGCTTTTTTTGTGGTGTCCCCAAATTTTTGGTAACCCTCCCTCCCCCCAACTGCTAAGTCAGCTGATCCCAATTCTCTATCCTCAATCATCTATCTGCTGACTTTGCCAAACCCATACACACTATACCCATCTCTTTACTGGTCAGATTTATGAATGAATTCCCCAAAGCATGTAGTGCAAGGGTCTGCCTGTATACTTTCCAATGGAACTGTTTTAAGTTTTTGTATCCTATTATTATCTTGATAGGTAATAGCAGAATGTCCAAATGTCCTCAAATGTGTACAATGTGTATTTATATCTTTGTATTCAGACACTTCTTACCTGTCCAGTGGTCTGCCAATAGTGTAACTAAGGAGGGGCTGTTCCAAGTAATACCCTGTATTTAGGCATTCATCTCTCAATGAAGTGAAGAGGGTTACCTGTCCAAGAGTCCCCCCCCCTATAATGTTAGAAATGGCCCATGAGGGGGGGAGGGGGAATATGATAGGTGTACCTTATACTTTGTTGTTGTTAAATTCCCCTTAATAAATGCTATCTGGAGATTGCCCCAGAATGTTTGTGTCTAATCTGCTTGCCAGGTTTCTGTGAAAAAATAGTAATGTTTATTTTTTTTTCCTCAACAGTTTCCTTCAACGCCACAGGAATGGCAGACTGTGGCCTCCCACTTTGCCCAGCGGTGGGACTTTCCTAACTGCGGAGGGGCAATTGATGGGAAACACGTCCACATCGTTCCACCACCCAACTCGGGGTCGTACTATTATAATTACAAGGGGTTTAATAGTATAGTGATGTTGGCGGTGGTGTCGGCTAATTACGAGTTCTTGTATGTGGACGTGGGGAAGAATGGCCGGATGTCCGATGGTGGAGTGATCGCCCAGACGGAGTTCTACAGGCGTCTCCAGAATGGCAGCTTGGACTTGCCACCTCCAGAGGACAATGTTGAAGGTCTCCCATTTGTGTTCGTTGCTGATGAAGCATTTGCGCTGGGGGACCACCTGATGTGGCCATTCCCGATGAGGACCCTCATCCCGGAACAGAGGGTTTTTAATTACCGGCTGGCCAGAGCCCGAAGAGTGGTGGAGAACACATTTGGAATCCTGGCCAGCCGGTTCCGATTATTTCTGACACCCATCCATATGGCGGAGTATAAACTGAACCATATAATACTGGCGTGCTGTGTTCTCCATAATTTTTTAAGAAAACATTCAACCAACTATGCTGGCTCAGTTGGGCCCGAGGCCGGAATCCCAAATCCATCAACAATGACGGCGCTTGAAAGTGGCCGTCCTGGCTTGCCCTCCCTGAATGCCCATGATGTCCGTTTACGCTACCTGGAGTTCTTTGTGGGTAGGGGGGCTATCAATATGCCAGACAATCTGTGACACCTTTTTCAAATAAAAAACAACCAAAAGAAATTCTTGGTGGACATTTACTACTTGTGTTTGTTTTAGCTGACCCTGACAGAAATGTGTTGAGTGCAGAAAATGTCGTGATTGGGTAACCTTATAAAAAATAGTGTTGGCTGGTACTTCCTAAATGCCAAAACACATTTCACTACAAGTGCACTTGCAACTGCACTGAACCTGCACTTGTAGTGCAAAGTGTATTTTCCCTTAGGAAATAACCCCCATTTTTGCATAAAGCAGCAATTACATCACCCCAAAAGTGTTGTAGTGTTGAGACAATAATCCACACATTCTTGAGTAAGGCACTTTTTTATACCTGCACAATCACATGTGCATTTACCAAAGGTTTTTAAAACAAACCAACAATTTTTGGGGGGGCATTATCAAAAATCGAAATGTCCATTTCAGATAAAACAGGCCTGTGGAAAACCAACAAGAAAGCCAAAAAACTTGAACTTACAAAGTTCACATTAGGTAAAACCTGAAGGCTATATCAGACATCAGTATTTAGGAACTGGGTTTGATATAGCGTTCAGATGGGGGGAAATCACCCCTGGAAAAGCCAAATTTGGAAGATGCACACCAATTTACGAATGTCAACATGTGCTATCTGCCATCAGGGGGGATCAAGGGACGTGTTTTGGGGGAGCAAGCCCTTCCTCAACGCTACTTTATAATTGAGGAAGGGGTTGCACCCCCAAAACGCGTCCATTGATCTCCCGTGATGGCAGATAGCACATGTTGGCACACCGTGTGCATCCTCCAAATTTGGCTTTTCTAAACATTGTAAAAATTTTAGTAAGATAAAACAGGTGATTTTGTGGGGTTTAAATTCGCCCCAAAACATCAATGATGTTATTATTTTTTTTAATAACATCACTGATTTGTTGCTGGATGTTTTGCAATTGGAGATTACACCCCATGATCTCCCCGATCAGTATCTGGGCACTTTCAGATGTAAAGCGTTCTGGATCACGATCACCTAAAAAGAGATAAAGAACAAAAAAAAGGTCTCAAAAATCTGCCACCATCCATCTCTTTTACCTGAGCCTGTGGTCGCAGACACTCACCTGTTGTGGTGCCAATCTCCACCACATCTTCTTCTTCCTCCTGCTCAGCTTCTTGTGTTGGTATTTCCCCTTCTTCCAGAGGGGGGGGGGGTCTCTGGTCTCCTCGGATGAGGGGTGTCCTCCGAGTCTTTTCTCCCCTATGTAAAACAAAAATGGTATAATTAGCACACAGATATTTGATGGCAGAACTAGAAATAGGAAACATTGCTTGGAAGTGGGGTACAATTGTCTATTTTAGCCGAGTTCCAAGATGTATATTTTTTATTGCCCTTTGTCAAGCTGCAATACTTTACCTGTTTGGTACAAGCTTCACAGATGTAGCCCCCCCTATAGTATACACTGGAGCACCTGTGTGCCCCCCCTAATAAAAATGGTGTTCTGGGGTCCCACACTAGTGCTCCAGTGTCCAGATGTGAAAACAGCTGCTCAGTGTCCTCTCCTTACACACAATCTAGTTGGCATTTCATTCTAGTAACAAACCCATCTACACAAACAAATATTTGGCATCCAAGTAGGCCCCCAAAAATGTGTGAAAATGCAATGGTGTTCTAGAGGCCGAAAGAAAAATGTTTGATACGAACGAATAATGGGCCCATGAACATTAAAGTTGACCTTTTTTAAACGTTACAATTACTAAAAGCATATGGAGCAGAACGAACGGAATAAAGACAGAAAGAATAGGAACACAGCACAACTACTTACTTTTTTGCAGCACTCTCCGGATCTTTCGGTACTGCTCTGGCTCTCTCAACTTCAGGTCCGACCACCGCTTCCTGAGCTGATCTTTTGATCTTCGTACCCCGAAATTCCTCTCAAGACTCCTGACCACTTTCGCCATGATCTTGGCCTTTCTGATGTTGGGGTGGGGGTAAGGCCCATATTTTCCATCATAGTCGGACTTCTTCATGATGTCGACCATCTCCAACATCTCCCCAAACGACATATTTGTGGCCTTAAAACGTCTCCTTCTGGATCGGGACGTGCCTGGATCCGGGCTTTCCTCCTCCTCCTCCTCGTTGATATAATTATCACACACCTGCTCTGACTCCGCCATGTGCTCTTCCCCCCAGAGGCGTAACTAGAATCTTCAGGGCCCCGATGCAAGAAACCATTAAGGGCCCCCCTGATCCCCGGACAGGGCTCTTTTCTCTGAGCTTCTCCGATGGCGGAACACCAGGGTCCGGTCGCAAGTGGGTGGCTGCATGTAAAGGAATAGATTTCTCCCCCCCCCCACCCCGCTTCTCCTCCTCTCCCTCCCACATGCATTCAGCGGCTGCAGGAGGAAAATGGAGAGATGGGTTCCTCTATGTCGGTGTTTCTCAATCTTTTTCCAGTCAGAGCACCCTTGAAGTGGCTGCACTGCAACCACCCTGCAACTGTGTGCATTGCATGCAGTTGCAGCATAGTGATGATGCATTCAAGGGGTTAAAACAGGCGGTCAGGAGGCAACATATTGCCTCTTTACCGGCTGTCAAATGCCTCTGAAAAGCGATCTGAGCATGGATCACTTTTCAGAGGAACAGCATTTTTTTTTTTTGCTGGTACTATGAACAAGCAAAAAAAAAAAATCGGTTCTAATGGGACATATATAAGGGGTCAGGATTAAAAGCGCATACATAAAAAGTGTATATATACATGTAAACACACATACATACACACACACACACACACACACACACACACACACACACACACACACACACACACACACACATATAAACCAGTGGCAGATGGTGCTCAAAAGTTTTTGGGGGGTGCAAGCAAACTGAAAAATTCTTTAAAAAACGCATCAATTGCAGCCTCACTGTGCTCATCAAACGCAGCCACTGTGCACATCAATTGCCACCACTGTGCCCATCATATGCAGCCACTGTACCCATCATATGCAGCCACTGTGCCCATCATATGCAGCCACTGTGCCCATCAAACGCAGCCACTGTGCCCATCAAACGCAGCCACTGTGCCCATCAAACGCAGTCACTGTGCCCATCAAATGCAGTCACTGTGCCTATCAAACGCAGCCACTCTGCACATCATTTGCCACCACTGTGCCCATCAAATGCAGCCACAGTGCCCATCAAACGCAACCACTGTGCACATCAATTGCCACCACTGTGCCCTCAAATGCAGTCACTGTGCCCATCAAACGGAGCCACTCTGCCTATCAATTGCCACCACTGTGTCTATGAAACGCAGCCACTGTGCCCATCAAACGCAGCCACTGTGCCATCAAATGCTGCCACTGTGACCCCCCTGCCCGCTCGCAGTCTGCCCGGCACTTACCCTGTCTCGGTGGGGCAGCGGGTGACGTCGACGAGCGGGGTCCTCCATGCGTCTCCTCCCATCCTCTCCTCCTGATAGGCATCCAATAGCGGCGCCTGTCGTTTCAGCCAATCAGGTGATGGGTAACAGACCCGAGCACCTGATTGGTGGAGAGGTGGTTCAGTGTTAGGAAAGCGAATATTTATTCGCTTTTCTAACACACCTGGGTGGACTGTGAGCGCCAAGCATGGCACTCGCAGTTCTATTTTGAAGCCTATTAGTGCTTTAAAAGCACCCCTGCCGGTTTAATTCAGGCGCCCGGCGTCCAAAAAGGGGTCAGGCGTTTGAATAGGGGGGGCAGTGGCGGCCATGCGCCCCTATGGATGCACCGCCACTGATAAACACATACACATATACATAGATGCACATACACACTCACACACATACATGCACATACACACTCACACACATACATGCACATACACACTCACACACATACATGCACATACACACTCACACACATACATGTACACTCACACACATACATGTACACTCACACACATACATGTACACTCACACACATACATGCACATGCACACTCACACACATACATGCACATGCACACTCACACACATACATGCACATGCACACTCACACACATACATGCACATACACACTCACACACATACATGCACATTCACACACATACATGCACATACACACATGCACATACACACTCACACACATACATGCACATACACACTCACACACATACATGCACACTCACACACATACATGCACAGACACACTCACACACATACATGCACACTCACACACATACATGCACATACACACTCACACACATACACACTCACACACATACATGCACATACACACTCACACACATACATACTCACACACATACATGCACATACACACTCACACACATACACACTCACACACATACATGCACATGCACACTCACACACATACATGCACACTCACACACATACATGCACATGCACACTCACACACATACATGCACACTCACACACATACATGCACATGCACACTCACACACATACACACTCACACACATACATGCACATACACACATGCACATACACACTCACACACATACATACATATAAACACACATACAGTAGATAAAAAACGGCAGACCTTTACCTTAGCTCTTCCTGCCGGGTACTGCACTGTAGGGGGAGACAAAGAGCACAGCACACACACTGCTTTCACTTTGTAATCAATGTGAGCAGCTCCCTGCACAGCGAATACAGTTCGGCTTAGGATCGGGGAGCTATTCTCCGCTCCCCCTTTCAAAGTACTGTATACAGGGGGCCCTCAAGGGCCCCCTACAGCAAGGGGCCCGGTCGCCATGGCAACCTCAGCGACCCCTATAATTCCGCCACTGCTTCCCCCACTACGCCGAACGAAAAGGGGCGGGGAATAGACTAGAAAGAACGTCAGGGGCGGGCGGAGTTACACGCATGCGCAGTGTGTATAAAGCGTAACAGGCGTGCGTATTACGTACGATCTGTGAGTGGAGGAAGGAGCATTGGACGCGCCGATCGTAAGAACGAAGGTAAGAGACAAACTTGGGCCTATACTGCTTCTAGATTGAGGCCTATATTGTAACAAGATTAGGAGAGTTTTGTCTGACATTAGGCTTTGTCTTGTGTTGTGTCTTGCAGTGAACATGGATATCTTAATGAGAGATACTGACCTCATGTCACTATTCATTGATATGCTAAGTGAGCTGCCCTGTCTGTGGGAGATTACCCACCCCCATTTCAAGAACCAAGCAAAGAGGAAGGCAGCACTGGAGCAATTGTGTGAAATTGTGAAGCAGGTGATCCCCACGGCAGACATCACTTATTTAAAGATATTAATTGGTTGCCTGAGGAGCACATATCTAAGGGAGCGCAAGAAAGTCCTGGATGCACAGAGATCCGGAGCAGCAGATGACATCTATATCCCCAGGATGTTGTACTACGACAGGCTGCATTTTCTGGCAGGCCAGACTGAACCCAGGCCATCCCTCTCCAGTCTTCCTTCCACGATTCATTCCCCCCTGGCTGAGGCTTCTGACGCCCAACCTGGGCCTTCCAGGCCGCATGTGGAGGAGCCCAGATTGAGACAGGTATAGCATTCCTCTAAATATTTCTGCTTGTCCAATCAATAATGTTAACTAGATGTTAGTTGGGAGTACTAATTTAGGATTGTGATTGATGATGCAAAACATTACAACTATGTCCCTTTTTCATACACAGGGAAGTCTCAGCCAGGAGGTGGCCGGGCCGAGCCGGCTGGCTGATATCAAGGTCCCTCCACCACACCTGAAAACAGAAAGTGGCAGTAGGACGAGTGCCCTAGAGGAGGCGGCTATCAGATTCTTTTGGAGGGCTACAGAGGTCCTGGGAACACCCCACACCATGCAGGAGAACATTGCTGCATTCATAGCATATAAAATGCAGAGGATGGAGGAGGACCAAAAAGCCATGTGTCAGGCCCTCATATCAGAGGCTCTGGAGAAAGGTATGAGGGGCCAAATTACACCTCACACACAGCTTTGGGATGGTCCTCCTCCTGCAGGTCCTCCTCCTCCTCCTCCCTCTCCTCCAGGTCCTCCCAGTCCTCCTCCAGGTCCTCCCAGTCCTCCTCCTCCTCCAGGTCCTTCTCGTCCTCCTGCCACATCTCCAACTGCACAGCCACAGCCCGGAAGGAAGCGTGGAAGGAAGACTAGACAGTGATTGCCCTGGGTCCAGTCTGGTCGGCCAAAAAATGCAGCCTCTTGTGGTACCACAGCCTGGGGACACAGATGTCATCTGCTGCTATCCGAGTCTCTGTGAATGCTGGACCAGACTGCCCTCCCTTACATATGGACTCCTCAGGCCACCAATTTTGATGTTGAAGAATTGATGTCTGCCATGGGGGTCCCAGGCTTCGCTAATTTCTCATGTTGATCCAGTGTTGCCTTCCTCTTTGTTTGGTTCTGATCCCTTAATAAAGGATTTTTGTTTTGAATTATACTCTCCTATGTGTTTTACTTCAAAAAGGACAGTTGGTTTGTGAGGATTCAGGTACATTTCTAATATACAATGTGAAATGAACAAGAGACACCAACAACAAACAATCTCCTTGAGATTAAATAATAAAGGATATCAATGGTGTTGGGGTAATTTGACACACAAAACACACACAAAAATATTCTGGAGTAAAAATAAAAATAACATTGAACAAAGATCAGCCTTGGAAAAAATACAAACATTAAAGAAAAAAAAGGCTCAAAATCCAAAAAAAATTAAATAAAAAAAATATAAAACTGTCAGATGTGACAACTAATAACAATATATTGAGGGAATCCCAGTAAAAAAACACAAATAAAACTTTGTGAGAAGTGTGTGTGAATATGAGCAGCAAAACTACTTAATTCTTGTCACATTATAAAGAAGAAGAGAGTGCGCTGTATTAAACCATTTTTAACATTGCAGCGTGACGAAAGTGCTGTATCCATTGCGAACGCTAAGTTTACCAGAACAAGCTGTCCCGTGTCAGAATTTCTTCTGAGCATGCGTGGCACTTTGTGCGTCGGAACAGGCCACACACGGTCGGAATTGACGCGATCGGATTTTGTTGTCGGAAAATTTTATCTCCTGCTGTCCAACTTTGTGTGTCGGAAAATCCGATGGAAAATGTCCGATGGCGCCCACACACGGTCGGAATTTCCGACAACACGCTCCGATCGGACATTGTCCATCGGAAAATCAGACCGTGTGTACAGGGCATTAGTCTTTTGACTAAAATGGCATTTTAATTTTAGTCCCATTTTAGTCTTTTGACTAAAATGCCATTTTAGTTTTAGTCGTATTTTAGTCATCTCAATTGTTTTAGTTTTAGTCGTATTTTAGGCAACTAAAATAGTATTCATTTAGTCTACTAAAATGTTTTAGTTGTTTTAGTCGACTAAATTAACACTGAACCTAACAGATTCCTCCATTCACATCGATCGATGTGGATGAAGAAATATCTGCCATAAAAAGTGTGTGGTTTGCCCACCATTAGAATATACCGCCCTGCATCCACCCAGTTCTGATGATGGGCATACATGCAATGTTCTTTTTTTTTATTCAGCATCGATCGATGTAAATATAGAAACCTGAAAAGGTGAAAAAATATATATGCTGAAGCATAGGGGCAATCTGCCCACTGTCCACCCCAGCCCCCATGCTTCAGCATATACAGTATCTCACAAAAGTGAGTACACCCCTCACCATTTTTGTAAATATTTTATTATACTTTTCATGTGACAACACTGAAGAAATGATTCTTTGCTACAATGTAAAGTAGTGAGTGTACAGCTTGTATAACAGGGTAAATGTGCTGTCCCCTCAAAATAACTCAACACACAGCCATTAATGTTTAAATCGCTGGCAACAAAAGTGATTACACCCCTAAGTGAAAATGTCCAAATTGGGCCTAAAGTGTCAATATCTTGTGTGGCCACCATTATTTTCCAGCACTGCCTTAACCCACTTGGGCATGGAGTTCACCAGAGCTTCACAGGTTACCACTGGAGTCCTCTTCCACTCCTCTGTAACGAGAGCTGGTGGATGTTAGATACCTTGCGCTCCTCCACCTTCCATTTGAGGATGCCCCGCAGATGCTCAATAGGGTTTTGGTCAGGAGACATACTTGGCCACTTAGCTTCTATAGCAAGGCAGTGGTCATCTTGGAGGTGTGTTTGGGGTCATTATCATGTTGGAATACTGCCCTGCGGCCCAGTCTCCAAAGGGAGGGGATCATGCCCTGCTTCAGTATGTCACAGTACATGTTGGCATTCATGGTTCCCTCAATGAACTGTAGCTCCCCAGTGCCGACAGCACTCATGCAGCCCCAGACCATGACACTCCCACCACCATGCTTGACTGTAGGCAAGACACACTTGTCTTTGTACTGTTTACCTGGTTGCGGCCACACACGCTTGACACCATCTGAACCAAATAAGTTTATCTTGGTCTCATCAAACCACAGGACATGGTTCCAGTAATCCATGTCCTTAGTCTGCTTGTCCTCAGCAAACTGTTTGCAGGCTTTCTTATGCATCATCTTTAGAAGAGGCTTCCTTCTGGGACAACAGCCATGCAGATCAATTTGATGCAGTGTGTGACATATGGTCTGAGCACTGACAGGCTGACCACCCACCCTATCAACCTCTGCAGCAATGCTGGCAGCACTCATATGTCTTTTTCCCAAAGACAACCTTTGGATATGATGCTGAGCACGTGCACTCAACTTTGGGTTGACCATGGCGGGGCCTGTTCTGAGTGGAACCTGTCCTGTTAAACTGCTATATGGCCACCATGCTGCAGCTCAGTTTCAGGGTCTTGGCAAACTTCTTATAGCCTAGACCATCTTTATGTAGAGCAACAATTCTTTTTTTTAGATCCTCAGAGAGTTGTTTGCCATGAGGTGCCATGTTGAACTTCCAGTGACCAGTATGAGAGAGTGAGAGCGATAACACCAACTCCTGCTCCCCATTCACACCTAAGACCTTGTAACACTAATGAGTCACATGACACTGGGGAGGGATAATATCTAATTGGGCCCAATTTGGACATTTTCACTTAGGGGTGTACTCACTTTTGTTGCCAGCTGTTCAGACATGGCTGTGTGTTGAGTTATTTTAAGGGGACAGCAAATTTACAGTGTTATACAAGCTGTACTTTACATTGTAGCAAAGTGTAATTTCTTCAGTGTTGTCACATGAAAAGATATCATAAAATATTGAGGATGTACTCACTTTTGTGAAAAATCACCTCCTACAGCGCTGCAATCATAGATTTATGTATTCTGAAAGCAAACCCTGTTGCTGTCAGAATAAACAGATCAGTGATGCAGCTAAATGGCATACATGCCTGCAAAGCAAACAATGGTTAACAATAAAACACAGTGAGAACAGAATAATAAATAAATCGACAACTATTTTTAGCTTTTTTATTTTTTTTTTTACTTTTTTTAAACTTTGATTGTAACTTTTCTGTAACTGTAAAACACTGTAAACTTTCCTTATGCTTTGTATAGTACAAAAGCGTTGAACATGGCCAATTGGAATAAATATACAGACACCTTCTTGTACCAGAGTTTGGCCTTATGGAAAATTAAGTACGGCCCCATCATCTGTTTGAATGGAAGACAGGACGAAAACATCCAGTTTGTCCTTCCACTTCACTGCAAGCAATTAATTACTTTTCAAGCAGGCTCTCTCCCCCTGTCTAAGTGGGGTATTTACAAGCCGCTGGGGGAAGCTCCTGCAATTAGGTTGCATGGTGCCACAGCAGCCAATTTTTAATTAATAAAGGTGTCTAAAAGTGGCATGCTTGTGTAAAAATTGTCCACGTACAAATGACACCCTTTACGGAACAAGGGAGACACCAATTCCCAAACAATCTTGCCACTGCCTCCTATGTAGCCTGGACAGTCTCATGGCTCCACGTGACTATCTTTTCCCTTGTAAATCAGGAAACTCCATGTATAACCTGTTGCTCTCTCAGCTATACATTTTGACCTATATCTGGCACGCTTGCTGAAGAGAAACTGTTTGAAAGCAAGGCAGCCAGAAAACTTAATGAGGGAGAGGGACTCATATACGCAGACATCTTATTTTGACGTATACAAGGCTGCAAGTTATTGATTTGGTTTACGAGGGAATTTTGTTGAGCCGATCATATTCAAGGTCACCCCAAGGACAACAGAGTTCATTGTCGTTGAAATGCATAGAAACCCATTATATTCTCACATCTACCCCTGGCCATAGCAGCATCGGGTCTGTTTTAGTAATGCTCATGTTGAGGGTTAGGCCCAGAGAAATCATTGTGACAGGGAGTGAAAGAATTAACCGGGGAGGGGGGGGGCAATCAGGGGGTTAAACCTGCCTATCTATGTGATCTGGTGTCAGTGTAGTACTTTTACTCACTGTCTGATGTTCTCTCTTCTCACGCAGGATCCGAAAAGGACTGTAGGAGAGAAGATGGCATTATTTCCTGTGTCTGTGTATTGTAAACACAGACCCAGGCGGTTCAGTGATTTGTCAGAACCGAACAGCAGGTCCAGATTATAAATCATTGGCCTGGAGCTGTTAACTGATCGGTGCTGGATCAAATCACAGCACCCCTGCGCCGACGGGCGCGTGCGCCCCTGGTATGGGAGCACGGAAGGCCACCCAACTGGTTAAAATGGCTGTATCTCTACTTTAAACATACAAAGTACAATTTTCAGGTTCTTTATAATCTGTTATTTGATAAAACAGGTAAAAATATTCCCTGAATTAAAGCTCTGTTTCATTCATTTGAAATGTCACCCCTTTTCTGGTAACCTGCATGTTTGTTATGAAGATGTTTAGTACCAAATAGTTTTAATAAAAAAACAAGGAACAAGAAAAATACCCCCGGAAAAGGCTCCAAGTACCACTGGATGCTATACACATTATTTGGATTTCACCAAAGATTTACACAATTTTCACATATGATTAGATTAGAAAAATGTATGAATCTTGGTTGAAAATACTGTAGCACCCTCCTAGTTAGACTGCAAGGATGTTAGGTCAATTTAGTTCTTTTTGACTCCCCATGTAACCATTGGAGCAGTTGTTGATTTCTTTTGGCTGTACTGGATTTCACAGCCTGCAGGTTTGATTGTTCTCCCCTGCTTTCTGGAAATTTCTTAAACATAGGAGTGGAGCAAGGCAAATGGCCAGCATGAATATTTATGGTGCTGGGAGGTGTGCTTAGAAGGTGGCTGAGGAGCACATAAATTGTCTGAACTGTAGAACAGCCGTGTCTTCCTGTTCAAGGGATTCTATCTGTTTAGGGGGGGTGGCTGAATGGGCAGAGCTTCTCCCCTGGCCTCACCAAAAATTCCCTCACAGAGTAAGCGATTGCCCTCCTCCAATTTCATCAATCTTGTGCCTAGATAGCAGCCATAAGCCTCTTCAGTGTCGGGGGGGCTTCTGAGGACATTGCTTGCTTCCCTAATGAGGCCCAGTGCTGCCTTCTTTGTCATCGTCCCCTTCCTGGGCCTTTTTGTTGTAAGGAGGAGGGGAGGCACCTGGGATTGGGTGAGGCTCCTACTGGGGCCAGCCACCTCCTGGCTGACACTGGGCCCGCCCACCTCTTGGCTGACACTGGGCACAGCCACCTCCTGGCTGTCACTGAGCACGGCCTCCTCCTGCCTGCCACTTTCCAGACCCTCGTCCTGAGTGAGCTCATCCTGTGTAGAAAAAAGGGACATAGTTTTAGTTTTTGCTTCATCAATCACACACAATTTTTAGCTCATGACTTGCAAATTTAATGTTAATAAATAGAAAAGACTATCATTCTGACCCCAGCATTTTTCATTCTTGTCCCAAACATTTTTGGCCACTACTGTCTATTGATATGTAAATCTATTTGTTTTAAATCATTAATTAGTTATCAATTATAGCATCTAGTTAAAATCATTAATATTAGGACAATAAATATGTCTAAAAATAATATACCTGGCTCCGGCTGGGCGCATCCACTTCTTCCAGGATGGAAGGCCCAGGTTGTTCCTCGTCAGCCTCTGCTGGGGTTAAGGGAAGGGTGGAGGGAAGGCTGCAGGGAAGGGCAGAAAGTGATTCCCTGGCTTCAGTCTGGTCATCCAGAAAGCGCAGTTTTTTGAAGTACCACAGCCTGGGTACATACACTTGCGCTGCTACTGCTCCTGATCTGAGTGATTTCTGGATCTTATTATGCTCCTTCTTATACATGTTCCTCAAGATCCCAATTTTCTTTTCCAATAACTGGATGGTTGCATCGGGGACCCAAGTCTTCACAAATTCCAGAAGTTTCTCCAGCATTGACCTCCTAGCTTGTTTATTCTTATATAAGCTGTGTTTCACCTGCCACAAATTCCTTATCTCCCTGTACCTGTCTATGAAACTGGCCATGAATTCTGGGTCCTTAAAGTGATTCATCTTTCCTGTAAGACAATATACAAGACAAAAACACTAATGTCAGCCTAAACTCTCATAATCTTATCCCAATATAGGCCTCAATCTTGAAGCAGTATAGGCCACTGATGGGCCAAGTTCAAATTTTACCTTCGTTTAGGACGCTCACAACTTGCGTTCCTCCTTCCTCCGCACACAGAACGTACGTACGTACGACACATGCATGTTAGCTTGATATACACTGTTCATGCGTGAAACTCCGCCCGTGTCGCCTGCCCCTGACGTTCTTTCTAGTCTATTCCCCGTCTCTTTAGGCGCGCAGTAGGAGCGACATGTCGGAGACACAGCAGGTGTGTGGTAATTATAGTAAGGAGGAGGAGGAAAGCCCAAGTAACTCTAGTAGGTGAGAGGAAGGGGTTGCACCCCCAAAACACGTCCATTGATCCCCATGATGGGAGATAGCACATGTTGACATTAGGCATGGGATCAGGAGGGAAATACCCATTTTGACTCCCAAATTGTGTGCATCTTCAAAATTTGACTTTTACAGGGGTGATATCACCACATCTGATGAAGGCAATATCAAGACATTTTTGACACTATAATGTCTGATATTGCCTTCAGTTTTTCTACGTTGAACTTTGTAAGTTCCAGAGTTGGGTATGTTATGTTTAGAAACATCCGTGTTTAGAACTAAAAAACATTTTTTTTAAAAATGAGAAAAAAAAATAAATTTTACAACAAAATTTTATAACGCACATGTAAATGTGCACAGAGTAAAAAGTTTGCTAATCAACTATGTGTGGCTTCTTCTTTCAATGCTCAATACCAGTTTTTGAAGTAATTTTGTGTTTACAGTGACAATGGTGCTTATTTACTAAAGGAAAATCCACTTGGCACTACATGTGCACTAGGAGAACCTAGGAGACAGCCAAAAAAAAAACACGAGCAATAAAGAAAATTCTAGATTTTATCAGATATTATTTTTTTTTTATTAAAAAAATATTTACACATTGTCTGGCATTGCAATGGCCCCCCCACCCGTAAAATAATATACATATTTCTCCCGAACTTTACGGGCGCTTTGGGGTGCCAAGCCAGGACGGCCAGTATCCAAGCCCGTCAGAGGATTTGCAGGAAGTGCGGCCTCAGGCCCAACTGAGGCTGTATAATTGTGGGCATTTTTTCTTAAAAAATTGTGCAATATGCAGCAGGATAAGATGATGTGGTTGATTTTGTAGTCCGCCATGTATATTGCTGTATTGCTGAAACAGGCGGAACCGGCTGGCCATTATCCAGAAGGCATTCTCAACAATTCCTCTGGCTCTAGCCGGTAGTTAAAAACCCTCCTCTCCGGGGTGAGAGTCCTCTGGGGGAATGGCCTCATCAGGCGCTTGCCCAGACCGAACGCTTCAGCAAGAAACACGAACGGGAGTCCTTCAACATTGTCCGCATCAGGTGGCAATCCCAGGCCACCAGTCTGGAGACGTTGGTAAAACTCCGTCTGGGCGAAGACTCCGACATCCAGCCATTCTTCCCCATGTCCACATAGAGGAACTCATATTGTGCCGACACCACCGCCATTAACACTATACTACTAAACCCCTTATAGTTATAATAGTAAGACCCCAAATAGGGTGGTGGCATGATGTGGATGTGCTTCCCATCTATAGCCCCTCCACAGTTGGGGAAGTCCCAACAGTCGGCAAAATGGGAGGCCACAGTCTGCCATTCGTGTGGCGTTGAAGGAAACTGTGGAGTCAAAAGAGAAAAAAATATATTAGTACTTTTGCACATAACATTGCAAGCAGATGAGACACAAACATTCTTGGCCAACATCAGTATAACATTTATTTTAAGGAGTATTTAAAGACAAAAATATAAGGCCCACTTATCAGATTACTTCCCCCCTCTGATGGCCGATTGTAAAAATTTTAGGGGGGGAGGGTTTGAGATGAGTTTGGGCCCCCCCAAAAAAAGCCTATGGCACTCTGCCTGAATTTAAGGACAACAATAAAACATTGTACACATTTTAGGGGGTGTTTGGGGTAAAGCACTACAATGGAGCTGACAAAATACATTGTTAAGTAACTAGGCTAGGTGTATATGGGCCCAGGATAGCAAAAAACAAAACAAAAAAGGAGCATTAAAAGATTACAGCATGCAAAATTTCTAAAATTTCTACAAACTCTAACTCTTGCCTTCTTCCTTTACTTGCTTTTCTTTTTTCATCCTTTTCTTTTTAAGGTACCATAACATCTTCCAGCCATCGCTAGATGGTCTGACCAAAAATATATAACTACATGAAGGTACGACAGTTGAAATATAAAAAAAGTCAAATTAGATTAGACATTGACTTCACCTGATAAACATGAACGAAGAAATAGCATTATAAATGATATGTCAGGAGAAAAATGTCAGTACCTCACTATAGAAAATTTAAACGCACGATTTCTGGTTCTGAGGCAGTAAGTGCCAATGCGAGACTGTTCATATGTATTGTACTTCTGTTTTACCATGGATATTTTTTTTTTTGAAAACTTTAAATAAAAACTATTGAAACAAAAGATTACAGCATGCATGAGGACAAAGGGGACATTCACAGCATATTACAATCATGGTAATTAGGGAATGATGAAAGAAATACAATACATTAGCAAACATTAAAAACAATTGAATGTGATGTTAAAGGAGAAAAATTACCTTAATATAGTCCTTCTGCAGGACCTGAATAATAGCAGAACAGGTCTCTGGTATAATGATCCCCAGAGCCTTGGGGGAGATGCCTGTCGAGAACTTGAGGTCCTGCAGGCTTCTCCCAGTCGCCAAGTACCGAAATGTGGCAACTAGCCTCTGCTCCGGAGTGATGGCTTGCCTCATGCAGGTATCCTGCCTGTCAATATAAGGGGTCAGCAAAGCCAACAGACAGTGAAAAACGGGGTTCGTCATCCTGAGAAAGTTCCTAAAATCATCAGGATTATTCTCCTGGATCTCACGAAGCAAAGGCATATGAGAGAATTGGTCACGCTGGAGCAACCAATTCTTGGTCCATGAACTCCTCCCCACCCTGTTCATGGACTAGGCTTGGGTCAAAGAATGAACCCCAACACCAAGCCCCCACACAGCACGAACTCTATGACGAGTACGTACCCGCAACATGGCTTCAAAATGGTCGGCTGGTCAGAATGAACTAACAGAATGCACTGATGAACAGCAAGGCCTGTGAAGAGCGAGCTGAAAATCAGAAACGAGCAGACAAGAACACACTGAAAAATCAGATGCGAACTGTCTACATGCTCTGAAAAACAGATACAAAGACACAAGCACAAACTGAAGAGCAGTAACGGACAGAAAAGCACGAAAGCTGAAAAGCGTGAATCGTCTCTCAACAAACTTCTACTAACACGAGATAAACACAAGATTAGCAGAAGGAGCCCAAAGGGTGCGCTGGCTATTGCACTTCCTTTTTCTAGTCCCGTCGTACGTGTTGTACGTTACCGCATTCTTGACGGTCGGACTTTGGTGTGACTGTGTGGAGGCAAGGCCGCTTGAGCGTAATTTCATCAAAGAAACCTTCAGAGTTTATTCCGACGGCAAAACTGCCCGTGTGTACGCGGTATTAAGGCTAAGTTGAGCTAAGTAGTTCATCTCCTAAGAGATTCATACATTAGTCTCCTGTAGTTTCTCGTGGGAGGACTGTCCTTTTAGGCTGGGTCTAGTAGTTTACCTCCTGAGGAGTACATACCTCTGGCCTCTGCTAGTTTCTCATGGGAGGATTAGGATGTGAGCTAAACAGGAGAACAGGAGTTTCTAAAGTCTGCGAGAACCAAGAAGAGCTTGCTTAGTGGTTCTGGAGTATCCCATACTACCCTACACCCCATCCAAGTTATCTAACAATAAAACCAGAAAAAAGACATCCCCTAGACTGCCCTTTGTGTTAGTGTGTCTGGACAGTGCTGTGTGTGTGTTGGCAGCCCCTGCACTAGTGAGGAAGAACTCTGGTCATCATCATCTGTGCTGGAAGTGTACAGTGACTGTGCCTTTTAACCATCATTAGCCAGCGGCCCTTACGGAGCAGGGGCGTGTGGTGGTCCTACATGATTAATAAATAGACGCTTATGTTTCTTGTTCTGATTATGTTTATTTTTTTCCTGACCGCAACACTACAATTGTTCAGTATACGTTCAGTATAAGGGTAGTGAAATAAATTGTAAAATAAATAATATATCCGAGGGTGATTACGGATTCCCTCTATTTATTGCATATATTTATTAACTTGTCTATTCCTATAGTTAGCTAGTCTATTAAAACTCTGATAATGTTACTGTTGATAGCACAATAATATAAGGTTAACTAGGAAAACAAACACACTGCTTAGTAAAACAACGTCTTATTTATTTCCCAAGAAAATAGAATAATGCTAACATGAAAACACTAAAGGAAGATATTACAAAGCATATAACAAAAGAACATCAAAGATACTTATCGCAAGGCTGTTGTCAGAGAACTCACACAGCAAGCACCCGTCTCCATGCAGCAGCTGCCAATCCTCGTTCTGCTAATGCCAATGTGCATGCACGGAACCGTAGCCAGAGATAAATGAGATCAAGGGTGGGCATGCATAATGGCACCACTATGCGAGCGCGTGCGCGCTAACGCGTACCCGCGAGTGCCAAAGCGCTAATGTGCTAACGCGCATGCGCCAATGTGCTAAGGTGCTAACACGCATGCGCCAATGTGCTAATGTGCTAATGCACATGCGCACACGCACGTACGCTGGCGCGAATCCTGGCACACAGAACCCTATATAAACAGAGAGTCTGCCTAGCATCAGTGCTGGATTGTCTTCAGCTTGCTCCTGTGTTCCTGTTGTTACTCTGCCGGATTGACCTTGTTTCTGAAAACCCGGCTATCTTCTGACCATTCTTTTGGATCTCCTGCCTGCTGAACCTGCCTCTACCTGCAATACTGACCTTGGCTTGAACTTATGATTACGGCTCTGCCTCCTGATTCTGTACCCCGCTGCTTGTCTGTTGCCAACCTCTGCCTGTTTCTGACTACGGTTTTGTCTTCTGATTTGGTACCCCGCTGCCAGCCTGTTGCCGACTCCTGCCTGTTCCTGATTCTGCAGTTGATCCTGATCTGGCTCTCGCTGAACAAGTTTGGTGATCAGTTTCCACATCTCCTCAGCAAAGGTTCCTGTATCTCCAAGTTCCAGCCTCCTGCCTGCAGGCACCTGCACCCTTTCATTGCCCTCGCACTCTCTGTACCCACCACCAGGGGTGCTTGGACCAAAAACCGTGCAAGAGGCCACCCTCATCATTTCGGGCTCCGCTGTAAGGTACGTGACAGCTGTCCTCTAGATATTGTCTCGTCAGCTGGTCTCAAAAAGGTAACGGTGAGCCATGAGGCTCAGAGAACCACCAGGCAAGAGCCAAGAGCTGAAAAGGGATCGATCTCCCTTCTGTATGCACTTTTACCCTGCATTCAGACTCCCTCGTAACCACACCCCATGAGCCTCCTGTCCAATGAGATATTGCCAAGCGGCAGTCCTTTCAATATATTATATTTCTGTCCATCCTGCTGTATTGGCCTCTAGGGGCAGTATTCGTCCATGGATCATCGCTATGTGACCCGGGTCATCTTCAATGGCTGTTGATCCTTTAATCTTTGTAACCCACCTTCATCAATCATCCTGGCAGTCATGGACCTCTTTGAAACTTGCTTGCAGAGGGTTCAACAAGGATTTCAATCTCATCACACTAGTTGGTCAGGAGCCAAGCTTTTGTTCAGCCTTGCTAGAGGGAATGACTCTGATATGCTACAAAGCTTTGATGTGCAACTTATTACATTCCAGACCTGGTTGTATCAACCAGAAAGAAACTCCAGAAATATGATATTAAACCATGTTGGCTTCTAACAGGTAGCTATAAACAACATTTACCTATAATGACTGAGGTCAGAGTAGGGCCGATCCACTCCAGAATGAGGTTCGGGAAAGGCACATTTTATGTGCGTTTGCCACAATATGCTCAAACTCACTGTCCTTGCGAGCTGCATGCGGGTGCCGATGTAATGCTAAGGCACCTCAAACGCAGATTGCAAACACAATGGCACCATGCGGCGCATTTTTAAAAATAGTGCATTCAAATAAATTGGCAGCAAAATGGCACAGCATGAGAATGCAGCACGCAAATCAAGCCTGCCTTTTTTTGTTACACAAAGCAACAGGTTCTTATTGTGCCAATGGTGTAATCTTTTGATAAGGAGCACATCTGGTGCCTGCACAGTTTCCTGGTTTGTCCTTCTCCATCAGCACTGGGGTCACATTTGCTGCAGGAAGGAGAGAAACTGAGGGAGAAGAGAAATGCTGGAATACATGTCAGTACCAGTGTACAAAGTTATATTTGCTTTCTAAAAATAAATCACCTCTAGTGTTGGGTGTTCTATAATGTGTGGATGCTGGTGCTTTATGTAAAGCTATTGATTTATTTTTATTTTTTAAATTGTTTATTTAAAAAAAAAAAAAAAAGAGATTGTGCAGAATTTTAAAGGGTAAGAAATGCTGCCCTACAGAGAGCATTAATAAGCACTATCAACCATCAAAAGAGCCTGTTGTTGCACATTGACATTGCACTCTTCAAGTGTGAAGCTGAAATAAAAGGATTTGAATGACCTTGATGTAAGAGTGCACAACTATAATACAGTAAACCTTTTTTTTTTTTTTTTACAGACCTGAATCTGTTCAAATTCAGAACATGAAAATTAGTTCATCTGGCAAAACTTTTGACCACAACCATTGGTTTTTAGGTACAGAGCTTGTCTCTCAGGGGAGATAATTATAGCATCTTCAGTATCTCTATTCCTCTTACAGGTAAAGCAGAAAAAGTTGATTTAGGCTCACCAGTCTTCCTTACTGCTGCTGTCATTACTTAGCCAAACAGAAGTTCATTCAGAACCTGCCCTCAGCCGTAGCTCAGAGGCAAAAGGGGCAACGAGGTAGCTGCAAGATTAGTTGGAAGACACCGAGACTTCAATAGGAGGACAGCCATGCAGGGAAAGACACCACATATGTGCAGGAATGCAGTCTCCTATGGTAACAGTCTTTAACAGTTGCTAACACAAACGTAACAGTTCCTTTCTCTTTCACTACAATCACTTCTTGTAGTTCTTCAGCACGCTCAGCTTCCGGTCTTTTACTAGACCCACTAATTCACTGCCACTGAATCCCGTGAGCTCCTCCAATCTTCACGGTGGCATCTTCCTCAAGCGTCACCCCCGCTTCTCTGCTGGGTCCCTAGCTTGGCACTCAAGATACCTCTCAAGCTTCACCCCCACTGGCCTGCTCGGCCCCTGGCTTGAAACACAAGACTGCTCTGCAAGCTGCTTTGCAAACGTCCCCGGTTGGTGAGAATTCTGCTTCAGTACTTGCTTCAGTTACTCACTGTGGTCCCTGGTAATAAGGCGGACAGTTCCTTACTGGCGACAGCTTCCCCTCTACCTCCGACCACGACAGGTTCTCCGGCCAGCAGAACCGTCACTTCTGGTTGGACTGCAAGCCACAGTCCCAACCCTGCGCTGCTCTCTTGCTTCTGGATAGGCCCTCACACAGCCTAGCAGCCAGATGTGCCTGTGATAGACCCCATCTCCGGCCTAGCAGCCCGGGCAATACAACACACGTCCACCTAGACAGCCGTCCAGGTGGCACAGAACATAGATCACCTGACTCCACCCATATATATAGGCTCTCCCAGCAGGCCAAGGGATCCAAGAAAACCCCTGCCCATTGGCTGAGGTACCCCATATACCCATAACCTGACCTTGGGTTGCCCTTCTCGTATCTAGTACCACCACGGCCATCTAGTATTAGAAGAGAAAAGTGCAACAAGGTCAAACTTAGAGAGAAATCAACAGATCTTTAACAATCAACCAGGATAGCTACTCCTGGCAAGTACATTTTTGAGGAGCAACCCTGCCTAAACTCCAGGGCTACATCTGCACGTACTGTATGTTGCGCCCTCCTAGTTGCTAGTGTAGGTAAATTTAGTTTGAATCCTCTGTAGGCAGAAGAGCATGGGTTAAATTGTTTTTGGGACTGTGCAGTGCTTTAAATGCTGTGGCTCTATTACCTCCCCCTGGCTTCTAGAACTGTCTAGATAGTTCTGGAACTTACAGGGTGGAGGAACAGAGGCTGCAGCCTGAATATTTATGGAGTTCCCACCAATCCCTGGGGTGGCGACGCCCAGAAGTTGGGGGAACAACCCATAAATACTCAGAAGCCTGACAGTCTTGGGGATGACCCTGTGCTGTGGGGCTCTGCACATGGGGCAGAAGGAAGATCAGGAGAGAGATAGAGAAGTGGGAAGCCTCACACCAGTCCAGTCTCAGCTAGGTTTAGCTGCAGGCATTCAGGGAACCAGAATCAGCCTGTACAGCAGTAAGGCCAGTGCAGCAGCCTTCTGTATTCAAGGAGCTACTTACAAGGGAGAACCTTCCATTCAATGTACCCCAAGGCCACAGATAGAACAGTAGGCTGCATTCACACCTGAGTGTTTTCAGTTCGTAAAACGCTCGTAAAACACCCGAAAAAAACGCACGAAAAACGCCCAACAAGCAAAATCCCATTCATTTAAATGGCCCCTGTTCACATCTGAGCAAAAGTACATGAGCTCCTTTTTGGGCAGATTACAGGCGTTTTTCTGCTTTTTACATTGGTGACCTTTTGATCTGTACAAAATCGTGGCAAAAACGCAACAAAACATGGTAAAAAAATGCTGTAAAAACCGCGGCTTGGGACTGAAAAGTCGCATGACAAGTCATACCCCATGATTTCCAATGAGTACCATTCATATCTGTGCGACTTCAGGTCACACCGACTTCAAAGTAGTCCCTGTACTACTTTCGTCCGACTTTGATGCATTCCCTGAAATCGCGACAAAATCACGGTCCTTAAATCGCTGTAAAATTGCCGCAAAATCAGGCGACTTTGAAATCGGGCTTAGTGTGAAAGGGGCCCCTTTCACACTAAGCCCTGATTCATACTGACAGCAGGATTGAAATGGTGCGAGTTCAGCTGAAGTCCCGATTTCGGCTGCGATTTCAGAGACATCTGTGCAGGTTTCTGAACAGATGTCAATGGAAATCGCACCCCGAAATCGCAAAAAGTAGTACAGAACTACTTTTTGAAATCGGTACGGCGCCATAAATGTGTCATCGCACCGATTAGGATGGTGCCATTGCTGACAATTGACGCCAAATTGACATGTCATGTCAAATCGCACCAATGTGAACCAGGGCTCACTCCATTGATCCCTGCTGAGCCGGCGGATGACAGGTTCATCTCTGCACACTGTGGAGAGACGGACCTGTCAGATCTCCACTCTCTGCTATGGGGGATCGGATGAAAATGGATCCGCCTGTCCATTTTCATCCGATCCGATCTGTCTGGATTTAGCGGAGTGGACCGAAGCAGATCGGATGTCAGCGCACATGTCACCGCTTACATCCGTCTCTCCATAGGGGTACATTGAGCGTGTGTTCAGGCCCGCCTAAAAAACTGAGAGGCGGACTTGAACGGTCCATAGGTGTGAAAGAGCCCTAAGGCACAATACTTTGCATATCTGGGATCTCGGGACAGCTTAGAGCCAGCGCAAAGCAGTCAAGAGTACTCCAATACTCCAAGCCAGGTGCTTCCAACACAACCAGGTTCTGCACCTGCAACTTCAGTTTTTTGGAACTTATTGTTATTGGTTTTTTTAGCTGTACCATCACTCGCACGGGTGGGCAGCACAATTGGAGTCAATTTTTAGAAGCCAGGTCCTCATTTGTTTGTTTGAAATTCTTCAGTTTAGGCATCTCATGTAACCCTATTCCTCATCCAAGTATTTGAGCAAATGCACCAATACTAAAACCGATACCTCCCAGGCAGGTTTGCCGTGCAATTTCAAGTGCGATTCCAATGCAAATTGTAGTGTATGAGATTAGAAATTGCACCTGAACCGGACTGAAATCGCACAGGACTCTTTTTCAAGTCGCACTGCAAACAGGCTGTTAAAACTCACATGAAAACTGATCTGAAAGTCATGTGAAGCTGATGTCTCTGCAAGTGAAATCTGTGTTGTTTTCCCATCAGTTTTCATGCATGTATGGTGTGAACGAGCCCTTAAAGCGGAGTTCCACCCATATAAAAGTCAGCAACTACAAAAAGTGTAGCTGCTGACTTTTAATAATTGGACACTCACCTATCCTACGGTCCAGTGATGCGGGCGAACGAAGCCCCGCTCCTCTCCCCCTCCTCTCCTTGGTGCCGGCATTGTGACTGTGGGCGCCCAGCTGTGGCTTCACAGCTGGGCACCAGGGATGGACTGACCATTGGGACTACCGGGAAATTCCCAGTGGGCTGATGGCTCAGTCTGGGCCAGTTTCACTTCCAGCCGCATCTGCGGTGCACGGCGATCGACCCGTCAACCGCCGACAGCTGGCGCCTGACGGGTAGATCGAGATTAGCCAGCATGCAGAGTAGCGCAGGGAGCTTCTGTAGTAATAAGTTCTCTCTCTCGTGTCATCAGGCTGTTCCCCGTTGGCCCCTCCTCTCTTCTCGTCTATACCAATTGGCTTGTAAGATCATCTGGTATTGGCCGAGAAGAGAGGAGGGGCCAACGGGGAACAGCGTGATGACACGAGAGAGAGAACTTATTACTTCAGAAGCTCCCTGCGCTACTCTGCATGCTGGCTAGTAAGATCCCACAATGATGTCCCCCGATGTGCTATGTGCCCCATCATGTGTCCCGATGTGCTATGTGCCCCATCATGTGCCCCGATGTGCTATGTGCCCCATCATGTGCCCTGATGTGCTATGTGCCCCATCATGTGCCCTGATGTGCTATGTGCCCCGATGTGCTATGTGCCCCATCATGTGCCCCGATGTGCTATGTGCCCCATCATGTGCCCTGATGTGCTATGTGCCCCATCATGTGCCCTGATGTGCCCGTGCCCTGATGTGCCATGTGCCACGTGCCCTAATGTGCCATGTAGCCTGATGTGCCCTAATGTGCTATGTGCCCTGATGTGCCATAATGTGCCCTGATGTGCCATGTGCCCCGTGCCCTAATGTGCCAAGTGGCCTGATGTGCCCCATGCCCTGATGTGCCCCTATTTGCCCTGATGTGCCCCATGCCCTGATGTGCGATGTGCCCCATAATGTGCCATGTGCCCCATGCCCATCACGTGCCCTGATGTGCCCCGTGCCCTGATGTGCCATGTGCCCTGATTTGCCCGTGCCCTGATGTGCCCCGTGCCCTGATGTGCCCGTTCTCTGATGTGCCATGTGCCCTGATGTGCCATAATGTGCCCTGATGTGCCCCGTGCCCTGATGTGCCATGTGCCCTGATGTGCCCTATGCCCTGATGTGCCATGTGGCCTGATGTGCCCCGTGCCCTGATGTGCCCTGATGTGCCCCGTGCCCTGATGTGCCCCGTGTCCCGATGTGCCCGTTCCCTGATGTGCCATGTGCCATGATGTGCTATGTGCCCCGATGTGCCCTGATGTGCCACGTGCCCTGATGTGCTATGTGCCCTGATGCGCCCTGATGTGCCCTGATGTGCTATGTGCCCTGATGTGCCCCATGCCCTGATGTGCTGTGCCCCGATGTCCTATGCCCTGATGTGCCTTGTGCCCCGATGTGCTTTGCCCCGATGTCCTGTGCCCTGATGTGCCCCAGTGTGCTGTGCCTCAATGTCGTGTGCCCTGATGTTCTGTGCCCTGATGTGCTGTGTCCTGATGTGATGTACCCTGATGTACTGTGCCCTGACATGCCCTGAGGTGTTGTGCCCTATTAGCTGATGTGCTGGGCTCTGTAGCCTGATGTGCTGTGCACTGTACACTGATATGTTGTGCCCTGTACGCTGATGAACTGGGCACTGTACCCTGATATGTTGTGCCCTGTACGCTGATGTACTGGGCACTGTACCCTGATATGTTGTACCCTGTACGCTGATGTGCTGGGCACTGTACCCTGATATGTTGTGCCCTGTATGCTGATGTACTGGGCACTGTACCCTGATATGTTGTGCCCTGTACGCTGATGTACTGGGCTCTGTACCCTGATGTGCTGTGCCCTGTACCCTGATGTGGCCTGGTGTGCTGTACCCTGATGTGCTGTGCCCTGATGTGCTGGGCTCTGTACCCTGATGTGGCCTGATGTGTTGTGCCCTTATGTGCCTTGTGCCCTGTGCCCTGATGTGCTGGGCTCTGTACCCTGATGTGCCCTGATGTTCTGTGCCCTGATGTGCTGTGTCCTGATGTGATGTACCCTGATGTACTGTGCCCTGACATGCCCTGAGGTGTTGTGCCCTATTAGCTGATGTGCTGGGCTCTGTACCCTGATGTGCTGTGCACTGTACACTGATATGTTGTGCCCTGTACGCTGATGAACTGGGCACTGTACCCTGATATGTTGTGCCCTGTACGCTGATGTACTGGGCACTGTACCCTGATATGTTGTACCCTGTACGCTGATGTGCTGGGCACTGTACCCTGATATGTTGTGCCCTGTATGCTGATGTACTGGGCACTGTACCCTGATATGTTGTGCCCTGTACGCTGATGTACTGGGCTCTGTACCCTGATGTGCTGTGCCCTGTACCCTGATGTGGCCTGGTGTGCTGTACCCTGATGTGCTGTGCCCTGATGTGCTGGGCTCTGTACCCTGATGTGGCCTGATGTGTTGTGCCCTTATGTGCCTTGTGCCCTGTGCCCTGATGTGCTGGGCTCTGTACCCTGATGTGGCCTGATGTACTGTGCCCTGATGTGTTGTGCCCTGGGCCGGTCTGGATGAAGTCCAGGGCCACATTTTTGTCCCAGTCCAGCCCTGCCGGGCACGCAAGCCGTGCGCTGTGATTGGCCGGGCAATCTTCTAGGAGCCGTGACGTGTCCCAGAAGATTACACGGAGGGAGGGGGAGAGGTAAACTTCCTTCCGGGTCCCCGGGTGGAAGTGGGAGCTGGATGCCCCTAAAAGAAGGGTATCTGCTCCCCCCCCCCAAAAAATGGCATGCCATATGTGGCATGTCAGAGGGTCACATTCACTTAAAGCGGAAGTTCCATTTTTGGGTGGAACTCCGCTTTAAACTGTCACATGACACTAAAAATAGGTATTGGTAACTGGTATCGATGAGTACTTGAGAAAAGGTATCAGTACTCGTACTCGGTCTTAACCACTTAATAACCGCGCTATAGCCAAATGACGGCTACAGCGCGGTTGGATAACTCTGGGAAGGGCGTACATTGACGTCCTCTCAGAATCGCGCCCCCTGGGGCGCGCACACGGGAGTATCCATGACCACCGGGTCCTCAGATCATGGCAAATGGCCACTTTTACAGGTGTTTAACTTTTTTTTTGCCTGTAAGGCATATTAGAAGAGGTGCGTTTACATGCAGAAAAAACAAACCATCACCAGCGTGTTCAGGAGAGGAGCTTTTGGGCAGAAAAAACACTTGCCGTGCATAAGCGCTTGGCACATTTGTACATTTATCCATTCTAATGGCCAAAGTAAACGAATATTCTGGCCAATAGAATGCACTAGCACACATATGCATAAATGTGCATAAACATATGCAAATGCGCACAAATATGATTTTATTTACGGCCGTGTGCAGGAGCTCTTACACAACTTGCTGCGCAAGTCATGTCAAATCACGTTAACAATGATATAGGACAGTTCCTCTTAATGTCCAATAGCGTGCGCCAAAATTGTCAAGCATTTTCGCCCATATTCTCCATTTCCGCAGTGGCCAAAATACTGTAGTGAGGAGGGGTGGACAGTGAGGGGGAACACTGCAGGAGGACGAGGAGAGGTGGATATGTATGGAGAGCGCATCACTATCATGCAACAAATGAAATCATTTTTATGCAATGTTTATCTAATGCATAAGGTACTCAATTGGTGTGCATATAAAAATTAGCATTTTTTTCCTAAAAAACTGTTTTACCATTTTTATAATCTGAAAAAAAAACTCTGACAGTAACAATAGTGGACCATGTCTGTGCATTGTGTGTCGACACAGACAGCTGTAGTGTGTGGATGTGAATAGAAGGACATTGCATCGCTATTATGCAACAAATTAACCTATTGTTGTGTGACATTTGTATTTATTTGGCACAAAAAGCTTTAAATTGATGTACTTACAGATATGTGAGCATTTTTTTTTTTTAAATAGTGTTTCCACCATTTTTTCATTCTGGACTGATTTCCTGCTAGTGACAATAATGGACCAAGTGCATGCATTGCGTGTCGGCACAGCCACTTATTTCGTATGGATGGCAATGGATGGACTGCACACCACTATCATGGAACAAATGAATGTAATTGTCAAGCAACACTTTTAATTATTTGGCACAGAAAATTATAAATCGATGTGCATATATAAATTGGAACTATTTTTTTTCTAAAAATACTGTCTTTACCATTTTTTGATTCTGGTCTGATTTTGTGATAGTTACAATGGTGGACCATGTCTGTGCATTGTGAGTCAGCATATAAAACAAATGTTTCTCCATGTGACAATCATAATTAACACCCCCCGGTTTTGTTTTTATTTTAAATTCAACAAAAACGTTAGAAGCTTCGAAAATATGAATCTCTACCATGACACTACCTGCCTGGAATTTGCATATTCTCCCTGTGCCTGTGTGGGTTTCCTCCGGGTACTCCGGTTCCCTCCCACACTCCAAAGACATGCTGGCAGGTTAAAGTGTTACTAAACCCAGTAATATGAAAATAGTTAATCTGTCCCCCCCTCCCCCCACAGTGCCCATGCTTATAAATCTTCTTTTTACATGAAAATACTGCCACTATATACCTTTTTGGCTGATCTGTATTCTACGGTTACATGATCAACTGCAGAGTTTCTCCAGTGCTGAGAGTTCAAGTAGGAAGAGATTTCCACTTCAGCCTGAATACACGCCCACATGTGTGATGTCAATATCATGTGACCTGGCTGGCTCTGGGAACAAGTAACTGTTCTCTCCAGCATAAAAGACACAACTGAGCATGTGCAGGTCGGCTACCCTGCCTGTGTTAGCTGGCCTTCCCCAGATAGACAGTGCAGAAGCGAAGGATCTGTGCACACAGGATAAAACTGCCTTTTTACACAATGTACAGGATTAGCCCCTTAAATTCCACAGTGAGTATAACAAGCATGCTATGCTGCATATACAGACTGATTTTACTGTTGTGGGTTTAACACTTTAATGGTATCATACCAAATTTTTTTACTGTTGTGGGTTTAGTAACACTTAATTGGCTTCTGTCTAAATTGCCCCATGTTTTTACAGTATGTGAATTAGGGACCTTAGATTGTAAGCTTTCTTGAGGGCAGGGACTGATGTGAATGTGTAGTATATATGTGAAGCGCTGCGTATATTGATGGCGCTGTATTAATAGCTGTAATAAATAAATAAAATAATATATGAAGAGCTATAGCTTTTGATGTGAACTCTATAAACATTATTGGACTTTTTCCAGGGTCAACTCTTCAATACTTGGGTCTGTTTTTGGATGGTCAAACGACAAATAACTTTGTGAACACAATTTAATAATCTAGCAATGTGCAGAAACAATATAAATCTTGGGTAAATTAGAAGGGAACAGAACAAGCAGTTTTTTGTTTTTTTGTTTTATAAGTAAGGTAGAGGTGGATGCCAAGAAAAGAAGCCCCTTCAAGGGTAAGGTGTATCTTCCCTTTGGCTCATACAGAAAAATGCTGGCAGCCAGGACATGCTCAGAGGGATGTTAGCTGCCTGGGTGGAGTTACATGCATCTTTGCTTACCAGTCTTCAAAGATCAGTGCAAGCTGAACAGTGAGTTGTAGAACAATTACGCTTCCTCTCAGTATCCCTCCTCATCAACAAGGCGCACAGGGAGATTTGGACAGCTGCTGGGCGACCTAGCGACCCTTGTGGGCTTCTGTGTGTCTTTAAGTCACCTGCACAGCTTATCTCTTCAATGTGAGCACAGAAGAAGGATGGACAACAGCACTTTGTACTAAAAGGCAATAGCCCTGGGCGGTCTAGAGCATGCTGTTGTGGGGACTTCTCCGAAAAGGTAAATTAAACCATATATATATATATAAATATCTACATATATATATATATATAGATATCTATATATCTATATATATATATAGACATCTATATATATAGAGAGAGAGATATAGATATCTATATATATATATAGTCATTGTAGTTGCTTCTGGTGTAAACTTTGTATACCTAGCTTTGAAAGATAAGGATATCTGTATTTTTTTTATGTCCCAATGTTTACTTGTGGTTTAATGCCAGACTGATTAACTACTGCTATATCTGCCAGGATGTTATCTCAGCTGCTTCAACAACAGATATAATTATAATACATAGCATTTTGACAACAACAAAGTAGAAGGATGCATTTGAGACAGACTCTGGGATAGATGCTTGCTGTCTGGATACATGCAGAATCACTCCAAGAGGTTGCAAGAATGATTTATAACAAAACTGCTGAGTCCAGAATTCCTAGGTAACCGTAAGCTAATCCTTAATTGTTCAGTTTTTATTATTTATTATTATTATTATTATTATACAGGATTTATATAGTGCCAACAGTTTGCACAGCGCTTTACAACATTAGGGCAGACAGTACAGTTACAATACAATACAGGAGCAATCATAAAATGTGTATGTTCAGTTTTCTTTTTCTTTTCTCATGCTTTGTATTAAAACTGTGCCCGTTGCTACTGCTAGACAGTGCGTTGTCAATAGCGGAGGAAATCAGGCATATGTGGAAAGTGCTCATCCCTACAGTACTGTCTACTGTAATTAGTGTAAGTAAGGCTCCCACGGTGGAATGAGCAAGATTAAAAAAAAAAAAAGAAAAAAAAAGAAAGTCATTGTCGAAACAAATTGCAAGTTTTACCACCGAACGCATTAATAGGAAAACGCAAAGCTGCTTTTGTCTGGCGTGCAGATGTCCTCTTTTCTCAAGGTTGCCATGTTAACCTTTTAATTCTCTGGAATAAATTGTGGCTGTAAAGCTCTTTCACTTTCAAGCCACATAAACACAGAAGGTAGTAAACACTGAGACAACTTTAAACAGTATACAGCATTTAAAAATATAAAATGGTTCAACAATGACTTTTTATATGTAAGTCTACTGAGTATATATGATGAACTAGGAGGGCTGGGTGGATTTTGTAGTGGCACGGGATCAGAGGATGAGTGGAAAGAGGGGGTGGGGGGTACCCAGTGACCCACTGAGCTTACACTACACACTTAGGATGTAATACCTAGGAAAGCGACGCCTCCTTTTCCTAAAGCTGTCATTCAGGACGGCTCAGATTAAGACTGTATGTTATTAAAGTGATTAACCGAGGAGCAATTACACTCCAGCCTGCAATCATTAGAACCATAAAAGACTACCAATGTATGGTTACAATTTGCAACACATCTCAAATACATTCAAATTTGCAATATGTATGGATTCTTTTGTTTGTATTCACTGGATCAGGAAGGCATAAGAAATGTAATTTTTAAAAAGGAAAACCAGCTGCATTTTTAGATTGCATTTGCCTAAATTTAGGTTCATCTGAAATTTCAGCCTGAAGCTTAAGACAGAGCTCCAAGCTCCTTCAGAACAAAATAAAAGTCAGCAGCTACAAATACTGTAGCCGCTGACTTTTAATATTATGACACTTACCTGTCCACGAATCCAGCGATGTCTTCACCCGAGCCGATTTTTCATCTCTTGGGTGCTGCTGCCGCCATTTAGGGTGCTGCTGCCTTACCACTTCACAGCCAGTTCCCCAGTGTGCTGCACTTTGTGATTGGCCCGGCAGCGGGGCAAGAAGGAGGGGGGTCGAACTTCTGGCTGAGTTTGTCGTGTCAAAACCAGGTACCCCCCCCCCACCCCGAAATGTGCCAAATGTGGCAGCAGAGGGGAGGAAGAGGCAAACAAGCAGGGCTTCTGGTCTAGTTCCCAACCCATGTATTTTACTGTAATGCCCCGTACACACGGTCGGATGTTCCGATGGAAAATGTCCGATCGGAGCGTGTTGTCGGAAATTCCGACCGTGTGTGGGCTTCATCGGACATTTTCCATCGGATTTTCCGACACACAAAGTTGGAGAGCAGGAGATAAAATTTTCCGACAACAAAATCCGTTGTCGGAAATTCCGATCGTGTGTACACAAATCCGACGGACAAAGTGCCACGCATGCTCAGAATAAATAAAGAGATGAAAGCTATTGGCCACTGCCCCGTTTATAGTCCCGACGTACGTGTTTTACGTCACCGCGTTCAGAACGATCGGATTTTCTGACAACTTTGTGTGACCGTGTGTATGCAAGACAAGTTTGAGCCAACATCCGTCGGAAAAAATCCATGGATTTTGTTGTCGGAATGTCCAAACAAAGTTCGACCGTGTGTACGCCCTATAAGTTATCACTGGTCCTCTTAGTCCAAGTGTTCTCTAAGTCTTGCTGCTTAATTTTGGGAACGCTTTGCAGAACAAAGATTTGTATCCAAGGATGATGAACATAAGTTCATCATCCTTGGTCTTCAGTCTTCAATACTTTTAGGACTCATTCACACTAGCAGCTGCGCTGAACACATGACTGCTATGTGCACTGGGAGGAAACAGTGCTAATGCATCTCATCTCACTATTTACATTTTTTTTTTTTAACTTTCGTGACATTTCATTCCATTCTACTGGCCACAGGAGTGGATCACATCACACCACCCTGTGCTAAAAAGAAGTACTAAACGTTGTACTATTTTTCAGTGCAGACCAACCCGCAACGCAGTGGTGTGCACTAGCATCATAGGGAACAAGGCTTTTTACCTTGTTTTGCGCTGTGACTGCACTGGATAAGGTTGCTTTGGGCAGTCCCAATGCACCAGATGTGAAAGAGCACTTAAAGTTTTACTAAACCCAGGACCCTGCATTCACTATATCTGGTCTCCCACAGTACATATAACATTGAAATGCAATTATTTTAGTAAATATAAACTGCTAAATACCTTTACCCATTAGCAGCATATAGCAGTCTTGTGACTTCTATACTTGTCCGGTTAAAGCTTGAAGGAGGAGTTTTCTGACTGTCCTATGAGGCTGCAGGACCCCTGACCCTCTGTCTGGACAGTGCTGATAGGCCCTGTGCTGATTACATGCATCCTCCCAAGAAAAAGCAATACATACCAAACTGAGCATGTGCAGCCTGACTCCATAGACCCTGTGTTACCAGGAAATATTAGGGGATAGTGGAAGGAGGGGAGGATCAGAGAAGACAGGATCAAACAGCCTTTTTACACTATGTGAAGGATTAACCCCTTAGGTTCCACAGTGAGTATAACAAGCATGCTTTACTGCATATACAGACTGATTTTACTGTTGTGGGTTTAACACTTTAATGGTATAATACCAAAAAGGGAGCAAAAAAAGGGAGCAAATAGGAACATTTGATTGTTAGGGTTTACATACACTTTAATAAGTGAATTTTATTATGTCTTGAATTCAACTTGGTAGAATAGTATTGTGCAGAACTAGTCTCCTGCGACTGCTCATAAATCTCACACCAGATGCTATACAGAGCTGTGCAAAACATAGAAGATGTAGTTATTGTTCTCATAAGTAGCCCAGCCTTTCTTAGCCTTCTTACTCCAGAGGAAACCTTGAAATAGTTTTTAGGACTCAGGAAACCTCTGCTAAAACCAATTTATTAGGGGTCAGGGGGAAAAATGCCCTGTACATTGGTAGCACGTGGGAAAAATGCTCCCTATCCATTGGTTGCCAGAGAGTTTAATGCTACTGGCTCTGTCAAATGCCATTAATCTTGGAAGTATGCAGGCACCATCGGATGGGAGGTTGATCAGTTATAGTTCAAGGAGCCCCTAGCAACCCCTGGAAGAACCCTGGTTGGGAATAGCGGCACTAGCCCATGCCACTGCAGGAAACCAGATTAACCAAAATTCAGGTGCACTTAGCTAGTCCTTGGAATGGCAGGGTAGAGAATGTAGATGGTGTACTACTGACTGAGGAAGGCTTTCACTTTGTGTTTAAATTGAACCCCTTGCAAAGGGAAGCTGCCATTGTTGACTTGTTGATTTGCCATTGTTGAGTTTTTAAAGGTGCAAGTTCCAGGAGCTGTCATGAGGGACTCCCTGTGTAGTCAACAAGGATAATAAATGTACAGGAAGGACTTAGTTATTTAAGAGGCAGGGTGTAATATATCCCCCCCAAAAAAACTTGCGCTGGTATAAAAGTATACATTTTATTTGAGTATGAATCTATTCTTTTATATCTTCTATTGCTCTCAGCCTCCGACAAATTCCTTTTATTTTTGCTGCTGTGATCCAGCCTGCTGCAGTGTGCCTAAGTACATTCTCTATGGTCCCACTCTATGTGGGAATGTAGCCACACCCTCTTTTAGTTCCCTATATGGACTATGGCATTTATAGTGTGCATACAGTAGTTCACATGACCACAGGCCAGGGCCGGACTGGGAATAAAAAACCAGCCCTGGAAAAAAATTCATACCAGCCCCATAGCATTATTATACTAGCTCAACATCATAACATTATTTTCTTGTTCATGAAAGGGAAAACCGTGTATTTTCAAGCACATTTGAAGAGTGTATTATATAGAGAGAAGACAGATATGAAAGCACATAGGGCTTTATATATATACTGTATAGAAAAGCAAATTCCATTTAAAAGCGGTCAATCATCATGGGGACACCAGGGACTCTGGGAATGTAGGGGGGACTCTGTTGACCAGAGACCACCTTCCGCAGAAAGAATACACTAAGGTAAGGGGGTGGGGTTACTGATATAAGGGTGAAACCTTTATATCAGTGCCCCCTTACATTATTGTACTCACTCCCCCGTTACATCAGTGACCCCCCTCAGACTGGGCTGGCGGGGCTGTCACTGACCTCCTCACAGGTGCACCGTGCAGGGCTCAGTCCGTTGGCTCCATCTTGGTGGCTCTGGTTTAATCCCATAGTCTCCTCTCCACAGTCCACACACGTCTGACTTCTCCCTTGACCCCCATCCTGGCAGCACTCCTACTCTTGACTCTTCTGTAGGCTTCCCCCCAAGAGACTGCAGACATGATACAGGAGACGGTCAGAGACTGCAGACATGGTACAAGAGATGGTCAGAGACTGCGGACATGGTACAAGAGATGAATGCAGCCTCATCAGTGCTCATCAAATGCAGCCTCACCAGTGCTCATCAAAATTCAGCGTCACTGTGCCCAACAATGCAGCCTCACTGTGCCCATCAATGCAGCCTCACTGTGCCCATCGAATGCAGCTTTATGGTGCCCATGAATGCAGCCTCACTGTGCCCATCAGTGCACTCTCACTGTGCCCATCATTGCAGCCTCACTGTGCCCATCAATGCAGCCTCACTGTGCCCATCATTGCAGCCTCACTGTGCCCATCATCGCAGCCTCACTGTGCCAATCATCACAGCCTCACTGTGCCCATCAAATGCAGCTTAACGGTGCCCATGAATGCAGCCTCACTGTGCCCAACAATGCAGCCTCGCTGTCCATGAATGCAGCCTCACCATTGCCTGCCCTGAATCACACACACACAGCGTGAGCGCTCTGTATCACAGAGCTGGGTCTGTGTGTGTTGTTGGCGGTGCTATAATAAGGTACCACCCCCCTAGACCGTCTCGTGTGATAGTAGATTGAATCAGTGTTCCGCCTATTACACGAGACGGTCAAGGGCGGCGGGAGCTTGTTACTGTGCCGCCGACAACACACACAGACCCAGCTCCATGATACACAGCGCTCCTGCTCTGTATGACAAACAAGAGGAGGAGGCGGGAGGGAAGCACTGCAGCCATAGATCAAAGCGGCCCCAGGGCAGGAGGCCTACCGGGAAATTTCCTGGTATCCCGGTAGGCCAGTCTGGCCCTGCCACAGGCAATGTGCACTGCTTGTTTCAAATAAATGAAGTGAGAGGGAAAAGGGGATATTTGGGAGGAGGACTTTCTAGTAAAAATAAAAGGAACAATTTCAAGAAAAATAGATTGCAGGGCCATTAGGTTCTAGATGTGTATGCATCAAGGTATGCTCTTGACATCAGTGCCCCATTTACACACTGAGTATCCCAAATTATATGAAATGATGCTACAGCATTTAAAAAAAAGGTAATATGAGTATATATTCTAATATTCTAACTTTTTTCACCACAGGTACATTGTTGTATATTAATTATATACCGTATCGAATAATGTACAAGTGAATGTGAGAGATGACATCACTAAGGGAGCTAGGGAGGAAGTGGAATCCTTATGGGTAGAGCTCCAAAGGGATGAAGCTAAGGGGAAAATAATACTGGGAGTATGCTATAGGTCCCCTAACCTTCGGGAGGAAGGGGAGACAGATCTCCTATCACAATTTGGATTAGCAGCAAGGATGGGAAGTGTTATCATAATGTGGGATTTTAACTATCCAGACATAGACTGGACGGAGGGAACCGCGCATTCATCTAAGGCTCGCCAGTTCCTAAATGTCTTGCAGGACAATTTTATGGGTCAGATGGTAGACGCATCAACTAGAAATAAAGCATTACTGGATCTACTGATTACCAACAATACAGACCTGATCACGGATGTGGAAATACGGGGCAATTTAGGAAACAGCCATCACAGGTCAATTGGCTTCAGTATAAAACACACAAATAGGAAACATAAGGGGAATACAAAGACACTGAATTTCAAAAGAGCCAACTTCCCTAAACTACGAACCTTGTTAGAAGGCATGAATTGGGATAAAATCTTAGGAACAAAGAACACGGAGGAGAGATTGCTTTAAGAGCATATTAAAAAAGGGCATTAGCCAATGCATCCCATTGGGTAATAAATTTAAAAGAGCAAACAAAAGTCCTGGATGGCTTAACTCCAATGTAAAAATGCATATAAAAGCAAAGGAGAAGGCCTTCAAAAAATACAGGGTTGAGGGATCATCATCAGCATTCAGACTTAATAAAGAATGCAACAAGAAATGTAAGGGTGCAATAAGGACGGCTAAGATTGAACATGAAAGACAGCGGAGGAGAGCAAAAAAAAATCCCAAGAAATTCTTTAAGTATGTAAACAGTAAAAAAGGGAGGACAGACCATATTGGCCCCATAAAGAATGAGGAAGGACATCTGGTTACAAAGGATGGGGAGATGGCGAAGGTATTGAATTTATTCTTCTCCTCAGTCTTCACGAGGGAATCGGGGGCTTTAGTAACCAAAACTGCAGTGTTTATCTTCATGACACATCACAGGAAGCACCTCCATGGTTAACAGAGGACAGAATTAAAATTAGACTTGGGAAACTTAACATTAAAAAAACACCGGAACCAGATGGCTTGCACCCGAGGATAATTAGGGAACTCAGTCAAGTAATTGCCAGACCATTGTTCCTAATTTTTACTGACAGTCTACTGACTGGAATTGTACCAGCTGAGTGGAGAAAAGCCAATGTAGCACCAATATTTAAAAGGGCCCAAAATACATCCCTGGGAATTACAGACCAGTTAGCCTAACATCAATAGTATGTAAACTCTTGGAGGGGATGATAAGGGACTATATACAAGAATTTAGTAATGGGAACGGTATCATTAGCAGTAATCAGCATGGATTCATGAAGAATCATTCTTGCCAAACCAATCTACTAACCTTCTATGAGGAGGTGAGTTGCCATCTAGATAGAAGAAGGCCCGTAGACGTGGTGTATCTGGATTTTGCAAAAGCATATGACACAGTTCCCTATAAACGTTTACTGTACAAAATAAGGTCCGTTGGCATGGACCATAGGGTGAGTACATGGATTGAAAACTGGCTACAAGGGCGAGTTCAGAGGGTGGTGATAAATGCGGAGTACTCGGAATGGTCAGGGGTGGGTAGTGGGGTCCCCCAGGGTTCTGTGCTGGGACCACTCCTATTTAATTTGTTCACAAACGACCTGGAGGATAAAGTAAACAGTTAAATCTCTGTATTTGTGGATGATACTAAGCTAAGCAGGGCAATAACTTCTCCACAGGATGTGGAAACCTTGCAAAAAGATCTGTACAAATGAATGGGGTAGGCAACTACATGGCAAATGAGGTTCAATGTAGAAAAATGTAACATAATTCATTTGGGTGGCAAAAATATGAATGCAATCTATACACTGGGGGGGAGAACCTCTGGGGGAATCTAGGATGGAAAATGACCTGGGGGTCCTAGTAGATGATAGGCTCAGCAATGGCATGCAATGTCAAGCTGCTGCTAACAAAGCAAACAGAATTTTGGCATGCATTAAAAAGGGGATCAACTCAAAAGGGGATAATTTTTCCGCTCTACAAGACTCTGGTCCGGCCGCACCTAGAGTATGCTGTCTAGTTCTGGGCACCAGTCCTCAGGAAGGATGTACTGGAAATGGAGCGAGTACAAAGAAGGGCAACAAAGCTAATAAAGGGTCTGGAGGATATTAGTTATGAGGAAAGGTTGCGAGTACTGAACTTATTCTCGCTGGAGAAGAGAGGGGATATGATTTCAATATACAAATACCATACTGGTGACCCCACAATAGGGATAAAACTTTTTTGCAGAAGGGAGTTTAACAAGAATCGTGGCCACTCATTAAAATGAGAAGAAAAGAGGTTTAACCTTAAACTTCGTAGAGGGTTCTTTACTGTAAGAGCAGCAAGGATGTGGAATTCCCTTCCACAGGCGGTGGTCTCAGCGGGGGGCATTGATAGTTTCAAGAAACTATTAGATAAGCACCTGAACGACCGCAACATACAGGGATATACAATGTAATACTGACATATAATCACACACATAGGTTGGACTTGATGGACTTGTGTCTTTTTTGAACCTCACCTACTATGTAACTAAGTAACGATGTCACAACAAGTGAGTACATCCTCACATTTTTTGTAAATATTTTATTATATCTTTTTATGTGACAACACTGAAGACATGACACTTTGCTACAATAGTAGTAGTGAGTGTACAGCTTGTATAACAGTGTAAATTTGCTGTCCCATCAACATACAACCATTAATGTCTAAACCACTGGCAACAAAGGTGAGTACACCCCTAAGTGAAAATGTCTAAATTGGGTCCAATTAGCCATTTTCCCTCCCCGGTGTCATGTGACTCATTAGTGTTACAAGGTCTCAGGTGTGAATGGGGAGCAGGTGTGTTAAATTTGGTGTTATCGCCGCTCTCACTCTCTCATACTGGTCACTGAAGGTTCAACATGGCATCTCATGGCAAAGAACTCTCTGAGGATCTGAAAAAAAAAAAGAATTTTTGCTCTACATAAAGAGGGTCTAGGCTATAAGAAGATTGCCAAGACCCTGAAACTGAGTTGCAGCATGGTGGCCAAGATCATACAGTGGTTTAACAGGACAGGTTCCAATCAGAACAGTCCTCGCCATGGTCGACCAAAGAAGTTGATTGCACATGCTCAGCGTCATATCCAGAGGTTGTCTTTGGGAAATATACATATGAGTGCTGCCAGCATTGCTGCAGAGGTTGAAGGGATGGGGGGTCAGCCTGTCAGTACTACTCAGACTATATGCTGCACACTGCATCAAATTGGTCTGCATGACTGTCGTCCCAGAAGGAAGCCTCTTCCAAAGATGATGCACAAGAAAGCCCATAGATGGTTTGCTGAAGACAAGCAGACTAAGGACATGGTTTACTGGAACCATTCCCTATGGTCTGATGAGACCAAGATGAACATATTTGGTTCAGATGGTGTCAAGCGTGTGTGGAGGCAACCAGGTGAGGAGTACAAAGACAAGTGTGTCTTGGCTACAGTCAAGCATGGTAGTGAGAGTGTCATGGTCTGGGGCTGCATGAGCGCTGCCTGCACTGGGGAGCTACAGTTCATTGAGGGAACCATGAATGCCAACATGTACTGTGACATAATGAAGCAGAGCATGAACCCCTCCCTTCAGAGATTGGGCCGCAGGGCAGTATTCCAAAATGATAACACCCCAAACACACCTCCAAGACGACCACTGCCTTGCTAAAGAAGCTGAGGGTAAAGGTGATGAACTGGCCAAGCATGTCTCCAGACCTAAACCCTATTCAGCATCTGTGGGGCATCCTCAAATGGGAGGTGGAGGAGCGCAAGGTCTCTAACATCCACCAGATCCATGATGTTGTCATGGAGGAGTGGAAGAGGACTCCAGTGGCAAACTGTGAAGCTCTGGTGATCTCCATTCCCAAGAGGGTTAAGGCAGTTCTGGAAAATAATGGTGGCCACACAAAATATTGACACTTTGGGCCCAGTTTGGACATTTTCACTTAGGGGTGTACTCACTTTTGTTGCCAGCGGTTTAGACATTAATGGCTGTGTGTTGCGTTATTTTGAGGGGACAGCAAATTTACACTGTTATACAAGCTGTACACTCACTACTTTACATTGTAGCAAAGTGTCATTTCTTCAGTGATGTCACATGAAAAGATATAATTAAATATTCACAAAAATGTGAGGGGTGTACTCACTTTTATGAGATACTGTATATATAGCATGGCACGATCATATTAGTTTTAGTCTCAGAGATCAGTAAAAGATTTTCAAATCCTTCCCAAATCTATTCAAAACAAAAAGTGGCTGGATACTTTATTAGCAGTAATTACAACTACAATAATTGTAGTACTTAAAACAATACAGGCAGTTCCTAATTTTATTGCTTGCATATTTTGCAGCATATGTTATTTTCTACAAAATTACAGGCAGTGCAGGGCTCTGATTTCCCCTTGTTTTTCTTGTATAATCTAGCCTGGAGTTCCCCTTTAATTAAATGACAGGTAGACCATAGAACATCTATCATAGGCACCAAATTATACAAGATAAACACAATAACTGTAACTGAATGCTATTACATCATGTTGGTATAATTGCTTCGAGTGATTGTATGCAATGTCAAAGCAAGTACAGTGTGAGTATTTCTGTGCCTGTATTTGAATAATATATTAGCTCAGGAAGGAAGACCAATGCTCAAACATGTTGTTTTTATTGTCTCATCAAAAAAAAGTGGAATCAGTAAGGACTAACTGTATATTTCACTATACCATGTATACATAAAATATGAAAAGCCATGTGCTTACAATATGTTATCCAGCCTCCCAATGTGTCTCATTGTGGATGATTCATGAATTTACTCCTTGTTTGCTATATTCCCTAATGTATAGCACAAAGGAAAATTGAGACCATTTTTAAAACCAAAAGGAAAGCAATTGTGTTGCCCATAGGAATTAATTAGAGTTAGCTCTGCTTTAGAGCACTAGCACCTCAAAAATATCTGTTACTATAGGTAACCCTTTTCAGTCTTTGTGTTTTTATCAGCATTATTAATTAATAATAATAACAATAAGGGAAGCATAAAGAGCAGAGTTACTGTGAAGAAACCAAGAAAGACTGGGTCCTAGTGTGAAGAGTCCCCTTGTATTAGAAGGGGATTCTGCCAACGCTAACAGGTCTAGTCCAAGCAAACAATCTGCCCAACGCACCCCCCAGCCAATGCTTTTCTTATGCTAAACTCCCACAGGACCTCAACCAACACAGTCAGGATGCTGAATGTGAGGAGATTCCCTCTATGGACCATGAACCTAGCTGTTTAGCCCTGAGTACATCTGGGTTCTGAGCTTTTGTAAGCGGGTGATTTGAGCTGACTCACCTTCAGCTTGGGGACTCTTTTTCTTTGATCTCTATCTGATGGACAAGTAGGCATCAGGGGTCTAAAAGATCCATTATATCTCCATAAATAGAGCCTCTTAACACACCCCTGTAATGTCTTATCAGTAGCATACAGAGCTGAGACAAGCTGCAAGCAAATGGCATAGAAATAGAAAGTCAACTGAATGTTGGGCCAGCACAGCAGCTTGAAGGTTAGCACTTCTGTCTTGCAGCACTGGTGACCCTTAGTTAAAATCCCAGTCAGACCACTATCTGTGTAGAGTTTGCATGTTTTCGGTTTGCTTGTGAGGGTTTCCTTCCACACTCCAAAGACAATCTTTACATAGACCCCAGCATTTGTATATATGTATGTGGGATAGGGACCTTAAATTGTAAGCCCCTTGGGGGCAGGGACTGATGTGAATGTACAGTAAAGGACGTTTCTGATGAAGCCGGGGATTGGGCAATACACGTGAAGGGGGCGGTGCCTTTCTTGTCAATGACGTCACCAGGGACGTCTGTGAGTGCCAAACAGACAGCAAGCTGCTATCCCAAGTCTCTGTGGCTGGAGTGCTTTCTCGATACATGCTTGTTATTCTTGTATTAATGTGAGTGCTTTAACCCTTTATCTTTCTAAAAAAATATTTGCAGTATTACACTATATTAGTTCCTTTGATTTTATATGTACTACTTGGGCTATAGCCATTCATTTGTGCAGTGAGTGATCTGGATACGGGTGAAGGAGATTGGAATGCTGGTTTGATTTCTCCCTCAAAGGAGGCACTATTGACCTCAGAGTTTAGATGAGGTCCTTGATTAGAGGTGAGCAGTTTGGTGAATCACAGGGTTAAGAGTGTACACTACTTGGTTGATGCACAAAGTGTCACTATTTGAATCTAATGTTGAGAAGGGGATTTAAGCACAACGTATTTGCTGATTGGACTTTATATCTGATGAACATGCACTATTTATTTGTAATTTGTATTGAAGCACTATGGAATGAGCTGCTATATTTTCAAAGGACACTTTTGTTTTCTTGTTTGCCCACATGATTTGTGTTTTTGTTTATATGGTCATTTATATATCATTATTAAAAGTAGATAAGGGCAGCGCCTTCCATAATGGTGGTGCGTCAGTTATAGAGGCACTGCTCTGTGAGACCTCACTATCTGGGCTTCCTCTAAGTTCAGCAATGTGTTGGTCATTGTAGTAGTGCTGCACGTTTAGCCATGGCTTTTTGGCTACTACTGCACAAGCTCAGGGGCATGAGGGTTCATCCTATAACTGCTGTTGGTAGGCAGAACTTAAAGGAGTTGTAAACCCTCAGGGTTTTTCACCTTAATGCATTCTATGCATTAAGGTGAAAACCTTCTGTGGGGCTACAGCCCCCCTGAGCCCCCTTTTTACTTACCTGACCATGATCTTTCTACAGCTGGGAACGAGCACACCAGCACTAGCTGGTGTCTCATATCCTGATTGGATAGATTGATAGCAGAGTAGCCAGCGGCTCCCGCTGCTGTCAATCAAACCCAATGACGTGGCGCCGGGGGCGGGGCCGAGTCCTGCATTCTGTGTGAATGGACACTGATGCGGGACTCAGGAGCGCTTCTCCAACGTGGACATTCGATGCGGGGAGGAGCCACCAGCGCCACCGTGGGACCCCAGAACAGAAGGACCAGGGCCACTCTGTGCGAAACGAACTGCACAGTGGAGGTAAGTATGACATGTTTGTTATTTTTTGTTTTTTTTAAACGAGGATTTACAACCCCTTTAAGCAGCAGGAGAATGACGTCAGATCACTCCACTGCTCCTTTTGCTGTTCAATGAGGCTAAGGTTTCCTTGCAAAATCCCTGCCTGGAGTTACTTAGAAACACGTTGGGGTTTATTTATTACCTATTGTACATATGTGAGGGTACTTAAATGTGTAGAGTAATGATGAGGGTATACATACATGTGTCCTGGTGTGACTTTTCTATGTACAGTATGTTTTGTATATATACAGGCACCCCTTGAATGGCCTTGGTACTCCACTGATTATTATATACAAATATAACACACAACAAACATGTACAATCAGGACACATGTATGAATACCACTATCACTTTCTACAAGTTAGGTACCCTTACATATCATTTAGGGGGTGCCCACACAGACAGATTTTTTTTTTAAATTTCTGTGAGATGTTTGTTTACAAAGAAGTGTATTTATAAAAAAATTATGTTCATACTGTGAAACTGCATGTACATTTGTTATGAGTGAATGGGGGTAAAATAAATTGTTATTAGACTATTTTCTTTCCAGGTTGAATGTTATTAATTTATTAAAAATACAGTAGATTGCGCATATATGCCCTAACTTTGACAGGTACTCCCTGTCGAGCGCCAGATAGATGACTTTCTCTGTTTCTATGTTTGAAAATGTATGATGACAAGACATTGTTAATGGCGGATATTGTATTGTTTACTGTACTCAGGCGCTATGTACTCACACATCTGTCTGATGTACTTTCCCTAAACCTTGAACATTCAATAGACACATTGAAACGAAAAAATAGAGTGGTTTAAAAAAGTACTACAATACGGCCACGAGATGGAGCTTACAATTATAGTAAATTAGTATTTATCCTCTATGATCATCACCTCCATCTAGTGGCCATAATGCAGCATTTTCCTGATTCAATCTATTGTGTATGAATAATTATAAATGACATTCAACCTGGAAAAAATGGCCCAGTTTGTGTATGCTCTGATGTATTTGTTATTTATTACCCCCTTTTACAGTTACTGCAAAAATTTGAAAAGTTGATTGCTCTTACCCTTTATTCAAATGAAATCCTTTACCCCAGCCATGACCATCTTCCTCTGTGCTGTGACCCGCTCCTTAATGGTGCACAGTAACCTTATACTTCATCTCCTGTGACCACAGTTACGTCCCATTCTTGTGCCTTGCACTTCCCTCAGTCTCTGATCATCTTTTGCCTGTCAATTTTCCCTCTTTTCCTCCCTTCCCAAATCTTGGTCTAGTCACAATATACCGCCACTTTCTTTCCTTGCTGGTCAGCTACTTCTGTAACAATGTTGCATGCTGAGTTACAGCTTCTATCTCCTCACAACACCCTGTGATGCTCATTATCATTCTGCTTTTACTATAACCCTTGGGGCACCACCAGTTGCTGTTCTGCATCCTAATCTGCCAAGCTTTTGCCCTGCCTCTTCTCCCAGTACTGCATGATCAGCTCTTCCTCTGCCTCATATACCCCGACCTTCACAATCAGCTTAATTTAAAGTGGAGTTCCTTTCAAAAATTGAACTTCCGCTTTTCGGACCCCCCCCCCCCCTCCGGTGTCACTTTTGGCACCTTTCAGGGGGGAGAAGATACCTGTCTAATACAGGTATTTGCTCCCACTTCCGTGAAAAGATCACCGCAGTATCCGCGGCGATCTACTACATGCCCCTCCTCTGTCCCCCCGCTGTCTTCTGGGAGACACACAGGTCCCAGATGACAGCAGGGACCACTCAGAACGCGCAGCACAACTCACACATGCGCAGTAGGGAAACAGGCTGTGAAGCTGCAAGGCTTCACTTCCTGATTCCCTTACTGAAGATGCCTGCACCCGGGAGCCGAGGGACAGGTCGGCTCCGGGTGAGTACATCGCGGGTGCCCTGGACAGGTAAGTGTCCTGATTTTAAAAGTCAGCAGCTGTAGTATTTGTAGCTGCTGACTTTTATTTTTTTTTTTTTTCGGTGGAACTCCGCTTTAACTGCTATTTCCCAAGCATTTTGCCAACATTTCAAACTATTTTATTATGGTTGGAAACACTTTTAGTGCTAATGGACATTTTGTGTGAGCTATATAAGAGCTGTCTTTTGGCACACGGCACCAATTGTTTTTTAGACTTCTATTCATTAGCTGACATTTTGCTACCTGTTTAGTTGTTTTGAGTCAACATTGTGCTTAGTATACAGAGAAGTTATTAGTGAAAGCATACTTCAGTTTTGACAGCTCATTCATTTCAATGGAATGCCAAACGCATGTGGACACGCTAAAAGTAGTGCAGGCGCTACTTTTACAAATTATGCCATGTGGCTTGATGGCCACAAATGCGGTTCCCATGTGGTGCCTTCCCGTGTGGTATGAGAAATGCACACAGAAAAGCACTTTCCCGCACCACATTCTGGTGGTGTCCTGCTAAAGGTACAGACCAACTTTGCTGCATTGAGGGGCCAATAGATGGGGCCATGTATTGTAAAATCTTGGATGAGAACCTTTTTCCTTCAGCCAGAACACTGAAGATGGGTCGTGGATGGGTCTTTCAGCATGACAAAGACCTAAAACATACCACAAAGGCAACAAAGGAGTGATTTAAGAAGAAGCACATTAAGGTCATGGAGTAGCCTAGCCGGTCTCCAAACCTTAATCCTATAGAAAATTTATGGAGAGAGCTGAAACTTCAAGTTGCCATGGGACAGTCAAGAACTCTTAAGGATTTAGAGAAGATCTGTAAAAAAGAGTGGACCAAAATCCCTCCTGAGATATGTGCAAACCTGGTCACTAACTACAAGAAATGTCTTACCTCTGTGCTTGCCAACAAGGGTTTCTCCACCAAGTACTAACTCATGTTTTGCTTGGGGATAAAATACTTATTTTGATCACTGAACTGCAACTCAATTTATAACATTTGTATCATGTGTTTTCTGTATTTTTGTTTGATATTCTGTCTCTATCATTTAAAATACACCTATGATAACAAATGATATACCCTTAATTTCTTTGTAAGTGGGCAAACTTACAAAATCTGCAGGGGATCAAATAATAATTTTCCCCACTGTAGGTGTCTAAATCCCTTGGTGTCCTGCTATGAATTTATCAGCAAGATTTCCTAGTCATGAGCAGGGTCGCTGATAAGGCAGTACAGCCAGCCCTCCTGTACTGGGCCTGGGCACAATCAGTTCAAAAGGGGGCCCAGGCACCTGCTGAGCAGGAGGGCTGGCTGTACTGTCTTATTGCAGACCCAGAACCTCTTCTGCCTCCAACTGCAGCACAGCCAGCTTCTCTTCCTTCCTCTGGCTGCACTGCAGGGGGATTGGTCCTAGCACATGCGCCCCTTCCATCTGTTGTCCAGGCCCCCTCTTTGCTCTTCTTTCCTGCAGCACTTTTGTCCTCCCTCCTCTCCTCTCTCGTCGGCAGCTACTGCAGGCACAAAGGGAGATGTTTCAGGATTAAGAGCGAGGGAAGGGGCCGGTAAATATCTAATTTACTGGCCCCTTCCTTTCCTGAATGAACATAGTGAGCGATCGGTACAATCACTCCTGTGCCCATTCATCACTGAAGCATAGTAAACTGTGCTTACTATGCTTCAGTTTGTGAATGAGCAGGAAGCCTCAGAGCGTTTCCTATTCATTAATCTGTGCTGCTGAGGCTGCAAAGAAAGGAACTGATAAATCTATGTGCTAAGTTACTTTCGGCTGGGAACGGGGGCCCTGTCAGGTAGGCTGTATGGGGCCCCGTGATTTCTAACAGCAGCCCTGGTCATGAGCCTTCCCTTGCCCCTCCTAAGCGTCTCTATTTTCCTATTAGCCTTCTGTGTTTAAAAGGGACAGCATTGCTCTCAGCGGCTCCTGGATCTAACAGATCCCTGCATGAACTCCTGACAGGGACAGATCTCCACAGAGAGAATGATCTTCCTGCAAGTCGAGGCAGAGCCGCCTACACAGGGAGGTACTAGAGCCAGGCCAAGTAGGAGAGATGCAAAGAAACCTTGGGGGGGGGGGTTGAATTGAGTTTGAACACTGTGCATTATGCATAGCACACCCCTAAACCCTGCATTCTCTACACTGTGCACCCCTGAACGTAGCGCAGCTCTGAACCCTGCACTCTGTATATAGCACTTCCTTAAACCCTGTACTCTGTAGGTAGCACACCCCTGCACTCTGTACGTAGCGTACTCCTGAACTCTGCAAACTGTGCATAGGGCACCCCTGAATTTTGCACTTCGTACGTAACGCACTATTGAACTCCTCACTCTGTATGTAGTGCAACCGGCCCTTTGAGGGCAACCATACTGCTGATGCGGCCTGCAATGAAATTGAGTTTGACACCCTTGGTGTAGAACAAGCTTTTCAAATCTTCACATTTTTCAGACACTTTAAGGCCTCAATCACTATTGCTTCAAAATGTGGCCTTTGACCTGTGTTTTTGAAGCACTCTGAATGCCAATCAAAGCAGCAATCACTAAATAAAATGGTTGCCTTGCAGTCCCATACACACTGTTGAGTTTGCACAGCTTCAGAAATGATACCCCGTGTCGCTTTCTTGGTGCTTCACTGCAATGCCTCCATAGATCTATCACAGCACTCCCTAACTGCAGCTGCAACAGTAGAGGGACAATTCAGAGTTAGCTTCGCTTTGTATTTCATGCATTGAAAAAAAAAGAAAACCAACGCACGCACAGGGAGTTTGGCAAGCTTCATAAGCTTAAAAAAGCATCACAAAAGCATAAAAAAACACATCACAATGCATGTTAAAGTGGTAGGTGTTTTAATGTGTGTTACTAATCACTAATCAGTAGCGCATGCAGTACTTTTGTGCGATCAGCCCATTCAAATGATTGGGCTGATAATTACCCTGCAGGGGAACACACAGGAATGCTGGTGTGAACCAGCCCTAAGAGTTATTTTTATAATTTATAGGTCTGAAAAATCAGTTGGGAACACAGTCACTGCTAAAGTACAGAGTGTTGTAAATCCCTTTGTGTCTATTACTCTATCCAGTACAATTAGATTTTAGCTTAATTTTATTATTTTGTGGGAATAACTTACTTCTAGTACTGCTTATATTAGGACATCGTTTGAAGGATAATTTCAACTATTTATGTTCCACTAGGATTTCATCTTAGATTTTTTTGGCTTTAAAAGTCGATTTCTTTTCTTTTTAATAAATTGTTATTACAAGACAGTAATGTAGCTTAAAAAAATTAATGCAGAACACTGATAAAGTGCCTGAAAAGATGACATGCACAAAAATGGAAAAATGGAGAATAGAACATAGACAAATAGGATGTTCAAAGTAAAAGGTCATGAATCGTGGCATTGGTGAACAAAAAGCATATACTGTATACTTCACCTGAAACCTTGTGCCCTGGGAGAACCAAAACCTAGTGAGTTTAGTTATTCAAACCTCAACTTTAGCTCTTGCAGGCCCCCCCTCTTCTCTTCACTATGGTGTAATGGACAACACTAATTAACCAGTAGTAATGGGCATGGCTTTTTTTCAGGGGGAACTTGGTGGAACTCAGTTCCACCACCTCTGGCTCAGACCCTTTGGTGCCTGCTCACCACAATCACTTGTAAACACAGAAGTCTGGTTTCTGTGTTTACAAGAGACAGCTCTACACTCTGTATGTAATGCAATCTTGGTATTTAATGCCCCTTTAAGACCCTCCTACTGTTTTTGTGAAATTTGACTGAACACACCCACTTTTTGATGTGATTTGCAGGGTCTGTGTAAGGGGAGGGGTTTTGTGGGGCCGTGGTTAAGTTCCAGCACCTATTGTTTAAGAAAAAAAAGCCCTGGTAATGGGGTTCCTATTTATTTTCCTCTCTATCAAAAACTTAAAATGAAAAGTTTTGGCTGAACACACACTTCAATATAAATAACAAATATACTTGAAATATCTATCAAGTGGAAACAATACGCTTAATAAAAAATGATTTACCGTATATACTCGAGTATAAGTCGAATTTTTCAGCACATTTTTTTGTGCTGAAAGTGTCCCCCTCGACTTATACTGGAGTCAAGCACTTTTCTGCAGCAAAAAATGTCATTTTCCGAACTTTGGGGCCCTGTATCTCAGGGCCACTTGATGCTAGGAAACCCCAAATTTGGTGTGCAAACCCAGTGGAACTGGTATCATAACATATCCAAAGCTGGGGTTCCTAGCACTAAGTGGCCCTGAGATACAGGGCCCCAAACCTGGTTCAGAAAATGTCATTCTCTGCTGCAGAAAAGTGCTTGACATTTTCTGAACCGAATTTGGGGCCCCATATCTCAGGGCCACTTGGTGCTAGGAACCCCATATTTGGTATGCAAACCCACTGGAACTGGTACCATAACATATCCAAAGCTGGGGTTCCTAGCACTAAGTGGCCCTGAGATACGGGGCTCCAAAACCGGTTCGGAAAATGTCATTCTCTGCTGCAGAAAAGTGCTTGACATTTTCTGAACTGATATTTGGGGCCCTGTATCTCGGGGTCACTTGGTGCTAGAAACCCCAGCTTTGGAAATTTTATGCTGCTAGTTCCACTGGGTTTGCACACCAAATTTGGGGTTCTAAGCACTAAGTGGCCCCGAGATACGGGGCCCCAAATTCGGTCAACTGTGTCCATCTGCAGCAATGTCATTTCGGGACCCTTTGGGTTCAGAGACCCCAAATTTTTGCTGCAGCTAGGGGGCATCTAGGAACCCTTAACTACCGAGTTTGAAGTTCGGGGGACCTATGGCTGCAAATGGGCACAGTGAGGCATGCAAATGGGCATTGTTGACCCTCTTTTCCACCTACAGTAGCTGTGCATTTCTCACCCTCGTCTTATACTCGGGTCAATAGGTTTTTCCCATTTTTTTTGTGGTAAATTAGGGCCTCGACTTATACTCGGAACGACTTATACTCGAGTATATACGGTAGTTTGTTTGCTCTTCTGCATTTGTTTTTACGGTAGTAAGATTGCTTGCACAATATTTATATTGTGGTTTTTTTTTTACACATTTTAATACAATTTAATATTTGTAGGTTATATTTTTATTGTGCCAGGCAGGGGTGCCCCTTGTCCCCCCTACATTTCGTGCTAGTGATAGAGGATCTGCTGCAATGGCTAAGGGACAATCTGAATATTCTTCGGATAACCGTTGGCTCAACTGAACATACATTATCTGCTTACACAGACAATATTCTTTCTGATTTCACTAAACCTTTGCTTTCCATCCCAAACTTAAAGCAGTGATAAACATAAAACCAAAAATGTCATATATTGCAACTTACCAATCATTAAATGTGGTGGCTGCGTTCGTTTTCTTTTTTTTTTTGGCTTTGTCCCCTCTGCTCTCGCCTGGTGATCTGACCAGTAACACACTTCCTGTATTAGAGTGCCACCACTCTAAATAAGCCCCTGGGGTAACCCTGGATTGCCTTGAGGTTTCTTCAGGGGTACTTTGTCAAAATGCCTAAAAATTGTTAAAAAATTGGATACAATCCAGCAGGTGGATCAAGCCTGCTTTTTAGCTACACAAAGCCTTTCTAGACACTGGCATCCTAACAACCAATGACATCAGTTCATAAGGAGGATGGCTGTTGCCTCCACAGCAACCTTGTTTAACCCTTTTATGCCCCTCAGCACTTGGTTAATAGAGAGAAAATGAGGGAGAAGAGAAACATTGGAATACTAGTCAGTACCAGTGTGCAAAAGTGTATTTGCTTGGGAAGAAAAAAATCATCTATACCACTGGGTGTCCTTTGTGTGAATGCTGCATTATATGAAAGGTTTTAGAATAATTTTTACGTTTTAGAATGGGGTGCCTCGAGTCTGTCCATAATTTTAAAGGGTGCTTCCACTGAAAAATGGTTGAGAAACACTGCTCTAAATGGAGGAGCATAGGGGGCACTTTTGGACAGCACATTGTCAGTCTGTGGGTAGGGGAGTCTTAAATGTACTAGCAGATTTAGATACTCTAACAAACTGAAGCCAAACTCCAGTTCACACTTTATAAGCAGTTACAACAAATTTTTTTTTTTTTTTTGGATAAAGGTTTTGAATAAATAAAAAAAAGCTGATCATTGTAAGCACCCCTGCCAGTGTTAAATGGTTGTCCCATCCCTGTAACTGATAAATTTTGCTGGAGAGCTCGTTCTTTTGAAAAACAACAGACTTAGTGGCTTGATCCTCCTAGGAGAAAACAAAAAAAGAAAGCCTAAAAAGGAAAACCAATGCAGCCTAATGCCGCGTACACATCGTATTTTCCGACAACAAATGTTGGATGTGAGCTTGTTGGCGGAAAGTCCGACTGTGTGTATGCTCCATCGGACATTTGTTGTCAGACTTTCCGCCAACAAATGTTGGCTAGCAGGTTCTCAAATTTTCCGCCAACAAATGTTTGTTGTTGGACTTTCCGATCGTGTGTACACAAGTCAGACGCACAAAAGACCACGTATGCTCGGAATCAAGTACAAGCCGGAAGCGCTCGATCTTGTAAAACTAGCGTTCGTAATGGAGATATCACGTATGTCTTGTACGTCACTAAGTTCGTAATTGTTGGTCAACATTTGTGTGACCGTGTGTATGCAAGACAAGTTGGAGCCAACATCCTTTAAACAAAAATCCACGGTTTTGTTGTCGGAAAGTCCAATTGTGTGTATGGGGCATTAGAATTGGTAAGCTGCGATATAATAAATATTTACTTTTGGGTTTACTATTGCTTTATTGTCCGATTTACAGCTTTTTGGAGAATTGTTGAATTTTAAAACAAATTTGAATAAGTCAGAGAATTTGTTACTTAATCTTCCATATCGGTTAAAGGAGAAGTCCAGCCTGAGCTGGAGCTTCATTCTCCAAAACGAATTGCACTCCTGTGATCCGTTTTCAGCAGAGAGTGGGCTGAAGTCCGCTCTCTGCTGACGTCACTGGAATCAGTCCAATCACACTCCTAAACCTTGTGGACAGCCTTCCCAGAAGAGTTGAAGCTGTTATAGCTGCAAAGGGTGGGTGAACTTAATATTGAACCCTATGGATTAAGACTGGGATGGCATTAAAGTTCATGTGCGTGTAAAGGCAAGCGTCCCAATGCTTTTGGTAATATTGTGTGCTTACTATAAGGCTATGACCTCATAGCCTGTCACCAGAATTCTGAGGTGGCAACATCATGTACATCAAAAACTGTGGGTAATGCTGGAAAAAAGTATTGCAGGAGGAAATCCAGCCCACGCTCCCTGTATCCCGCAAATATATTGAGGTCTTTCAGGCTTTGTTTCGTTCCTCACAGCTTCATGACCATAGGACAGTGTGAATAAAACTGGGCTGTTAGCCCCTTATTTTTCCCCCCTTATGCCGCGTACACACGGTCGGACTTTTAGTCTACAAAAGTCCGACAGCCCGTCCGACAGACTTTCGGCGGACTTGCGGCAGACTTTCTTACGAACGGACTTGCCTACATACGATCACACAAAAGTCCGACGGATTCGTACGTGATGACGTACACCGGACTAAAATAAGGAAGTTGATAGCCAGTAGCCGATAGCTGCCCTAGCGTTGGTTTTTGTCCGTCGGACTAGCATACAGACGAGCGGATTTCTGGGTCCGGCGTAGTTACGACGTAAAGATTTGAAGCATGTTTCAAATCTAAAGTCCGTCAGATTTGAGGCTGGAAAAGTCCGCTGAAAGTCCGGGGAAGCCCACACACGATCGGATTGTCAGCCAGCTTTAGTCCGTCGGCGTCCATCGGACTTTTGTAGACGACAAGCTCGACCGTGTGTACGTGGCATTAGAGGTCTTTCTTTGGTTACCCCCAGATTAATTTTTATCCTTTTTCAACACTTGGGCAATGGATGGTGACACAAGTTGCCTCTAATTTTTGGTGGATGGCAATTGCACCCCCTAGCTGAGCTTGGAGAACTTTGTGGTCTGTTTCAATTTGATTCTTGGAGACACAGACAACTGAATCATTTTGTAAATACTGCTTTGCATGGAATTAAGAGGAGTGACTGCCTGACCACTTTTAAATCTTTATGTCTCAAATTGTTGCCATTGAGGGGATTGCTTTCAATAACTCATGAGTCTCCTACTGATCCCCACACTGAGAATGGGAAACTGAGATAAAATCTTCTTTTTCTGAATCGCAGAAACACGATTTTCAATTTTACCATTAAATGAAAACTAAAAGAAACAACGACTACCCATGTAGTTATATTTGGTACGCTGCCCCCCGCCCCCTTTTCTTTAGATCTCCCCTTCTATGGTAGTTGCCATCTGGGGCTTTTTCCTCTCATTAGTGATCTACTTAGGATAACACCCTGGTGGGAATATTTTGGAACATGGCGCTGTTCACACAATGATTATCATGCTTTTTGTTTAGATGATTTTTCAAATTGTACTATATATCGCTGGCTCCCGAGGAAGTGGATGATGTCCATGAAACGCGTCAGACCATTGGAAATTTACATTTTGCAAGATGAATGTACTATTTTGAGTAGTAAAATATTTTAATGACTGTATTTTGATATTCTATGATATTATGTACATTATATGAAAAAATATATACATATTTTTTAAAGTTTCTAAGAAGATTTTATGTAAACATGATATGGCCCCAAAGTCCCAACAGTATTTTTTAATTTGTTTTTTCACTATTGGTCTTAATTATTTATATATCACATCCAATATACAGTATCAGCCACTTTCCTGTGCTAAGTAATTCCTTCCCTGTTGAGCAAATGTCAGCTTTTGTACAGGGATACCCCAGTTCACGCAAATAAAGGTCTCCGTCATTAGCCATATCAGGCTGGTCATTTGCTGCATAGTTTTTGATAGCAGTGTGATCAACTTCAGCATGATAAGCAATATTCACGTAGTACAGAGTTTATATGATCAATAACAAGCATGTGCTCACTGTACTGACAGCAGACATTTTTATATATGCTTAAAATTTACTGCATAACATTAGATATCTCACTTCCCCAACAGAACAGGGCATGATCCTTTCACTAAAAAAAAAAAAAAAAAAAAGAAGCATATTGGATATATGATCATCATAAAGTTTTTTTTGAGAAATTCTTAAAAATTTTTGCATCTGGTGTCCTTTGAGTGTGTGCTATCTAAAGAAAGCAAGGACAAGTACTTCAAGTACTTAGCATGTCAGATGATTACAGCGGAATACATTGATTATATCACTAAATTGCTTTACTTTTAGTGTTAAAACAATGTGAAATTGAAGTCATGGCTGGACAGTGATCAAAAGACTGCAATTGGCTTGACAGGCAAACACTGTGTACTGTACTTTAAGACCACCACAGAACCACAAATTGGCTGATACTGATAACAGAAATACATTTTCTACAGACAAAAATGATGAGTAGGCATTTTAGACAAACAAAATGGTTATTAGATTTAGACAAGTGTGAACAAATATGGTTTTAAGATTAGTAAAATTTGTACTTTCTGTAATCACAGAGGCGCAGTACGTCATCCATTTATCTGATTTTCAGTGACAGCCAACACGCTGATGTGCTTTTATATTTATATTTATTTATTATATTATATTTATAATATAATATATTATAATATATAATTTAATTTATAATACATATTTATATTTATATTATATTTATTTATATGTGTTTTAATAAACAAAGTTTATTTAAAGTTTCACAAAACAAACATATTGTACCAGGTTACAGATACATACAGACAGTGATTGGATTTGTGCTTATATAACATTGCAGGTGTAGTTTTATTAACAGCAAAAGTATCAAAAATTCAACTGTTTAAATTAAAGTTGCTAGTGGTAGGTCCAAAGGAGGACCTACGGTAATTATTTTGGTAAAATAATTAACATATATTTTATATATTGATAGTCGTGATTTATCCACTGTATTAAAGTTGTAACAACTAGGTTACAAAAGACCCAGCTACTTCAGGCCTAGTCAGTTCAACGATGTACCTGCATATTCAACACTTTCTTAAGTATGTATTGCTGAAGACCAGCCTGGCCCCTACTGACTTCCACACCTTCAGTGGCAGCTTCCGTGACTAATAGGAGGATACATGAGGGATGGGGGAAGAATTCAGTAAAGCAAAAAATATCAATTAAAAGTTACTTCTAAGCAGCGCTGGCTGTGACGTGTGAATAACAAAACAACGTTCGTGCCTTGGTAAATCACAAAATTACCAAACAATAAATACTCAGTTCTGCTTCTAAAGACGTCACTGTTTTGATGACTAAACGTGTTAGGTAGCTGTTCCCGTTCATCACTTCCGGCCTCGTGAGTGGTGCGCACGCCAAGCTCCAGGCCCTATCCATCTTTGGATTGTGATAGCAAGCCGTTTGCACTTTGTGCACTGGTCCAAATCATTGTCCAAATCAAATCTTTGGTGGCGGGAGGATTATGGTGTGAGGTTGTTTTTCAGTGGTTGGGCTTGGCCTCTTAGTTCCAGTAAAGGGAAATCTTAAGGCGTCAGCATACCAAGATATTTTGGACAATTTCATTCTCCCAACTATGTGGGAACAGTTTGGGGATGACCCCTTCCTATTCCAACATGACTGCGTACCAGTGCACAAAGCAAGGTTCATAAATACATGGATGAGTGAGTTTGGGGTGGAGGAACTTGACTGGTCTGCACAGAGTACTGACCTCAACCCAATAGAATACCTTTGGGATGAATTAGAACGGGGACTGCGAGCCAGGCCTTCTCGTCCAACATCAATGCCTGACAAATGCACTTCTGGAAGAATGATCACACATTCCCATAGACACACTCCTAAACCTTGTGGACAGACTTCCCAGAAGAGTTGAAGCTGTTATAGCTGCAAAGAGTAGGCCAACCCAATATTGAACCCTACAGACTAAAAATGGGATGCCATTAAAGTTACTGTGCGTGTAAAGGCAGGTGTCCCAATACTTTTGGTAATATAGTGTATGTACAAGCATCTGTAGGTGTTTGCACTGTATGCATCTATGTAGTTAGCATTTTGACTTTTGATTAGTAATTCAGCACATCTTGGTCTTTTATTTAAAAAAAGTTTGGCAGTATATAGTACATGTGTTTTGCAATAAAAAACAAAGGGGTTGATTTACTAAAGGCAAATAGGCTGTGCCCTTTGCAAAGTGCATTTGCACGCCGCAAGGGCATTTGTTCCCCATCTTAGTAAATTAACAGAGTTCCATCAGCCAATCATGTGCAAGCAAAAATTCTGTTTTTTAATTTTACTTGCATTTGATTGGGTATTCTTTGCAAAGTGAAGCTTTACCTCAATTACTAAGCTCTGGAGCAACTGCACTTGCCAAGTGCACAGTCTATTTGCCTTTGGTAAATCAACCCCACACTGTACTGTTGGGCAGGCCGGGAGTAAGTCTTTGATCACTCTCCCAATATGATTGCCACTGATTTAGAACTGATTGAGTTCTGAAGATTGAGGTACAGTCTTTACTCCGGTTATGAGTAGGTTGATGTTTTAGTTTGGTTGCTGTTTTGGTACAGCCTAATTTCCCAAACGTGACACTTCTTGGTTCGCTAAAACATGCACAGGTAAACCTAAATGCATGTGTACATGAGTAAAGGCAGAATGGAGGAGGATTACTACTATCAGGAGGAAATCAGCAAAAGGGACACAAACTGTAGGTTGTCCCTATAGGGGAGATTTATTAAAACTGGTGCACACAGAATCTGGTGCAGCTGTGCATGGTAGCCAATCAGCATCTAGGTTTTATTGCCAAAGCTTAATTGAACAAGCTGACGTTAGAAGCTGATTGGTTACTCTGCACAACTGCACCAGATTCTGTGTGCTCCAGTTTTAGTAAATCTATCCCATTGTCCCTTGTGCTGTTCTTTCTGTTTTTGATTTTGGCTTTAAAAAGCTACCACAAATAAGACCTTAGCAAAACTTTTACACATCAAAACAAATCTCTCTCCTAATATATCAAAAACAAATTTTCAGTTTAAAATATAGTGCAGCTAATCTTCAATACCACAAAAACTATTCCAAATCAAACTGATCTGTAATGTGAGTTTTGGCCACTGGCAATGTGGAGCATCTAAATACAATACTAAAAGTATTGTATTGCTGTGCTTTTATGGATTTCTTTTTTCAGCCTATTGTGTTTAACTGTACTCATTTTCACAAGCTGCTTATGGGTACACGCTGTTGTATTAGTTTGCTGTCTCATTTAAGAATTGAATGCCCTATTCTCTGTAAGTCAGAAATGAAGAGTACTTAAGGTTCTTAATAAAATTCAACAAAATAAGGAGTTGATGCCTATAGCAGGCATTCAGAATGATTACATATTTTTTTCATACTGTTTTCCACTTTTTATGAGTTAGACACCTGGGGGTTGATTTACTAAAGGCAGATAGGCTGTTCACTTTAAAAGGTAACTGTCCCTTGGCTTAGTGAATGGGGGGGATGTGCTGCTAACTTCCATCCTCTAGTCATACGCAACCAAAAATACTATATATTTCTGCATATGATTGGTTGTTCATTGCAATGTGAATTTTCACCACACTCTCTAAGCTAAGAAAAATTCCTATGCAAAGTGAACAACTTATTTGCTTTTAGTAAATCAACCCTTTAGTGTCATTATTGTCAGACAAAAAGAGAAGAAGAAAGCGCCACTAAGTGTAATAGATTATAAGCAGTTTAACCTCCCTGGTGACATTCTTGAGTGTGGCTCAGGGTGAATTTTCACTACCAAAAACGGTAACCCCGATCACACTCAGGATTGCATCGCAGGATCCAGGCAAAGTTACTTACCTTGTCCCCAGGATCCTGCGATGTCCTCCTGCTGTGTCCTCCTCCTGATGTACTATGTGCCAGGCTCCATTCCCTGCGAGCATCGTGACGGATGGAGGCGGAGCCCGGGGGCAAATTCAAAAAGTGCAAAATACAGAACACATACAGTACGCTGTAATCTTACAGATTACATTAATATATTAAACCATTTCACATCCCTTTTGTCCCTAGTGCTTTGTCCAGTGCCCTGCATGCACTTTTATATTATATATACTGTTCTTTTTGCCTGGAAACTTGAGATTGTCCATACGTCCCTTTACTAGAACACTTGCAGAATTGAGCGATAATGATTTGTGGGGAAACTCAAAAAATTGACGACAGCGACAATTTTTGATTTGATTACATTATTGAATACATTTTATTATCATTATATTATTATTTTTGATAATTATTTATAGTTATTTATGATATTATAATTTATGATTTTGTGTTTCAAACTTTATTATACCTGGGCTGTCTACTAGACTCTTGTTTGGACAGATTTAAGTGAGTTATTCCTAAGAATTACAGGTCTACAATAGAAAAAGTACCAAATTTCTATGTAAATTAATTGTACCGCTTTGAGATGCAAAAATCTGACATAATCATACCACCAGGGAGGTTAAACACACTGCTCGATTACTTCTGCTATACTTCCTGGACAGACTTTAGGTCATGACACAGGAAGGAGTTGACCAGCTGAGGGTAGATGATGCAGGGTGTGTTCTAATGAGATCAGCTGGTCAACTCCTTCCTGTGTCATGACCTAAAGTCTGTCCAGGAAGTATGGCAGAAGTAATTGAGCAGTGTTTTGAACAGCTACGAAGAGAGAGAGGTAAGCATGTGCAGAATTAATGTAAAGCTGTTTTATTTTTGAAAAAAAAGTACATTAATGCTATATTGGTACATAGGGGAGCTGGAATTTAGAATAAAAGGAAGGTGAACAAAGGTGAACTTAGCCTTTAATGCATTCTATGCATTAAGGTAAAAAACTTTATGGGTGCAGCTCTCACTCCAGCGATTTGCATGAGAGCAGCAGCTCTAGCAGGTCTCTCCCTCTTCATTCGCTCACACAGTAGTGGGAACCATTGGCTCCTGCTATTGTCAATCACAGCCAGTGAGCCAATGAGGAGAGAGTGGGGGACAGGGCCAAGCAATAGAAATGTCCATTCACAGGAGCCAACAATGTGCATTCACAGGAGCGAAGCTCGCTCACGTGCCCCCATGGGAAGAGGCTTGCAATTGTGGGCACTAGGCAGGAAGGAAGAGCCAGAACTGCTGGCGGGGAACCCAAAAAGAAGAGGTTTGGGGCTGGTCTGTGCATTGGGTAGGTAAGCATAATATATTTGTTATTTAAAAAAAAAATTACAACCATTAGAATCACTTTATTCATCCCTTCCCCTGTCACTAGCCTGCAGCTAAGGACCACTGCATCAAGATAGGTGCTTTTTAACCACTTGCGGACCGCCCGCCATCGTTATACATCGGTACTTTGAAGAGGGGAGTCCGCTTTCAGATAAAAGTGTTCTATGCGGCGGATTCGCCGCAAGATCACTTTTATCGGTGGCGGGAGAGGGCCCTGCCCTCCCGCCGCGCTCTGGTGCCCTCCGCCGCTTCCCGGGGCCGTCGGTAGCGGCGGAGGCAATCGGGGACACGCTCTGCTGAGCCAGTCTGAAAGCCCTGCAATTAACAAAGTTCACACTCCCAGTTTTTGCTATGAGATAGCAAAATAAATTCTGACTAGTTTTCAATATTTACCATACTTTGCTTTCTGCCCTACCAAGACAACACAACCCAAAACTCCTGTTTTAATTTTGGGTGCGCATGCTTCTGACAGGCAACCACAATGATTTTCAAGAAAAAGCTACTTTTGTCCTGTTTTATCTTCAGTTCAACCATACCTCAATAAGACATGATGCGTTAAAAAAATTGCAGCACATTGCAAAGCAAGTCGAATGCAGCCTTTGAACTGCCATGTGTTCAACCCAAAAAAGTCAAAGGGATTTTGATTACCCGTGTTTGATTAGCCTTCGAAATGCACATCAAACACAGGAAAACAATGCCCGTCAATATAAGCCCTAAGGCAGGCCATACAAGGAGCTAATTTCTTTCCTGCGACCATGGGTTGCTGGAAAGGAATTCACTCCATTTCCCCATCAATACAGACAATGTTGATGCGGGAATCCCTCCTGCCAGGTTATTGTCTAGCGATAATTGCAGGTAAAACCCGGCATGCTGGTTGTACCTAAGTTGATTGATCGATCAGCTTGGTACATTCAGCCTGCCAATACACAGTTTGAATCTCAGCTGGTTGCTGCTGAACCTGCCGAGATTCGAACCATGTATGGCCTGTCCAAGTTTGAACTACCCATTGGCTTATTATCTCTATCAACTGCAACAATGGCAACATTAGCCTTTAGTAGCTTGTGTTCCACACCCCCTTCCAAAAAGGGTTACTGGCAGTTGGTTCCCCAATTATGTTTTGTGCAGAATCCTGCAGATGAAGGGAAAGTGACATCCTCATTTGGCTTTGTAGTAATTGTGTCAAACTAGGTTCTAATGTAAGTGAGATTTGATCACTGCAATCTTAAGATATCGGAAGGAAATATAAGACTGAAATTGCCAGAAACAATAGAAAACTGGAATGTCAGTTTGGGGGAGATGAGATCTGTCTTTCCAGTGTTATGAAGCCCGCACACCACTGACTTAACATACATGATGCTGTAAAAAGTTAGGCTCATTGCTGTTATTTGAAAAGTTTTGGCAGAAGACAGCATTACTTGTTCAGTAGGATCTGAGGAAGTTTATACTATGTACTCTTTTATTGTCTGTAGGATACACAAGGGAGAGTAGAATGGCTGGGGCTTTCATGTTGTGTTTTTACAGCATCAAACAATGTTTGTATAGTTTAAAAATACTTACAGCTACAATAACAGTGCTGTTGCAATATCGGGGGACCATAGATGTTCGGTGCACACAACTTTTTTTGGAAGTGCTTTGGAATTTTTGTAGAATGTACATGCTGCCTGTAGATGAACATTTTGATTACTAACAGAGGTTTTCATATTAACAAGTATTTTTTATGCATGAATGTTTATGTACATTTTTGACAATTTCGCTCTTTTATAATTTGCAGACAAACTTCAAATAATAAAATTATAGTGTAACAAGTTTTTGAGTGGAGAAGTGTTAGAGCCCACTCTCAGATTGTTATTGCTGTTTATGTTTGTTGATTCCCCTCCCTTCCTGTCCTGGTGACGACCCCAGGGGCGTCTCTACAACAGGAGCGCAGATAACAATAAAAAGGGGATTTAATTGCCCTCTGTGTCTCCATTGGATAGCTTTCTACTCACTTCTTGTTCCCTATGACTACACAGAAGTTAGGAGGAAATCTCTGTAAAAGTGACACAGATAGCAACAATGGTCAATCAAATCGTCATACATACCTGTTGCCCACAGTTCAAAGCCAATCAAAGCCTGTTGCCCGCCCTTCAAAGCCTGTTGCCTGCCCTTCAAAGCCAATCAAAGCCTGTTGCCCGCCCTTCAAAGCCTGTTGCCCGCCCTTCAAAGCCAATCAAAGCCTGTTGCCCGCCCTTCAAAGCCTGTTGCCCGCCCTTCAAAGCCAATCAAAGCCTGTTGCCCGCCCTTCAAAGCCTATTGCCCGCCCTTCAAAGCCAATCAAAGCCTGTTGCCCGCCCGTCTAAATCATAAAAATAGTCTTGGCTATGTTACACGTTAAAGTGTTTTGGAGTCTCATTCACCATAAATAGATGTAACCTTGGTGTGAAAGTGCCTCTGGGGACTGAGTTGCAAGCACCAGTCAGCTACCTGCTCACTTGCAATGGCGAGACCCATGCAATGTGCCCATTGGCACCTTTCAGTGTCAATTGCTACCTCTTTACAGCAATACCAAGCACTCTGATAGATCAAAAACATTTCTCGCCAGCACACGTTCCTCTTTTCTGATACCAGGAAGGTGTGCTGGTAAAAGTGTTTCTGATCTATGAATAGATGGGCCCCTACAAGTATACACCCAGCCAATGCATTAGGTTTAAAGTGATACTAAAGTCTCTCTTTTTTTTTTGTGTTAAAAATAACAAACACGTCATACTTACCTGCTCTGTGAAGATCCTCCTCTTCTCAGGTCCCTCTTCGGCGCTCCTAGCTCCTCCATCCTGTTGAGTACCCCCACAGCAAGCAGCCAAGCTGAACTACAGCTTCCCTTGTCCATTGGGACATGGAGCTGCAGCCCGTCCCCTCTCTCTCCTCATTGGCTCACTGACTTTGATTGACACCAGTGGCTTAGAGCATTGAGTGGTGTGTTCTGGCAGGGGGCCATTCCCCTGCCAGAACACAATAGCTCTGCAGGTGAGATTTCTGTACTAACATTGGATTGTTAGTACAGCAGTTCCTCCTGAGCTCTTTCGTTTTTTTTTTTCATTCAATGAAAGAAAAAAAATTCTAGTGTGTACCAGGCTTTAGGGTTGATAGATAATATATTTGATCATTTTAAATTATCAAGATTTATTGTTAAAAGCAGCAATGAAACAGAATAATGTGTCTGAATAAGATTTTTTTTTTTTAATATCTTTTGGCATCCTTTGTTGCCTTTTGATGAAAATTATATGATTTATTAATTGTATAACCAAAATAGAGCAAATGGTTTCTGAAATATATGATTCTTTTATCCAACAATTTCATGTAGAAAGAATATATAACCCATATGAACATTAACTAAATAGTACCCTAGACACATTTAGTTTTTGGCTTTCATTTAACTATTTTGAGTATTTCTATTAAATGTTATACATGTTCTGCATCATTGTATATTCCTACATTAATGTACATCATCATGCAGAACTATTCCAACACAACAACAATGTACCTGCATATGGACCCTCTTCTCAATGCCACAAGATGGTGGTGGTATCCCCATTAAAACAGCGGGGTTTTCGGGGGACTGACCAGGAGTCAGTTGAATGCTATATGGATGAGTGAGTTATTCCTCAGTCACATACATGTGCTTTGTAAGAAGTTTCAATTTACACAGAAAAGTAAAACGTTGCTTTAAAGTAGTACAAAACCTTCCCTTTTTCACATTAAAGTATCCATATCCAACACGTAAATGTGCATCATACGTTTTTTTTTTTTGTGATGTAGGGTTTAACACAGGGGTGCCCAACTTTTTGAGGAGCAAGGGCCACTTTAGTGACTTGGTAACCGGTCACGGGCCACAGTGAGCGGAGCGGGCAGATGACAGATTTGTGTCCACTCTGCATATGCAGAGCAGACACGGACACAGCACACTCTATTCTATGGGCCCTCCGATCTAATCCGCCCAGACAGAAGGGGTGGATCCCTTTCTGTCTTTTTAAGTGAATCGGATTGGAGATAGGCAGGTGTAAATGGACACATCTGTTTACATCTGCCGCATTACAGAGGTGAATGGAGGGTCCGACTGGGTCCGCCTGAAAAATGGACAGGCGGACCCGATCTGACCGATCGTGTGAAAGGGGTCTAAGGCTGCTTTCACACTGATGCACTGCAGTTTACCTGCACATCAACTGACCCCAGTCTTCACTTCTTCCTCAGGATTACTGCAGGTATCGCTGGCTGCTGCTGTCTCCCAGGTGGGTATGGCTGGTGGCTGCTGCAGACTGTCCTCCAGGCGGGTATGGCTGGTGGCTGCTGCTGACTGTCCTCCAGGGCTGGTACTGCTGGTGGGCACTGCTGTCTGGTACTGCTGGTGCGTACTGCTGTCTGGTACTGCTGGTGTGTACTGCTGTCTGGTACTGCTGGTGCGTACTGCTGTCTGGTACTGCTGGCTGGTACTGTTGGCGGGTACTGCTGTCTGGTACTGCTGGTGTGTACTGCTGTCTGGTACTGCTGGCTGGTACTGCTGGAGGGTACTGCTCTCTGGTACTGCTGGTGCGTACTGCTGTCTGGTACTGCTGGTGCGTACTGCTGTCTGGTACTGCTGGTGCGTACTGCTGGCGGGTACTGCTGTCTGGTACTGCTGGTGCGTACTGCTGTCTGGTACTGCTGGCTGGTACTGCTGGAGGGTACTGCTGGCTGGTACTGCTGGCAAGTACTGCTGGTGGGTACTGCTGGTGAGTACTGCTGGTGAGTACTGCTGGCTGGTACTGCTGGTGGGTACTGTTGGCTGGTACTGCTGGTGGGTACTGCTGGCTGATACTCCTGGTTGGTACTGTTGGCGGGTACTACTGGCTGGTACTGCTGGCGGGTACTGTTGGTGGGTACTGCTGGCAGGTACTGCTGGTGGGTACTGTTGGTGGGTACTGCTGGCTGGTTCCTGACCCACCATCCCCGAGCATCAGTGTGATGGGAGCCGGCACTGGAGGAAGCATGCGGCTGCAGTAGAGAGCAGAGCTGATGCTTCCTGTATTGCTCCTGTCACAGGCAGAGTACATTTGGTATCACTCCGCCTGTGACAGGAGCCGGCGCTATACAGAAAGCATCAGCTCTGCTTTCTCTAGCTCCGGCTCCATTCTTCACACTAATGCTCGGGGATGGCGGGTCAGGAACCCGTGATTTGGGCTTGCTGACCCGTCATCCCAGAGCAGGAGGTTGGGCACCCCTGGTTTAACACTTTAAGTCCCTATTGAATGAACCAATTTATTTGAGATTAATAAGACAATACGTTCCATTTAACTGACAAAAAACAAATAATTTAACTGCTTCTACAAATGATGCTAATATAAAATTCTTGAACCAGACCTGATATCAATGTTTTTCAGAGCTCTCTATCTTCAAGTGACTCAATACATATTTTTGGGTGCTGGATGATTCTTAGGTCTAAACTGCATGGATGATTTTTTAATAGGTTAATCATGCTATTCAGGCTGATTCATATATGTGTTAATTGCATTTCACATGTGGTACGATGTGTTACGTTTGATATAAATATATATATTATATGAATACGAACAGGTGTGCATTGTGCCCTAAAGTCACCTGCAGTCAATTGCAAAAGTGTTGCAACTGATCTCTGACTGGTGAGACAAATAGTTTCTTGTGGTGTAAGCTGCATATAAATACACATGATTAAGATGTTTTCTGAGATTAATCACTGTTAGGCCTCATACACACTAAGGGCCAGTTCACACCACATTAAGTCCAGTGTGTTTTTTTTTCTGCTTCAATAACCCATTGAAAGTAGGTTACTGGTATATAGTTTTCAATGGCATAGATTACACCAATGCTTGCAGTTCCAGTGCTTTCCAGTTCTAGAAAAAAAAGTAGAACATGATGCATTTTTCCTGCACTGGACTGTATTGAAAAACTGTAAAACGCATCAAAAACACACGGAACGCATGTCCTTATTTAAGGTTAAGAGAAAAGGGGGGGGGGAACGGGACTGCATCAAAAATGCACCAAAAATGCATCAAAAACGCACTGGAAAGCATCAAAAACGTGTCAAAAAGCGCATGCAGAAAAGCATCTGGAATGCATCTGGACTGCGTTTCTATGCTGTGAACTGGCCCTGAACGTTTTTTTCTCCCTCTGATGCCAGGTAAAAAAAACGTGTCTAAGGCCACATTTCGTAATCCAGTTTAGGAGCATTTTAACGCATCAAGCACTTGGGCATTCATTCCATTGGTCAGATTCTGGTTTATACGAGTCAATAATTTTTTTACGCTGAATCACTCTTTTCCTGAACACACTGGCTCTGGGTTTTTTCCTACCTCTAAATGCCTGTAAACAGCTGTGCAGGCTAACATAGACTAACACAGAGGGGTGTTTAGAGGCAGTAAAAAAAATGTCAAACACCCTTGAAAGTAATGTTTTTGACTCCCATTGTGCATGAGGCCTTACATTCTACATTGTGGGTTACGTGCTGGGGATTAATTTGTTCATTTTTTCCAAAGATTGCATTGTTTACAGGTAATTATATTAGCTCATTTGGACATGTAGCTTAGGTCTCGAAAGCACTGGATCATGTTGTTAATGCTACATTTTTATCTGTCTGAGGAAACTTAAGCTGGCCATAGACAGCAGGAACCAGCCAATATTCGAACCATGCATGAGCATGCTGAATGTACCCAAGTAGATAGATCGATCTTGGATACAACCAGCCTGCCAGATTTTACAGGCAATTATTGCTAGCAACTATAACAGCTGCTAGCAATAATTACTGTGTTCTCCCGGCAGGGACGGCTATCCTTGCCCCCTTGCCAGGAGAACACAATGGCTCCGTAGGAGAGATTCCTCTATCAACACTGACCCATGGTTGCAGGAAAGTAAATCACTCCAATTATGGCCAGCTTTATGGTCAAACTGTTTTAGCCTGTAACTACAGCATACCTGCTATATATTTATGGGAATGTCTGTGTTTTGCCAAAGTAAAAAGGATGTGAAGTTTCTTACAGTTGTTTAGTAGATAAAGGCACTGACTGTCTATATGGGAGCTTCCTAAATATTTGCTTATAACCACATTTTAAAATCATCTGTTTAGAAGTTTGTCGTTCAAATTACAAAGGTCTTTTAGACAGGACCAGTCACTTGCTGTGCCTAGATATTACATACATTTTTGGGTTGTTTTATGACAGATGTAGTTTAATATCTAAGTATTGTCTATCCAAGAATTATTTTGGAAAACATTGAATAATAATTTGATAAAGGGTTTTATTAGACTGCTAGACAATTATATATAATTGTATATATAATCATGTTTGTGAATTTTGAATTGGATCATATGGGATAAGTTTTACTAGCGTTTATTTTTACACCGCAGTTCATTGCATTACACATTTATGAATGCAAGGTAAATATGTGTCAATAGTGATCCATTCTGACCCGAAAGTATACTTTCTTGTGGTTGCATTTGACTTTCCTCCAACCTTAGTGCCCTTGAGCATCTGCCCTCTGTTGAGGGAATAGATTTTTATTAATGATTCTAAAACAGCTTAAAAAGCATCAAAGATTAAATCATGAATCATCATGGAACAGCAGGCACAAAAAGGTGAAAGGAAGGGGATCATGTTCTGCTTCAGTATGTCACAATACATGTTGGTATTCATGGTTCCCTCAACGAACTGTAGCTCCCCAGTGCCGACAGCACTCATGCAGCCCCAGACCATGACACTCCCACCACCATGCTTGACTGTAGGCAAGACACACTTGTCTTTGTACTCCTCACCTGGTTGCCACCACACACGCTTGACACCATCTGAACCAAATATGTGTATCTTGGTCTCATCAGACCACAGGACATGGTTCTAGTAATCCATGTCCTTAGTCTGCTTGTCTTCAGCAAACTGTTTGCAGGCTTTCTTGTGCATCATCTTTAGAAGAGGCTTTCTTCTGGGACGACAGCCATGCAGACCAATTTAATGCAGTGCGTGGCGTATTGTCTGAGCACAGACAGACTGACCCCCCACCCCTTCAACCTCTGCAGCAATGCTGGCAGCACGCATATGTCTATTTCCCAAAGACAACCTCTGGATATGATGCTTAGCATGTGCACTCAACTTCTTTGGTCGTCCATGGCGAGACCTGTTCTGAGTGAAACCTGTCCTGTTAAACCACTGTATGGTCTTGGCCACCGTGCTGCAGCTCAGTTTCAGGGTCTTGGCAATCTTCTTATAGCCTAGGCCATCTTTATGTAGAGCAAAAATAATTTTTCTTTCAGATCCTCAGAGAGTTCTTTGCCATGAGGTGCCATGTTGAAGTTCCAGTGATTAGTATGAGAGAGTGAGAGCGATAACACCAAATTTTAAGACACCTGCTCCCCATTCACACCTGAGACCTTGTAACACTAAAGAGTCACATGACTCCCGGGGAGGGAAAATATCTAATTGGGCCCAATTTGGGCATTTTCACTTAGGGGTGTACTCACTTTTATTGCCAGCTGTTTAGACATGGCTGCGTATTGAGTTATTTTAAGGGGACAGAAAATTTACACTGTTATACAAGCTGTACTTTACATTGTAGCAAAGTGTAATTTCTTCAGTGTTGTCACATAAAAAGATATCATAAAATATTGAGGATGTACTGACTTTTGTGAGATACTGTATATATTTATGAGTGTGTGTATAAGTGAATCCCAGCTGCCACTCAAAATCTGTGCACCCCACTCATGGCACAAAATATCAACAAGTAAACAGTATAAAATACCAAACGTTGTGCTATAATCCATGCTAAAGTGGAAGCAATTCTCCTAGACAACTATGGGTGGATAATTTTCTTCCTTCTGACTTAAACCAAACACCACTGTCCCCATAACCCCCCTACTTATATCACTAGGGAGCATTGAACGGAGACCCCTAATCCTCTCTCACACTTCACCCCCCCCGGGACACACCCCCACTTCCTTTACTCCGGTCAATCTTTCTAAAAAAAGACGATGTTTCTCCCACCAAACTGGCCAGCCCATTACCCCAATCTACATACTCCAAATGTTATATATTGTTTTGTTTTTTTGACAGTTACATTGCAAAGCAATCCAAGTTTGTTTAGTCGTAAGGCAACAGCTATCACATGTTAACTAACTGTTGTAAATGATTTTTTCACCAAACTATTATGGGCTGCATCCCCATACATCAGACGTGATATTATTAAATTGTAACCTAAGACTGTTACTGTCTGTTATCCTTTTCTTCCTGTACCAATAAAATTATCTGAACAAAAAGAAAGAAAAAAAAAACAAACGTTGTGTATTATCAATAAACCAGTATCTTATGCAATGAAAACACTTTATTATCAGTGCTATTCAATAGTTCTCATTAAAAGTGATGAACAAAGTGCAAAAACAATGTGCTCAAAGTTCACACCAATTTCCAACACTGTAATTGCTCAGTGCTTCAGTGCATTGATCAGTCTTTCAAGTGCTTGTGATGCAACATGCTACTCATTAGGAAAAAAAAACATCAGTTAATAATAACCCTTTACACCGTAATGGGTCAGTAATCATTTGTGTGTCTTCATGACGCCACCACTCAGATCACTTTCAGGACCGGAAGTCTCCATATCAACTGTCATAAGCTCATTGAAGGGAATAGAAACAGAAAGACACATTTATAGAGCAATCTGCATTATTAAAAATTGTATAGTTCCCATTCCACTAAAATCTTTAAAATGTGTGTGTGCTAAGCTTCCTGAAGACACCCTGGGCGGGTGAAACGCGATGAGACAGGTTCTAGCGGACGCCAACGTCACTTCCGGTGACATCACTTCCCATCGGTGGAGGGCACATGACTTCCCGGTTCAGAGTAGTGGCGGCTCGCAGTCTCTGCAGCTGTATACACTGGGTTCTGTTTTTTTGTACACAGACAAGTGAGTGGGCATTTTAAACATTTTAGAATGTGGGCTATGCAATTTTTAATAAAGCGGGTTGCAATATGAATTTGTCTTTGCAGTTTCTATCCCCTTCAATGAGCTTATGACAGTTGATGTGGAGGGTCCTGGTCCTGAAAGTGATCTGAGTGGAGGAGTCATAAAGACACAGAAATGTTTTCTGACCCGTTATTGTGTGAAGGATCATTATTGTCTGGTGAGTTTTTTTCCTAATGAGGGGTGTGTGTCATCACAAGCACTTGGAAGATTGGAGCACTAAGCAAATACAGTGTTGGAAATTGGTGTGAACTTTGAGCACATTGTTTTGGCACTTTGTTCATCACTTTTAATGAGCACTATTGCTTAGCACTGATTATAAAGTGTTTTCATTGTATAAGGTATTGGGTTATTGATATTACACTACGTTTGGTATTTTATTTATAATGCGCCGCTCGCTATTGTTTACTTGTAGGCACGAAAAGGTGCCTGCACATACCTTCAGTTAATGTAAATGAACCTTCAACTTGCATGCTTTGAGGAAGCGCTTCTGAAAGTGTAAACCCTATCAATGAACTTTTATTATCTGCTACATAGCAGACCCCAAAAGAATAGAGTGTTCAGACACACTGTACTTACTTCATCAGATATTAAAAACACTACCAGTGACAGTTGTGTGCCCTGGTACAATACAGTGTGTACAAGGGTACTGCCTAGGTGTAATAGATCTGTAAGACTTAATAACAGTAATTAAGATAGCAGTATAACACAAGGGAAAAGGTGTTGCATGTAATGTTAGGTATTCGTAGTCTTCAGTGCCTCCCCACTTGAACTAAATTATTTCAGCACCTGTAAAGATCTTGTACTTTATTCTCTCTTTTTGACCTTGGTTCTAGCTACGGTGCCTAATACCGAAGACATTGATTGGTGGTGGCCCTTAACAATATAGCATGGTACTGGTAGCATGTTTGTGAGAATCCCAAATGTTGCAAATAACTTGCCCATGCGCAGTAGCAACACATTGTTATTAAATGCTCCATGTTCAGCCACCACCCACTGCCTCTATTGTTGTCCCACAACTACTACCACCCATACATCCTACTAGAAACTCTGGTCACCTGTATTTTAAGAACGTTCCTACTATGCATGCATGCAGTGCAGGCACCATTTTGTGCTGGGCCTTTGGTCGTGGTGCCATTTTTGAAAAGACCAGCAAATGCCAGAGACTTTATTATTTTCACACTTTTTCCCAGAAATTTCGCAACTGCATACATACAGAATAAATACTGTACAATCACTATGTAATTAATATAAGAAAATATTAACAACGTATGTTCAGCTCTTAATTTGTACAATATTTACATACCATGTTGTTTGAGACCAGGAGAATAAGGCTAATGCCACGTACACACAACTGGACTTTCCGACAGGAAATGTTGGATGTGAGCTTGTTGGCTGGAAGTCCGACCGTGTGTATGCTCCATCGAACATTTGTTGTCTGACTTTCCGCCAACAAATGTTGGCTAGCAGGTTCTCAAATTTTCCGCCAACAAAATTTTGTTGTCGGACTTTCCGATCGTGTGTACACAAGTCCGTCGCACAAAAGTTCACGCATGATCGGAATCAAGTACGAGCCGGAAGCGCTCAGTCTTGTAAAACTAGCGTTCGTAATGGAGATAGCACAAGACTATTGAACTTCCTTTTTATCGGCTCGTCGTACGTCTTGTACGTCACCACGTTCCCACCTTGGTAATTGTTGGCCAACATTTGTGTGACTGTGTGTATGACTGTGTGTATGCAAGACAAGTTGGAGCCAACAACCTTCGAACAAAAATCCTGAAAATATCCAGGTCTGAGCAGGAGTGTTGGGCTTATAGAGACCTTACTATATATCTCAAAAAAATGTGATACCTCCCAAGGATGCTAAAAACTGATATCACTTGGATCCTTACCAGTATATATAATTTTTGTAAAATGTATTTTCTGCAATTACTTTATTTTAGCTCACTGGATTTTTAAACAACACTTGGTAATAGACCTAGTTTACAGGGGTCATTACTCTGTTTATGCCTTAATGTTTTACAGAAAAAAAAACACTAATTTAGCTAAACTGTAATTTCCTGGAAGAGGTTTCAGTTTTGGCACCTCCCAAGCATCTTTCTTTCTAATTTCACTTAGCAGTATGGGCCCCAATTAGTAGACACCGCTAATGATATTTAGATTGACTTGATGGTATCCAGTAAATAAGCACTTGTAGGTAAATGACTGCTAATACCATACTCTACTGCAGAAAGCAATAGAAAATCATTATTATTTTCCTCTGAATCTCTTGAGCCCTAGTAGCATGAGAAGGATGCATTTTAGATTACTGTTAAGAGTTACTCCCATGCTCTGCATCTTACTAAAAAAGTCTCAAGTGTAACGTAAAGAAAAGGATACAGGGTTTGGCTTTTTGTCAGAATATCAGACATTTCTTTTGTATAAACAATAATATGGCCACGGAATCCATCAGAGAGCAAATCTGACGTCAGCAATTGCAGCTTTAAAACCCTGACTTATGTACAGTGCGCAATTTTAATTCTTAATTTCTCTTTCCACTCTATTACAAAGTATATGTGAACAAAGAAAAATATATAATTAAAAAAACATCTTTTCTCAAGAAGGGTAAGTAAAGGTTGGCTGTATACAGCACCAGACTGCCATTTCATTATCAATCTAATGGAGTAATGGTAATTTTTTTACATTAGTATCCCAGCGCTGGTGTCTTTTAGTATGGGAAAGTTTGGTCTTTGGCAGATCCTGGTGCGGAAAAAGTGAAAATGCAAATAAGAAATGAAATCCATAATAGAAGGAGTTAGTGTCACAGATTTGGAATACAAGGAGGGATAGTGTTGGGATTATAGGAAGGTTAGTATGAGGATCAAAGTTGGGTTACAGGGAGGGTTAGTGTTAGTGTCACAGAGAGGAATAACGTTGGGTTACAGAGAGGGTTAGTCTAGGGGCTAGTGTTAACATTAAAGGATGGGTTTGCTTTTGGGTTAGAGAGAGGGTTCATTTTAGTGTTACAGGGAGGCCTAAAGTTGGGGGTTACAGAGAGGGTTAATGTAGGGGGCTAGTGTTAGTATTGCACGGAGGGTTAGCTTTTGGACTACAGAGAGAGTTAATCTTAGGCTTATGGGGAGGGCAAAAGTTGGGAATTACAGGAAGGGTTAGCGTAGGTCTACAGAGAGGATGATTGTAAGGTTTAGTGTTATGGTTACGGAAAAGGTAATCGCAGGGTTACAGGGAAGATTGGAGTAAGGGTTGAGTTAGGATTTAAGGGATGATTAGTGTAAGGGTTATTGTTAAGGGTAAAGGGAGAGTTATGCCCTGTACACACGATTGGACTTTCTGACGGAAAATGTGCGATGTTGTCAGAAATTCCGACCCTGTAGGCTCCATTGGACTTTTTCCAACAGAATTTCCGACACACAAAGTTTGAGAACTGGATCTAAAATTTTCCGACAACAAAATCCTTTTTGCGTAAATTCCGATCGTGTGTAGACAATTCCGACACACAAAGTGCCACGCATGCTCAGAATCAAGCAGAAGAGCCGCACTGGCTATAGAACTTCATTTTTCTCAGCTCGGCGTACGTGTTGTAAGTCACCACGTTCTTAACGTTCGGAATTTCCGTCCAAATTTGTGTGACCGTGTGTATGCAAGACAAGTTTGATCCAACATCCGTTGGAAAAAATCTGATGGATTTTGTTGTCAGAATGAGCGATCGTGTGTACAGGGCATTAGTGTTACAGGTAGGGTTAGTGTAAGGGCTTTTGTTAGGGTTACAAGGAAGGCTACTACAAAGGGTGTTTAGAGTAGGGCATTACTTTCAGCCCAAAAATCCCACGGGAAGCTGATTTATTAATTTTTATGCTGTTTGTGTACATATTATGCTACTTTCCACTTCTGGAAAATGTGTTGCTTAAGTCATTTATGGTTTAGAAAAATGGGAGCAGAGCAGAAATAAAAACAGGTGTTTTCTGCGTGGCAGCTAGACAGATTTTAACTTTCACTTTCATAGTTCCAGATTTGTCAAAGCCCGGAACTCAACTGCTTTGAGGACTCTTTGGGGTTAATTTACTAAAGGCAAAAAGACTGTGCACTTTGTAAAGTGCAATTGCATTCTCCAAGAGCAGTTGCTCCAGAGCTTAGTAAATGAGCAGAAGCTCTCCTGACTTCTGTCATCCAATCATGTGCAAGCAAAAATGCATTTTTTTTATTTTCCTTGCATGTGATTGGGTATTCTTTGCAAAGTGAATCTTTACCTTATTTACTAAGCTCTGGAGCAAGTGCACTTGTTGAGTGCAATTGCACTTTGCAAAGTGCATAGTCTATTTGCCTTTAGTAAATTAACCACTTTGTATCAAGAAAAAAAATATCTACCTCAATTACAACCTATTACGGCTCAAGTATAGGACTCCAGTAGTATAAATAACCCTATCACAAACTTGAGGTTTTCAAACTGAGCATGCAGTGGATAAATGCATAATTTAGAAATTTATTTTCAGTGAAAACTACATGCCAAGATTATTAGCATATCCATAGATGCAATCAGCTCAGGTTATGCAGATATACATTTTTTTTTTTGTAAACATCCAGGTTCTGTTCCACCCATCTTCCAAGCCTCCCGTTTGACTGGTTAATGTGATGACCAGCCTTTCTGAACAATAGTGAAGCTTGGAAAGTGGAACATGGCTGAACAAGGCAGAAAGAGATGAAATTTGAATATTTTGGATGTCTATATCTCAGAATCTACTGAGCAGTTTCCACTAAAGGTAACCTCTGCTTTTGCAAAGGTTTGCAATATATTTACTGTAGATATGATTATTTGCTACAGTGGGGATTAAATTCCCGGTATAGGAAAACACAGATGAACCCAATGGGTATGTTACCTTTAATCTAATCACCTTTGAATTAGTGACTCCCAGTAGACTTTCCTTCTGTTGTATTATTCATTGTAGAAGATTAACGCTCAGACAGTAGCTAAATACACTGCTTTCAAGTAATCCTTCCATTTGCAGACTAGAATTCAGTAGAAAGCACTTTGTCTAGGAAATACATTTTATATTAGTGGATGACAATTTCAGCTAAAGTGAGCCAAGATGTATAGTGCTCTGGTAGTGTAACTAAAATGGGTTATCATGTTATCAAGAAGGCTGGTCAGTTCTCCCTTGCCTTTTGTTTCATCTTTGATTCATTTTATATTAAAGAGAATATAACAGGAGAAGTGAGAAGGTATAGGTGAGCAGGAACACCCAGAATTTTATGGTGAATACAAACATGAGTTGGTAATTAGGGCAGACATTTCTCACTTTTGGAGTATGCAAGATATGCAGTAGTGGAGTATGCGGGACATATAAGAAGCCTGACACAGCCCACTTGGCTCCACCTATATCTAAAATAGATTATTCTCTACAAACACTTAAAGTGGAAGTAAAGCACTAACTATTCCCAAAAACATTTATGTCCCCCTCCTCCTACCTATCTTGCATACCCTATATAAAAAAAGATTTGTGTACTTACTTTTTGTTAATCTGGCTTGGTCACGTGTTTCCGCTGCTCCAGCTCCCCTGTGCTTGAGAACGACTGTAAATTCCAGGAGCCGTGACATCACCCATAGGTTCCCGTGTCCCAGCCATTGTCGGCACCCCTTCCTCTCCCCTGCAGCATCCACTCACTGGCACAGGGGAGCCGGAGCTGCAGTATCACGTGACCGGAGCAGACTAAAAATAGGTAAGTACAGAGATTTTTATTGTACAGGGTATGAAGGATAGATAGGAGGAGGGGGAAGGGAAGTGTCCCTAATGAATTCCTATTGATCCACTGGGCATCCTATATGTCCCCTATCCCCATCCAAGTTATAATCCCCTCAATAAAAACAAAAAAACAAGTACAAGGACTATTTTTTGACTGCTGAATGTCTAGAAATTTGTGTGCCTGGCTGTGCAGGGTGAGAGACGGATCACAAATACCAGCAGCCCTTATGGGGGTACCGCTACACAAGCGAAAATGCTGTTTTTTTTGTTCCTTGCATATGATTGGGTATTCTTTATAAAGCAAAGCATTACCTCATTTGCTAAGCTCTGGAGCAACTGCACTTGCAAAGTGCACAGTCTATTTGCCTTTAGTAAATTAAAGGCAATTAAAGGCAGTCTATTGCGTGTTTAATTCAGCCAACCACAGTCAAATCTAATGTACCTAGTTTTTTGGGTTTTTTTTTTCTCGATACATTTATTTTTTGTATTTTTTCATGCATTTGCTTATGGTACGTATGAAATCCCAATAGAAGTCTCACAAAAAATCAGCTTTGGGTGGACCCTTCAAACAAACATTTGTCATTTTTTTTATTTGTGAGACTGTGTATGCTTTGTACCCTAACTTTTGCTTTTAAAGGGAGACTTTAAGGTTTGCAATATGGGATCAACCATAACTGACTCGTTTTTAACCTTGGCTTCAATGTTTAGTCACTGGTCGGAAGAAAGCATACAGGACAGGAGTTCAGACCTTTTTATCTTTGTTCCAGGTCAGTGATTCACTAGGTTCTAAAGTAAAAATCAAGATGTTATGCCCAAAGACAAGGGATTTTAAGACTGAACTCCAGACAAACAGCCAAATACACAGTTGAAATTCATATATGAAAGCTGTTTTATCTGCCAAAGGATTTGCATTGCTTTTCATTCATTTTTTACATTTTTACAGCCATGCCAAACACCAGACCTAAGTCAGTGACCTGGCATTACTCTACTGTCCAAAAGTAATATAGCTTGGTCACCTTCTACTCCCAACATATTTTGCTGGATAGTAAAGTAAAAGTAGCACATTGATAAGTCATAATATCAAACACTATAATCAAAAAACAGATCTTGGGGCGGGGTGATGGGGGGGGGGGGGGTTTTGAAGCAAGGTAAAGTCAAAGGAAATCTAAGTCTTTCAGTATTTCCTAAAGGCACGTGTAAAGGCATTGAATTACTGTACCTCTGCTCACTCTGCTTTGCCTTCCTTTGGCATGTTCGGCAGGTGGGATTTCCCTGTCAACACTTTCTGTGTTAATGGGGGAATCAAGCCAATTTCTTTCCTGTAACCCGTTGTTGAAATTAGCTTTGTCTATGTACGGCCTTACATTAGAAGCCTTTAGTAGAACTAAAGACAAAACCTTTTTTTTCATGTTGGATAGAGTAAGAAAGGGATATAGCCCCTGTCAGTTTTATTTGTCATCTGCGTCCCATAGGGGGGATTTCCTTTCACTTCCTGTCCTTTAGATAAAACAGGAAGTGAGTGGAATCCCTCCAATGTGGTCAGGGCCATCAGAACTAGTGTGCTCATTGGAAGATTTCTCCTCTATTTCTGTTCTGGTGACAACCCAAAATTTGAGATTTTCTTTCACTCTTGGTGATAATGGTAAATAGAGAAAGCGGAATCTACCTAACTGAGACATAGACGGCAATAATAAACCAACAGGTGTTCTAATCTCTCTCCACTCTATCCAAAACGAATAAAAGAATTTAGTTATACTTTAATTATCTTTAGCCGGTTCAGGACCGCTGTTTTACTGCTACAGGGCACCACCTGTGCACCGAATCATGTATATATACCTGATCCAACATTTTCGGGTAGGGGGGCGTGCACGCGCCCTGCTGGCAGCTCGCTATTGCTGTGATTATGCACACAGCGGGAGCTGATCTGCTGGTACTGTGGACTCGATGTCCGCCGGCACCCGCTGATCATGAGGAAAGACACAGAAAGGCAGGCTGCCTATGTAAACAAGGCAGGGGACAAATTCTATCTCTCCCCATAGTAAAAACACCTCCCACAGTACACTAAAACACTAGCTAGGAACACATCTAACCCTTTGATCGCCCCTGATGTTTAACCCCTTTTCCAGACAGTTTCATTAGTACAGTGACAGCGCATATTTTTAGCACTGATCACTGTATTAGTGTCACTGGTCCCTAAAAAGTGTCAAAAGTGTCAGATCAGAATGTCCACTACAATATTGCAGTCCCACTTTAAGTCGCTGATCGCCGCCATTACTTGTTAAAATAAATAAATAAAAAATATCACATAGTTTGTAGACACTATAACTTTTGCGCGAACCATTCAATATACACTTATTGGGATTTTTTAAAACAAAAATATGAACACATATTGGCCAATTTTTATTGGATATATTTTATAGCAGAAAGTAAAAAATATTGTTTTTTTTTTTCTTTTCAAAATTGTCAGTGTTTTTTTGTTTATAGCGCAAAAATAAAAAGACGCAGAGGTGATCAAATACCACCAATAGAAAGCACTATTTGTTTGGGTACAGTGTTGCAGGACAGCGCAATTGTCAGTTAAATTAACACAGTGCCATATTGCAAAAAATGGCCTGGTCCCGAAGGGGGGTAAACCTTCCGGAGGTCAAGTGGGTAAATAAAAACATTAATTGGTGATTTTTTTTGTATCTGCCTGGAGTTTAGATTTAAAAGGGAATGATAGCTACCTAATATCTCTCTTGACAGTGTTCCTTTTAATTTATATAAATGACCAAATATACACTATATATTCTATAAAGTAATTTGATCATTCCCATAGACACACTCCTAAACCTTGTGAACAGCCTTCCCAGAAGAGTTGAAGCTGTTATAGCTGCAAAGGGTGGGCCAACTCAATATTGAACCCTACGGACTGAGACTGGGATGTCATTAAAGTTCATGTGCGTGTAAAGGCAGGCGGCCCAATACTTTTGGTAACATAGTGTATAAGTGTTGGATAGAGTGGTAAGGGGTAAAATTCTTGTCAGGTTTTTATTGCCGTATGTTCCCCGCTACCGAGATTAATCCCTCTATTTATCCTGAGGGTAAAGCCACATTTTTCAGCTGAGAGCAAAATAGGAGTAGATGGCATCCAATCATGGACGTAGATAAGGGGGGGTTTGGGGTGTCTGAACCCCCCAGAGCAGAGTTATGTTTGTGAAAAAAAGGGGAGCTTTGCACTTCTCCCCCTCCAGTCCGTAATTTTTAATGGACGAGAATAAGGCAAGCTCCTATGTCAATCCTGCCGCTGTCATCCTCCCCCCTCCTCTCCCCAGGCCGCTTTAGATCTCGGCTCGGACGGGGGGTGGGGCGCTCCGCTGACATCTCGGTTTGGGGGCAGGGTGCTCCACTGATATCTCAGGTCGGCTTAAGCAGGGGGCGGAACGCTCGGCTTACATTTCAGCTCTGCTCGGGCAGAGGGCGGGGCGCTCCTCTAACATCTTGGCTCGGCTTGGGTGTGGTGCGGGTGCTCCGCTGACATCTCGGCTCCAGCTCGGCTTAGCTTGGCTTAGCTCGGGAGCGGCCCGCTGACCCGGTGCACACTGTGCGGCTTTTTCACAAATTTCAAATGTACTGCAAGGAGGGGGAGTGAGAGGAGAAGAGGACCAATTCCTGCCCTTAGTGCCCTGGACTGCACTAGAAAATTAAGGTCAGTGTATAACAGCTCCACGCCATAGTCAGACTGCCCTGCCATCTGCTGAAAAGAATCTGCAGGGGGTCACTGATGTAAGCGGGGAGTAGGGACCCAAACATAAGGGTAACCCGTCCGCAGTCTCTGATTAACTCCTGTTGTTCATCAGCAATCTCTGGTCATCTCCTGTAATCCATCCGCAGTCTCTAATTATCTCCTCTTGTTCATCAGCAGTCTCTGTTCATTTCCTGTAATCCGTTCGCAGTCTCTGATCATCTCCTGTTGTCCATCAGCAGTCTCTGGTCATCTCCTGCAATCTGTCCGCAGTCTCTGATTATCTCCTGTTGTCCATCAGCAGTCTCTGATTATCTCCTGTTGTCCTGATTATCTCCTGTTGTCCATCAGCAGTCTCTGATTATCTCCTGTTGTCCCTCAGCAGTCTCTGATTATCTCCTGTTGTCCCTCAGCAGTCTCTGATTATCTCCTGTTGTCCTTCAGCAGTCTCTGATTATCTCCTGTTGTCCCTCAGCAGTCTCTGATTATCTCCTGTTGTCCATCAGCAGTCTCTGATTATCTCCTGTTGTCCATCAGCAGTCTCTGATTATCTCTTGTTGTCCCTCAGCAGTCTCTGATTATCTCCTGTTGTCCATCAGCAATCTCTGATTATCTCCTGTTGTCCATCAGCAGTCTCTGATTATCTCTTGTTGTCCCTCAGCAGTCTCTGATTATCTCCTGTTGTCCATCAGCAATCTCTGATTATCTCCTGTTGTCCATCAGCAGACTCTGATTATCTCCTGTTGTCCATCAGCAGACTCTGATTATCTCCTGTTGTCCATCAGCAAACTCTGATTATCCCCTGTTGTCCATCAGCAGTCTCTGGTCATCTCCTGCAATCCATCCGCAGTCTCTGATTATCTCCTGTTGGCCATCAGCAGTCTCTGATTATCTCCTGTTGTCCATCCACAGTCTCTGGTCTTCTCCTGTAATCCGTCTGCAGTCTCTGATCATCTCATGTTATGGGGGTATGTTCTGTATGTATGGACTCTGCACAGTACCACTTATCTTGCCTGGTATGCTGGGTTAACGAAAAATCAGTGAGTGTGCTGCCTTCCACAAGATGGTGCCCTTTGCACCTGCCCAGTAAGATTGGCTATTATAGTGCACCACCCTGTGATAGGCACTCCAATGGCTAAGAGCACTGACCGCTGTGTTCTGGTGGGGGGGCCTCCCGGGGGGGGGGGGTCCCCTGTCAGAACACAATAGCACAGCGGGGGAAATCAGGTTTTTCGAAAAGTGTACAAGGCCGTAGACTGGACAATAGCCAACCCCACTGGACAACGTTCATAAAAACTGGAAGAAGGCAAAACTGAAATCGGGTTCAATTTTCAAGAGGATCTGAGAGAATAGATTTAAGGATGTGATTGCTTACCATGAGCAACACATAGTTTTTCTTTGTTCCAGTCTTTATGAATTTGGCGCAATTTGTTTTATTTAAAACAACTTTTACTTGGTACCTGCTGCTGAACCCCCCCAGAACAAAAAATTATCTACGGCCCTGCATCCAATGGTGGCATTTGCTCTAGTGACAACTGTCTAGCATGACAATTTCCTTACTTTGGAAAGATTTGGAGAGATTTCTGTTAACTCCCTGTTGTGTCAACAGGACAGGCAATGAAGGGGACATCTCCCCAATAGGACACAGATAGCAAACAAAAGTTGACAGATGTTTTACCATTACCTGCGCTATTAAATGGAAAAATGTTTAGTAGTTTAGTTTTACCTATACTTTAAAGCAGGCTATTGACCTGCCAGATAACTCAAACATAGCAAACAGAGCTTAAAGTAGAAGTCCATCCAAACACTAAATTCCCTGCATCTACAGATATCCACAATCTCACACTAACCTATCTAACCCTGTAAAGAAGAAATCGGTATACATGCCTTTTCTGCAGCCTATCTGACCCAATTCCACGCTGAAATGTCAGCCGTGGCTTCGCTGTGGAGGTGGGTGCAGAGGTCACATCCGACAACAGAAGCCCCATAGTAAATCTATGGGTGACGTTACTCCCCATTCATTTCCCAGCCGTTGTCGGCTGTGTCCTCTACAGAGCTTCCGTCGCTGGAGATCGGGTCGGATTGGCTTCAGAAAAGGTATGTATACTGATTTCTTCTTTACAGGGTTAGATAGGTTAGTCTTAGAATGTGGATGTCTGTAAATGCAGGGATTATAGTTTTAGGGTGGACTTACACTTTAAGTGGCCTTGAGAAACGGAGCTGCGCTCTGCAAGTGCAATTGCTCCAGTAAATGAGCAGAAGCTCTGCTGACTTCCATCACCCAATCATGTGCAACCAAAAATGCTGTTTTTTTTTTTCCTTGCACATGATTGGGTAATCTTTGCAAAGTGAAGCTTTGTCTCATTTACTAAGCTATGGAGCAACTGCACTCGCAGAGAGCAATTGCACTTTGCAAAGTCCACGGTCTATTTGTCTTTAGTAAATCAACCCCTCTGTGTTCACTGACTTGATGCTTTATTCAAGAACTCAATTTTTGCACTCAAATCCCTTCCTGCAGCTGTATTAGAATGGCTTCTGTCATTCTGCTGACAGTAATAATTTATGTCACTGCTTCATCATGGTAAACATTAGCTTTCATAAGGTCCCGTTCACACCATTGGGATTTCTGTCGTCACACTGCAATCCACAACAGTGGAAATCACATTATTCTTTCGGGTTCCTGTTCACATCAATGCAACATAATGCAGTGCTATTTTTCAAAGGGTGCAGGTGCTTCTTTTGTTGCAGAATAGTGCATTTTGGGCCCCATGGATTTCATTGGGAGCGCATGAAAAGCGCATGAAAAAAGCATCTACATGCATTTTTGGCAAGATTTTGTATTTAACAACCAGTCTCTGACATAAAAAAAAATGTGGCAGCTGTTTCTAAATTGTTTTTAGTTTTGAACAGCTTTAGATATCTTTTAGATGATTAGGGCTAATCAATACATAGTTTGAAATGCCCAGGGTACACATCACTTCTACCATATGACTACATTTTGGCCAAGAAATCACAGAGCTATTTTTGTTTGGGTCTACGTCTGGAGAGTTCTGCCTGGACAATGTGTAGTAATGGGAACAGTTAACAGATGTCGCACTTAAAGTGGTTGTTAAGCCACTCTGTTATCTTTCCACAAATGTTCCTGTTTGCTAATGACTAGTGTCCCAGTGTCTGTGCTTTATAAATAAAATGCCGCTATAAAACTGATTTCAGAGTGCTGCTCGTTGCTTACGTGACTGGCCGGCTCTCCCCTCTTCTGATCTGATAGCTAGAGCTGGAGGGGCCGAGAATCCCCCGCTGACGTCAGCCTGGGGGGGGGAAGGGGGTCGGCTGTTCACGTGAGTGCCGAGCAGCGCTCTGAAGTCAGTTATATAGCGGCATTTTATTTATAAAGCACATACACTGGGACACTTGTCACTAGCAAACAGGGACGTTTGTGTGAAAATGTAAAAGATTTAAGAGTATCTTTAGCAGAAGAAGGGGAGAAGCGGGCACTTGTAAGGGCTGACAGGCAGGGAAGGGAGGGGGGAGAGGACAGGGGAGAGAGGACAGAGCGGGGCTGCAGATGACAAAGGCACGTAAACTGACCACGGTGCCAGGGCTCAGCAGCCATGATAAACCGTGGTCAGTTTACAGAGGGGAGGGCAGAACCAGGCAGGATCAGCCAGGTATTTCAAGTGTTACAGGCAGTGCTGTGTTTTGGCCTAGGCCAACAAGGCCCAGGCCTAGGGCGGCACTTGCGCCCTCTTCCCGACTCCCGCACAGCAGGGCCACCATCAGGGGAGTACAGCTTAGGAGTTTAGGAGTGCAGTGGCGTCGCGGGTGCGGAGGGGGCCAGAAAGCAGGTAAGAGCCGTCAAGTTTCCCCCCGTAAAGCCGTGATTCTCAATCTGATTGGCCCTCTGCTGTGGCCAATCATCGGGAGGAAAACAGCGGGCAGGAAGCTGGGCGGCACGGCGAAACCAATTAGAGCCTCTCTCTCTCTCTCTTCTCCCTTCGACTGACAGAAAGGGGAGGGGGGGCGAGCGGGGGCGAGCGGGGGAGTTCTCTGCTGCTGCCGAGTTCTCTGGTAAATGGAGCAGCAGCGCTGTGACAGGGAGAGGAGAGATGCGGGCTGTCTGTGTATCTTCCTGCTCGTCTCCCCTCCCCCTCCCCTTTCTGTCAGCCGAAGGGAGAAGGCAGAAGAGAGAGAGCGCGGCTCTAATTGGTTTCGCTGCGCCACCGCCCAGCTTCCTGACCGCTGTTTCTCACCCCATAATTGGCCACAGCAGAGGGCCAATCGGAAGACTCTGGGGGCATCATGGGAAAAGTAGTCCCTGAAGAATGGCGGCCCCAGTGTGTCCACAGACATCATGCTACAGCCCCCAGCATGCATGCACTCTGCTGAGGGGGAGTGTTAGAGGAGGAGAAAAAGAGAGCACTGTGCTGGGGGAAGCCAGAGAGGGAGCCACACTGTACCCGCACCACCAGAGAGCCACGTTGTACCCGCACCACCAGAGAGCCACGCTGTACCCGCACCACCAGAGAGCCACGCTGTACCCGCACCACCAGAGAGGGAGCCACGCTGTACCCGCACCACCGGAGAGGGAGCCACGCTGTACCCGCACCACCGGAGAGGGAGCCACGCTGTACCTGCACTACCAGAGAGCCACACTGTACCCGCACCACCAGAGAGCCATGCTGTACCCGCACCACCAGAGAGCCACGCTGTACCCGTACCACCAGAGAGGGTGTCACGCTGTACCTGCACCACCAGAGAGGGAGCCACGCTGTACCCGCATCACCGGAGAGGGAGCCACGCTGTACCCGCACCACCAGAGAGCCACGCTGTACCCGCACCACCAGAGAGCCACGCTGTACCTGCACCATCAGTGAGCCACGCTGTACCCGCACCACCAGAGAGGGAGCCACGCTGTACCCGCACCACCAGTGAGCCACGCTGTACCCGCACCACCAGAGAGGTAGCCATGCTGTACCCGCACCACCAGAGAGGTAGCCATGCTGTACCCGCACCACCAGAGAGGGAGCCACACTATACCCGCACCACCAGAGAGAGAGCCATGCTGTTTCTGCACCACCAAATAGAGAGCCACGCTGTTCCCGCACCACCAGAGGGGGAGAAAGATAAAGCCACTGCCAGGGTACAGACATGCTACACTACTGACTAGATTCAGCCTGGGCAACCCCGAGTTAGTGAACGTCACTGTTGCTGTTTCACTGGGTCTGGTAAGAGAGCCTGTTGGCCATTATCCATTACTGTTCCCAGGGACTGAGCCATTAGGAAGTGCCAAACCTGATATCCTCTGGGCCTTGTTGACCGCCACAATGAGCTCCAATGCTGGGCCTCCAGTCAAAAATTAAGGGGGGATGACACAATTTTTACAGCTCCAGGTGACACCAAACCTAGTGACGCCACTGTCCCGGAGCCCACAACAAGTTCCGGCACTGAGCTTCGGTAACTGGCAGCCAGAGTGCGCTAGCGTGGGCACCCAGGACATCTGCCACCTGGGGTCCCACAAGCAGCGATCAGCTTTCCATAGCAGCCGCCACCTCTCTCCCCACTGTCAGCCACACATACACTCCTCGGCTCCTCCTCCTTCTCAGCTCCAATGTTCTAGTGTACACAGCCAGGAGGAGAAGGAGCCACAGAGGAGGGACACAACTTCAGTGGAAGAGCCTCGCTGCTGCTCTGAGGTCTGTGTATAGTTTACAGTGGAGGGGGACACAGGAACCGGGAAGGGGGGCAGATAACAGATGCACAAATGGATGAGGGGAGGGGGTAAGGGAATATGTGCTGGGTGCTTTGGGAGGGGAGAGGATATGTGCTAGTGGGGGGGGGGGGGTCTCATCCTCCCCTCCCAAAGCAACCAGCACATATCCCCTTACCCCCCAAATGAAAAGATGCCGCATGCCTCTCTGTCCTCCTCCTGTGGTGTCCCTCTGTCCTCTTCCGGCGGCGTCCCTCTGTCCTCCTCCAATGAAGATGACAGGGCGGATCTTAAAAAGGAAGGGGTGTGGCCTTGACAGGAAGGGGTGGGTCATATTTAAGTTAGGGGGTGCGCAAGCTCAGTCAGGCCTAGGGCAGCACAAAACCTAAATACACCACTGGTTACAGGGGGCCAAATTGCACTGTGCTGCATAACATGCTTTAAAGGATAAAGGAACAGGATCAATATATTTTTTTTTTTAGGGTAACAAAAACTGCAGCAGTCTTATAGAAGCTGTACAATGGCTTTTTTTATGGCATTTGTGGTCATTTGTGGTCAAAAATAACACAATACGAAAAACAATCATTGGAGAACGCTCAAGAGAAATTGAGAAGGCTGCTGAGTTTAACTATTAATAGAAGAAAAAGGTGCTACTACCCCAAATTATGTAGAGATCCTCCTGAGCTGTCAGGTGCAGGATGTGCAGTCACTCAGCTGCTAACGAAGAAAATGGACAGAAGACAATCCGCCACTTTATACAAGTTCTGAACAAGGCCATTATGGCTGAAATGTGTTAACTTCTTCTGTACATATTTATCTTTTATAGAGTTGCAATAAATTTGGACTTATTGAAGAGCTTGTATGGAGTTGCGGATTGTCTTCTATCCATTGAGTTTGACATTATTTTGCTTATTTCTGATGTGTTGGGGAAATCATTGTGCTATATCAGTTTGCTGAAATGCTATTGTAGCATACCGTATCAACATGAACTGTAAAAAGAAAGTATACCTTTCCTTTAAAACACAATATACAGTGTATATGTGATTATGTATATAATAATAATCATTTTGGTACACCAAATAGATAAATAAACTATTGGGATGTAATTAAATGTACAGTACTTATGTTTTCCTTTGTTTTGGGCATCGAAGTTTGGGACAGTGGCACCAAAAACAAATTTCATATACGTTGTACTATGTGAGTATCCTTGCCCTTGACTCATTAACACTCCCTGAATTTTCATAAAGACTGGCACAGACAGATATTATGAAAGTGCATTCTAAAAAGTGGTGAAGAATACACCAATTTCATGTACCAGTCTACAACTGGTATTTGAATTTGGCTTATGCTGTGCCACTTTTAGAATGCAAGTGAAACACTTTCACAAAGTCTGTCCATGCCAGTTTTTCTACTTTGAATCAAACTTCTCTATGCGACTTCATCGCGGCTTGCATATGACCTCCTTAACAGAAGTCAATTAAAGTCGTGTTGAAGTTGCCCAAAAGTAGTGCAGGAACCTTTTTCTAAGTCGGAGCAACTTGAGTCGCACCTCTTAGAACGGTTCCATTGCCGTTAATGGGGCGCGACTTGTCATGTGACTTTGAACTCCCATGACAAGTCGCGGCAGTGTGAACCTGGGGTAAATGACAGTGAAAACACTATGACTAAATGACACTTCGTGGTGAGAAAACTTTTTAGCAGTTAGGCCTCATCCATACTGGGCGTGAGGCCTAAATGCTAAAATTGCCCCGCTTACCTGAATGTCTTTCTCCTGGCAGGAGAAAGGCAGCATCAAAAATGCACCTAAAGCCATGTTTATGTAAACACGTTTAGGCGTGTCAAGAACTTGGGAGTTAATTAATTTCATTGGCCAGAATAATAATTTATTCTAGACATTGAAATGAATTATCGCTCAAGCACTAAACGTGCCTAGTGTTAACATGCAGTTAGACACATTTACATGCGTTTAGGTGTGTCAAGCATTTTTTCTGGTAAAATGCTGCTGGTACTAAATTCACTGGCAGTGGGTTTTTTTTCTACCTCTAAACACCTGTAAATGCCTATGTGTGAATGGGCACCTGGGCTAACATTTATGGGTGTTTGAAGGCACGGGAAAAAAAAGTCAAACGCTGTTTTTAACGCCCAGTGTGCATGAGGCTTAGTAGCATTACTAATAAAGGTGGATGCATTTTATATTAGGATGGAGAAACAGTTATGTATAAGTGACCTATAAAGCAGTGTTAAAGGGTAACTCCACTTTCATGAAAAAAAAATTGCAAATAAAAAATATAATATAGCATATACAATTGCGACACAAGTCATATTGTAATTGAATGTTATTATAAATTATCTTTCCTTTTCAATCTGCAGCAGCTTTAATTTTGTGTAAAATGCAATGCAATATGGCTACCTGGAGGTGTTCTGTACGCAGAATGTGTACAGAACGCTCCCCCTAGAAACATAATTTCTGCTTGTGTGATTGGCTCACTGATTTTCCCAGAAGTCTGCACTAAGATATCAGTCATATTTTTGGTATCCTCTGCAACAATAATGCCATTTTTGGTGAGATATTCCCAATAGGAAATCACGTCTTAAGGGATGCAGACCCTGCCACTTTCCTCATTTGAGACCTACAGCTGCAGCAGCTGATTGATAATTATGAAGCCACTCCCATTAGACGCACATGGGCACAGAGGACCAAACAGGGATTTCTTCAGAATAACAAAAGGTAGGAATCTGCAACAGAGTTTGTTAAAATCCCTGCAATGTACATAGATCACCCAGAGGGGAATGTTTTTTTTCTCAACAAAAGTGGAGTTACACTTTAAAGGAATGCAGTTAAAGGTTTAAAGTGTTTTTAAGCCCAAAACAGTAAAATGAGTCTGTATATGCAGTAAAGCATGCTTGTTATACTCACTGTGGAACCTAGGGGGTTAATCCTCCACATTGTGTAAAAAGGCTGTTTGATCCTGCTTTCTCTGATCCTCTCCTTCTCCTGATAGAGCAGAGCCTTGGGGGCAAGCTGCACATGCTCAGTTTGGTGTGAATTGCTAGAGAGTTTTTTTCTTGGGAGAGTGCATGTGATTAGCACAGGGCCAATCAGCACTGTCCAGGGTCAGGAGTCATGCAGCCTCATAGGACAGTCAAAGGAGAATGAAAACTCTTCCTACAAGCTCTAACCAGACACTGATAGAATTCACAAGACTGCTATATACTGCTGATGAGAAAGGGTATTTAGCAGATTATATTTACTAAAACAAATGCATTTCAATGTTCTGTGTACTGTGGGAGACCAGATATAGTGAATGCAGGGTCCTGTGTTTAGTAACACTTTACGATTTATTTTTCAGAAAGGCAAGTAAACTTAAAATTTTTACTACACATTTTGTCATTGTACAGATTATTTATAACTCAAAAAAATGTGTGTGCATGTTTACGAGGATGAATACACATTTGTTAGCAGTTATGCATTGCTTAGCAGTTGTTACTATATATAACCTTAGTCATGTTCCTTTGTCAGCTGCATACACAGACCTCTTGTCTTCTTTTTTCTATTTTCTAAACTTTTCTTCAGCTACTCTGCATATAGAATAGTGTAAGAATGTTATTATTGCAGGGTATACCTGGATGCATACGTCAGTCTCTGTATTGCTTGATAAATGTGCGGTATTTTGGGGCAAAGTATGAAGAGGAATATGTGCATGTCAACTTGAAGTGGTTGATGATGACACATTGCAATAAATAGTTGCTTTCTGTGTGGTCATAAGAGTAAGTGAGCCTTTCAAGAGTGTGCCATATAGTTGAAAGAACAAATGAACACAGTGTACGGCATCACAGGATTACGATACTGCATTTCTGGCAGCTTAACAGTTATTCCATCAACTGGGTGAGAGGTGACAACTTCTGACAGGAGCGGTGGAGAGTGAACATCATGGTCACCAGTGACTCTGACAGTCTCCAGCCAAGTTATTCTGGTAGCTGTACTCTGGGCAAGCAGCTAAATAAACAGTTTAAATACACATATGAAATGGCTTTTACCGGTCAAATGATTTGTAATTTTGTGCAGCCAGCCTCGTAATCCAGGCAAACCTGCCAGATAGCACAGCCAGCCCCTTGATCTTAATGGCAGCTTCAGCTTAGATTTGTCAAGAGGACATCCACAGGTTGCTTATAACCAATGTTAAATTGTATGTTAACCTGAAAAGAAAAAATATTGATCCTGTTCCCTCAAAGCATTATATATAGCACAGTGCTTGTGCTGTGTAATTTGGCCCCTGTAACACCTAAAAAACCTGGCTGATCCTGCCTGTCTATACCCTCCCCCTGTAAACTGACCACGGTATATAATGGCTGCTGAGCCCTGACACTGTGGTCAGTTTACGTGCCTTTGTCATCCAAAGCCCCACTCTGTCCTTTTCTGTCCTCTTCTTCCCCCCTCTCCCTGCCTGTCTTCTCGTGTCAGTGCCCACCCCCCTCCCCTCTTGCTACTGAACTTTCAATTACACTTTATCCCATTCTAACTGTTTAATAATCCTATGTGCCCCTATGCCTGTGTTTTATAAAAATAAGCCATTCTTTACCAGTTTTCAGAGCAGCTATCGCCGCTCATGTGACCCGCCACCTCCCCCCTCCTCTCCTCCTCCCCTCCCGACTGACATCAGCAGGGAATCCTCGGCCCTGCCCACTGCATCTGTCAGACGGGGAGAGGAGAGAGGCGGATGTGAGTGGCGATCGCCGCTTTGAAAACTGGTAAAGAACTGGTTGTTTTTATAAAACAAAGGCACAGGGGCACACAGGATTAGTAAACAGTCAGGATGGGATAAAGTGCATTAAGTGGCTTAACAACCACTTTAATTTCAGCTACGAAAATATTTTAGTCGACTAAAACTAAAACAATTCAGATGACTAAAATATGACTAAAACTAAAATGGCATTTTAGTTAAAAGACTATGACTAAAACTAAATCGAAATTTGACGTAAAAATGAATGCTGTACTACCACATGAGAAGGGGCATCTACTAAGCAACTGAAAGGGAAAAAAAAAAATAAAAAGGCTTTTCTTATTTTTTTATTAATGTTTAATGTTGGTAATATATTCAGGGAATATGTGCAATGACATAACAGCCAATAAAGTTTACAGTTTTTTGTTTTTTAAAATATTTTAAAGTTGTACTTCTGTTTGTCAAAAAGCAATATTTTTGTTTGTTTATGAAACTTGGTTTTATTTATAAAGACGTTATATATGGCTAAATCTGTCTCTGCAGTGCATGCTTATACATTTTTACACCAGGAGTATATCGTGAGTTTGGAAATTGTAGAGAAATGTTTAAAGTGGTTGTTAACCCACTACAGTATAACCATACAATCCCCTCTGTAAAATAACATTATGTGCCCCAGTGTTTGTGTTATATAAAAAAGATGCCAATTTCTACCTTATATCAGAGTATCTCCCGGCACTCATGTGACTCCTCGGCTCTCTCCTCTCCCCGGCTGACAGCTATAGCGGGAGGGGCCAAGAACTCTCGCTGCGGAGGAGAGAGGAGAGAAAGCCAAGCGGTCACGTGCGTGCTGGGAGACGCTCTGATAAAAGGTAGAAATCTGCATCTTTTTTATATAACACAGACTCTGGAGCACATAATGTTATTTTACAGATGGGGTTGTATGGTTATACTGTAATTATGATAGCAGCAGGAGGGGAGGGCTGGGGAGTGGACGGAGCTGACAGGCAGGGAGGGTAAGGGGGAGATGATGGGGGAGAGCAGAAAGGACATAGGAGAGCTGCGGACAGAGGCATATATACTGACCACAGTGTCAGGGCTCAGCAGCCACGATAAACCGTGATCAGTTTACAAAGGGGAGGGAATTGCCAGGCAGGATCAGTCAGGTTTTTCATGTCATACAAGGGGCCAAATTACACAGCACAAACACTGTGCTGTTATTCATGCTTTAAGGGGAACAGGATCTATTTACTGTATTTATTTTTTAGGGTAATAAACGCTTTAAATAGTGCATTACAATTTAACTAAACCCATTCGATTTTAGTTGACTAAAATGTGCTGGAGATTTTAGTCGACTAAAATGTAGGAGATTTTAGTCGACTAAAATACGACTAAAACTAAAACAATTCAGATGACTAAAATATGACTAAAACTAAAATGGCATTTTAGTCAAAAGACTAAATACAGCTAAAACTAAATTGGCATTTTAGTCAAAAGACTATGCCTAAAACTAAATTGAAATTTGACGTAAAATTAACACTGTACTACCACAAAAGTATAAGTACTGTGCCTTGAAAAAGTATTTATACCCCTTGAAATTTTCCACATTTTGTCATGTTACAACCAAAAACGTAAATGTATTTATGGGGATGTGATAGAGCAACACAAAGTGGCACATAATTGTGAAGTGGGAGGAAAATGAGAAATGGTTTTCACATTTGTTTTACAAATAAATATCTTAAAAGTGTGGCGTGCATTTGTATTCAGCCCCATTTACTCTGATAACCCTAACTAAAATCTAGTGGAACCAATTGCCTTTAGAAGTCACCTAATTAGTAAATAGATTCCCCCTGTGTGTAATTTAATCTCAGTATAAATAAAGCTGTTCTGTGAAGCCCTCAGAGCTTTGTCACAGAACCTTAGTGAACAAACAGCTTCATGAAGGCCAACAAACACACCAGACAGGTCAGGGATAAAGTTGTGGAGAAGATTAAAGCAGGGTTAGGTTATAAAAAAATATCCCAAGCTTTGAACATCTCACGGAGCACTTTTCAATCCACCATCTGAAAATGTAAAGAGTATGGCACAACTGCAAACCTACCAAGACATGGCTGCCCACCTAAACTGACAGGCCGGGCAAGGAGAGCATTAATCAGAGAAGCGGCCAAGAGGCCCATGTTAACTCTGGAGGAGCTGTGGAGATGCACAGCTCAGCTGGGAGAATAATTCCACAGGACAACTATTAGTCGTGCACTCCACAAATCTGACCTTTATGGAAGAGTGGCAAGAAGAAAGCCATTGTTGAAAGAAAGCAATAAGAAGACCCGTTTGCAGTTTGCGAGAAGCCATGTGGGGGACACAGCAAACATGTGGAAGAAGGTGCTCTGGTCAGATGAGACCAAAATTGAACTTTTTGGCCTCAAAGCAAAATGCTATGTGTGGTAGAAAACTAACACCGCACATCACCCTGAACACACCATCCCCACCGTAAAACATGGTGGTGGCAGCATCATGTTGTGGAGATGCTTTTCTTCAGCAGGGACAGGGAAGCTGGTCAGAGTTGATGGGAAGATGGATGGAGCCAAATACAGGGCAATCTTAGAAGAAAACCTGTTATGCCCTGTACACACGACCGGTTTTGCCATCGGAATAAACTCCGAAGGTTTCTCCGACGGAACTCCGACAGAATTCCGCTCAAGCGGTCTTGCCTACACACGGTCACACCAAAGTCCGACTGTCCAGAACGCGGTGACGTACAACGCGTACGACGGGACTAGAAAAAGAAAGTGCAATAGCCATTAGCCAAAAGCTTCCGTCTCGTACTTGCTTCAGAACATGCGTCGTTTTTGGTCCGTCGGAACAGCATACAGACGAGCGGTTTTCCCGAAAGAAATTGGTTCCGTCGTTAATATTTAGAATATGTTCCATTTCTAGGTCAGTCAGAATTTTCGAGGCATGAGGCATACACACGATCGGAATAGACGATGAAAAGCTTCCGTTGGACTTTTTCTGTCGGACATTCCGCTCGTGTGTACGCGGCATTAGAGTCTGCAAAAGAATTGAGACTGGAGCGGCGGTTCTGGGGCAACCCTAAACATACAGCCAGAGCTACAATGGGATGGTTTAGATGAGGGGTAGGCAACCCCCGGCACTGGTGCCGCAAGCGGCACACGAAGCCTCTTTTGCCGGAACTTGACTACCTCCCCATCGGCAGAGCAGTGCAGGGAAGTGTCAGTGGAACACTAATGCATTCCAATTTCAGAATTCCCCACGCCGCACCTGCACTGATCATTGTAAAAGATGGGAAACATTGTTTGGTTCTCTAACTTTGCTGTAGCTGTGATCGTCAGCTTTTGTGAAGGGGAAGAGGTAGGGTGCAGATCTGCAAGGGGGGGCGGTCCCTGTTTCCAGGGGGAGGACTGTCTTGGCCACTGCTAAAGCCAATCAGTCCTGCTAGCCCCATCCACATCTGGAGGAAGATGACTCGCTTGGTTGTCAGAAAGAAGGGATTTCACTGTGATTGAGAAAACCACAATCAGGTGACAGTTTGTGGAATTACTGCTGAGCTTCTAGGAACTTTGTTGAAATTATTCCTGAACCTTTGCGTCACTTACTATTGGACCCCTGCACTCTGTGTCCCTTTAAGCCACAGCCAGCAATGAAAATCACACCCCACCACTTTCTCAGCTGCGGGGGTCCAACTTATGATCCTGCACACAGGCCCACTGCTTTCAGAAAATACCCCTGACCTGAGCTCATCATTGTGCATCCATTCCATATGCTTGTATGTGACATCACATGCAAGCACATGGGCTGGATGCGAGAGTTGGATCAGCAGGATGAGTGTGCCAGGACAGATAGATGTGTCTCATCTCTGCTTCCTTTCACCACTCTGCATATCACAGATGAGAAGAGGGTACAGCGGTGGAGCAGATAAGCAGGAGGGTACAGCAGTGGAGCAGATGAGCAGGAGGGATTCAGAGGTGGAACAGAAGAGCAGGAGGGTACAGCGGTGGGGCAGATGTGCAGGAAGATACAGTGGTGGAAGAGACGAGAAGGGAGTTCAGCAGTGGGACAGAAGAGCAGGGGGGGTACAGTGATGGACAGATTAGTAGGGGGGTAGAGCAGTGGGGCAGATGTGAAAGGAGGTGTACTGGTGGGGCAGATGAGCAGGGGGTTACAGTGGTGGGGCAGGAGAGCAGGGGGGTACAGAGGTGAGACAGCTGTGCAGGAGGTACAGAGGTGAGACAGCTGTGCAGGAGGTACGTTGGCGGGGCAGATGAGAAAGCGGGTTACAGTGGTGCGGCAGATGAGCGGTTAAGTTCAGTGTCAGGACAGATGAGAAGGTGATTCAGTAGTGAGACAGAAAAGCATTGGGGATACGGGGGTGGAGCAGATGTGCAGGAAGGTACAGTGGTGGGGCAGATGAGAAAAGGGGTACATTGATGGGGCAGATGAGCAGGTGGGTTACAGTGGTGGGGAAGATTTGCAGGAGGTACAGTGGTGGGAGGGATGAGAAGGGGCTTCAGCGGTGGGACAGAAAAGCAGGAGGGTGTAGTGATAGGGCAGATGAGCAGAGGGTTACAGTGGTGGGACAGATGAGAATGGGGGATTCAGTCTTGGGCCAGGTGAGAAAGGGGGTTACAGTGGTGGGAAAGATGAGCGGGGGGGTTCAGTATTGGAGCAGAGTTGAAAGGAGGTACATTGGTGGGACAGATGAGCAGGGGATTACAGCGGTGGGGTAGAGGAGCAGGGGGTACAGAGGTGGGGCAGATGTGCAGGAGGTACAGCCGTAGGGCAGATGAGAAAGGGGGTTACAGTGGTGGGGCAGATGAGCAGATAAGTTTATTGTTAGGACAGATGAGAAGATGGTTCAGTGGTGGAGCAGATGTGCATGGAGGTACAGTGGTGGGGCAGATGAGAAAGGGGAAACATTGGTGGGGCAGATGTACAGGGAGTTATAGTGGTGGGGCAGATGTGCAGGGGGTTACAGTGTTGGGGCACACGTGCAGGGGGTTATAGTGGCAGGGCAGATTTGTAGTGGGGACAGTGATCAGAGGTGTGAAGGTGCATGAATTGGGGCTGATTTGAAGTGTGGAGTTGCAGAAATTGGGGCTGATCTAAGGCGTGAGAGTGCAGGATGTTAATTTATCACTACTACTCAAGTAGTGTACAGCATTTACTTTATAAAAAATAGTTTTCGTGATTGAGAGTGTAAAGTTAAATTTTTTTTGTTATAAAATCACCAATTTCTTTGAAAACATTTTTCAGCACACTGTGCTCAAAAGGATGCCTCCCCTGGTTTATAACAAAGCATATTCATGTGTTAGAATGGCCCAGTCAAAGTCCAGACCTAAATCCAATTGAAAATCTGTGGCATGAATTGAAAATTGCTGTTCACAGACGCTCTCCATCCAATCTGACAGAGCTTGAGCTATTTTGCAAAGAAGAATGGGCAAAAATGTCACTCTCTAGATGTGCAAATCTGGTGGAGACATCCCCAAAAAGACTTGCAGCTGTAATTGCAGTGAAAGGTGGTTCTACAAAGTATTGACTCAGAGGGGCTGAATACAAATGTACGCCAAACTTTTCAGATATTTGTAAAAAAAATGTGAAAACCATTTATCATTTTCCTTTCACTTCACAATTATGTGCCACTTTGTGTTGTCTATAACTTAAAATCCCAATAAAATACATTTTGGTTGTAACATAACAAAATGTGAAAAAGTTCAATGGGTATGAATACTTTTTCAAGGCACTGTAAGAGACATCTACCAAGCTGCTGAAAAAAAAGGCTTATTTTTTTCCCTAGTATTTAATGTGTGTAATATATTCAGGTGATATATGCAATGACATTACAGGCAACAGAGTTTACTTTTTTTTTTTATATATATTTTACAGTTTCTGTTTGTCAAAAAGCAATATTTTTGTTTGATTATAAACCTTAATAGCATAAATAATAACATGTAATTAGATTTTTACTCCAGGAGTATATAATGAGTTTGGCAATTCTAAAGAAATGTTTAAAATTTGCATTACAGTTTAACTAAACCCATTAGAGTTGGTTATGTACTGGAGGTTTTAGACTATTTAGTCTAAAATACGACTAAAACGAAAACAATTCAAATGACTAAAAAATGACTAAAACTAAAATGCCATTTTAGTCAAAAGACTAAAATATGACTAAAACTAAAACGGCATTTTAGTAAAAAAAACTATGACTAAAACTAAATTGAAATTTGACGTCAAAATTAACACTGCTTATAGCAATAAAGGCACCACAGCTAAATAATAAACTCATCTCTCAGTTCAATTTGCCACGAGCGATCGCGGGAGCCCGGCGGTCATCGCATCGGCTCAGGGGGGCGAGCAGCAGCCATAGTGGCCACAGAGCGAAGCGACGTTACATTCTACCGCAGTAAAACTGCGGCGGCTGGTCGGCAAGTGGTTAAGACCAGGCCTTTTCTGGAACTTTTTGTTTACAAGTTTAAATAAGTGTTTTTTGCTCAAAAATTACTTACAACCCCCAAACATTATATTTTTTTCTTTAGCAGAGACCCTAGAGAGTAAAATGTTTGTTGCAATATTTTATGTCACACTGTATTTGCGCAGAAGTCTTACAAACACATTTTTTGGGGAAGAAAATACACTTTTTTGAATAAAAAAACAAACAAAACAGTAAATTAGCCCCATTTTTTGGTATACTGTGAAAGATGATGTTACACTGAGTAGTTAGATACCTAACATGTCACACTTTAAAATTGTGCATGCTTGTGGAATGCCAACAAACTACATTCCTTAAAAATCTCCATAGGCGACACTTAACAAGTAACCTGTTTAGCGTTACAGAGGAGGTATAGTGCTAGAATTATTGCTCTCACTCCAACAATCGCGGTGATGCCTCACATGTGTGGTTTTAACACCGTTTACATATGTGGGCACAACTTACGTATGCGTTCGCTTCTGCGTGCAAGCTCAGAGGAACAGGGCACTTTAAAAAAAAAATCTTATTTATTTAACTTTCTATCTTTTATTTTTACACTGTCCCTTTAAATTATAATTTTTTTTAATCACTTTTATTCCTATTACAAGGAATGTAAACATCCCTTGTAATAGAAATAAGGATGACAGGGCCTCTTTATTGCGAGATCTAGGGTCAAAAAGACCTCAGATCTCACATTTACACTTAAAAGGAAAAAAAAAAATCGGACGTTGCTCCATTCATCCAAGGGCAAGGGAGAAGTGGGGTTATCTGGCCTTCACTCAACTTCCTGCCCAGCCACAGAGAGGATTGGATCAGCTCCGGGCTAAGCGACAGACCCGGTAAGCACGGAGACGACCGGTAAGCAGCGGGAGGGGCACCTCTCCTGGTGCCTCTAAAAGTGATCCCATGGTGAATCCGTAGAGAATCGCCCACAGTATAAAAAATACCGGGGTTATGGCAGCTAGCCAAAAACCTTGCTCAATGGTGTACTTCATTAGAGCCGAAAAAGTGGCTCTGATGAAGAGGGCTCGCCCTTGAAATGCGTCAGCCATTATGGACGCCTCCTGATCTTCCCACTATGCTTTGATACCGCATCAACCTAATTATGGACCTGCACTTATGAATATCACTTTAATTGCTTTGTCACTGTCATTGTGATTTTTTTTAACTTTAAGCTTTATGAATTTTTTGCACTGATTACTAATAGGGATGGGCTATCTGGCCCGTTTGCCGAATAGCGAACAATTTGGGGTGTTCGCAGCAAATTCGAAAAGCCGCAGAACACCCTTTAAAAGTCTATGGGAGAAATCTAAAGTGCTAATTTTAAAGGTTAATATGCAAGTTATTGTCATAAAAATTGTTTGGGGACCCGGGTCCTGCCCCAGGGGACATGGATCCCCATTGCATCAGAGAGGGGCGGGGTCACCCGTACAGGTCACTGAGAAACCCCCGGAGCTTCCCCTTGTCAGAGGGGGACGGGGTCACGTGATGGGTGGCCCCGCCCTCAGATACATAAGATCTGTCAAGCTGGCGCCGCGTCATGGGCTTGGTGCCTCCGGTGGAGGCAGGATCCTGTGCGTGTTCCTCACTGGAGTCGCTGGAGATCATCTATCGTTGGAGATCGAGAATTGGATTACATCGCTGGAGTAGGAGCATGGATTTATTGCATTACATCGCTGGAATCTCTTTTTTATCTTTTTATTTTTAATAAAGGACTTGTCCCAAGTCGTCTCCTGTGTTTTTTTAACATTTTGACACTTTCTTTTTGTGAAATGGTAGGGGTACAATGTACCCCTTACCAATTCACATAGGGGGGGCCGAAATCTGGGTGTCCCCTTTGTTAAAGGGGGCTTCCAGATTCCGATAAGCCCCCTGCCCACAGACCCCCACAACCACCGGGCAAGGGTTGTGGGAATGAGGCCCTTGTCCCCATCAACATGGGGACATCCTCCCCATGTTGAGGGCATGTGGCCTGGTACGGTTCGGGGGGGGCGCTCTCTCGTCCCCCCCTCTTTTCCTGCTTCCTGCCAGGTTGCGTGCTTGGATAAGGGTCTGGTGTGGATTTTAGGGGGAACCCCAAGCCATTTTTTTTTTACATTTTGGTGCGGCGTTCCCCTTAAAATCCATACCAGACCTGAAGGGACTGGTATGGATTTTTGGGGGGAACCCCACACCATTTTTATTTCTTATTTTGGCGCGGAGTTCCTGAGGGGCCTGGTAATGGAATTTTGGGGGAACCCCACGCATTTTTTTTCTTTCAATGACTTTCACTGACTTTTATGTGTATTGTCGGGACCGACAATTCATTAATAGACGGCACTAGCGCTAGCACTTTTAAATGACTTTTTTTTCCTTTAGAAATGTCATTTTGCTCTCGGACTGTTGTAAACACGGGAAACATGCGCTACTTTACAGGCATACTATAGACACCCCCAGGTACGAAATTTAAAGGACTATTTCACTTTTATTGTTTCACTTTAAACATTATTAAAATTACTGCTCCCGAAAAAACGGACGTTTTTAAAACTTTTTTTTGCATTGATACATGTCCCCTGGGGCAGGACCCAGGTCCCCAAACACTTTTTATGACAATAACTTGCATATTAACTTTTAAAATTAGCACTTTTGATTTTTCATGTTCGTGTCCCATAGACTTTAACGGTGTTCGCGTGTTAGAACAAATTTTTTGCCTGTTCGCATGTTCTGGATGCGAACCGAACAGGGGGGTGTTCGGCCCATCCCTAATTACTAATATTATGGTATATAGCAAATCAAAAAAAGGTGCCTGCTCCTGCAAAAACAAGTGCTTATGTGACAGTGAAATCAATGGATATCCCTTAATGGGTAAAAATAGGGCCGATTAAGGCTACAGCTGCTACCATATAAGCTGCCAATGGCAAGTGATACATATAAAAAACACAACACAACAAGGCAGCGCTATACAGATGAAAACACACTATGATATTCACAGTGTGCAATCTTAAATTGGACTCTCTAATCACTCTTTGTGCAATTAACACAGCATCTCTCTGCAACTCATTATGGACTAAATTAATATTTATATGTATTGCAATAATATGGTATAAATTATTTTTGGCGCTACACTTTAACGTTTATATGTTTTTTGAAGTCCGTTATACTGCTTATGTATTAGCTGTCTTTGTTAGTACACACAGCACAGATTTTCTGCACATTATCACATTTAAATGTTTCAGTCTGGGAAATATCCTCTCTCATCCTGGTGTACCTCTGAGACAGGAAGTGAAGAGAAATTTCCCCATGGTACACAGACAAAAAAAAAATACCCCAGCAGAGGTTTAACCCCTTTCTATCGTATCCAAAACTAAAAAGAAAGTTTCGGCTATACATATACTTTAATAATTCTCTTTAGTGTATGTCTAAATGTGATCTGGCCAGGAATTATGGCACCCTAATAGCTTGTACTCACATGGATTGGACCAAAGTCCTGAAATTCAAAACTATTTAGTTAAAGTGTTACTAAACCCAGGACCCTGCATTCACTATATCTGGTCTCCCAAAGTACACGGAACATGGAAATGCAATTATTTTAGTAAATATAAACTGCTAAATACCTTTTCCCATCATCAGTATATAGCAGTCTTGTGACGTCTATCAGTGTCTGGCCGAGCACTGGGTAAAGCTTGTAGGAGAAGTTTGCATTCTCTTCTGACTGTCCTATTAGGCTGCATTACCCCTGACCCTCTGTCTGGACAGTGCTGGCCATGTGCTAATCACGTGCACCCCCTCCCCCCCCCAAAAAAAACTCTCTAGCAATAAACACCAAACTGAGCATGTGCAGAGTGCCCCCAAGGCAGGAGAATGATTCAGGACTGTAGAAGAAGGGGAGGATCAAAGAAGACAGGATCAAACAGTCTCTCTAAAAAAAGGGCCAGTTTACTGTCCTTCAAACTTTAGTGGGGCCGTACTGGCCAGCAGGAGTAGAAAATGGCCTGGTGCCAGTGGGAGTCAACAGCATCCCCTCTTTGGTATTAGGGGGAGGAATAGTGCCCTCATCATTGGTGTCAGTGGGAGGAATAGAGCCCCACTGTTGGTGTCAGTGGGAGGAATAGTGTCCCATCATTGGTTTCAGTGGGAGGAATAGTACCCCATCGTTGGTGTCAGTGGGAGGAATAGTGCCCCATCATTGGTGTCATTAGGAGGAATAGTGCCTCATCGTTGGTGTCAGTGGGAGGAATAGTGCCTCATCGTTGGTGTCAGATGGAGGAACAGTGCCCCATCATTGATATCAGTGGGAAGAACAGTGCTCCATCGTTGATATCAGTGGGAGGAACAGTGCCCTATCGTTGGTGTCAGTGGGAGGAATAGTGCCCCATCGTTGGTGTCAGTGGGAGGAATAGTGCCCCATCGTTGGTGTCAGTGGGAGGAATAGTGCCCCATTGTCTGTGTCAGTGGCAGAAACAAAGCCCCAGCGTTGCTGACAGTGGAGGGAATAGTGCCCCAAGGGCCAGATAAAAGCAAGCAAAGGTCCACATCTGGCCCCCGGGCTGCAGTTTGGAGACCACTGTTCTAGAACATGCCTGTTAAATTCCCCTTGCAAGTTCACTATATTTACCATTATTCACTTTGCAAAGTGAACCTAGACTTTGCTAACGAACAGCCACTACTTTTCAAGTCAACTTGTGTGTGTATGTTTTTTTTCTAATATCTGACTGGGGGAGGAGGGGCTAAAACATCATTGCTTATTAATACCTGTATCTATTTATATTTAGGTATGTAGGTTTTGCATAATTACTATATTCATTCTTTTTAGTTATATTTAGCAGGGAAGTTATTCTTTGATCATGCATCCACAGCAATAAAAATCTTATACAACATTAATCCCATGTTTCAAATAGAAAGGCCAACTGAAATCACAATGCAGCAATTCAAAACAAGCAACATATTGATTTTGTTACAGCACTTGTACCATAAAAGGGTGATATGGAGCTGAGCCAGGTTATTTTTAAATGTGGGGAGTCCTGACTCTTGACACTGCTGAGTGTTTCTTAAATTACTAGATGTTTTATAAATATCCACTAAGGGTGTTGTTAAAACATATTCTTTTTCATGCATCTACAAATACGTCATAGCCACCAATATGTTACAGTTGCATTTAGCCCTGATTCACACTGATGTGGTGCAGGAAACGCAGCGATTCCATTGCATTTCTCGCACCGCATAGCAATTGCAATGTGTTCACGCAATCTGCTGCGCATGTCAATTAAAATGTAATGACACCCCAAAAGCAGGTCGCAAAACAAAGATCAACTTTTGTACAACCACAGTGCCTATACATGGGTTGAAATTAGGTCAGTCCCTGCTGAACCTGCTGAATTTCGTTCCATTTATGGGAAGCTTAAAGTGTCACTAAACCCACATCATAAAAACTATCTATAAAAACTGTTTTACATGCAGTGCATACTCACTCGTTTTCTGTATTCTGCAAAAATCCAGGTTGATCCTGATGTTCTCTATCTCCCCCTTCAGACTATGTCCCCAATGCAATTGGAGATTTTGCAGGGCAGTGTTGGCAGCTCTGCACATGCTCAGTTTTCAGTGAGTTTCTATGCTGAGCATCTCCTCCCTTTCACATCTGAGCAGCCCACGTGACTATAGAGCCACATATGTGGGTGTACACAGTGGTAAATGACAGCCCACTTTTTCCCCCCTCCTCCATGCCCACTAACCAGCTAATCACAATGGGGGTGGGATATTATATGTAGATTTAAGGAGGCTTTACCTCCCTGTTGTTATAAAAACAGGCTGGAGGAGTATGACACAGCCTGAGACTGGCAGAAAACCACCCACATCATGTTTTTGTTAAACATATTAAAGATTTGATTTCAAATATATATTTGTATGATGATTTAAAACAGTTTATTGATATTATTTATTTGTTTTTACTCTGTATTCCAAAAGCATTTTTTTTTTAAATTTTAACCGATTGCCGCCCGCCATATAGCAAAATGATGTTGGCAAAATGGTTGCGATATCCTGACGATATCATATGACGTCTTTCAGGATATTAAGCAGCTTGACGTCTTTCAGGATATTAAGCCGATGGGGCGCACATCGCAGCGATCGTTGTTGTGGCGTGTCAGTCTGACACACCACAACTCCGTTCTATGGAAAGAGTCTCTGACAGAGACTCTTTACCACGTGATCAGCCGTGTCGAATCAAGGCTGATCACGACGTAAACAGGAAGAGCCATTGATCGTGACGCGAGTAGAGGAGAGCCGATCGGCTGCTCTCCTGACCTCCTGACAGGTGGGGTCTGTGTTGATTGTTTATCAGTGCAGCTCCCCCTCGGATGCCCACCCAGGACCACTAGGATGCCGCCAGGACCACCAGGGATGGCCACCACACTGGACCACCAGGTATGCCACCCTAGACCACCAGGGAAATGCCAATCAGTGCCCAGGCAGCTGCCAATCAGTGCCCAGGTAGCTGCCAATCAGTGCCAAAAAAAATGACTGCCAGTGCCACCAGTGATGCCTATCAGTTAAATCTATCAGTGCCAGCCATCAGTGCCGCCTTTCAGTGCCCATCAGTGCCTCCTATGAGTGCCCATCAGTGCCACCTATAAATCCTATCAGTGCCACATATCAGTGCCACCTATCAGTGCTGCCTATCAGTGCCCATCATCAGTGCCCATCAGTGCCACCTCATCGGTGCCGCCTTATCAGTGCCCATCAGTGCAGCTTATCAGTGCCCATCAGTGAAGGAGAAAACTTACTTATTTACAAAATTTTATAACAAAAACAAAGAAACACTTTTTTTTTTCAACATTTTCGGTCTTTTTTTATTCGTTTAGCAAAAAATAAAAACCCCAGAGGTGATCAAATACCACCAAAAGAAAGCTCTATTTGTGGGAACAAAATGATAAAAATTTAGTTTGGGTACAGTGTAGCATGACCGCGCAATAGTCATTTAAAAAGTGACAGCGCTGAAAATTGGCTTGGGCAGGAAGGTGCGAAAGTGCCCTGTATTGAAGTGGTTAAGCACAACCAGCAGCAGAGGACTAGGAGCTCCTCCTGCTTATGTTTCCCTGCAGACAGGCTGGGAAAGAGATGAGTCATGTGACAGCTGTCTATTGATTAAGAAAAAGGCATTTAGATATTCTTTTTTATTAAAAGAATTACAGTGCCATCATCCCCATACAGAAAAAGAAGAGATAATGTAAATTAAACAGTGTGTGTTTAGTATCACTTTAAGGACAAACTGAGTTTCCCCTCAATAAGATACAATGAGGACAATCAGCTTTTAAAGCACCTTTTTGAGAGTTTGGGTCTAGTTTGAAACTGATAATAAAATCTGCCAGACAGTGCAGACAGGGTCATTTATGGCAAAGACAACACCAAAGCCCCCTCATAAGCAAAGAAACTTAAAGAGGATTTTTCTGTGCTGAAACTATCAGAAATAAGCATCTAAAATGTTAAGCAGATTTGAAAATATTATTTTATGTTATGCTATGCGAAGGAGAGCAGGTAACAAATATAAAGCAGGTGTTAACCAAAATAGGCTGAAAAAGTGAAAATATACTTTAAGGTGCCACTGTGTTAGGCTAGGCATCAATGGCTCAAATTTCAGTTGTCGGGCCGAGACAGAGAGACAATCACTCAATTCCCCTCAACAGTCAGGATGGAGGAATTCAGACAGCCACAACTGCTGGCGCTGCTGAACAGTAACTGCATCTGATATCATGTGGTCTTTTTCCACCTTGCTCAGTTGACTTTTAAATCGGCCTTTGTCAAGCTGAGTGGTGCTTGCAGGGCCACCCTAGGCTTGAATTTATTCCTAAGTGTAGGAGTCAGACAAAGTTCTAGCTGTCTATGGGGGGCCTTTAGAGTGAGTGCTCTGTTTAATGCAGTAGACCCTGGCTGTAGGCTGCATTCACATTATAGCTTTCATAAACACACGCAAAATGTTGTGATATTGAGAGTATGTACAAAATGAGCAGAAAAACGCTTGATATGCTTGTGGTGCGATTCATTGTTAACCACTTAAGGTCCGCCCTATAGCAGTTTTACTGCTGCACGGCGGCAGCTGTGTGCCATATCACGTATTTATACGTGATCTAAAACCTCTAAGTATGGTGCACGCTTGCGTGCCCCTGGCGGGTCACTTCTGCTGTGGTTACACACATTGTAAGCCGAACGGCAGGTGCCGGTGGACATCGGGTACTGTGCGCCCGCTGATTGCCTTCCGCTGTGTGTAATCACAGCAAAAGCGAGCCGCCAGTGGTAGAAGAGGCAGAACGCCGATCTACCTGTGTAAACAAGGCAGATCGGCGTTCTGACAGGAGGGAAGGGATGGAACTTGTGTCCATGCAAAACAGGGAATAAATTCAATCTCTTCCCCTAGTAAAAGCACCTCCCACAGTACACATAAACACTGGCTAGGCACACAATTGACCCTTTGATGTTAACCCCTTCCCAGCCAGTGTCATTAGTAGAGTGACAGTGCATATTTTTTTTTTAGCACTGATCACTGTATTAGTGTCACTGGTCCCTAAAAAGTGTCAGTTAGTGTCTGAATGTTCCCCGCTATCACAGTCTTGCTATAAGTTGCTAATCAACTCCATGACTAGTAAACAAATAAATAAATAAAAATATCCCATAGTTTGTAGTTGCTATAACTTTTGCGTAAACCAATCAATATATAGTTATTGGGATTTTTTTTACAGTTACATTGCATCCACTTCCAGTCTGAATCATTGCTTTACAAGGATTTTTTAAGAAACATATAACTGGATTAAATGTGAATCTTTTTAATCTGCTCATAGTTCTGCTTTATTACTATTTGCTATTCTTCTCATTGTTATATATTAATCATTTATGTATTTATTTATTTCAGTTACTTTAATCATGCATACATTTACAGCTGTAATTTTTGCCATTCCACTTTTAGCCATCAGACATTATTTTGGTTTATAAATGAACTCTGCCTGCAGTTAGCAACAAACAAAACAACAGCTCCATGATAATTCAAAGTTAATTACCTTCTACTGATTATCAATTAAATATTGTAGATTGCATTCGGTAACCAGTCATTATCTTCTCAAGGAACAACAAAAACATATTATTATTATAATGCTCTTTTTCAAACTATTTAACAACAGAAATCTTTTTTTGAAAATCTATGAACCTCAAGTCGTATCAAAGTTGGACCAAAGTAGTGCAGGGACTACTATGAAGTTGCTGCGACAGATATGAATGGTACTCATTGGATATCATGGGGTACGGCTCGTCATGCAACTTTGCAGTCCCAAGTCGCAGGACAAGTGTGAAAGGGGCCTTAGCAATCATGTCATCCATTTCTCTAATTATTATAAGACTTCTGGAAGTAAACCTTTCTTCAGAGAAACAGATGTTGCCATAGCTGTCATCTCATTCTGCAAATGCTTATTGACTGGATGTTATGCTGGCCCTCTAGCTACTTTGACCCAGAACTACAGATATGGACTTTTGATTTTATTCTGACTTTACTGATATACATAGTTGTCCAGGATTAATTAAAGTATTAAAGTCAGAGGCCAGTCAATCAGAAAGAGATGTCAGCATGCTTTCCTCAGAACAGTTCTAAACAGGACAGTCTAAACTTACCTTTACCCTGTGTACCACCCTCCTAGATAACTTGCTGGTTGAAAGGAAAATTACGTTTTTGGCTGGGTGGTAGTTAGCCCAGTTTTGTTTTAAATAGTTGGGCACTTGGTTTTTCCCTAAGCTCGCTGGGGTTGGGATCTCTCACATGTGCTAGGTGGTGTCACTGGCTATAGTATAAGGTTTCCCTGCCAGACTGAGTTATGAATATTCATATATGCCCAAGCCATCCCAGTAGGAGCTTCAGGTCATTGTGGCATAATGGGGGAGGGTTTAAATATTTAGGAAGGCCATGTTTTTAGCTCTCTTGGCTCAGGCTGAGGCCTGAGGAGTTGCTGCTGGCTGTTTATGCTACTAGGCCCAAAGCCTTTTAGGGGCCTAGCTTGTGCTGAGAATCCAGTCCTACACATTTGGTCTAAGAGGTTCACCAGCTGGGAACACTGCCATCTCTGAAGGCCTTGCTGATGATCTACATTGATGCTCATCAGGGTCCTGGCTGTGGCAAAACCCTTACCTGCAATTACAATGATACCCCTGAGATCTCATCCAGTCTACTCACACTCCATTAGAAGGCAACAGGAAGCTGAGTCCGGGCAGCTATTTGGTGACCTCATGAGTAAAAGACTGCTTGCCAATCCGGCCAGTGTAGCTTTACAGGGTACATCCTTTACAGTATCCCTGATCTGGCCATTCCTTCTAGTCTCAGGGTTCAAGAGTCACTATGTACATGACAATGAAGTTAGTGTCCTCCCTTTTTGGAACTTGCACTTAATGGAGTATGTCATGCCCTATACCCCTCCTCAGTTACAATTTTAGCAGCATTAAAACATAAAAAAGACATCCCTTAGACTGGTTAGTGGGCCAGTGTGCATGGACTTTCTTTTGTGTGTGTGCTGGCAGCCTCTGCACCACCAGGAAAAGAACCTTGGTCACCATCATCATCTGTGCTGATGTTAGGTGCAGTGACTATACTTTTATCACATTTAGTCATCATTCATCAGTAGCCCTTTTGGTGGTACCACTACACCTATAACAGCCTACAGACACCAACTCATCCTAACGAATTCTAAAACATTCCCAATGCAGTTTAGAAATGGAATCCTCTGAGCCTGCCACAGAGCCTCCTCCCAAATGGAAGAGCCAGCCAAAGTGCAACCTTCCAGCACTTGTTTTCAAGGCTCTATTTACATTACTGCATTGTGGGAACACTTGGTAAGCTGTGTGTCCAGCCACACATTACCAGAATGCATGATAAGTGCAGTAAACTCGCCCTAATGCACTTACCAGCTCACCACAACCTTTGGCACTTCAGCGCACGACAGTAAACCACTTGGGTGATGTGTGCTAATTTTAAAAGAAAGTGCTACAGGTCTGTTATACAAAAACACATTGTAGTGCATTAGCTTGCCATGCGATAACATGTGGCATTGCGGTGGAAATGTCTGAATAGGTTTTTAATGGTAATAAAATGGTGCATCTCAGTATGATCTCTATTCTGGATACTTCTACGCTACAACATTCTATAAAATTTAGTAAGCTCACTAATCCAGCTGAGAGGATCTCTTTTCTGCCATTTACTGTACACCTGAGACCTCTTTCTTTTGGTTGTTATCCATGTTTTTGACCAGAGGTAAAGCCAATTCATACACAGATTTACACCCAGTGTGTCCTGTACTAGTTTGGTGTCTACAAAGCTGCAGCTGCTGACCCTGTTTGCTTGTTAAATGTGATCTCTCTGTTTGATATAATGTAATTATTAAAAATGAATTCCAGACATGGCTGTATTATACATAGTTACATTGATCCAGCTTGGACCAATGTAACAATGCCTATACCATACCTGGCCGATGCTCCTGGAAGCTGGAAATCAATGAAGTAGACATTTCTAATCCAGAGATCTCCAATTGCTTTTGGGTCGAGCGCTAAGCGGCTGCTGTGCTGCATTGTGAGCACAGCAGGTCGGCTTCTCAACATGAATTCCATTCAGAGAATACATGGCATTTTCTGATTGAATGCAAAGTATTCCCTGATTGGATCAGGTAGAAAGGCAGGATGGTGACTTCATCTACCCCCTTCACTTTTTTTTTTAAACCACTTCAACCCTTTATGACGTACACATATGTCCTCGGGTTGCAGTGGTTATACTGGGATGATGCCTGCACATCATCATTTTCAGCTGGAGATGGGCTTTTTTGTAGAAGTGACCTGAGTGGTGGTACAGCCGTGGAATGGGGCCCCCCTCTTGCAGCTGCCCACCGCCTTTTCCGGGCTCTCCCGACGAATGAGGGAGTCCAGTACCGGTGCTGCTTGTTGTGTTTGCGCACCTAGAGAGGAAGAAGATACATCCATACCCACCAACCCTCTGTGAGGTAGGAAACCGGAAGCAATGAGCATTTCGTCACTGTTCTGCTTTCGTCACTGTTTATGTTTGATGTATACAAGCCATTACCAGCTTGTAAAGCATCTGATCAAACCAACTTCAGTTTGATCAGATGCTTTAGAGGGCAGTGGAGAGATCTGAGGTCTATTAGACCCCAGATCTCTCCATAAAAAGGACCTGTCATGCTTATTGCTATCACAAGGAATGTTGTTTATCCCGTATGATAGCTATAAAGTTGATAAAAAAATGAAGGGACAGTCCAAAAGAAAAATTAAATAAAAAAATGTAAATTGCCCCTGCCCCCCCCCCCGTGCAAATGCGAATGCATTTGTAAGTCCCACATGCATATGTAAACAGTGATCACACCACACATGTGAGGTATTGCCCTGAACGTCAGAGTAATAGCAATAATTCAAGCACCAGGCCTCCTGCATAACTCTAAACTGGTAACCTGTAAGGACTTTTAAAGAGTCGCCTATGGAGATATTTAAGTCCCATAGTTTGTTCCACAGGCTTGCGCAAAATTAAAGTGTGACATGTTAGGCACCTATTTACTCACATCATCGTTTATATTTTTCTGAAAAATTGGGTACTGTATAGTGTTTGTGTGCACTAAAATACATTAAAGTGTATTTTTTCCTAAATATTTGCATTTTAAAAATGGCAGTGCAGATATTGTGCGCAATAAAAACCTGCAACAACCACCATTTTAATCTCCAGGGACTGTGCTTTCAAAAAATATATAATAACTGGGGGCTCTACGTAATTTTTTATCACAAAAATGCAGATTTTTACATGTATAACAGAAATGTAAGAATTGGCCCGGGGGTAAAGCAGTTAATCTTTATACATTATACTGTATACATATTTTTATTCTTTTTATTCTGACAAGCAAAATCCTCTTCCTCCTTTTCTTCCCTCTGGTGGTAGACAGTCCTTACTCCTGCACAGAATGGCATTCATGTGATAACATATAAATTCCATTCTGTGCAGTGGTATTGTGAGCTCTGACCCTAAGTGAGCTGAATATTGCTGGGCCTCATTTTGCCCAGATCAGCAATGGGCAGGAAACAACAGTGCAGAGAGAGTGGAGGAAACAGCGCCAAGCAGAAAGAGAGTATTGAGGAGCATTTTATTTGCCAACAGGTTTAGATAACTGGGGCTTTCTCTGAGAGTGTTCTCAGTTTTCTTTCACTCTTTCCTTTTTCTCTCTATTTTATCCCGCTTTAGGTTATCTCCATAAGTGGAATATATGCAGAAATAGTGATTGCTTCTAAACTGCTAATAAAACTTACATACAGTATCTGTAGAAAGTTTAGAAATACAAGTATAAGACCCCTTTCACACTTAGCGTTAGCGTTAAAGCGCTCCTAGTTTTAGCGGTTCTTTTCGGCTGCTAGTGGGGTGCTTTTAACCCCCACTAGCAGCCGCATAAAGGGTTAATAGCGCCTATGTTGTGGCGCTGCCGAAGCTCTTTGCAGGCACTTCGGCAGCGCTGCACATTCATTTCCAAAGGGCAGGGGTGGTGGAGGAGCGGTGTATACACCGTTCCCCCACCGCCCCAAAGAAGCTGCTTGCAGCGCAATATGTTTTGTATGTATATTTTTTTCTCCTTTCGGAGACAAATAAAAACTTTTCTGTTAAAAAGAAAAAAAAAAAGATGCTGCTTGCAGTACTTTTTTTGGCCGTCCTGAAAGTGCACCGCCCTACTGTGAAAGGACTTGGGCTTTCACACTGGGGTCTTTTGAGAGGCACTTTTCAGGCACTATTTTTTGCGCTGAAACGCCTAAAAAAGTGCCCCATTTTGAAAGGGGTTTACGCCTAGGCAGCTGGTGCAGATGGGGGGGTAAAAGAGAAAAGGAAACTAGGAATCAAAATTATTATTATTATACAGGATTTATATAGCGCCAACAGTTTGCACATCGCTTTACAATGTAGTGGGGGACAGTACAATTACAATACAGTTCAATACAGAAGGAATGGGAGAGCCCTGCTCGTGGAGATTACAATCTAAAGGAAATGAGCTAACGTGAAGAAAAAGTACACTGCTCTAGTTATTTGGTAATACTTGTGTCAATTGTGTAATCAGCAATATCCCTGAACAATAATCCATAAAAATATTGCATAAAACTTCACATGAAGCAGATTATGTCATTTTTTGTGTGTTTTCAAACAACTGCTGAAATAACTTTATTGTTACTTATGAAGTATACAGGAGAAAGATGAATGGGAGTGCATTATGACATGCATTTTTAATGACACTTCACCCATTTGGATTACCACAGTGCATTAGCTACTGCTCATGTAGCAAAATAGTGTTTCTAATTCACTTCAATTGCCTGCTGGCTTCTTTGGTTTGCTAGAGCTGTGATAGCCAAGTCCACTCTTTGAGCTTTGCAGCAATAAACCTGTTATGATTTGTATACTATATTGTGCTTTTGAACAGTGAACCATTATGTGGCCCAGCGGTGCATTCTGACATTCTGTCTGTTTTCATAAGCCACCAGGTCCTGTTAAAATAAATACTCAATATGTACAAAGAATATCACTGATCCCTTTTTCCATGGACGTTGCCATTTCTTTTTAATAAAATGGGGTACGCCGGTTTCCTCTTTCTTCCGTCCCCGGGTTACAAACAAGTTAGGGACTGTAGGTTTGTTCTTAAGCTGAATCTGTTTGTAAGTCGGAACAGGTACATTTTTTAAGTGTAGCTCCAGCCAAAAAAACTATTTTTAAGCTTTTTGGATAGCATAGGGAAGGGTTAACACCCCTGTAACATTTGTTTTGCTGTCTGTGCCGCTGTTCAGAAGATTTCACCTCACTTTCTGTCCTAATGACAATTGGATTTTGAAAATTTTGGGCTGTTGTGGAAACAAGCCTTGGTGATAAAGCACCTTTTCCCCATAATAACTCTTACAGGAGTAAATTTCCCTTCCTAGGGGTAGATTTCCTCTCACTTCCTGTTGTCTCCCTCCGTTTGTAAGTAGGAGTCGTTTGTAAGTCGGATGTTTGTAACTAGGGGACCCCCTGTACCTGGTAAATTTAAAAAAAGTTACCAGATCGCTTATAAATAAGGCAGATGAGCAGTTATGTCTTTGCCCAAATTACCCCAAGTGGCACCTGAACTTACAACCTATATGTTCTAATTCTTCACAATGACCAGAGTTACAGTACACCTGTCAAAAAAATTTAAAAAGCTGCAACTCATTCTCTTTAAAAATTCTAGTTGCCCGGTTGTCATTCTGATGTTTTGCCTTCAACATGTTTCAGCTGGAACAAGCATAGAGATGAGGAATTACAGTATGACTTATGTCTGAAAATTACTTTCTGAATGCTTGTTCCAGGTCTGCAATGGGAGACAACCAGGCAACTAGCCTTTTTCAGAAGGACGATAATATTGGCAGCCTCCATATTTCTTTTGTTACAGCTTTACAATATAAGAAAATCAGGCTGACACTTCACATCTCTTCGCGGGAGGAATCAGTTCAATTGGAACATTTGATAGACGCACTTATTCTGCTACATTGAGGGATACTGCTAGCCTCAAAGGAGGCTCTTTTTGACCTTTATATTAGACGCCCCCCCAAAGATCACTGCTCACTATCCCAACTTTGGATAAATTCTCACTTGGAAGGAAGTATGCCATTATTTTAAGCTTTTTCAGATTTCCTACCCCAATTCTCAGCTTCACATTGACTATAACTCAGTGGCGGCCTGTGCATTGTGGGCGCACGGGCGCCGCTCCCCCTAACACCGCCGCCGCCCTCCCTATCCATGTGCCCGGACCCTTTCAGGACACCGGACACATGAATTACAATTCCAGGGATAGGCGGGGGGGGGGGGTGTATTTTGAAGCACATGATTAGAACCAGGGGCTCTAATAGGCTTCAAAATAGGGTGGGCTCGGGGCACAGAGAGTGCGCCCTGATCCCACCCAGTTGTGTGACACTAGCGAATGAATATTCGCTATTCTGCCACATTCTCCTCCCGACCAACCAGGAGGCGTCTATTGGCCAGGGAGTCTTATGACTCGGTCGGAAAAAGTTCCGATCTGAAATTCTGATCGTCTGCACCAATTCCGACGCATGCTCAGAAACAATTCGACGCATGCTCAGAAGCATTGAACTTAATTTTCTCGGCTCGTCGTAGTGTTGTACGTCACTGCGTTCTTAACAGTCGAAAGTTCAGCCAACTTTTGTGTGACCATGTGTATGCAACCCAAGCTTGAGCGGAATTCCGTCGGAAAAACCATCCAAGATTTTTCGGACGAAAATTTTGCTCGTGTGTACGGGGCATTAGGTATCTATTTACTCAGTGTAACATCATCTTTCACAATATACAAACAAATTTTACTTGTTTTTTTTTATGCATGAAACCAAAAAAAAATGCGTTTGAAAAATTGCTGCGCAAATACTGTGTGAGATAAAAAGTTGCAACAACCGCCATCTTATTCTCTACTAAAAAAACATATATAATGTTTGCAGGTTCTGTGTAATTTTCTAGCAAAAAAATTATGATTTTTACATGTAGGAGAGAGATGTCAGAATTTTGCCTGGGTAGCAAGTGGTTCATGATTTAGTCTGAAATGTCTGCTGCCTGAAACCACCTGGTAACATTTTTCCTTGGTTCTATTCAGTATATTTCTTTCAACCAGCAGGTTGAATGAAAAAAAAAAAATGGACCCAATTCAATGAATGTGTGGATGAGGGAATCCTCCCTGCTGTGCTATTGTATTCTGACAATGGGGAGACTCCCCCGTTGTCAAAATACACAGATCAGTGCTGCAGCCTTTTGCCTGCATCGCTGATCATGTGGCTTTTATCTGACAGGTCAGTTGAACAGAAGTCGATCGGTAGATCGGTTTCTGTTTAACCACAGTGGGCACACATGGATGGAAATTCAGCCGGTCCCCTGCTGAACCAATCAATTTTTTTGATCCACGAATGGGCAGCTTAACTTTGGTGAATGTTGGACTGCAGTGTCATATTTAGACACCCTGAGTAACTCCTGTAACAGAAGGTAAGACCGTGACAATAGAGGGTTTTAGTTCAATGGCTAGCTGACTGAATATTTCTCTGACTTCAACTGTTTTCTTCATGGGACCTGTGAAATCAGTTAAATTTAAAATAGGAATTACACTCTCTTTGTTAAGTTGTCTTTATTACTAAATGTGCTTAATGATATATAATAACAAACAGTACTTGTGCCCTATATAGTTATTATGTGCCCTATATAGGTAGCTCTAATTGTAGAGATGTCAGCCTTATGCCGCGTACACACGACCGGATTTTACAGCATACTTGCGGACCGGAGTCAGACAATTCGATCGTGTGTGGGCTCCAGAGGACTTTTTTCCCCCAAAAGTTCGACGGACCTAGAAATGAAACATGTTTCAAATCTTTTCGACGGACTCGAGTCCAGTCAAAAAGTCAGCTTGTCTGTATGCTAGTCCGACGGACAAAAAACGACGCTAGGGCAGCTATTGGCTACTGACTATGAACTTCCTTATTTTAGTCGAATCCGTCGGACTTTGGTTGATCGTGTGTAGGCAAGTCCGTTCATTCGGAAAGTCCATTGAAAAGTTTGCCGTAAAGTCCGCTTGTGTGTACGCGGCATAACATTGCTGCAGGACTCATTCACACAATTTGTGCAGACTTACCACTCCGTGGTTCAGCATCATTCCTTCTCTCCCCGTTGTCATTCAGCCCACTTCTTAGGAACCCATGGAGTTATGGACACACCCATCATCATGTTGCACTGGACTCACAGTACAATGCTGCATTTGGGCTTTAATGTTTATACTGCTGATTTAGGTAAACATATTATTGAGGAATTATTTGAGAAATTATTATTATTAGGTAAACATATTAAATGAGGAAAAAGATTCTCCTAATCATAAAGCAGTTTGACTTTGAGCTTTGCCTTCTACTACTTATTAAGATTGCACTTTTTTTTCTGAAAATTGCTCTTTTTTTTCTCTATTGCATCCTTATTAAAATGTATAAAATTCAAATACATCCAGGTCTTCTGCCAGTATAAAGCCCAACCCTGAGCAAATTTGAAAAAAATTTAAATAGTTTTCCAGCTCAGGTTGCAATACTCACTTTTAATTCAGCGCTGTCCCTGCTGTAATATCTTTTTTGTCAGAAGATGTCCTCAGTCTTGTGGGTTGACAGACAGTGTCTTTCAACCTAGAAAACTGGGGAGATTCTTTGACTGCAGCAAGAACTATGGACCTGCCTCCTGAGGGGGGTTAACCACAACACGTTTCACTCAGTGTCGCAGCACCAGCATTATTTAGGACAGTCCACCATTGGGAGAAGAGGCAAAAAGGAAGAAGATCCATGTGACTGGCCTGAAGACACCTGGAAGAGGTATGTGTAGAAATTAAGAAAAAGGTAACATTCTGTCAGGGGGGACCCCAGAGTTGGGTTTTAATTATCTAATAAGCCACAAAAACAGCTTTATTTCAAAGCTCTATGCCCATAGGAATGGCAAAGTAACTATTGTACATGAGTGTATGTTTCAGCAGGTCAACAAACTTGAAAGAGAAGTGTGGCAACTATCTTCCTAAGGAAGCTCTCACCAGCAGGACCCTCCTGACCCACTTGTTTTGATTTTTTTTGTAACTGTACTCTCTCCCTTTATTTTGTAAATTGCTGAGCAAACTGTTGCTGCTATATAAATCCTGGCCATCTGTATTACTTTTTTTTTAGTAAACAGACTAGCCTATAACTATTTACACAACTTTCTTTTTAGTACTATGTAGCTAAAAAAATCCCACCAAAGGTGGTTGGCTTCAAAGAGAAGTACGGCCTTTCAAAAAAACAGATACACATACTCACCCAGGTGGATGCAGCATCAGTCAGATCCCTGTTTCCTCTAAGACCAAGAACTAAGCGATCATAGACTGCTGATCTCCCAGTTCTGGGTCTTCAGTGAGCAGAGAGCCAGTGACTGCTCTGCCCCTCCAGTGCTTACTGGAGCATCGGACTGTGCAGGGGGAGGGAGCGGCTGGCTTAGACTCTCAGCAGGTCGGTAAGTGGTTAGACCAGCTGCCGGTCCAGGCATCTGGGTGGATCCTGACAATAAAGTCGAGATCTCTCTAGAGTCTGGATCGGCTGAGCGACGTCAGCCAACAGCGTACTTTAGCATGCTACCCACTGAATATGGGTCACAAGAGTGCAGAGCCAAGTGCACTCCTGTGACCCAAAAGAGAAGCAGGAAAGAGCAATGGCCCTACTTCTCCTTTAACCACTTATCAACCGTGCTATAGCCAAATGATGGCTACAGTGCGGCTCAATAGCCCTGGGAGGGTCTACTATGACGTCCTCCCAGAATCACGCTCCCGCGTGCCCCATGGGGCGTGCACACGGGAGTATCCATGACCTCGGGACCCGGCGCATCACAGATCATGGTAAATAGCCGCTGACAGCGGGCGTTTACCGCGTGATCGCTCGGTCAAATGACGGAGCGATCACTTGTAAACAAACCGGCGTCATGTCGGGTTCCTCTCTCCCCTCGCTGTTCCGATTGGTACAGTGTGAGAGGAGAGGGGAGAGATAAGGTGCAGCAGCACTGTGGGCTGGATCTGTAGTGCCCACAGCGCTGCTCTGTGCCGATTGCAGGACTCATCCATCCATCCATGCTCAGCCCCATCCATACTCACAGCTATCCATACTCGGCCATGCCATCCATACTCAGCCATTCATCCATGCCCAGCCATTCATGCTCAGCCATGCCATCCATACTCTGCCATCTATCTATACTCAGCCATCCATCCATGCTCAGCTATGCCATCCATACTCAGCAATACCCAGCCTTACTCAGACATACTCAGCAATACTCAGCCATACCCAGCCATACTCAGCAATACCCAGCCTTACCCAGCAATACTCAGCCTTACCCAGCAATACCCAGCCATACTCAGCAATACTCAGCCATACTCAGTAATACCCAGCAATACTCAGCCATACCCAGCAATACTCAGCCATACCCAGCCATACCCAGCCATACCCAGCAATACTCAGCCATACTCAGCCATACTCAGCCATACTCAGCAATACTCAGCCATACCCAGCCATATCTAGCCATCCCCAGCCATATCTAGCCATCCCCATTCTGTACATGCTATGTGTTAGAAATATTGTATAAATGGACAACTTTGTGTAAAAAAAATGTCCGATGGGCTCCATCGGACATTTTCCATCGGATTTTCCGACACACAAAGTTGGAGAGCAGGAGATAAAATTTTCCGACAACAAAATCCGTTGTCGGAAATTCCGATCGTGTGTACACAAATCCGACGGACAAAGTGCCATGCATGCTCAGAATAAATAAAGAGATGAAAGCTATTGGCCACTGCCCCGTTTATAGTCCCGACGTACATGTTTTACGTCACCGCGTTTAGAACGATCGGATTTTCCGACAACTTTGTGCGACCGTGTGTAGACAAAACAAGTTTGAGCCAACATCCGTCGGAAAAAATCCTAGGATTTTGTTGTCGGAATGTCCGAACAAAGTCCGACCGTGTGTACGCCCTATAACACATCTGGTATCGCCATACTCAGGAGGAGTAGTAGAATGTGTTTTGGGGTGTAATTTGTGGTATGGATATGCTGTGTGTGAGAAAAAACCTGCTAATGACAATTGTGGAAAAAAAAAAAGAAAAAAAAAATCTTGATTTGTGGGAAAAAATTACAACTACAAAAAACTCACCATGCCTCTTACTAAATGTCTACTTTCCAAAAAGGGGTAATTTGGAGGGTATTTTTACTTTCCTGGTTTGTTAGGGTCTCAAGAAATGAGATAGGCCGTCAGTACTTCAGGTGTGATCACCAATTTTCAGTGATTGGCACCATAGCTTGTGGACTCTCTAACTTTCACACAGACCAAATAATATACACCAATTTGGGTTATTTTTGCCAAGGTTTTGTAGCAGTATAAATTTTGGACAAAATTTATGAAGAAAAATTACTAATTTGCAAAATTTTATAGCAGAAAGTAAGAAAATTAATTTTTTTTTTTTTACAGAATTTTCGGTCTTTTTTCTTTTATAGCGCAAAAAATAAAAAATCCAGAAAGCTCTATTTGTTTGAAAAAAAGGACAAAAATTTCATATGGGTACAGTGTTGCACAACTTAGTAATTGTCATTCAAAATGGGAGAGCACCAAAAGCTGAAAATTTGTCTGGTTAGGAAGTGTCCAGTGGATAAGTGGTTAATATATCTTAGTGTTTTTGCCACAATAAAACATACAGTGCCTTGAAAAAGTATTCATATCCCTTGAAATTTTCCACATTTTGTCATGTTAAAACCAAAAACGTAAATGTATTTTATTGGGATTTTATGTGATTGACCAACACAAAGTGGCACATAATTGTGCAGTGGAAGGAAAATGATAAATGGTTTTCAAAATTTTTTACAAATAAATATGTGAAAAGTGTGGTGTGCATTTGTATTCAGCCTCCTTTTCTCTGATACCCCTAACTAAAATCTAGTGGAATCAATTGCCTTCAGAAGTCCCCTAGATAGTAATTAGAGTCCACCTGTGTGTTATTTATTCTCAGTATAAATACAGCTGTTCTGTGAAACCCTCAGAGGTTTGTTATAGAACCTTAGTGAACAAATAGCATCATGAAGGCCAAGGAACACATCAGACAAGTCAGGGATAAAGTTGTGAAGTTTAAAGCAGGGTTAGGTTATAAAAAATATCCCAAGCTTAGAACATCTCATGGAGCACTGTTCAATCCATCATCCGAAAATGGAAAGAGTATGACTCAACTGCACATCTACCAAGACATGGCCGTCCACCTAAACTGACAGGCCAGGCAAGGAGACCATTAATCAGAGAAGCATCCAAAAGGCCCATGGCAAATCTGGAGGAGCTGCAGAGATCCACAGCTCAGGTGGAAGAATCTGTCCACAGGACAACTATTAGCCGTGCACTCCACAAATCTGACCTTTATGGAAGAGTGGCAAGAAGAACGCCATTGTTGAAAGAAAGCCATTTTGTGAGAAGCCATGTGGAGGACACAGCAAACATGTGGAAGAAGGTGCTCTGGTCAGATGAGACCAAAATTAAACTTTTTGGCCTAAAAGCAAAATGCTATGTGTGGCAGGAAACTCACACTGCAAATCACCCTGAATACAACCATCCCCACCGTGAAACTTGGTGGTGGCAGCATCATGTTGTGGGGATGATGGGGATTTTCTACAGCAGGGACAGGGAAGCTGGTCAGAGTTGATGGGAAGATGGATGGAGCCAAATACAGGGCAATCTTAGAAGAAAACCTGTTAGAGTCTGCAAAAGACTTGAGACTGGGGCAGAAGTTCACCTTCCAGCAGGACAACAACCCTCAGCATACAGCCAGACCTACAATGGAATGGTTTAGATCAAAGCATATTCATGTGTTAGAATGGCCCAGTCAAAGTCCAGACCTGAATCCAATTGAGAATCTGTGGCAAGACTTGAAAATTGTTGTTCACAGATGCTCTCCATCCAATCTGACAGAGCTTGAGCTATTTTGCAAAGAAGAATGGGCAAAAATATCACTCTAGATGTGCAAAGCTGGTAGAGACATCCCCAAAAAGACTTGCAGCTGTAATTGCAGTGAAAGGTGGTTCTACAAAGTGACTCAGGGAGGCTGAATACAAATGCACACCACACTTTTCACATATTTATTTGTAAAAAATGTTGAAAACCATTTATCGTTTTGCTTCCACTTCACAATTATGTGCCACTTTGTGTTGGTCTATCACATAAAATCCCAATAAAATACATTTACATTTTTGGTTGTAACATGACAAAATGTGGAAAATTTCAAGGGGTATGAATAATTTTTCAAGGCACTGTATAAACTAGACTAGAGCTTGGATTTACTTCATGTTAGCGGTAAACACATCATTGCTAAGTATTTTGAAAATTGTCCAGGTACAATAGACTTGGATTTCATTGTGACTCATGTGCATTACAATATCGCAGACTCTTCCAGACATTGCAAATGAGATTTTAATTGCTTGACTTCAAAAACAGAAGTGGAACAGTAATATGCAGCTATTGTTCCGGATTTCTTCCTTTGATAAGATTATGTGAAATATTCTATGTAATTAAGTGGAAAGCAGTAGAGCAGTAGCACACTAACACTCCCCTGCCCCCTTCTCTCCGCTTTTGCTCACACTGAACCTTTTATCTGTAAGTGTTTGCTATTGAAATGATAATGCACTGCATCCATGTCCACAAAATACAGTTGACCATAGCGGCTGAGTCACAAGACATCACAGACCTCACTTTGGTGACAAAAATTTAAAAATGGCAAATTTATTTTGTGCAGTCAGGCATTTAAAAGAGGGCATCTGTAGTGATCCAGATAAGTGGTTGATGCAATATTGAGTATTTAAATAGATTATAATCCTATTAGAGAGATTTGGAGATGTTGTACCATATGTTCATCGGGATTGTATTTCTCACAGCAGTGAACCATTCGGAAAGGTTTGGTAAGCCAATATGAAAGATATCAGATTCCACCATCATATCTGATTAATTAATGATCTTATGAATTGATAGAAAAAAATTTAGATTTAACTTTGCTCTGGAAAACAGAATATTCCCACCACAATCCTCTTACTGATCTCATACATAATCACTGTTCAATACATATACATTTTATTAAGTATTCATTTCTAATTGGTTATGGCTAAAAGGACCTTAACCACTTCAAAACTGGGCAAGTTCTGACATTTCTCACATACATGTAAAATTTGCATTTTTTTTTTGCTAGAAAATTAATTACAGCCCCAAAACAATATATATTTTCTGAAAGCAAAGTCCCTGGAGAATAAAATGGTAGGTGTTGAAATTGTTAATGTCCCACGATGTTATCAAATGCAAATTTTCAGGAAAAAATATGCTGTAATTAATTTTAGTGAGCACCAGCATAATATAATATACATTTTTTGGTAAAATATAAAAGATGATGTTTCGCCGAGTAAATAGATACCAAACAGGTCACTGTTTAAAGTTGGAATGGCAGTAAACTACAGTACATTAAATCATCCATAGTCAAGCCTTACAAGTTACCAGTTTAGCGTTACACAGGAGGTCTGGAGCTAGAACTATTATTCTCACTCTGATGTCCGTGGTGATACCTCACATGTGTGGTGCAATCGCTATTTACATATGTGTGCGGGACCTAAGTGCAAGTTCGCATGAGCGCAATATTAAATATATATTTTATTAAAATGTATTTCTTTTACACTGTACCTTTATTTATTTATTGTTATCAACTTTAATGCTATCACAAGGGTTGAAAAACATCCCTTGTGATAGCATGGGCTGTGACAGGTCCTCTTTATGGAGAGATCTGGGTTCCATTAGACCCCAGATCTCTCCTCTGCCCTTCAAAGCAGCTGTTACAAATGAGATCGGCTTAATCAGTGGCTACTTTACAAGCCAGTACCGGCTTGTAAACAAACCAAAACCAGAAGTGACAAAATCCTCGCCGCTTTCGGTTTCTGACATCACAGAGGGAGAGGAACAACGGAAGTTCCTCTCACTCTGTCTAGGGCACCTGATGAGACTGGTCTGATCAGTCCCTGGCTCCCCGGTAAGATGGGAGAGCCCAGGAAAGGCAGTGGGCAACCTTATAGGTTAATATTTGCCCATTCTTAATTTAAACTCTATGCCAATTAGTCATGCATTTAGCAGGCCTCTTTAGTAAAAAAAGGTCAACAGATTTTGCCTATTCTTTAATTGGAAATGTCATTTTGGACAGTTATGTCTAATTATAAAGGTGGTCCTTGCAATTTCTCTGCTTGTTGTTGCCACATTTTAACAATAAAAAATAACCGAGTGAAAATTTAATTTGTCAATCGATTTTGACAGTTTATAAAGACTTTCCAAAATTTGTTGTTGAAAATTTTGCTTTGCTTCTGTAATCCACTGTTTTTCAGTGGTAATAGTTAAAGAAGAATATTGCCTCAGGCTATGGATAGACAGGCAATTAGGTTAGGGCTGCACTGGTGTCTGAATCTCTATGCTACTGAGAGATTTAACTGCTTGTCATCTCATTTGCAGCGCATTGAAATCAATGTAATACTAATGTGATGCTAATGTAATAACTGTCAACTAGAAATAAGCTATTCTGCCTGTTCATCAAATCCAAATTCGAAAACCCCAAGCTTAATAGAATACTATTCCTTTTGAAAAAAAAAACAATTAAATGCACCCACAGTGATTTTAGAAAATTTGCAGTTATTATTTTTTGCATTGGAGCGTGCAAAGCATTACGACCATGTTTTTAGGGGATTATAGGTGCAATGCACAGACTCCTGCATATTATTGCTCCAACCACAGGCTTCAGCACCGGGGCTAGAGGAGGTATCAATGGATTACAAGTGCAGTGACATCGAGATCTACAAGTTCCTCTGCCATGTTGCCAGAATGGACTTTAAGTTTCTTCATTAACAGATCTATGAATGGATGATACGGCTTTAGGGGCAGCCATGCACAGCCGTGCCAAATGAAAAAAATTACAGGAGCCTGTGAGTAGAAGAATTTCCCGGTTCAATAAAGAGGGAGGGCAGTTTGGAGGGGGGGCTGTGGACCATGACCATGTTTCATGCTATCCCCCCCTAAATATGGGTCTAACATGACACATGGTCAGAAAGGTTGCCTTTAGGACTGAAGTCTATTGGGGCAGATCTTGATAATTATTTTTGACCATTTTCAAAGCTAATAGGCAAGGTAGTGTCAAATAAAGGGCACAAGAAGCTGGACACTGTCATGGGTGATCTGTATTAATACAAATAAAAATTAAAAAATACCGTGCAGTAGGGAAAGGGTCCTCCTTTTAATGTGACTTCAACTTGGGAAAAACACCAATCTTATCAATTAAACATGCTTAGGAGATTTGGTTTGGGGGGCTTTGAACTGTGACTAAATAAGGGTGTAACCTAAAATATGGTCAGAAAGGTGGCTTTTAAAATCATTGGATAGTGAATCTTGATAATTAAAGTGGTTGTAAACCCTGTTACACCAGTTACACCCTGTTACACCTATAATAAGGCTTACCTGTAGGTACTGTAAATATCTCCTAAACCTGCATGGCGACAACCCTGAACCCTGAACTCTTTGCTCCTCCCATGAACTTCCTGATTTGAGCCATGTCTCTGTTTGCCAGATTATTGTGCTCTCTCCAGCCAGTATCTCGCTCCTGTCTTCCCTGCTGCCGCCCATATTTTGCTACCACTCATCATCGACCCTTGACTTGTTCCTCAACTACGCTTTTGCCTGATCCCAACCTGAAACTACTCGTTACTGACCTTTTGGCTTGTTTACTGACTACACTTCTGTTTGATCCCTACCTGCTTATCTGCTACTAGACCCCGGCTTGCTCACCTCCTGGTGGGGCGATCCTGAGGACCGTGACTGGTACTAAAACGCAGGGAAATCTATCTCCACCATCAGGAGCTCAGTGACTGCCTGTGTATTTATCCTGCTGGTTGGTGATAGTTCTGCTACTGCTGTAGCAACTGGTATTCAAACCTGACCCCTGATCGTGACACTGAGGTCCAGCTGCTTAAACATTGTGTTGCACTTTTACAATGCCAGTGCACGGCAATAGGCTTCAAACTTGTAACCACAAAGCAAGATTTAGCCTGTAGTAAACAAACAAAATTTGGCAGCTGAGGTCCAGCTGCAGACACATTGGGGACATTTACTAAAACTGGAGCACTCAAAATCTGGTGCAACTGTCCATAGTAGCCAATCAGCTTCTAATTTCAGCTTGTTCACTAAAGTTTTGACAATAAAACCTGCAAGCTGATTGATTACTATGCACAGAATTGTGCACGTTCTAGTTTTAGTATATCTCCCCCATTGTGTGGTACCTCTACATGGGCAGAGAACTGGAATAGGCTGCATTTGTGGAGACACAGAGCATGATTTACTCTGCAGCAAACATTAGAAATTAGGCAAGCTGCAGAAAAATTGTGTGGCACCGAAATACCTGCAAATTTTGATGTGCAATACAGGATTTACCCTGCAGTAAACTTTACAAAATTTGCAGCTGAGGTATAGTTGCGGAAAGATAGGTATGACACCCTTACATTGCTGGACCACTAGGATAGGTCACTGACATTGAGGAGCAGAGCAGGATTTTCCCTACAGCAAACATTGCAAATTTGGCAGCTGTGATCCAGCTACTGAAACAGTATGTGTGGCACAATTACAGTGCCGAGCACTGCATTAGGCTGCACCTTTTTAAGTGCAGTAAACATTACACCCACCCTATTGTTTTGCTTTTTTATACTTTGCAGAAAAGCAAAAAAGTGTAGAAACACAAAAATAAACACAAAAACAAAAAATAAAAACATAAATACTAAATGTAAAATAATAATAATAATAAAAACAACCAGAAAAAAGATTGTAGGAGGGGATCAGCAGCTAAACAACAACTACAGTTATTTCTTACATACACAAAAAGGTAGTTCTGAAAATCACTGGTAGGTCTAAGAACAGTGAACATAAGGGGGGGGGGGGGTGCAAGATAACCCACCACACTTTAATTTACAGTAATGTAGCATAAGATAGCACTGTATAACAATTAACTTTCCCTATACACAGGCTGTTACAGTAGCTCTCCATAAACTTTCACTGGCAGAAAGATTTAAAAGATGTGTAACTTTTCATAACCTTTCATTCTTGTGACTTGTAGGTGGCAAAGGCTTTCTTCTGCTTTTTACTGTAGGGAAAGTGAAGAAAAGGCAAATATAAGAAGCTTCCTCAGTCGAATTTAAGTGAACCTTTTGCTCCAATTAATAAATTAGAATTTTTAGGAATTCAGCAAGGAGGATACTGGCCGTGTGGACTGAAGCACAAATAAATGCAAGCCTCTTGTGGTACCGGGTTTCTTTTTGTTTACTACAGGATTTGTTTATAAGGAAATTGTCAGAACAGTCGTGGTTTTTGGCAGTGAAGTACAGTATCCCATCCGGCATTAGAGTCTGCCGTTGCTCAACTCCTGGAAGGGTTCTAGATTCAAGGCAGTACTGTCATCTTGAGTGATGCTGAATCGGTGTGCTCTGCTCTGGAACTTCTTTTATGAAATGATAGTGGCAGTCCCCAACACTTAATGTGAATTTTAGAGACAGGTAACATCCAAACTTGCAGGTTCTCTTTAATGACTAATGACATAACAAAGCACTTGGCTACTAATACCAAGATATGTTAACCAGGAAAAAAAAGACAAAAATGTATGCAAAACACTTATTTATTCAAATGCCTTCTCCCTATTAATTTTCCCTTTTTTTTTCAATTGGGTTTATGTAACAGCAATAAGCAAAGCGAAGGAAAGGAGATTTCAACTGAGTTCAGTACAGGAAGGTCTAAAACGTAAACAGCTCAAGGCAGTCATCTGCATGATCTTGCTGTTGATCTGATTAATGATATTACTGATTAATAGCTTAATTTTATATCTTTGCTGTGCCTGAGGTAGAATCCAGATACCTGCTCACAAGCTTCGTACAGATGGAGCCCTTCATCATGCTGTATCTGCTATTAAAAAAAAAAAAAAAAAAGAAAAAAGCTACAAATAATTCCTGCAAAAAAAAAAAGAAAAACACAGATAGAGCTGATAGCAAATCTCTGGGAGGAAAACAGTGCAGACAGTTATGTCGAAGTGTGTGGCAATATATATACTTGCAGCCAAAAATGTAATATCCTGTGTCAAAGAGAATTGTCTTCTTCCAATACGTAGATTATTAAAAAGAAGGCTTTATAGTCTACTAAAAACATATTAAAAACAAACACTGCTCAGAAGATATTTTTCTCCCATAAGGAAGTGTGGTTCATTCAGTAAATTACAGTATGGTACAAGTGTCTGCTCATGCAACCATTTTGAAAAAAGTCGGTCCTAAGGCTGCATTCACACTTGAGCAGACCACATTTCAAGAGATTTATCAGCATTTGTTTAGTGCATTTTTGTGCTTTTTGTTGCATGTATACCTCCACTTTTGTCTTGTTTTTCAAGTGTTTTACATGTGTTTAGTAAGAATCCGGCATTTTCCTCTTGCCCAATGAAAACTTAGAATCATTTGTGACAAATAAATAAACAAAAAAAATTTGTATTATATATATATGGTTTGGTAGAACCAAAAGGGGTCCCTGGGGTCTTAAAGATGTAGGCGGGCCCCTAATAGTAGGATCAGAGCCACCAAGTCCAGCATGGGCGATGAACTGTCCTCCATTTTGTCCAGATGGTGCTAAGAGGAGAAGCCTAGTTGTTAGGCAGAGAAAAACACAAGTGAACTGCACATAAACGCTTTTGTCATGCATTTTGTAGGCACACCTATTTAATTCTATGTGGCTAAATATGTTCCTGTATGTCTTTATGCAACAGCCAACATGCTACAAGCAACAGAGTATACTTAAGTGAAGAGGCACATGTGGATTTCTACTTGTTGAGCATTTTCAAGCATAGATCTAAGCACAACAAAATGCAAAGGTGTAAATAGGGCCTAAAAAAAGGATATTTGCTCCAAGCATAGCTGTCTTTGGCTATTTCATTGGCAGTTGCAATAGCATAGCTCCCAACTGCCCCTGATTTTGAGGAACTGTCCCTGATTTGGAACAAAGTCCCTCTGTCCCTCTTCCTCCTCATTTGTACCTCATTTTAGTCTGATCTATATAGTTGTATATAAAATGCAGTTTTAATCTTTCAAAAAGTGTTTCCGAGTTCTAAACCTTTTATCCAATATCTAAATTGCTGCATTTGTAAATTTCAAAAGCCAGTACAAAGGAATAGTAGTGGTAAAAAAAAGCAATTGTTGGTTTAAACTGATTGTCATTTTTTTTTAGTTAAAAATAATAAACATGTTTTACTTTTCTGCTCTGTGCAGTGATTTGCACAGAGCAGCCCAGATCCTCCTCTTCTTTGGTTCCTCCTCTGTGCTTCTGGCCCCTTCCTCCTGTTGAGTTCCCCCTACAGCAAGTAGCTTGCTATGAGTGTTTCCCAGCCGAGCCACAGCTTCATGTGTTCATTCAGACACAGAGCTAAGGCCCGGCCCGCCCATTTTCTCTCCTTATTGGCTGACTGACTTTGATTAACAGCAGCGGGAGCCAATGGCGCCGCGCTGCTGTCTAAGGCAATAAGGAGGGGAGTCACTCCTGCAACATTGCTGGAAGTAGATGGAGCTCAGGTAAGTATTAGGGGGGCTGGGGGGGGGGGGGGGCTGCTGCACACAGAAGGCTTTTTATCTTAATGCATAAAATGCATTACAGTGTTTGTTACCCTGAAAAAAAAAGGTATTTTGTTCCTTTAACCACTTCAAGACCGCTCACCGCATATATACTGCGGCAGGATGGCTCTATTGCATGAAACAACATACCTGTATTTTGTTTCGTGCACTAGATACTGTGGGCAGCACGTGTGCGCTTTTTGCAGCATGGAGGGGGGGAAACCAATCCGCGCAATCACTCCACAGAGGGACACACCAAGGCAGATCCTTGTTCTGACAGGGAAGTACACAGAAATCTTCTGTTCCTAATAATCACGAACAGTGATCTCTGTGTTCTTCCTGTCAGTCTATCCCCCACACTCCCAGGGAACACACTTAACTTAATCGCCCCTGATGTTAACCCCTTCCCTGCCATTGTAATTTATACAGTGATCAGTGCATTTTTTTTAGTATTGATCACTGTATTGGGGTCACTGGTCCCCAAAAAGTGTCAGATTTGTCCGCCGCAATGTCGCAGTCCAGCTACAAATCGATCGCTGATCGTCACCATTACCAATAACAACAATAAAAAAATTAAAAGTCCATAAATCTTTACCATAGTTTGTAGACACTGTAACTTTTGCACAAACCAAAAATATACATATTGGCCTAAATTGATTAAGAAATTCAATTTTTTTACATTTTTTTATTGCGAATTTTTTATAGCAGAAAGTTAAAAACATTGTTTTTTTTTCAAAATTGTCTGTCTTTTTTTGTTTATAGCGCAAAAAATAGAAACCGCAGATTTGATCAAATACCACCAAAAGAAAGCTCTATTTGTGGGTAAAAAAAGGACATCAATTTTGTTTGAATACAGCGTTGCACGCCTGGGCAATTGTCAGTTAAAGTAACGCAATGCGGTATCAAACAAATGGCCTGGTCATTAAGGGAGTAAAACCTTCCGGGGCTGAAGTGGTTAAAGCATGTTATACAGCACAGTGCTTGTGCTGTGTAATTTGGCCCCCTGTTTCACCTTAAAACCTGGCTGATCCTGCCTGGCTTTGCCCTCCCCCCTGTAAACTGACCACGGTATATCATGGCTGCTGAGTCCTGACACCATTGTCAGTTTACGTGCCTTGTCGTCCTCAGCTCTCCTGTCCTCTCTCCCCCCTCCCTCCCTGCCTGTCAGCTCTGTGTCTGTGCCCGCCCCCTCCCCTCCTACTGCTGAAATTACTGTTGATTTGTTACACCATTCTCTCTGTTTATTAATGTAAAGTGCTCCAGTGTCTGTGTTTTATAAAAATAAAAAAATGCAGCTATATACCTGTTTACAGAGCGCTGATCAGCGCTCATGTGACCCCTTGGCTCCTCTCCCCCCTACCCTCCTGACTGACGTCAGGGGGGGGATCCTCGGCCCCGCCCGCTGCAGCTGTCAGGCCGAGAGAGGTGGCATGTCACGTGAGCGCCAATCAGCGCTCTGTAAACAGGTATATAGCTGCATTTTTTTTATAAAACACAGACACAGGGGCACCTCACACTAATAAACAGAGAGGATGGTGTGCATAGTGGGTTAACAACCACTTTAAGATAAAAAAAACCTTCTACCTTTACAACCACTTTAACTAAGCTCTGATCTATATACCTACCTGTCCCACTTTCTAGACGGGACTCTATTGTTTACCTTCCCGCTAGAAACTGATATTGCCTGGCGGACAAAGGATGTAGGAATCAACAAAAGATATGCTGTTGGATTTTACAACCGAGACTTGGGATAAAAAAGCCCAAAAGAAGCAAAGTGGTAAAGCTTGACCAGTGATGCCCTAGGTTTGCATAATAAACTGACTACAAGAGGTGGACTCCACAGGGCCACACGGACTGTACAGTATTGTACTTTTATTTCTGGCATTAGACCATTTATCACTATTTCTCTGTTTCAATTGGCTTTGCCCTGTACACTGGATATGTAACAGTAATAATAAATTATTTCTAATTTGAAAAGAGGGTTTTATTTAGAACAGATGAACTCTCTTGCAGAGATAGACAGTATATACAGTGATGTTTTGTAACTTTAAAGTGGAAAAAAAAATCTTGACATTGGCTATCTGCTGCATTACCTTTAAATATGGGTGTCTCATGTGTGGCTGGCTGCTGTCTTAGGTAAAACTCATAGTTTTATTCAGTTCTGACACTGCTGTAAGCACCGAACGTACAGTGCTGTGAATCAAAGTTCCGTCTTTCATACATTCAAGTAGAGCATTGCTAAATCTCCACCTTATGCATTCATAAAATGTCTTGTATTCTAGTCACAGTTCTGTGATTGGAGGAGGGGAGATCCTGACATCTCTCTGCCTCTCCCCTTGTCCGAACACCTTGAATTCTGTGCATCCTTTAAGTAGATTACAAGACATTTTATAAAAGGAGAAGGTGGAAAATGGACAAAGTTCTTCTTGACCGTGGGAGGGCAAGAATGTTGATTTACAGAGGTAAAAGTTCAGTGCTTGCAGTACTGTTGGCGCTAAATGAAACTATGAGTTTTATGTAAGCAGAAGCCAATCTAACATGGGGCACCCATTATTAGAGGTAATTTATTGCTATTGGTTATTTGTCCACAAATACTCATGCTGTGAATGATAACTGTCACATTTAATTGTGCTATCAACTGTCAAACCATCAAAGCCTGGTGTCAAAACTGATCATATGTCCAGCATCATAGCATCTGCAGGTCAAAAACGGCTAAAATGGCACCTTGGCTGTGAAGGTTAGGATGGTTTAGTTTCACTTTAAGTACACACTAGAAAATGAACACTTCTATTGTGCTTGAAAAACAAACTTCAGTGTTGGTATTCTAGCCTCCCACCAGCAGTGAATATGCAAAGCCTCATACCAGAAAATATATAGTCATATAGTGCTTGCTTACCAAAGGTTTTCAGGATACGTATATAACCTGGGCTCCACAGCTTGCCTGTACCAGACCTCCTCCACTCACATAGGTTCAGCTGGGCCACTTTAACATATTTAAAGTTACAAAATGTGCCGCGCTGCAATTTAAATAAAAGAAATATAAAGAAAAAATCCCAAAATAGAGTCCAAAATTTAAAAGTTCATGTGTAATGGTGAAAGAGAATATCAATCTTCAGATACACCCCTTCTAATGTGTTCCATCGCCACCACACAGAGAATCAAATCTGCTTACCAAAAGGAAATAAACAGAGAGCATTTGACAGGCAGCTTGGAGACCATTGCAAGACCACAGCACCACACAGAAACGACGTGAATTACATGAGGTTGCAGGTTTGGTTGCGGCTCTGACTCATTCACTTAAATGGGTCCCATTTGAAGGTGGTGCTGCCCCCCAAACGCACGGGGTATAATTGTTTTTTTTTTTTGAAGCAAAGCATTTCGGTTGAGGCATCTTTACCACCCTGTCTGGCCTCTGTGTTAGGTTAAAGTAGGTGGTCAGGGGGTGGTAAAACTGCAGTTCAACTGATTATTTTTACTGCTTCCCAGCATGTAAACAAGACTGATTTACACAGCTGTGCCCCTACCTGGTACTGGTAAAACATGCATAGTTAATGACTTTTGGGGATTGAAGCTAGCCACTTGTAAGTGGGGCCTTCTCACCCTGCACATGGAGGATACTTTTCTCCATGCACGCACTCATCAAGTCCCAGGAACATGCAGGTCCGGGTTCATGTGAAAGTCAAACAAGGTGGTACCCTGGCTTAGAGCCATACATTGTGTGCAGTAGTTAAACGTACTCCTCTGTGAAGTGCACTGCCCCGTGTTACTACACACCTTGCTTGTTAACAGTCTGCATTTAGGAGGGACACTGCCGAGCCCATGCCCTCTCCACCAGTTCAGCGCATGTCTGCCACCTTTCTCCCAGTGACAGAATGGGGTCCCGCCAAGCACAAGCGTGGACCTCATGTGTGCTCTCTCTTAAGTCCTTCTCTCTCCCGTACCATGCAGCCTGGTACATGGAGTCTCTGGCCCAGGTACCCTGGTGGACTGACTACTGAGAGGGAGCCAGAACACCGAACCTCCTCGCTACCGGAGGACCCGTCACCTACACCATTTACTCCTCCTACTTGTCTTGCCGAGTTAATCTTTTGTAGTTGCCTTGCTTCATATCCCACATGGGCTTTACAGGCCCTGTTCTTTCATACTCCAGAGATTCTCATGCACCCCTTTGAATGACTTCGGACCAGGCTTAAAACAGTTTGACAAGATTTACTGTAACTCTTCTTTACAGAACATGCAACAAATGTAACATAGACCAGGCCCTAAACTAACTAGTGGGGGGGAGGTGGCTGCCCAGGCATACCTTTGCAGGTGTTAGTCCTTAGCTGGCAATTTTCAATAGCTGATAGTTTCCACCAGAACCCAGGCATCTCGTGGGGTCACATTTTGGCTCTTGAGTTTCAGAACTTCATGAATATGGTGCGTCCCTTGCTCTAAGGCTCTTTCAGTTGAAGACTCCCTGAAAAGGACCTTCCCCCTATTTATGTACCAGGCAGGGTGGAAGGCCAGGCCAAGACCAAAAGCCTGGAAGCTGAAGTACTGAAAGGTAACCCTTGTCCAGCCTGTGCGAGCCAACTAACTTGCTAGTGCAGTACATTGTAGGCAACCTGCATACACACTGCTGGATAAAAGGATAAGCTATGTGTTTATATTTGCTTAGTAGGCAGTGTCACACAACACGAGTTAAAATGTGAAACTCTTCCATTGTCATTTAAAGTCAGTTAAACTAAATCTACATTTTAAAGAGCGTGGTTTACCTGACAGCATCTGCTGTTGCCAAACACTTAGTAATTAGCACTAAATGAAAAATGCCTTGGTCACGCATTTAAAATGTAATGTCAGCAGTAAAACTGCCTAATTGCTGACTGCCTCTTTTGATAATAAAAGAAAAAAAACATGTTTTTTAATGACAGCTATTCTCAAGGTTAAATTGTGTACTCACTGTCAGTTCAGTCTACCTTGATATATTTAGATTTTTTTTTTTTTCTGCCTGTGGTTTAAAACTGTGGATACACGCTTAGACAGGCCTAAAGGAACACTATATTGATTTTGGTTCATCTTGGTTTACAGATATATTTAAAGTTTATGCTTTAACTTGTTTTTTATTTTTTTTTCACTATTTAAATTAGATTTTTTCTTTGTAAAAAAACATTTAATACAGGGTGCACCCATGATTCTGATGTCACAGAGCATGGTATCTTTCCTAAAGATGAGGAGCAGCAGAAGCTGTTTGCCTTCAGACTTTCTATCATTTTGAAACAATAATAAATATTGCCCTCTGAACGCATTTGCAGGCAGGTATGTAGGCTGAAACACTCCTTTACAACATTTACTTTTGTGTATATATATATATACATTTCAGCTTAAATTTTTAAGCTCTGTAAAAAACAGTATTTTTTTTGGTAAAGTAGCTAAGTCTAACTTGGTTTACAGAATACAATAGCCACAGCAGGAGATTCCTCGCTGTACAGTGTGGACGGAGAGATCTGTTAGATTATTTTCATTTAGCCCACAGGCTGCACGAAAATATATGTGTGTATACCCAGGATAACCTAACTTACTGAACAAAGATAAAATTCACTTTGCAAAATGCACATCCACTACTAATGAAAAACTTATGGTTTGCCCTTGCATGGCAAGAAACAAGTTCACTTTAACCACTTCAGCTCCGGAAAGTTTTACCCACTTCCCGACCAGGCCATTTTTGGCGATACGGCACTGCGTTGTTTTAACTAACAATTGCACGGTCGTTCAACGCTGTACCCAAATAAAATTGATGTCCTTTTTCCCCACAAATAGAGCTTTCTTTTGCTGGTATTTGCTCACCTCTGCGGTTTTTATTTTTTGCGCTATAAACAAAAAAAAAAACAACAATTTTGAATAAAAAACAATATTTTTTACTTTCTGCTATAAAACATTCCCAATAAAAAAATGTAAAAAAAAAAAATTTCTTCATCAATTTAGGCCAATATGTATTCTGCTACATATTTTTGGTAAAAGAAAATCCCAAAAAGCGTATATTGATTGGTTTGCGCAAAACTTATCGCGTCTACAATTTCTGGAATATTTTTATGGCATTTTTATTTTTACTAGTAATGGCGGCGATCAGCGAGTTTTAGTGGGACTGCGACATTGCGGCAGACAAATTGGACACTAAGTGACACTTTTTGGAGACCAGTGACACCAATACTGTGATCAGTGCTAAAAGAAATGCACTGTCACAGTATAAATGACACTGGCAGGGAAGGGGTTAACACCAGGGTCAATCAAAGCATTAAGTGTGGGCCTGGGGTGTGCTTTCTAACTGTGGAGGGAGTGGATACACTGGAGGAAAAGGGAGATCTTGTTTCAGCTTAGCTGAAACACAAGATCTCTCTTTTGCTCCCTGAGAGTTTGCCTTGTTTACATAGATTGTGTCCAATCACAGCGGGAGCAGTGCTCCAGCGGTGTGCGTGCGCCCCCTGCACCGCGTGCACAAAATCAGTATATATGCGGTGGGCGGTCCGGAAGGGGTTAAAGCCCTTTTACCTGCAGCACGTTTACCTTTTTGCTCCCCTACCCATCTGTTCAGCCAACTTTGCAAGGAAAGTAAGCCCTGTATAAGCTTTGAGTCACTCTAGTCTAGCAATTTGATAGTTCATCAAGCACCAGCACTGTTACCCACAGTTAGTGCGAGCTTTGCTGCTGGAGCGCTGTAGCGCTGACCGGTGTTAATTTTGGCAGCAGATTTCAAATTTAGTTTTAGTCTTAGTCTTTTGACTAAAATTGCATTTTAATTTTAGTTCCATTTTAGTCTTCTGCAGTTGTTTTGTTTTATTCATATTTAGTCGGCTAAATCTCCAGTACATTTTAGTCGACTAAAATCTGCAGTACATTTTAGTTGACTAAAACAAATTTTAGTCGTCTAAAATCAAATGGGTATAGTTAAATTGTAATGCATTATTAAAGCATTTCTCTACAGTTTCCAAACGCATTATATACTGCTGGAGTGAAAAATCTAATATGTTATTATTTATGGTATTACCAGACCACTGTTAATTTTGACGTCAAATTTCAATTTTGTTTTAGTCTTACTCTTTTGACTAAAATGCCAGTTTAGTTTTAGTCGTATTTTAGTCATCTCGATTGTTTTTGTTTTAGTTGTATTTTAGTCGACTAAAATAGTATTAATTTAGTCAATGAAAATGTTTTTGTCAAAGAAATTAACACAGGCGCTAATAAGTGGGACAATGTTGGACTGTGGCAGAGAGACAGCTGTTCTGCAGTACTTACCTGTAGGCTACTGTGGGGGACCGGCAATTTTAGGAGAGCTGGAGATACTTTACAAACAAAACCAAGATTTTGCATCCGTATGATGCACTCCACATGTATTTACATCATTTAAAGGATGGTTCAATACGGTTATTTACATGTTGTTTATAGCTTCCAACTGTCCCTCATTTGGAGAGGCTGTCCCTCTTTTGGAATCAAGTCCCTCTTTTCCTCTCTCTTTCTGAGTAGTTCTTTTTTTGGTCTAATGTGTAACTTCCAAAAGCTCTGGTCCCCAACACAGGCCATGATCATCTGCTTTAGTCTGTGTGCAGTTTCCTAACACCACATATACTGAATATTATGTGCGGCACTTTGCTGTTTTTTGGGGCCACAGTTGAGGCTCCCTTTAACTCATAAGTTGATAATCACTTGCTAAAAGTGTTATAATGCATTAAAGCAGCCTTTCTCAACAATGGTTCCAAGAAGTTAAATAACTGCTGAAACCCATTAACTTCTTAGCTGTAGAGTAGGAATATTTTTTCCCTGTACCCACAAATACAAGCAGTTTTTTTTCTGACTCTCTGACTATCATACTGAGGCTGACCATAGATGATTTTTTTTTTGCTTTCGTTCAGCCAGCAGGCTGAACAAAAAAAAAACTGCTTCTTAAATCCACACAAACAAATCCCCCTGCCAGGATAGTGTAATCTTGACAGCGGAACTCGACACTGTCAGAATACACTGATCAGTGGCTGCAGTCGCTGATCAACAAATAGTTTGATAAAAGTTGATCCAACGATTGACTTCTGTTGAACAGGGACAGTCACACACTGATCAAAATTTGGCTGGTTCAGCAGGGTGTTTCAATCCATCTATGGCCACCTTTATGTACTGTGATCTGTAGATATAGTAATTATTTAGAAGTTTCCTGAGACTGGAAGGTTATTTCATGGGTTCCTCCATATTAAAAAAAGGAAAGGCTCCACCAAAGCTTTTTTATACAACTTTTACATTTTTGCATTTGTTATTTTGAGAAGCCAGTACAAAGAAAAAGTAGCGGTGAAAAAATGCTTGTGTGCATAACCAGTCAATTTTTGTGCATTAAAGTGACACTAAACAATATCTTTATTCTCAAATAATATGCCATACACTATCCACCGCGGCCCTGCAATCTTTTTTTCATTAAGTGTTTCTTAATGCTAGAATTTGTGCAACACTTAGGCTACTTTCACACTGAGGCGGGCGGCGCTATTCGGCCGCTAGCGGGGCGGTTTTAACCGGCCGAAAAGGGCTAAAACCGTCCCCAAAGCTGCAGTGAGGTTTTTTAATGGGAAGGGGCACTTTAGGAGCGGTGAACGCACTGCTCCTATAGCGTTGCAAAGATGCGGCTTGCAGGACTTTTTTTGACCGTTCTGCAAGCACACAGCTCCAGTGTCGGGCTTTCACATTGGAGTGAATTGAGCGGCTCTTTCAGGGCGCTTCGCAGGCGCTATTTTTAGTGCTATAGTGCCTGCAAAGCGCCTCAGTGTGAAAGTAGCGAATGTGTAGTACTACCCCTGCAGGAGCTGCTTGGTAATTTATGTTTTCTTTTCTGTGCCTTGACTCCAAGAACAACCTCAGTCCCTCTGACACACCTAGTTGGATGAAAGGTACTGCAAGCACTTAAAAAAACACTAGGATAGATACAAGGGTGTATCATGAAATGAGTGGGCCCGTGTGCAAGATAAAAAATGAGCCCTAGCCATTGTGAAAAAAACTGCAGCACACGCTTTTTACAGTGCATTTTGGGGGAGGGGGTTGGGGCAGTGGACAGTGGTGATAGGGCAAGGGGGAGTGGTGTCGGTAGCGATCACTGCTCACTATGTCCAATTCAGAAAAGGAAGGGGCCAGTAAATGACATATTTACTGGCCCCTTTTGCCGCTCTCCATCCTGACACATCCCCCACAGCCGGCAGGAGAGGAGGGAAGCTGGCTGCGGGGGACGAGGGGAGATGGCGGAGGTGGAGGAGGACAGGAGGCCGGAGGAGCACACAGGGGCGGAGGAGGAGGACACGGAGGGGGCCAGAAGAAGGAGGACACAGGGAACAGTCGGGATGATCGTTGTGGTGGGAGGGACAGCCGCGAGAGGGAGAGGAGGAGAAGCGGCTGTCAGCTGCTTCACTGAAGGCTATACAGAAAGATCGGTGCTTGCAGGTGTCCCTCCCGCCGCACCAATCATCCCCAACTGTGAATCAGGGGACCATCCATGTGTGCAGGGTGGGTCACAGTGCCCCCCCTTGGGATGCCGTATGCAGTGAACATCCTGCACACATGGATGATGCGCCATTGGATAGATACTATTTGTGACCGACCCCCGAACTCAAGAGGAGTATGTCCGCTGTATAAGCTTCCCTTGTCCAGTACCAGCATGATCCAAGATCCCTTAGCCCACCCAGTCACTTGTCGAGGCATCAGTGTAGGGTGGAAAGAAGCATAATACTGTTTATTCAAACACAGGCATAAAGAGATATACACTCGGGGACAATCCCCCCTTCTTTGCATAATGACACAGGGCTGGGTAAACTACATTCAGTAACAAGAGACACACAGACCGCCTTTTGGAAGGGTTGCAGGAGAACCCCCCCCCCCCCCAAGCAGCTAATCCACATATACATCCCATAATAAGTTGCTCCCAAGGCAGATAGAAACAATAGAATAATGGGATACAGCCACACCTCAAACAACCAAGCTCATACAATATTCCAGCAGTCGGAAAGGTGAAATTAATTCATCTTTATATATTTCCTGAGGGATGGTGTTCAGAAATATTACTGTCCCAAGTGAAAGAGCCCCTTCATTCTTTCAACACAAACCACACATATAGAACCCTGGATAACAGGGGTAAAAGGAAATGCTGAGTCCGGTGTGGTTGTACAGTGAGTCTGGTTAGTGCAGACCTAAATGGGGTTCTCGGTCACCCTGTGCCCCTAATAGACACAGAGTAGCTTACACTTAGGAGGGGTCGGGGGAGCTGGACAAGGAGTTTCCAGAGCTCTCTAAGGTGAGCTGGGTTCCACAAGCCTCCCCGCCCAAAGTAAATCCCGTCACACCATTAACTTGGCTGTGAATTAGCACCAGGAAACAGACACAAGACCATTTAGTGGTAAATTAACTCAATGTATTGGTACAGGTTAGAATAAATGGTGGTTTGAGCATAAATATGAGCACACAGAACATAGGTTCAGACACAGTTCGCTAAACAATATAATCACTATTCCAAAGTAACTTAGAATAGAGTTCTGTATCACTAGACTGGGATTAACTCATAAATCAGCAAAGCCAGAAATAAACAGTGCATATAAGCATTAACTGCGATGTAAGAAATAGTACTATAACTATGCACTCTAGGAGAATGGCTAGGATATGGTACAGTGTCCCCTGAGAGGTACCTCTTAGTGATGGTTCACACTACAGCGACTTGGAATCCGACTTGTCAGACCTCAAGTCGCCCCAAGTCGCTGGGCATAAGAAATTCCATTGAAGTGAATGAGAGTTGTCTTAATGTACACTACTGAAGTCGCTCTGACTTCAGAAAAGGTTCCTGTACTACTTCAAGGCGACTTCTAGCCAACTTGTACCCATAGATTTCAATAGAAGTTGCCTCCAAGTCAGATCCTTATCTTAATTGATGTGATTTGGATCCAACATTACAGGAAGATTACCCAGGAATTCCCTAAAGCTGCTGCGAAGTTGCCTTGAAGTTGCCTCAAAGTTGCCTTGAAGTTGCTTTGAAGTTGCCTCGAAGCTGCCTGGCAAAGTCATGCTGACTTTCAGGTCACTGTAGTGTGAACTGGCACTTAGCATGAGCAATAGGTAAAGGTCTCTGTGTAGCAGCTGTAAAGGAGCAATCATTAGTCCTAACTCTTCAGCCAGCTAGCATTGGGACCCAGTTGTACCATTGGTACACATGAGACTAATCCCAGACAGGCCTGCAGGCAGCAATAAGTCTACTAGTTTGCTGTATGGTCAGTTCCTAAAGGGCGCAGTCTCTCTAACAGCAGATAGTAAGTCCCCACAACAGCAGCTTGTAGGCAAGTGCAGTCTGTTTTCTCCCCTGCAGATGGCGCTCAACACAGTGGCAGTGCACAGGGAGAGGAGTGCAGGAGGACCACGGTTCCTCTATGGCTTCCTGGGTCACTGGGGCAGCAATCCAGTTGGATGCTGACAGCCAATGTGACCCTGGCAGCCATATTGGGTCAGGACGAGTCTATTTAAGACCATGGCTCCTGGGTTTGGTGCGCATTCAGCAAGTGAATGGTGTATAGGCAGATCACCTGTCTGTCAGGGACAGAATTAGCAATAGGGAAAGGTTCCAGATGAGTAGGGAAAGCTTAGGAATCCACCACTCTTCTTGGAAACCTTCCCACTTGGGCTTGGATCGACCAGGCTGAATTCCACCCCTCCAGATAGATAATGTCAGTTCGGCTGCGACCTGCTCCGCTATATGTTGCTATCATTTGTGAGTGTTCCCAGTTGGGGTTCCTTCCTCTGGGCTTGCTGTGAACTATTTTGCATTGATTGCAATACAAGTTCAATTTTTTTTGCACCTGAATTGAGTGTGTGTTATTGCTGCCACACCACGCTGCACCCTCCCACAAGCTCACCAGTGGTATTACAGCTCACCATCCGGTCACACACAGCAATTAGTCCACTCTCTGCTTTGCTCCCAGAGGTCTCTGGCTGTCGGCACCCCCAAACTCAGCACTCTGGATCTCACTCGAACCGGTGTTATATACCAGTGATGGTGCACACTGGACAGCAATGTGCACTCTCCGCTCTCCCACATGGCAAGAAGATGTTGTGTCCTGTACAGCCTGGGAAAATGCAACTCTTTCCCCTTCTTCCAGCAATCTCTTCCTCTGGGAAATAGTGTTCAAAAGCTCTTGATTACACAGCAGAGTCTCTCTTTAGGATTAAAGTTCCCACAGTGCAGTGCTGCCTGACCCAATCTATTGGACTCTTCCTGCTCAGCAGCTCCCCCTTGTTGAAATAGCTGTTCTCATTATCATTCTGGCTACAAATGTGTTTGACAATGAAAGATTTATATACAGAAATAAGTATCTTACAGAAGTAGACTATTTTATCTGACACCAAAAGTAAAGCGTCCAAGGTCAATTATATGGGCATTGGGAATAAATTGTTGAGAGCAAATATAGTTCATTACTGAGCTGTAACTAGAAATGAATATGCAGCACACAGCATTTTCCAACAAGGACAACAATACAGTTTATTTTTTATTCATTATTATTCATGTTCATTATTTATTACCACATTCAATATGTTCTTAGGAGTCTACTTATAAATGTTTTCACACAATTTTCACACAAGATTTATATTTTTTTTCCATCTGATTCCAATTAGAAAAATCAGTTTATCATTTAAATTATTTCTGTATGAGAAGAAGTAAAAGTAAACGAGCGTCCGGTGTCCAGTAGATGCAGGTTTTAAAAGGTATTATTTGGAGTCACAACAGTAAAATGAGGCCGACGCGTTTCAGGGGAACAAGAACTCCCCCTTCATCAGGGCTGTTTGAAAGCATGAAAAAAAAACAAAAAAACAACAGGTATATGGAAAGAATGAGATACAATCAAAATGGAAAGTAACAGTCAGAGAGAACGATTCCCTAATATTATACAAAAGCTCAAATACTATTTAAGAAAGATATATGCAAACATGTAGAATTGGATAGTATGTATCGATATTACTACTAGAAAAGATACTGCATAAAAACGTATATATACATATATATTGACTAAAAACGATTTACTTAAACTTAAAACAGATAAAATGGATTAAAATCAATTAAAATGAAATGGGGTATATGTGGAATAGGAATCAAATTAGACATGGATAGCAGTGCATGCTGAACTGTGAGTGTAGGGTTGGGAAGCAAATGTTGGCTATATGGACTTTTGATTGCATGCCATGTGTGTGCATCAATGTATAACGGTGTGAATAGTAGTCTTTTGGGACACTGGTATTGTACAAACGGTATAAGAGGAGATATCAACACTGACCTGCTGTTGAAAGCTAATAAACAATGGTCCGGTTAGGGACTGCCTTTGGCACATAGATCTGTGAAGGAAAAAAGTATATTGAGATGCAGGAACTGGGAATGTGGAAAAGAAAGGTTGGGAGGGGTGGGGGGGGGGGGCGAGGGGAGAAACGGGGAGCAGCAGCTAGGGAAGTGAGAAGGTTGGGGGGGAAGGGTGTAAGTGGGACTGCAAGTGGGCAGGGAGGAACGAGGGGGGTGGGGTTGGGGCTGATGGACTGCTGTTCCAGGGTGAGGAGGGAAAGACTGGGGAAGAGAGGTGAATAAAAAGAAAGGGGGGGGGGGAGTGGAGGTGAAGGATGGTAATCCTTTCACCAACTGGGCGGCAATGAGGAAAGGCAGAATGGTGACAGGGGGGGCTGGGGTCACTCTGAAAGCTGTCAGAATGAGAGGAGGTTCTGAGTCTCCCGCATGTCTATCGCAGAATCTGTGTGAGCATGCTCATGGAGAGCCCGGGGAGCAGTGACAGCTGTCAAAGGGGATGGATCCGAATGCCCCGCGTGTGAGTCTGGGGTGATGAGGTGCAGTGCGCGGACAGCTGCACTCGTGGCTGCAGGGGGAAAGAAAATGGGTGGTGGAGGGACCGAGAGGATGATGGATAAAGTGGAGGACAAGGGTGGAAAGGAGGGGTACTGAGCGGACAGGAACAGTAGATGTCCAAACGCTGGCTCTGGGTTCAGAGGCAGCATTGAGAGAGGAGTTTGGCGCCAGGGGTTTAAATTTTGACAGGTGGGAGTGGCTTTGGAATGACAGATGTGGGGTCTATTGGACTCTTTCTGCTCACCAGCTCCCTCTTGCTGAAATAACTGTTAACTAGCACCGCAGGGCAGCAGCTACAGAGAGCAGCTGCAGCCAGTGTTTCTCTCATTATCATTCTTAGCCAAACACCTGGCTAAAAATGTGTTTGACAATGAAAGATATATATATAGAAATAAGTATCTTACAGAAGTAGACTATTTTAGCTGACACCAAAAGTGAAGTGTCCAAGGTCAATATTTAGGACATTGGCAATAAATTGTTGAGAGCAAATATAGTTCATTACTAAGCTGTAACTAGAAATGAATATGCAGCACACAGCATTTTCCACCAAGGACAACAATACAGTTTGTGCTTTGAGTTATTTTTTATTCATTATTATTCATGTTTGTTATTTATTAGCACATTCAGTAGATATGTGCTTAGGGGTCTATTTATAAATGTTTTCACATAACTTTCACCCAAGATTTATACTTTTTTCCATCTGATTCCAATTAGAAAATTCAGTTCATCATTTAAATGATTATTACCATATTTATCGGCATATAACACACACAGGCGTATAACACGCACCTTCATTTTAGGAGGGACGTTTCAATGCAGCCTGATCAATGCCCATCTACAGCCTCACAATTGCCCATTAATGCAGCCTGATCAATGCCCATCTGCAGCCTGATCAATGCCCATATGCAGCCTCACCATTGCCATGAATGCAGTCTGATCAATGCCCATCTGCAGCCTCACCTCAGATTACAGCTGCCTTGGAGGGGACAGGGAGGGGGGCAGGACGAGCGCCATCAGATTACATATAGCGAGAATCTCCTGTTTAATTGGGGGCATCTTTATTACAAAGTCCCACCTCCTGGACCGGCTTCTATGATAGATAGAACACTGGTCCAATTCCGGTCCAGGAGACGGGACTTCATATTAAAGAGGCCGCTGAGTCAGGGCCGTTTTTAAGGCAGGGCAAAAAGGGCAGCTGCCCTGGGCCCTGTCATTGTGTTGGGGCCCAAAGCAGCTGCCTCATACTTGCCAACTATCCTGGTTTAAATTCCCTCATCCCTTGAGGTTTTAGTCCTGTGCTGTGTCCCAATATCTCAATGTGAAGTGCTGCTACTAACGCTGCCCAGCTCTGCCCTTTTGTTTACAGATGACTCACCTGCAGACCCTGTGTTTACATGTAAATTACCGGCATTCATATGTAAATAGCGGTGGCATTCATATGTAAATAGCGGCGGCCGGCGACATTCATATGTATATCATGCCCCCCTGAGGTCATATCCACAGTAATCTCTAGTAGCCAATCAACAAGCAGAAATCATGTGCTGTAAACTCTAGCAACTAATCAGTGAGCCGTAATGTGTGCTGTAACCTCTAGCAACCAGTCAGTGAGTGGTAATGATACACTGTAACCTCTAGCAACCAATCACAACAGCTGCCTGATCTGATTCAGCAAACTGATTTTGAGTCTAGATGGTATTTATTGTATGTCTCAGAGCAGGTGGAGAGTGAAACTGCATGGAGGGGGCCCCAAGAAAAGTTTTGCCCAGGGTCCAATCAATATTAAAGATGGCCCTGCGCTGAGTAAACATGAGATTCTCGCTGTATGTAAAATGATGGCGCTTGTCCTGCCCCCCCCCCCCCCCCACGTTCCCTCCTAGGCAGCCCAAAGTGCAGTATTGGCGTATAACACGCACACACTATTTGCACCCGATTTTCAGGGTAAAAAATTGCGTGTTATATGCCAATAAATACAGTATTTAATTTTTTTTGCACACATGTCCTTAGGTTTATCAATGTTCTGTGTTCTGTATGGCTATTATACCCTGAAATGCAAAACATTTGTAAAAATGATTTACAGTCAGGTCCATAAATATTGGGACATCGACACAATTCTAATCTTTTTGGCTCTATACACCACCACAATGGATTTGAAATGAAACGAACAGGATGTGCTTTAACTGCAGACTTTCAGCTTTAATTTGAGGGTATTTACATCCAAATGAGGTGAACAGTGTAGGAATTACAACAGTTTGTATATGTGCCTCCCACTTTTTAAGGGACCAAAAGTAATGGGACAGATTAACAATCATCCATCAAACTTTCACTTTTTAATACTTGGTTGCAAATCCTTTGCAGTAAATTACAGCCTGAAGTCTGGAACGCATAGACATCACCAGACGCTGGGTTTCATCCCTGGTGATGCTCTGCCAGGCCTCTACTGCAACTGTCTTCAGTTCCTGCTTGTTCTTGGGGCCTTTTCCCTTCAGTTTTGTCTTCAGCAAGTGAAATGCATGCTCAATCGGATTCAGGTCAGGTGATTGACTTGGCCATTGCATAACATTCCACTTCTTTCCCTTAAAAAAACTCTTTTGGTTCCTTTCGCAGTATGCTTCGGGTCATTGTCCATCTGCACTGTGAAACGCCATCCAATGAGTTCTGAAGCATTTTGCTGAATATAGCAGATAATATTGCCCAAAACACTTCAGAATTCATCCTGCTGCTTTTGTCAGCAGTCACATCATCAATAAATACAAGAGAACCAGTTCCATTGGCAGCCATACATGCCCACGCCATGACACTACCACCACCATGCTTCACTGATGAGGTGGTATGCTTCGGATCATAAGCAATTCCTTTCCTTCTCCATACTCTTCTCATCACTCTGGTACAAGTTGATCTTGGTCTCATCTGTCCATAGGATGTTGTTCCAGAACTGTGAAGGCTTTTTTAGATGTTGTTTGGCAAACTCAAATCTGGCCTTCCTGTTTTTGAGGCTCACCAATGGTTTACATCTTGTGGTGAACCCTCTGTATTCACTCTGGTGAAGTCTTCTCTTGATTGTTGACTTTGACACACATACACCTACCTCCTGGAGAGCGTTCTTGATCTGACCAACTGTTGTAAAGGGTGTTTTCTTCACCAGTGAAAGAATTCTTCGGTCATCCACCATAGTTGTTTTCTGTGGTCTTCCGGGTCTTTTGGTGTTGCTGAGCTCCCCTGTGCGTTCTTTCTTTTTAAGGATGTTCCAAATAATTGATTTGGCCACACCTAATGTTTTTGCTATCTCTCTGATGGGTTTGTTTGTTTTTTAAGACTAATGATGGCTTGCTTCACTGATAGTGACAGCTATTTGGATCTCATATTAAGAGTTGACAGCAACAGATTGCAAATGCAAATAGCACACTTGAAATGAACTCTGGACCTTTTATCTGCTCCTTGTAAATGGGATAATGAGGGAATAACACACACCTGGCCATGGAACAGCTGAGCAGCCAATTGTCCTATTACTTTTTGGTCCCTTAAAAAGTGGGAGGCACATATACAAACTGTTGTAATTCCTACACCCTCAAATTAAAGCTGAAAGTCTGCAGTTAAAGCACATCTTGTTCGTTTCATTTCAAATCCATTGTGGTGGTGTATAGAGCCAAAAAGCTTGGAATGGTGTCGATGTCCCAATATTTATGAACCTGTCTCTAGTGGGTTTTAGGCTGGGTTCGCACCGCAGCAACGAGCGGCTCACAGCAGGAATCCTATGCATCTCCATTCACCGTTTCAGGTCCAATTTCAGCCCGAATTTTGGGCTGAATTCTGACATGAAATGGACCAAAAGATGCAGAAGGCTCCTGTGCAATTTGCACCGGAGCCGCTTTGGAGATGTGTGAACGGGCTCCACAGAGAGCCGGTCACAATCTCCTGCTATGCGAATTGGATGCGGGGAAACTGCATCCAATTCGCCATAGTGTGAACCCAGCCTCATGTCTGCTTCTTGTTGAGTTTTGCAGATATTTTGTGTCAGTCATCTGCTTCCCACCTTCTTTTTTGTATTTCATCAAGCAGTGGAGATACTGTCTGAGTATTAAGGGTTTGTAAATAGCATTTCATTTACCTGTAGTTTTTCCTTAAAGTGTTACTAAACCCAGGACCCTGCTTTCACTATATCTGGTCTCCCCCAGTACAGAGAACATGAAAATGTAATAGTTTTAGTAAATATAAACTGCTAAATACCTTTTCTCATCAGCAGTATATAGCAGTCTTGTGACTTCTTTCAGTGTCTGGTTAAAGCTTGTAAGAGGAGTTTTCATTTTACTCTGACTGTCTTATGAGGCTGCAGGACCCCTGACCCTCTGTCTGGACAGTGCTGTTTGGCCCTGTGCTGATCACATGCACCCTCCCAAGAAAAAAAACAACTCTCTAGCAATACACACCAAACTGAGCATGTGCAGAGTGACCCCAAAGGCTCTATCTTATCAGGAGATGGATTGAGGACAGTGGAAGAAGGGGAGGATCAGAGAAGACAGGATCAAACAGCCTTTTTTACACAATGTGGAGGAATTATCCCTTAGGTTCTACAGTGAGTATAACAAACATGCTTTACTGCATATACAGACTGATTTCACTGATATGGTATTTAGTAACACTTTAAATATCATCAGTCCTCAAGTGGCTTCCGGCAGTTTACTAGTCCTAGTTAAACAAGAGGCTTATAGGCAGGACAGAGTTGGATTGATACAGAAGAAAAAAAGCCTTGGGTGCTGTGGTGAAAGGCTGCAGCTAGTGTGGGGTCTGTCTTCTGTAGATGATATTGAGGGCTCAGCTGTCAAATAGATAGCGGTGTCTCACAGATTACTCAAGACAAGCAGCTCTCTAAGTGTAAACTGCGGTTCTTCACTATCAGATTTATTGCTGGTCTGCTCTGTCTTTCAGAAGCACTGGCCGCGTGGACTTATACACAGAGTAGGAGTACCTGTCTAATTGACAGCAAGATCTTGCAGGGCTCCAGAAACTCAGATCAAGACTAGCTATCAAACTTACAGTGGAGCCCTGTAGATATTACCAGAAGAGCTGCTCAGCCTGTATAATCTGAAGGGCTGGGCTGACAGTTTGACATCAAGGCCCTTCTTTCTGTATCAGGAGAGCAAACAGCACCTAAACTTTATTCATAAGTAGTGCTTATGTGCAAATCAAACTATTGTCCTTTGATCGGCACATAATTAAAGCGGAGTTCCACTCAAAAGTGGAAGCTCTGCTTATCTGCTTCCCCCCCCCCTCCGGTGACACATTAAGCACATTTCGGGGGGGGGAGCGGATACCTGTCAAAAACAAGCACTCGCTCTCACTTCTGTGTAAGAGCGCCGCGGCGACCTATGTCATTTACGGACCCTCCGCCTTCCCCCTGCGGCCTTCTGGGAGACACACACAGATCCCAGAAGATAGCAGGATCATTTAGAAAGCGCAGTGCGACTCGCGCATGTGCAGTAGGAAACAGGTTGTGAAACCATAAGGCTTCAATTCCTGTTTCCCTTAGTAAGGATGCAGGCGCCTGCACCAGGAGCCGATGGACGGGTCCACTTTGGGTGCCGACATCGCAGGCTCCCTGGACGGGTAAGTGTCCTTATATTAAGGCCCCTTTCACACTGGGGCGGTTTGCAGGCGTTATTGCGCTAAAAATAGCACCTGCAAACCAACCTAAAAACTGTTTCTCCAGTGTGAAAGCCCGAGGGCTTTCATACTGAAGCGGCGCACTGGCAGGAGAGAAAAAAAACTCCTGCAAACAGCATCTTTGGAGCGGTGAAGGAGCGGTGTATTCACCGCTCCTAAACCGCTCCTGCCCATTGAGATCAATGGGGCAGCGCGGCTATACCGCGGCAATACCGCCGCTGTAGCGCCGCTATGCGAGCGGTTTTAACCCTTTTTCGGCCGCCAGCGGGGGTTAAAACCGCACCGCTAGCGGCCGAATACCGCCGCAAAAATGACGGTAAAGCGGCACTAAAAATAGCGCCGTTTTACCGCCGACGCCCCCACCGCCCCAGTGTGAAAGGGGCCTAAAAGTCAGCAGCTACAGTATTTGTTTATTTAGTATTCTGTTTTTTTAATACAGGCTGAAACTCCTCGTTTCCATAGAATTTTCTTGGCAAGCTTTTTACGATATAGGTTACTAGGTATTTCCTCAACCCTCCCCATTTGCATGAGCTTAAAACCGGCATGCAGAACGTGATAACACATGTGGATAACCAATAGGGATGGTCCCGATGTTCGAGTTGAACAGAACATATGGGGCAAATTTGAGCGCCGCGGAGTGCCCATAATGCACTTCGAGATCGCAGTGCACTGACAGCTGCTGATTGGCCAAAGCAATCACTTGACCTGCATGCTTTGGCCAATCAAAGCGCGATCTGCTGTCAGAGCCATGATTGGCCAAAGGCAGGGGGCCTTTAGCCAATCATGGCTCAGGGGGCTAAGTCCACACCCCACACTATATAAGGCTGCTTACACGGCGGCCGCGTATAGTGTGATAATAACCTTGAGAGGCGAACTTGAGCTAGATTAGGCAGGTTAGTTTGTGGCCTGCAGGCAGTTATATATATATATATATATATATATATATATATATATATATATATATATATGTATATGTATATGTATATGTATACAGTTTAGTCAGTGTAGATAATATGTACAGTGCAGGCAATGTATTAATATATATATACCATGTAGTATATATATATGTATATATATATATATATATATATATATATATATATATATATATATATATATATATATATATATAAATAAATATAAATACATACAGTGCATTCAGTGTAGACTATATATACAGTGCAGGCAGTCTAGTATATATAAAAAAACGCATGGGGCCCCCCTCAAAATCCATGCCAGGCCTCCCCTGCTCCTGAACCTTACCAGACTGCTTGCCCTCAACATGGGGAGGGAGCTTTGGGGTCCCCCAAAGCACTTTGTGCCCATGTTGATGGGGACAAGGGCCTCTTCCCTGCAAACCTGGCCCAGTGGTTGTGGGGGTCTGCGGGTGGGGGGCTTATCGGAATCTGGAAGTCCCCTTTAACAAGGGGGGCCCCAGATCCCCCCTATGTGAATGGGTAAGGGGTATACCCATTCACCAAAAAAGTGTCAAAAAGTAAAAACCACAATAGACAGTTTTTGACAATTCCTTTATTAAAAAAAAAAAAGTCTCCCGCGATGTCCACCCATCTTCAATCACGCTGCCCGACGGAGCCCAAAAATAGAAAAGAAAAGCTCCGTCTCGATGGGAGGCCTCCCACCGACTGCTGTCTCTTGGCTGAGACAGCTGTTATATAGGCAAGGGCGAGGCCACCGGATGGCATAACCGAGTGACCCCGACCCCTTCTGACGTCATGTAAGGTCATGTGACCTCACAGGGGGCGGGGTCATCCGGTTACGTCAGCGGGTGGCTCGGCCCTTTCCTATATAACAGCTTTTACAGCCAAAAGACAGCAGTCGTCGGGAGGCCTCCCATGGAGGCAGAGTTTTTTTGTTTTGTTTTTTCCTATTTCTCAGGTCCGACGGGCGGCGTGATTGAAGATGGATGGACATCGTGGGACACTTTTTATTTTTTTATTTATTTATTTTTAATAAAGGAATTGTCAAAAACTGTCTATTGTGGTTTTTACTTTTTAACACTTTTTTGGTGAATGAGTAGGGGTACAATGTACCCCATAACCATTCACATGGGGGGGAGATCTGGGGGCCCCTCTTGTTAAAGGGAACTTCCAGATTCCGATAAGCCCCCCCACCCGCAGATCCCCACAACCACCGGGCCAGGGTTGCGGGGACAAGGCCCTTGTCCTGATCAACATGGGAACAAGGTGCTTTGGGGAGACCAAGCGGCCTGGTATGGTTGGGGGGGGGGGGCGCTCCCTCATCCCCCCCTTTCCTGGTCTGCCAGGCTGCTTGCTCGAATAAGAGTCTGCTATGGGTTTTGGAGGGGACCCCACGCCAATTTTTTTTTTAAATTTTGGTGTGGAGGTCCCTTTAAAATCTATGCCAGACCCTAAGGGCCTGGTATGGATTCTGGGGGTGTCCCCACATTGTTTTTCTTTTTAAATTTTGGTGTGGAGTCCCCCTTAAAATCCATAAAAGACCTGAAGGGCCTGGTATGGACTGGGGGGAACCCACGCTGATTTTTTCCTTGATTTTTCATCTATTTGACTGGGTGGTGCGGCTCCCGTTCTGGGTGGACGTCATATGACGGCCTCCCAGAACGACCACTCTTGCGCGCTCCTGGGGGCACGCAGAGAGGCGATCGCAGCCGCGACGTGTTGCTAGGACACGGTGCGACCCAGATTTGTGTAAAGAGGCTCTTTAACCATGTGATCGGTTGTGTCCAATCACAGCCAGTCACATGTAAACATGGAGAAGCCGGTAATCGGCGCTCCTCGCCTCACACTGACAGAGTGTGAGGAGAGGGGAGCCAATCAGCGGCATCTCTGCACAGAGGACATCTATGGATGTAATCAGGGCACTGATCATCAGTGCCCTGATTACAATTAAGTGCCCACCAGTGCCAGCAATGCCACTGCCAGCAATCAGTGCCCACAATTGCCACCAATCTGTGCCCACAAGTGCCAGCAATCAGTGCCCACAAGTGCTAGCAATCAGTGGCCATCAGTGATGCCAGTCAGTGCTGGCTATCAGTGTTGCCCATCAATGCTCATCACTGCTGCCCATCAATGCCCATCAGGGCCGCCTATCTGTGCCCACCAGTGCCGCCTGTCTGTGCCCAGTGCCACCCATCAGTCCCGCCTATCAGTGTTCACCAGTGCCCATAAGTACGGCATATTTGTGCCTCTTCATCAGTGCCACCTAATCAGTGCCCATAAGTGCCGCCTCATCAGTGCCACCTCATCAGTGCAGCCTATTAGTGCCCATCAGTGCTGCCTCATCAACGTCCATCAGTGAAGGAGAAAAATGACTTATTTACAAAATTTACTGACAGAAACTAAGAAAAGCTTTATATTTTTCAAAATTTTTGGTCTTTTTTTTTTTTTTTTAGTAAAAAATAAAAAACCCAGAAGTGATTAAATACCACCAAAAGAAAGCTCTATTTGTGTGAAGAAAATGATAAAAAAATTCACATGGTTACAGTGTAGCATGACCGCGCAATTGTCATTCAAAGTGTGACAGCGCTGAAAGCTGAAAAATGGCCTGGGCAGGAAGGGGGCGTAAGTGCCCAGTATTGAGGTGGTTAAATTAAATGTTTTCCTTTAGAAATGTCATTTTGCAGCGGCACTGTTGTACACATCACACAGATACACAACTTTACAGGCAGACTAAGGGGACCCCCAGGCACGATATTTAAAGGAATATTTTATTTTTATTGTTTCAGGTTAAGCCTTATTAAAATCACTGCTCCTGAAAAATTGGTTGTTTTAAAAACTTTTTTTTGCATTGATATATGTCCTCTGGGGCAGTACCCGGGTCCCCATACACTTTTTATGGCAATGACTTGCATATAATCCTTAAAAATTAGCACTTTAGATTTTTCATGTTCATGTCCCATAGACTTTAATAGGGTTCCCATGTTTGCACAAATTTTTTGTCTGTTTGCATGTTCTGGTGCGAACCGAACTGGGGGGGTGTACGGCCCATCCCTAATAGCCAATATGTACACACATGCTAAGTCTAATTTATATGGGAGCCAGTTATCCTACCACTATGTCTTTGAAAACTTAGGGTGTCTTGTGAGCTACCAAAATATCCTAATGACCGTGCTATTTTTTCAGCTGCTGCAACTGCTCACAGTCCCATATGTTTGTGCTCTACAAAAATATGTACGGAGGAAACATCACTGGACAACTCAGGATCCCGCAGAGTTCCATTTACACAGAACCCAGAGGTGGTTCATATGCGTGAATAGACCAAACTTAATTGTGCGGTCACACGCCCTGAGGTGAGCAGATTCACATGGGGGGGAGCACCAGTTTGCTGTCACAGTGATACATTTGGATCACCATCACAAGAATTTGACAATACAACATATTTTGAATGGACTTATGCATTATATATTATTGTTCACTTAAATGATCAAACATTATTGGTATATGATATATGCACTTTAATAGTTTATGCACCATTCACTTTATAATTCATATCAACCTTATATGGCACAGTAATTTAGAGTTGGTTTATTGTTATATAATATAGTTTGAATTTTGTAACATTATATAGCGTGGCACTATGTCTTTGAAGAGTGGCAGGAAACTGAAGTACCTACAGGAAACCCATGTTATGTGTTAGTAGGCATACATACTTACCATGATGTAGTTTTTTTTTTACAGAAAACTGGACAGCAATGTCTATTTTTAGGGCCCATTTACACTAGGAACTGCATGTGAATCGCACAGGAATGTTGTGTGGTTCCTGTGTGATTCACATGCAGTTCTTTGCAGTGCGATTTCAGCCCTATTCATTTTGAACAGCTTGAAATTGCACCGCACCGCAGCAATTGGCCATGACTCATATACCTGAGGCCATAAATATCTGCCAAAGAATGTTCAAATTTTAAATTAATTAAAACATTAATTGAAAGAAATCAATGAACATCATAAGCAAAATGAAATCAAAATCCCCATAACAAAAACATTTGAATAAATCAAATAAAAACTATGAGCCGGAAGCTAGTTTATTCTATTTGGAAAACTACCAGCGTGACAGCTTTTATTACTAATTCTAAATGGTCACGTGAGATTTACAGATGTGACAGGATGGGCTTTATTTGCACAAATTGTACTTATTTTACATTTTTTACCAAACAAAATTGTGAGAAAAATGAAAGTTTAATGCTCGCTAAAATATTTAAAATGATACAGAGGTGGGGGGAGTCTGTCAATATCCATCTGTGTCCCCAATGGGGAGATTTAACCTCACTTCCTTTACTATAAAAATTGTGTAATATGTACAAGAAGTCAGGGGATATTCTTTTGATGGGGACAGAGACTTTAAAGTAGCCATTTATTTAGTAAATTTCAAAATATGTCAGGTTTGTATCATTTTCTGTGTCTTTATGTCTCAATGACACTCACATCCTGTCATTTCTTCTCCTGCACGGGTCAAAAAAATTAAAGAAACGCTTCTTAACTCCTGGGATATTGATCTGGTCAGTTAAGTAGCAGGGGGGTTGTTATTCAGTTTCAGCTGCTTTGGTCTTAATGAAATTAACAACAGGTGCACTAGATGGGCAACAATGAGACAACCTCCAAAATAGGAATGGATTTACAGGTGGAGGCCACTGACATTTTTTTTCCCTACTCATCTTTTCTGAGTATTTTTCACTAGTTTTGCATTTGGCTCAGGTCAGTGTCACTTCTGGTAGCATGAGGCGATACCTAGACCCTATAGAGGTTGCACAGGCAGTCCAACTCCTCCAGGATGGCACATCAATATGTGCCATTGCCAGAAGGTTTGCTGTGTCTCCCAGAACAGTCTCAAGAGCATGGAGGAGATTCCAGGAGACAGGTAGTTACTCCAGTAGAGCTGGACAGGGCCGTAGAAGGTCCTTAACACATAGGCAGGACCCGTATCTGCTCCTTTGTGCAAGAAGTAACAGGATGAGCACTGCCAGAGCCCTACAAAATGACCTCCAGCAGGCCACTGGTGTGAATGTCTCTGACTAAACAATCAGAAACAGACTTCATGAGGGTGGAGTGGAGCTCGATTGGCATTTGCCGTTGAAAACCAAAATTGGCATGTCTGCCACTGGCGCTCTGTTCTTTTCACAGATGAGAGCAGGTTCACCCTGAGCACATGTGACAGACGTGAAAGGGTCTGGAGAAGCCACGGAAAACATTATGCTGTCTGTAACATCGTTCAGCATGACCAGTTTGGTGGTGGGTCAGTGATGTACTGTGACATACTGAAGCAGAGCATGATCCCCTCCCTTCGGAAACTGGGCCGCAGGGCAGTATTTCAACATGATAATGACCCTAAACACACCTCCAAGACAACCACTGCCTTGCTAAAGATAGCTGAGGATAAAGGCGATGGACTGGCCAAGCATGTCTCCAGACCTAAACCCTATTTAGCATCTGTGGGGCATCCTCAAACAGAAGGTGGAGGAGCGAAAGGTCTCTAACATCCACCAGCTCCGTGATGTCATCATGGGGGAGTGGAAGAGGACTCCAGTGGAAACCTGTGAAGCTCTGGTGAACTCCATGCCCAAGAGGGTTAAGGCAGTGCTGGAAATTAATGGTGGCCACACAAAATATTGACACTTTGGGTCCAATTTGGACATTTTCACTTAGGAGTGTACTCACTTTTGTTGCCAGCGGTTTAGACAATAATGGCTGTGTGTTTAATTATTTTGAGGGGACAGCAAATTTACACTGTTATACAAGCTGTACACTCACTACTTTACATTGTAGCAAAGTGTCATTTCTTCAATGTTGTCACATGAAAAGATATAATAAAATATTTACAAAAATGTGAGAGGGTGTACTCACTTTTGTGAGATACTGTATATAAATATATATATTTTGGTAATTAGAAATCCCTCTATTTTTAAAATATCATCTGTTTAGCCGAGACAATTTATTGATTGGCAGGTCTGTTTCCTTATGTACGTAATACTTTCAAATGTCTGGTCATTGTAAACTATTTTTATACCTACTTGTAAATAATGCACATTAACCATTTTACCCCCTTCATGACCAGGCCATTTTTTGCTATTTAGCACTGCGCTAATTTAACTGCCAATTGTGAGGTCATGCAACACTGTGCGCAAGTGAAAATTGGTATAGTTTTTTTCACACAAATAGAACCTTGGGGGTATCCATCACCACTGGGTTTTTCATTTTTTGCTATATAAACGGATTAACATATTTTTTATTTTCTGTTTTAAAACATATCCAATAAAGTCACATTTCTTCATAAATTTAGGCCAAAATGTATTCTGCTACATGTCTTTAGTAAAAAAATCCCAATAAGTGTATATTAATTGGTTTGTGTGAAAGTTATAGCGTCTACAAACTATGGTATATGCAGTATATTTGAAAATTGATCAACTCTGATATACTGACATATCTCATTTCTTGAGGCCCTTAACCACTTGAGCTCTGGAAGGTTTTACCCCTTCATGACCAGAGCATTTTTTGCTATTCAGCACTGTGCTATTTTAACTGGCAATTGCGCGGTCATGCAATACTGTACTCAAATGACATTTATATTTTTTTTTCACACAAATAGAGCTTTCTCTTGGTGCTATTTTATAACCACTGGATTTTTCTTTTGTTGCTATATAAACCAAAAAAGACTGAAAATTAAAAAAAATGTATAAAAATATTTATATATTATATATATTTATAAAATTTATAAACATATCCAAAAAAAAAATGTCTTCATAAATCAAAATGCTGTGTGATAAGCTATAAGCTATAAACATGCCAATTACAATACAGAAAGATAGATTATCTGCTTTATATTTAAATAAATATGTTGATATGACCTTACACCTTTATTCAGTTAACCTGTCCAGAGATAATAAAGCAGAACTTTACTCTCCCTAGCAACTTCATATAATTTCCTCTCATCTCCTTTCTTTGGATATTTTTTTTTTTCTTTTTTAGGGGGGATGTAACTTTTTTGGGAACCCCTCTCTGCAATTCCTTATTTCTGGCCTAGGCCACAATGACATATCCAATACCTGCAGCCTTTTGGTATACCCACATCATGAGTCCCAGGGGGCTGCGGCACCCACCCACCCAGTAAGGTCAGAAGAAGATGGTGGGGAGGGCCTGGGTCTCTTCAGTGTAAAAGCAGATCCTTAGGGAACACCGCTGGATCACCAGGCTTGTGAGTATGCTTTTAGGGAACAATTCAGCAATAGAGGTAAAAGGCTTCATTCACACGTCAGCTGAGCATCTTTGGGTGTTTTTGGGGCTTTTTCCTGAGTACCTGTAGAAGCATTTTTGTATGTGTGTTTCAGGCTTAAGCAGTTATTTAAAAATTTATTTTCGGTCAATGAAAAACTAATCACTAGGCAAGAAAACGTGTGAAAGATGCGAAATATGCGCCTTTTTTGGCGTGTTCCCATAAAAGTCTATTGGGACTGAAATGTATACTTCTGCCCCATAAAAGCTCATGTGCTTTTTTGAGTAATGAGCTTCAGGTGTGGGGATGCACCGCAGCACCACTAAATATAATTGACAGCCTAGTATTGAGCGTTGAAGCACTTCTGTTGATGTTTCAAACCATGCTTCAAATTTCTTAGGTGTGTAAACAGGGTCTAAAGAGTACAAGTGTCAGGATCCTGTTAAGGTGCATTCTGGATTCTGACAACAAGAAATTACACAAAGCTCAAACTGAGTTAATTTGAGTCAATGTTCTGATTTTAGCTCACTTGTAGTGGGTGCACTAGTAACTCAGTCATTGCTTTAATTTGTGTCCTGAAATTGCTCAAAATAACTTACAGCCCAAATTTTCTTTATTTTATATAAATCAAGGCCTGGTATTAGTATGCAGATTCTTTTTCATTTACTCCTGTAGCACCTACTGCATATAACACACAAGGCTTTGGACTCATTCAAAACTAATAAAAATAATGTAACACACTTATCCGTGAGCATTATAATGTGTACTATCCCTTTAAACTGAAGTGCAGACATAACACATATACATTTTGGACCCATTCACATCAGTGCCTGCTCCACCAAAGGAGCTCACAATCTAATGTCCCTACTAAACTCACATACTCTAGGGGCCAATTTCCGAAGGAAGCCAATTAACCTACCAATATGTTTTTAGATTGTGGTGGGAAGCCCACACAGACACACAAAAAATAAGCAAACTACCTGCAGCTAGTGTTCCGTTAAGGATGCAGACCAGAGCTAAGGTGAGCTCAGTTTTTCTTAAAGCCCAACTCCAGACAACTAAAAGATTATCCATTGCAGTGCAGTTGTGCCTGCGCTGCAAGGGCTAATTGCTAATTTTCTGCCTTTCCTCGGGTAGTAGACCATTGCCCATAGGTTCTGCTCTCCCAGCAGTCTAGGGTCCTGGCATCATCAAGAACAAGCAGTAAGGTCCAGAGCCCTGCAACAGATGTGATGATGCAGAAGGACAGTCCACTGCGAGAGCGTAGAGGAGCACCATCTTCCAAGGGAGAGGAGGATTTGTGTTGTGCAGCAATTAAAACTTTCTCCCCCCCCCTAGACAAAATGAGCTATTAACCCTTGCAGTGTGGGCATAAGCCCACTGCAAGTCATAAGTTTGAATTTTCCTAGCGTTGGGCTTTAAGTAGTGTGGCTGTGTTATGGATAGCCATAATTTTACCATTGGAGGGTTACTCTTCAAAATGAATGTAGTACTCGTCATATAAATCAGTTGTTTTTTTTCACTGCATTATCGACTTGTGGTTTGTCCTCTTGTATATCCCACAGGTCACTTCCACTTTGTGTTGTTATTCTACAGTTGGTTAACCATGAAATGTTTTGTGCTTGCATTTTCTTTAATGTACAGGATATTAATAAATATGTATGTATACATATGTAAAGAGCAATTCCAAGCAATACGAAAGTCATTTAGTGAATTAGTAATGTAGTCCAGGAAATGCAAATATTTTACTGGTGTAAAGTGTAAGTTTACCTTAAATTACCTTTATAAGGTTTCTTGTATTCCCTTCCAGTTATACTGAGCAATTTTGTACTATGTGGCCCTCAAACCTGTACCTATAGCCATACAAAACTATAAGGCCCAGCTGCCATGGGGCATGTCTGATCACATAGTCATTTATGCAGGTGGCAATAGCATTGCACAGATATACAGTATCTCACAAAAGTGAGTACACCCCTCAGATTTTTGTAAATATTTTATTATATCTTTTCATGTGATAACACTGAAGAAATGACACTTTGCTACAATGTAAAGTAGTAAGTGTACAGCTGTATAACAGTGTAAATGTGCTGTCCCCTCAAAATAACTCAACACACAGCCATTAATGTCTAAACCGCTGGCAACAAAAGTAAGTACACTCCTAAGTGAAAATGTCCAAATTGGACCCAAAGTGTCAATATTTTGTGTGGACACCATTACTTTCCAGCACTGCCTTAACCCTCTTGGGCATGGAGTTCACCAGAGCTTCACAGGTTGCCTCTGGTGTCCTCTTCCACTCCTCCATGACGACATCAGGAGCTGGTGGATGTTAGAGACCTTGCACTTCTCCACCTTCCTTTTGAGGATGCCCCACATATGCTCAATAGGGTTTAGGTCTGGAGACATGCTTGGCTAGTCCATCACCCTTACCCTCAGCTTCTTTAGCAAGGCAGTGGTAGTCTTGGAGATGTGTTTGGGGTCATTATCATGTTGGAATACAGCCCTGCGGCCTAGTCTCTGAAGGGAGGGGATCATGCTCTGCTTCAGTATGTCACAGTACATGTTGGCATTCATGGATCCCTCAATGAACTGTAGCTGCCCAGTGCCAGCAACACTCATGCAGCCCCAGACCATGACACTCCCACCACCATGCTTGACTGTAGGCAAGACACATTTGTCTTTGTACTCCTCACCTGGTTTCCGTCGACACACACTTGAAACCATCTGAACCAAATACATTTATCTTGGTCTCATCAGACCACATGACATGGTTCCAGTAATCCATGTCCTTAGTCCGCTTGTCTTCAGCAAACTGTTTGCGGGCTTTTTTGTGCATCAGCTTTAGAAGAAGCTTCCCTCTGGGATGACAGACATACAGACAAATTTGATGCAGTGTGCGGCGCATGGTCTGAGCACTGACAGGCTGACCCCCCACCCCTTCAACCTCTGCAGCAATGCTGGCAGCACTCATACGTCTATTTCCCAAAGACAACCTCTGGATATGACGCTGAGCATGTGCACTGAACTTCTTTGGTCGACCAAGGCGAGGCCTGTTCTGAGTGGAATCTGTCCTATTAAACTGTTGTATGGTCTTGGCCGCCATGCTGCAGCTCCCTTTCAGGGTCTTGGCATTCTTCTTATAGCCTAGGCCATCTTTATGTAGAGCAAAAATAATTTTTCTCAGATCCTCAGAGAGTTGTTTGCCATGACGTGCCATGTTCAACTTCCAGTGACCAGTATGAGAGAGTCCTGGATAATGAATATCCTGAAAGGACAGATATTGCGAATCCGTCGGAATTGTACACAGGTTGATGATTATTTGGTGCAAGCAAATGTCTTGAAGGAGAAATTCATGCAGAAGGGGTATAGTAATGAGAAGCTCACGGAAATAATTCAGGAAGTGGCGGAAATCCCCAGGGAGCAATGCATGAGGAAGAAAGAGCCACAATCAGGTGATACTCAACACCAACTGAGCTTTATTTCAGGATTTCATTGCCACTATAGGTAAATAGAAAGCATTTACAGGAAATACTGGTATATCCTTTGCAAAGACAGACACTTAGGGGATATATTACCAACACAACCCAGATTCATATATAGGAAAGCCCCAAATATAGGTGACCAAATAGTCAAGAAAATCTTGGACCCACCGAATCTAAGAACTCTGAGATTTGATTTTAGGGGATTCTATTGCTGCAGGAAATGTGTATGTTGCAAAACAGTGAGAGTCAGTAATAGGGGTATTACTAATGTCACCAATAGAGAGGGAGAGACATTTGAAATCAAGGAGTTTAGTACACGTACCACCACGCATGTGGTTTACCTGATGTGGTGCCCATGTGGTCTATTTTATGTGGGGAGGACCAAGAGACAATTGAAGATCCATATAAGTGAACATTTGACCAACATAAAAAATGAATATAAATACCATAGTGTCTCCTTGCACTTCAAGGATAAACACCAACAGGATCCGTCCTTGCTACAATTCTGTGGCATTGATGTAGTGCACCCTTCCTGGAGAGGATCCAATAGGATAAGGGATCTATCACGGAGGGAAACTGAATAGATATTTCTTTTTAAAAGTTTGACCCCTAGAGGACTTAATATTGAACTAGATCTGAACTGTTTTATCAATGATTTTTAATTTGTTAATTTGATAATTATTTTAATAATAATTGTCTGAATGTTGTAGCACCTACCAATAGATTAGATAGTTTCAGAAGATATTAGTACAGCATTGTCACTTTATGTAGTGGGAGTGTTTATACTACCTATATATGAGATAGCTCCAGAAGATTTTGATACAGTACTGTCACTTTATTTTAGGGGTAGTGTATGCATTATTGGAGAAGAGAGTGGTAGTATACCTATATGGAGTCCAAACCCCTGTAAGATCTACCATATGTAGAACTTCATATATTCCTATACGGGACATACGTATGGTAATGGAGAGGTGAACACCCACTAAATATGCTATCATAGTATGTGGGTCCACCTAAGAAAAGTATAGATCATATTATAATGGAAAGGGAAACTTCTGAATTTAGAGTATGTAGGCTTGATGTATGCAGCTTCATATTGAGGGGAGAATCAAAGATGAATCTCTGACCGACATCTACCAGTGGTCGTTGGGAGGAATCCCCAATGGAGTCTGTACCCTAGATTATATATAGACATCATCTAAGGACCAGTGGGGGTAAGCCCCAGTGGATTTTGCACCTCATAATATATGCAATAGGGTATATTATATGGAGGGTAGGGTGGTTAAGACATACAACTAGACGGAAATACAACGTCTGGAAGATATGAACGAGAAACCACCCACTCATGAACATTATAGTTCAAATAGTCAATAGTAGTTAGGATTATTTAATTCCAGCCATCTATAGTTGTCTATTATGGAGATAAAGTGCAAATGTATATTTCAAATATTAATTTATTTTAATATGGATTTTAATGAATATGTGTCATTTTAAATGAGTTTTTTATTATTGTGTACGATCATAGTGTATTTTCTATGTGTATTTTTTATGAGTATTGGGAAGAGGAGGTTGCTTGGTGATGTTTAGCTTGTTTGAGCAATATCGCTAAAGCAACCAGCACGGAGTGGTTAAAGTGGGGTTCCACCCAAAAAAACAAAACTAACTGAAAAATTGTAAAAAAAAAACAAAAAAACATTTGAATATTTTTTTTTTTTACTTACCTCTAAATGCCTGTTGCTAAGTGGTCCCTCATAGTCTGCCTCTTCCTTTGCCTGGGCTGGTGACATCACTTCCTCCCACGCACAGGAAGGGCTCGGCTCTGCTCCCTCCCTCCTGTCAATCATCTGGGACCCATTACAGGTCCCAGGTGATTGAGCGGCCAATCACGGCGCGCAGCGCCGCTCGCGCTCGCGCAGTGGGTGCCAGGCTGTGAAGCCACAGCCCGGCGCCCACAGTTGAAATGCAGACGAGCGGAGGGGGGGACGAGCGGGGCTTCGATCCCCCGCATCGCTGGACCCAGGGATAGGTAAGTGTCCAATTAAAAGTCAGCAGCTGCAGTATTTGTAGCTGCTGACTTTTAATTTTTTTTTTTTTAATGGAGCCCCTGGGTGGAACTCCTCTTTAACATCTAAGCAGCAAACTAAGTACCTTTCACTACTAAATAATATGTGATTGAAAGATAACTGACACCTGGGAAGTGCATATTTAAAGTTGACTGCTAAATAGTACAATCCGATGCTTCAGGACCCATTGAGCAGCAGTCCCAAGCAATGGGGGTTTGCGCTAATGGGGACACGATTAGTGGGCAGGCGCAAGTAGACGTGGGGCGCATGCGCACTAAATCACCTTCTGTCAGTTGCGGATGGGAGGATATATAAGGATTGACGGACACTCAGGGCGGCCTATCCCATGAATAAGTCACAGGTGTGACGAAACATGTCGGGGTGTGGCCGAGCAGTGGTGGACATCGCTAACGAGTGACGTGCAGAGGGACGAGCATTGCGGTGTAGCCTATCTAGGAAGTGATCGGGTCTAGCAGTTGGGCGAGCGAGGAGTGGGTGAGAGAATCATAACAGACGCCTGCTTATCTCGGGTCCGCCATGACTGCATACCCTCAGGAGGTTTTACAAGTTGCTGTGTTGTATACTGTTTATACAGTGTGCTGTGGAGGTTGCTGTGCAAGTTTTATATTTTTACAGTGTGAGTTTAACCATTGGAGATTTGTTTGAAATGTGTGTTAATAAACTGGTTTTATGTTATCACACCATTTGGAGCTCTTTTTCTCATTTCACATATGGAACGTATTTTGCACGTGTTCTTGGATGGAGAAATTGCTAGTTGAATCCCGGGATTTGGAACCATTAAGCTTTACAGCCTTACACGCAAGTGGGGGCAATTGGAGCTGGTGAGTGAGTCTTTCATTGGGAGTGGGCTCACAGAACACCCGGGTGTGGTGGAAGTTTTTGAAAAGAAGATTCTGCACATGGTGTTTTGAGGACTCTTTGGCACGACTTTAATGAACTGTTGTCACTGTCACTGGATCACAGTTTGTATATACGCCCAAGTATATACAATAACTTTACACTTTCATTCTCCATATATATATATTTTTATATATATATATTTTTTATATTTTTTATATATTTTTCTTATACATATTTAATATATTTTTTTGCAGAATTGGCACTGAGGTATAACTTGTAATTTTGTTCACTTGATGTTCACCATATTTATATATATGTGATTTTTGTTATGATGTACACTTTAATAGGTGCTTATTAGTTAATCACTGTAAGGGTGAAATTTATTTTGTAGGAAGTGCCACTTTTTTATTCTTCACGTGTGATTCACATACATTAGACACGTTATGGAAAAAAAATGTTATGATATACTAGATTTTTTACAACGTGGCAGCTGTAGTTAGACATTTGCATCAACTTTTATCATCAATTAAAGTTGGTGTGTACTCCGAGGCGCAGTGGTGGGTAACAAGTTATAGGGTGGCTGTTATACTTTGGAGACCGTTTATTAGCAGATTACCTTTTTTCTTAACCCTAATCACAGTATGGCTCTTACTCCAAGTTATTTGAAAGGAAGTCCATGGTCACAGCATACACTTGTACTGTATATTATAACATCAACATTGTAATAGCAATACAAACAATAGTTATATTTGACAATCCAATAAAAGCTTCCTTGAAAAATATTCTTTCATGTTGTGAGTGGTGCCTGTCTGATGGCCATCTCTTTCTGCAACTTCCTGGATTCCCAGCTTGCTTTGCATCTTCTCTTGTGCTGCTTACTTTCAATTTCTAAGGACTACATATCCCATGGTATCTTGCTACATACAAGCATTGATTCTTGTACTGACTCTGCCTCCTGACACCCCTTCTCTCAGTACATCTGTTGATTCTGAGGCCAGCTCTGTGAAATGTTTGACACAGAAGTATCTACTCACAGGACACAGTGAATACGTGTCACAGAATTCAAGGAAGTAAATGTGCGGGGCGCTTTACAAAGTTTACAAACTTCAAGACTGCTCAGATTAATAGGGGTAGGCTAGAAATAATTGAAACACAATATGGAAATTAATATATGAAGTTAATTTTTTCCATAGACACACTTTAAAAGATACTGCAATTAAAAAAGAGCTGAATAGGGCCTACAATTACTGGCCTTTATTTGAAAATGCTAGTTACTTGGCTGTTCCTGGCTTTAAAATTGTAAGTCAATAACCTATAAACTGCATGCAGATCAGGGGAGTCAAATTGAAGGCCATATGCCTGATCTGCATGCTTACCTGACTCCAAGTCAGTGACTCGAAAACGACACTAAAGTCACAAATCAGCTTGAAAACCCGGCATAGACTAATATTCACAGTGCAAGTGTATTTCGAAACATAACCCTGTAATCCTCCTTGCCACTCCTGATCAAATTTCTAAATCAAATGAAAAACCTTCAATGCAGACACATAGTGATTTTTTAGTATCATAGGTCTGCCCATTGCTGGTCAGAAGATGATCCTTACCCAGATAGCAAGCAATTAAGCTTCAAGTTTGAAAATGACTTACTAAGCTATTGCAGGACTTGCCAGGCTTCACAAGTGTGTTGCACATTTGCAGCAAGTCCGCATTGCATGACTCCAGATCAACTTTGTTTGCAAACATTCTGCAAGTCTGCTGCAAGTTCTGGTTCAGTTATGTTGTGCAATAATCATCCCACCACAGGGGTCACTGTGGCTGAATTTTGATGCTATGGACTTGCAGGGCTCTTGTTGTAGACCAGGGGTAGGCAACCTTTTGAGCACAGTGTGCCAAAAAATATTTTCAAAGAAATTGAGAGTGACGATTTTATAACAAAAAAATGTCAACTTCACACGCTCAATCACGAAAAGGATTCTTCATCAGGTAAATGCTGTAAACTACTTGAGTAGTAGTGACAAATTAACACCCTGCAATCTCACGCCTCAGATCAGCCCCAATTCCTGCAACTCCACACTTCAGATCAGCCCCAATTCCTTCATACCTCTGATCACTGTCCCCCCCTGCAAATCTGTTCCACCACTGTACCCCCCCCTGCACATCTGCCCCCTCACTGTAACCCCCTGCACATCTGCACCACCACTGTACCACCCTGCACATCTGACCCACCCCTGTACCCCCTGCTCATCTGTCCCACCACTGTACCCCCTGCACATCTGCCCCACCACTGTAACCCCCTGCGCATCTACCCCACCACTGTACCACCCTGCACATCTGCCCCTCCCCTGTACCCCCTGCTCATCTGTCCCATCACTGTACCCCCTGCACATCTGCCCCACCACTGTACCCCCCTGCACATGATGTTCTGTCTCACCACTGAACCACCATCTCATCTGTCCTAACACTGAACTTATCTGCTCATCTGCCTCACCACTTTAACCCCCTTTCTCATCTGCCCCACCAATGTACCTCCTACACATCTGCCCCACCACTGTACCTCCTGCACATCTGTCCCTCCTCTGTTCCCCCTGCTCATCTGTCCCACCAATGTACCTTCTTTCCCCTCTGCCCTGCCACTGTGCCCCCCCTCTCATCTTCCCCAACACTGAACCCCCCCTGCTCATCTGTCCCACCACTGTAACCCCCTGCTCATCTGCCCTATCACTACACCCTCCTGCTTTTCTGTCCCACCGCTAAACCCCCTTCTGTTCCCTGCCACTACTGTACCTCCTGCACATCTGCCTTACCACTGTACCCCCTTGCTCTTCTGTCCCACCACTGTAACCCTGCTACTCATCTGCCCCATCAATGTACCCTTTTCTCATTTTGCCCCACCACTGTACCTTCCTGCACATCCACCGACATATCCCCATGCTCTTCTTTCTCACTATTAAATCACCTTCTCATCTGTCCTAACACTGAACCCATCTGCTCATCTGCCCCACCGCTGTAACCCGCTTTATCATCTGCCCCACCAATGTACCTCCTGCACATCTGTCTCACCACTGTACCCCCTGCTCTTCTGCCCCACCTCTGTTCCCCCTGCTCATCTGTGCCACCAATACACCTCCTTTCACATCTGCCTCACTGCTCTACCCCCCTGCTTTTCTGTTCCACCACTGAACCATCTTCTCATTTTGCCCAACACTGAACCCCCCTGCTCATCTGCCCCATCACTGTACCCCTCTTCTGTCCCACTGCTGAAGCCCCTTCTCATCTCTTCCACCACTTACCTCCCTGCTCTCCTGCCCCACCGCTGTACCTCCTGCTCATCTGTCCCACCACTGTAACCACCATCTCATTTGGCCAAACACTGAACTCCCTGTTAATCTGCCTCATCACTATACCCCTGCTCTTCTGTCCCACTGCTGAAGCCCCTTCTCATCTCTTCCACCACTGTACCTCCCTGCACATCTGCCCCACCGCTGTACCTCCTGCTCTTCTGTCCCACTCTGAACCCTTCTCATCTATGATATGCGTGATATGCCGAGTGGTGAAAGGAAGCAGAGACAAGACACATCTACCTGTCCTGGCACACTCATCCTGCTGACTCACCTCCCGCATCCAGCCCACGTGCTTGTATGTGATGTATGTTATGTACGTGATGTCACATACAAGCATCTGGAATGGATGCGCAATGATGAGCTCAGGTCAGGGGTATTTTCTGAAAGCAGTGGGCCTGTGTGCAGGATCATAAGTTGGGCCCCCGCAGCTGAGAAAAAGTGTGGCGCAGCAAAAGTTGGGTGTGATTTTTATTGCGCTGAATACTGGCCATGGCTTAAAGGGACACAGAGTGCAGGGGTTCAGTAGTAAGTCGTCGAGGTTCAGGAATAATTTCAACAGAAGCTCAACAGTTATTCCACAAACTGTCACCTGATTGGGGTTTTCATCTTCTTCCCAGATGTGGATGGGGCTAGCAGGATTGTGATTGGTTTAACAGTGGCCAATGACAGTCCTCCTCCTCCTGGAAACAGGGACTGCCCCCCTTAGCAGAACTGTACCCAATCTCTTTCCCATCACAAAAGCTGACGATCACAGTAACAGCAACGTTTTAAAATGTTTGGGGGCACAGTGCCTCCTCCTCAGTGCAGGTGCAGCATGGGAAATTCTGAAATTGGAATGCATTAGTGTCTCACTGACATTTCCCTGTGCTGTTGGGGAGGGAGTCGAGCGTCTGCAAAAGAGGCTTTGAGTGCCGGGGGTTGCCTACCCCTGCTGTAGACTCACCACTGCAGATTTGCTACAAATTGGAAAAGTGTCAACTAGAAGTTGTGGTTCAAGTGCTCTACATGTGTACAACTTGCCAGTGAAAATGTGCAATAAGTTAACAAGACTTATAGTTCAACACTACCACAAATTTGTGGCAAGTTATCCTCGCTATCTGGATTGTTGCTCCTTACCCTGAATTATGTACTAAGTTATAATGAATCTGCTAAGGGAACATCATTAGAGTGCCAAATGCTTCCCTTGGCGTCTTTGCATTTGATCTGATGCTTTATTCCTGTTTCTATTATGCCCTGAGCTCCCTTGCTGAATAAATAGATAGTTGATGATTAAAATATGTTCAAGTTTTCTTCCATTTTCAGTCTGTGAGACCCTGCAACCTGTGAGACTGAAACAGTGAGGTAATGAGAAGAAAAGGGTAATGCCTGAAAGACTTGTAGCACCCTGGGAGCCAGCTTAACATTAGAACACATGGAATGAAATATGTCTTTCTTCTTATTTGAAGGTCCTCCTCCAGAAGACTAAGTGCTCTGGTCATTAGGATAGATCAGAAAGGATGCTAAAGGTGAGAAGTGGCCCTGAATAATTGAGTGGGGACAGGTGAGGTGAAGCCCTATCACTTTTGTATAGAAGAGGTTGTGAGCTTGGTGAAGACAACAGAAGAAAAAAAAACAGGGAAATGCTAAGCATGTCATTCATAGTTGATGTTGGGACACACTGGAACACAAATTTGCATTTATGGCCATCTCATGAAAACAACCCCCTTATTTGTAAGGTTAGAGTGTGCGAATACCATGTGTTACATCAACGTGCTGTGGGATTTTGTGGACTCGTACGTGAACAGTAAAGGGCTTATATCAATGGCGTTCATACCGTATTTCTTTGTATGAAATTCCTTTGCATGTCTATCTATTCAAGGACTGCTTTTATATATATTTTTATAGAACTTTTTGGATTGAATTGCAACTTTTTCATAGTGCTATTGTAAGCATCCAGATGTCCTAACACCAGTCCCAAGGACAAAGAGCTGAGTAATTTACAGCTTCATAGAACAAACAGTCTTCAATAGTACATTTAGTGACAATTCTCCTTAAGCCACAACCCATAAACCTACCCACAAGTTGACATCTGCACATTGCCAGATCCTGTTTCTAAGTTAGAATAAATTATTCATGTGCAAAGCACACGAGTGCTGCTATTTTTATCAGGAGAAATTAAAATATGAATTTTGCCTAAATGTGAAAATCTGTGGAACGGGATTGCTTTCGTGTTTGTGCTATATATCTGACAATAGACAGACCATATTTTGGGAGAGATTGCTAATGGATGGCAGCTGTTTGTGTCTCATTTTTTACTGTGATACATCACACAGCACATCTTTATTTTTGTGTTTGTAGTTTATGCGTAGCGTGATGTAAAACCATTTTTTTTTATTATTGCCTTTGAACAATCTAAAATACATATGGGAAGCTTCAGATATCTATTAATATATTGTTTTCTGTATATGAAGGTGTACTCTACTGTCATGCACGTTTCACTTTATTACACTTTAATTCACAGATATATTTTTTTTTATATATTTTCTTTTAATCTTCACCCAAATGATTTTATTACTAATTCCCTAACTATTTGATATATTAGCCAATAAAAACATTAAAGGTAATAGTGTGCAAAGAGCCCTGCAATATAAAACTACAATGAAAAGCAAATGATGAGTTGCGTTATTGGGCAGAATTGGGCTTTATAAAACCATCCTCTGCTAAGGGCTAAACAACAGGTTTGCTTTAATTCTCCCCTGCCAGCAGCATGTACTTACCTTCCTTCATACCCCTGCTGCTCTGTTCAGCACTGAAGGTACTGGAGTAAATACCAGGTACTTCTGTGTACGGTGGCACATTTGACCCACTCCATATGACAGCACTGTCACTGGTGAAGTCCATGGTCCAATGTAAGCTATGACTCCATCTTACAGATGGCTTTCTTTTGTTCCTGTTGGCTGAACAGAGCAGTGGGGGAATGAATGGAGGGCGAATATATATATCTGCATTAAACTGAAACTGTTGCTTTTCCCTGCATAGGCAAAGCACAGGTTCAGTTAAAGTGAATATATCGTGATTTACTATATACTTGCTTTATTTTTTATAGTCAGGACTAAAAAAATAAAATTTGTAAAAATATTTTTTCTTTTTTAGTCAAACACATTGCATACTACTATTTTGTGTTCTCGTTTCAAGCCAACAGATGATATTTTAGGGCCTCTGTTGACAAGCATTTGTTCGCTTCGTAACTGCTTCTCCCCATACAAGTCTAAAGAAATACAAAAGCAGCTAGAGCAGGTCAAACCCAGGTCAGGAGCAGGTCAACAGCAGGGCAGATGCACCTGTCACTGAATTCTGACAGATCAAAAGCAAGTTTAAGTAGAACTATAGGCAAAACTTTTTCTTTCATTTTGGATATAGTAAGGGAGGGCTATAACCCCAGTCAGATTTTTTTTCCGCCATTTGTGCCCTATTGCATAGATTTTACTTCACTTCCTGTCCCATTGCCAAACAGGAAGTGAGAGGAAATCCCTGCAAATTAAGAGCATTCTGTGGGGACCCCCAGGTCACCAGAACTTGTGTCCCCTTTGGAAGATTTACCTTCTATTAGTTTTCTGGGAACAACCCAAATTTAGGATTTTTTTTAACTTTCACTTTCAATGATAATGGTAAACAGGACAAATAGAGAGGATGAATCTCCTTAATGGGGGCACAGACAGCAAAAAAACTGACAAGTGTTCTAATCCCACTCCACTCTATCCAAAACAAAACAAAAATTTGCCTGTAGTTATACTTTAAGCACCCCCTTCTGTTGAAATAATGCCTATTATTTACAGGGATCAGGAACTCAGAGTGTGAAAAATACACAAAGAATATACTAGTAAAAAGAGAAATGTTAAAAAATGTTTATGAGCCTAAAAAAAAAAATTTGACCTCAGAGAGTGGGAGAGAGAATTAGGGCAAGAATTTACTCCACCACAGATTCAAAAGATGATCAAAATGGCACACTCCACCCCCATTAGCTCCCGTGTCCAAGAAATGTTCTATAAATTTCTTACTAGATTGTATAGGACCCCATCCTGCCTGGCCCAGATGTATCCTAGGGCTGATGCTCACTGTTGGCAGGGTTGCGACTAATGGGGCATGTTCCTCCACATAGTGATCATGTCCCAAATTTAAGGCCTTCTGGGAGGCCATCACCCCGTGGATCAAAAAAACGACTCTCAGACCCATAGAGCTTTCTCCGGTGCACTTTCTTTTTCATGGGACCCCTTCCTCCATTACATTGTACAAAAAAAGTGTCATTTCACACTTATTAAATGCAGCCAAATCCCTGATCCCCAGATTTTGGAAACAAACATCGTGCCCCTTGTTACTAGATTGGAAAAAGAGGTAGATGCTATTATGGAGGCTGAACGGTGGATTCATATGGTCTTAGACCAACAAAAGAAATTTAAAGACACTTTGTCGGGTTGGATGTATTACTCTTCAGAGATTTCCACAAACTAAGAGTACTCCTCGTACCTTACTCAAGACATGATATATCTGATGCACAATGCCCCCATAGACTTACCCAATGCTAGTTAGATTGAGTTGATGCTTGCTCTCTACTGATCCTTTCTTTCTTTAGTTATGTCCCTTCTTTCCAATACCCTCTTTCCTTTCCACGATAGTAATGCTCCGTGTGCGTTGCATCTAAACATTGTTTGCACATTAGGCACTTCAGGTTTTTTCAGGTACAGTCATAAGGCTGGTATATATATTACACTTTGGTCTGCCTCCGCCTGGCCGTTAACACCCGTTTTGAGGAAGGTGTGAGGACAGGTGGAAACCTAAGTGTCCTTAGTGGATCCACCGTACCTGGCCCTTAGATGAGCATCATATACAGTATTGGAATTGTCACTGAAGTGTTAACTTATTGTACACTGTTTGTTTATGTCTACATGTGGATCATTGTTGCTCTGTATCTGTAATCTCTGCAATTGTATCTCTTGTAAAATTCAATAAAAATTTAATTACAAAAAAAAATGACTGAAAACCATTTATAGTATTTTCTTTTTTAATTAAAATCATTTGCATATTCTATACAAGCCAGTCATGGAGTGTAAGGAGTCAGTGCTTATTATTATTATAATACAGGATTTATATAGCCCCAACAGTTTGCGCATCACTTTACAACCTTAGGGCAAACAGTATGGTTACAATACAGTTTAATACAGGAGGAATCAGAGGCTTTTTAATTCCTTTCCCTAATCAATGAGATAAAGCTGAAAAAAAAATTTGATTCACTGCACCTCAAAATTACTAGGAAATATGTTGAAAATTGCTTATTTGCATTAAATTTGCAATACTGTTTAAACTTCCTCGGAAAAGTGGCTTAAAGTATTGTATATCTAAACCAAAATATTTTTATAGAGTAGGGAATAGTTAAAACCATTGTGTCCCATACAAGATATGACATTTTATTTCCTGTCTCCTGTCTTGTAGACACAACAGGAAGTTAAAGAAATCTCTCCAAAGTGAGATTCCCCTTGGACAATTTTTATCAGGACCACTGTCCCCATTGGAAGTCTTAAAAGCGATCACCATATGAAATAAAGAGGGTGAATCTATCCAGTGGGCACATAAAAAGCTACGAAAACCTGACAGAGCTTATAATACTGAATCTGACCTTTGTATGAAAAACGAATTTCCTGTTGTGCCGACCCACTAGATTTATGACAGAAGCTAGTGGGTCAGCACAGAAAAGTTTACAGATTAATTAAATAAATTGAAGAAAAGCCGAATGATGCTAACCAAGAAAACAACATGCAGATGCATGTTGTTTTCTGGGTCAGTGAAAACTGAATGCTGGGTCAGTGGAAGGAAAATTTAAAGAAACAAGCGTTGTTGAGTGAGTAAACACAGCTTCAGTTCAATAATAAAGATGGCTATACACACTTAGATCACATCCTGTGGGCTGAAGGAAAGAAATCTAATTGATACCTTCACCAACTATTAACTGCTGGGATGGATGGGATGGATAATACTCCCCTGGCAGCTATTCTATACTGGCAATGGGCACCTGTGTCTGTCAGAATACCTGAACAGTGCCTACATCTGTCTGAAGGCAGGGTCTGACAATTTTCCACCTAGCTCCTTCGACAAAAGCTGATTGAACAACCATATTTTGTTGAGTTGGGTGGTACTAACAGGGGCACTCATGGCTCGCATTTTGGTTGATTAAGGATAAAAGAACGTTCTCTAATTTGTAAATCAACCCTAAGGTAATAAAGCAAGAGAGTCAGCATGACACTCAAAAATAGCATTTTTGGAAGTAGTGGATACCATTTACAGCCTTCATAATTTTTTCAAGACATTTTTTCTATAACAACCTTTAGCATTTGCTCAATAACAAAGTGGACCGAATGCTATGCAACCTGTTTGGATCTGTAATGCTGGCAGATTTTTTTTTTTTTTGGTGGATTTATGGTCAAAAAAGTTTTTATTTAACAATTGTAAAGAATAGGTTACAAATGTCTGGTATGTTATATCAAGTTACATAGTAAAAATAGGTAAATAGTACAAACATTGGTCTCATAGACATAGAAGATTCTCCAGAAGAAAACGGAAAGCCAAATACAAATAAAGTCTGTACAGCTGAACAGGTTAATGTTGGGCCTCTAGGACTCACAAAGAGGTCTCGGAAAGTTAAATATCAACGTGGTACAAGAGAACTCAACAATATCAATGACAAAGGGAGGGAAGGGGGCTGTGAGGGTATCACATATGCAGCCAAGAAAAACCCAGACACAGTTAAGGCCAGACAACAAGAATTCTAAAGGTTGCACTACTTATGAAAGTGAGAGAAGCTCCAAAATAAATGCACGCAATTAAATTTGGATTAGATATTAATTGAGGAGAGCTTGAAAGTTTGCAGAATCGGTATATGCTCGCCAGCAAGTCCAGGCAGTGCAAACTTTTTCAGGATCTGCACAATCTTCTGCTACCACCATCTCCAACATGTATCCTTACCTGTCAAATGTCTCCCCTCTGTCTTTTATGAGACCTGAAAAACTGCAGATTCTGTGGGTGGGTCGGTTGTCTGGAGCTCAGTGGGTGGAGTCGTGATGTCAGTAGACTCCTCACCCACCTCTACACTGCCCTTGGCCAGGCATCGATATTTCTTACACTGAACTTCTGCTGGTCTTGTGGATTATGCCCCATGATCACTTACATCCAGTCAAAACCCGGTAAAGTCACCACATGACTTCAGCATACCCAATCATGCTGCGGTATAGAGCAGCCAATCCTGGGAGAGCTGGAGAAGAAAGGAGGAGGGGATCTGAAGTACACAGAATGTACACAGAATGCCTCTCTCACACTTGTGCGTGAGATAGGTAAATCACCTGTCACTCACAGCAAGTGGGAGAAACGGACATCTATTTCTCTGTCTGATCGTTTTTATCTCACTGAAAAAAGATAAGAGGATTACTCAGAGCTGGATTAACTCTTCGTGGCAAGACTGGGCACAGATGACATGAAATCCTATACTGTACAAGGTGCAAGCCTTAATTCAAAAATTTTTTTTTCGTATTTACATCCACTTTAACTCCTTCAGATTAGCGCTATAGCTGAATGACGGCTACAGTGCGGACCTGCTTTGCCGGGAGGCCGGCAATAGATGTCCTCCCCTCCCTGCGCGCGCTGTGATCACCAAGACAATGAGACTCGGGTGATCACAGATCGAAGTAAGGGGTCAATACTGGCCCCTTACCACGTGATTAGCTGTCAGCCGATGACAGATGATCACATGATGTAAACAGAAGATCGGTAATGCAAGGGACTTCGGTCCCGAAGAGGAAGCTGCGAAGCCGCCTCATCTGTGCCAACCAGTAATGCCTGCCAGTGCCACCTGCCAGTGACCACAGTGCCACAAATCAGAGCCCACCAGTGCATAACAGTGCCAACAATCGGTGCCACCTATCAATGCCCACGAGTGCCACCTATCAATGCCCACCAGTGGTGCCAATCAGTGCCACCTAGCAGCGCTGCCTATCAGTGTCACCTACGAGTCCTGATCAGTGCCCACCACTGCCACCCATCAGTGCCCATCACTGCCACCAATCAGTGCCCATCACTGCCACCTATCAGTGCCCATCACTGCCAGCTATCAGTGCCACCTATTAGCGCCCTTCAGTGCCACCTATCAATGCCCTTCAGTGCCGCCCATCAGTGCCACCCATCAGTGCCACCTCTCAGTGCCCACCAATGCCACCTATCAGTGCCTACCAGTGCCACCTCTTCAGTGCCCACCAGTGCCGCCTATTAGTGCCCATCAGTGCCGCCCTATAAGTGCCCATCAATACAGCCTATTGGTGCCCATCAGTGCAGCCTATCAGTGCCCATCAGCGCAGCCTCATCAGTGTACATCAATGAAGGAGAAAAATTCCGTGTTTGCAAAACTTATTAACAAAATATAAAACAGTTTTGTATTTTTTTTTATTTCGGTCTTTTAAAAAAAATTTAACAAAAAAAAAAAAAAGCAGAGGTGATCAAATACCACCAAAAGAAAGCTCTATTTGTGGGAAAACATGATAAAAATTTCATTTGGGTACAGTGTTGTAAGAACACGCAATTGTCATTCAAAGAGTGACAGCGCTAAAAGCTGAAAATTGGTCTGGGCCGGAGGGGGGTTTAGGTGCCCAGTAAGCAAGTGGTTAGGTTCCAAATAAGTTACAGAGGTTTGAGCAGCCTACAACTTATAAGCAGATGTGTCTAAGGGACCTAGCGGCTTAAAGAGTTGTAGCATAGAACAGGGGAACCATCATACCAAGCAGCTCCTGTGGGGGTAGTGCTACACTAAAAAAGGATCAAGTTTATTTTGGCAGTTCATAGGCTGCCCTTTTACAATGCACATTAATGCCAACATGCGCACACAATGGATTGCTTAAGTGTGAATGAGCCCTTATTTTTTTTTAATGAATGTATTATATCCTATTATTTTTAAATACTTTTTACCTTTATTATTGATCTTTTTTACTTTTACAAGGGGGTGACATGTGGTGCACTATAAAAGTATGTTGGAATACCATTCAGAATGTAGCAATAAAAATGACTTCTTTTTCCCATGTGTAAATGCAATGCATAGTATGACTGAGCTTGAAGAAAAGGAACATATTAGTTGTAGTGTGTTCAGGGAAAGATGGTCATGTACCAAACCACATAATTATAGCACAAAGACAGAATGATGGTTAGGTTGGACAAGAGTGTGGATAAGTATTTTGAACAGCAGCCAGAGTAGGTTAATGCCTGAGTGTTTTAGTGTCTGATGCATGCACAGGCTCCTTAACACTAGATCAGAGAAGAAATTCTGTAATGCAGCTGTTAGCTCTTGTACTGTCAGACCTTCAAGCATTTGAATAAAAATAGTGTTCAATGCTGTCTGCTGAGAAGGAACATGCAATTTACATCCACAAATCTGAAAATTTGTTACCCTGAAAAGCTTTTATCAACATTGGTTCTATTCTAGGTAGTCATTGTGGAAGGTGGTTTATCCGTCTCAAACTGGCTCACTCATTTTCAGTCTTCAAATTCTGTTTAGGTAAATGGAGGATCCAGACACTAATTTATTTCAGACCCGCAAAGGACACCGAATAGAACAGATGGTTGTGAGATGGCTACGACGGTCACGAGATAATTCATCCCGGTAAGCTTAGTATAACCTATTTATTTAATTGTTAACTCCTTGGTCTCCACTCAGTTACCTTTATGACACTTGCAGATGCAGGGGCTGGATAAAAACCATGAAAAAAACTTTGGAAAAAAGAAATACCAAAGACAGAACTGCAAAGGCAAGTCAGTTATACTAGGCTACTTGAGAATCTGAAGTGCTGTGCGTTCTACTAAAGTATATGAAAGATGCGTAAATAACACTTTAATGGGTGAGACTAAAAAAAGAAAAGAGGACACATTTTCCAGAGTGTGATGATTACAGGTGTATTTGTAAAAAAGAAAAAAAAAATCTACAAAAGTATGAAATGGGTTTGACAAGACTGTTCACTTACAGCTGTGCTACAGCCAGGAATCCACTGTCCACAAATAATAACCCCCCCCCCCCCAATCGCTGCTGCAATATAAAGAAAGCTAACAGCCCCTTGTTCTTTCCTGAAGACCATACACTTAAAGTGATATCAAACCCCATTCATGAAATCTGACCTAAGCACATACAGTATATATGTGTATATATATATATATATATATATTCCGTCATATCATCAAATTATCAACTTTATTGACTCATTTCATTTGCTCTGTCTAATGTTCTTTCACCTAAAACATGCCTGCTTGATCTATTTGAGGACCTTCCTCCAGTCTCATTTTATTCTTTTATGTAAAAACTGAATGCTACTCAAATGGGAGGATTGTTATTCCCTAACTTTCGCTATGTGATGCTCGTGAATGATTTACATTAAACAGTAGAAAAAACAGAAGGTCTCTGAAGAAATAAAACCACAGAATGAAAAGCAAAAACAAAGAAAGGATTAGAAAGAAAAAGACCTGCCCAGGTTTAATACCCCTTTTTTATTGAATATCCTTTAGGGGCATTTACTCTGTTATATAAAGATGTGGTGTTGGCAACATATTCATACATTACTCAGTTTATCCTTCGAAAAAGGACCTTATAGACTAAATTAAAATTCCCTAAATTGAAAGAGGAATTATAATCACTTCTGCATATTAGGTACACTTAAAATAATTTAGTAGGGTTAATGAACCAAGATTGGAGCCAAATCAGAGTTTGTGTCTTCAGCAATCATTATGGAGGCGCATCTTTTAATTTATTTTCAAATTGTGGCTCCGCATTGGTACCGTGTTCATTGGTTGCTATAACTGCTCTACTTTTGCTTATCTTTCTGATGAATTCTATTTTATTAAAAATTACATTAAAATTTTGTCTATTAGATTTTAGTTTTAATTTTTCTTATTTGCTGAGAGAACACAAAATATTAGAGCTATATAGAGCTATATATGTAATTCAAACTAAACCTAATTTTAAAACTAGGTACTATATTGATGACAATAGAATTTCATTCAAACGTTGCTGCTAATTCATCTAGCATGATTTTTCTTATATTGTTTTTTACACAGTGCAAGGGTCTCTACTGGCGAGAGTCCTCCTATTGGACCAAATCAGTATGGTTGCTCCTTGAATCTAACGTTAGAGATAAAAAAAGATCCTTATTTTGAAAACTATGGCTTTGATATATCTCAAAATCTACCCCTTACTGTTACCGTTGTCAATACAGGTAAGCTGTTCTATTCTCTTGAACAAATTAAAGGTTTCCTGTTCCTCAAGCATTATATAGTTGAATTGTGCAAAAATGTCCCTAAAAATGCATTCTAAAGCTAAAGTAAAGCAAAGCATGTGAACTGGAAACAGCCAGACTACCCTCTTATTATAGTGAAAGTATAGGATGTTTTCTATGAACACATATTTTGAGCAATTATTACAGTGTGTACCTTTTTTTTTGTTTATTTGTATCTACTTTCTGTTCCATTTTTTTCAATCCTTGTAAAAAAGAGTGTCAATTAAATATCAGCAACACGGGAAGTATATTGTTTTCAATGACTCTGCCAGTGAGAAGGAGCATCAAAGCAGAACCACTGTGTAATGCTGCAAAGCAGAGCAGAGTATGGCCACTCTCCATGCTTAAAAATAGTTTTTTCAAATAATACATGCCGATAATATTATTTATATTAAGCCAATCTTTTACAATTGTATCTGAAGAAACATTGAAAGACTTCAAGCTCAGTGTTCCCTGGTAGCATGTGAGTAGCAGGTGAAACTAGGGTACGTGCCTATGTCATGGAACTTCAAGCCCAAAAACACCTTGGCACTATTTATTGTAAAAAAAATGTTTTCCAGTTTTTTTGATTTATAACAATAAAGTTATAATAAAATATTATAAAAGTAAACCACATTCAGGGATTCAGCCCTCAGAATTTTGAAAAGTTGTCTTGATTGAGTGGAAATCTGGCCACCGGATATCATATATTTTGGATGTGCCTGCGCAATGATGCTTTTGGTATGATCTAATTTCCATGTTGACATTCTACGCACATTTTTCGACCTTTCAGATACTGGATGGGAACCTAATATCACACAAAGGTTTCAACATATGACACCACTTGACTGAAACCTGTTTGCAAAAACACCAAGCTCTTTTGTGTTGTATATATGCAAACTAGCCACTGCACACAATACAGTCTAACTCAATGGCAGTAGCTTTTCAGGTTCTCATGCTGTCAATGTAACCAACTAGTCACCCTTTGAGAAGAGACTTGTAATGTTTACTTTTGGGCTGCTAGAATTCACAACTGAATAGAATCAGCAGCTGCACAACCAGATATCATGTGCATGACAATTTTATCCCGACTGAAATTCCTGGTTAAAAGTACACTCAAGGAAAAAAAACTGAACCTTTAGATCAGTGGTCTCCAAACTGCGGCCCAAGGGCTGGATATGGCCCTTTGCTTGCTTTTATCCTGCCCATTCCATTCCACCCACTGACACCAACCATAGGGCACTATTCATCCCACTGACACCAGTGATGGGGCACCTTTTCTCCTACTGACACCAATGATGCAGAATCATTCCTCCCATAGAAACCAATGATGGGGCACTATTCCTCCCACTGATACCAATGATGGGACACTATTCTTCCTACAGACACTGGTGGTGAAGCACTATTTCTACTACTGATACCAACAAAGGCACTATTCCTCCCACTGACATCAATGATGGGGCATGGTTTACTCCCATTGACACTTCAGCATTTTCTGCTTTCACTGGCCACAATCTGGCCCTTTTAAAGCCTGAAGGAAAGAAAACTGGCCCTTTGGAAAGTTTGGAGACCCCTGCTTTAAAAGTATACAGGGAGAATGGGTCACATTCTCAGTACTTTGTTTTTTCATCCAGGCATTGGCATTGCTATAATGTACATATTTATCCCATTCTCTGTTTTTATTTTTAATCTGCTGATCCAGGAATACACCTGTTGCTAATGTCAGCACAAAGAGCCTTCTAATAGCCACCAATCAGACGTGCCTTGGAAGTCTAAATGTGACTGGTAATGTAGGATGCAGACAGACAGAAACTTACACACACAGGAGTCTAGGAAGTACACTCCTTTTGCCCACCTACTGACCCTGTGAGTTGCTCTCTGTCATCTGGCTGAGGTGGATTACACAGAATTTACAGTTAATATGGTGAATGTTCTGCTTTTAGCATAGCAGTTTTTACTTGGTACTGTTATAAGCTCAACCATTGCTACTTCTGGCCCAAGGTTGATTTTTAAAATGTAAGCTCAACAGGGAAATGGCATATGTAAATAAAAACTACAGATGACCTACAGTAAGCAAACAACTTACTTTCACAAGCCATGGCACAATTATTGTATCAAATGGCATAATCCAATGGGGATCTATTGATACGTATGTATGACCTTTTCCACTTTACATTTCACAGGAGGTCCAGCTGAAGGGAAGCTTTTACCAGGTGACCAGATATCTGCAATACACAATGAAAATGTGGAAAACATTCATGCTCAGAAAGCAGCCGACATGATCAGGTAATGTATCCTGTATGTTGCCATTGTATAATGCTAAGTGCAGAGGAGCATGCTTTTAGCAGTACATTAACCATGCTGGATTATGCATGACAGTGGAAAAAGAAAAAGATACCACCACTACCTACTCTAGTTATTGTGTTGTGAGATATTTACACAGGAATTGGGATAAAAAGTTTTTGTATGTTAACATGCTGTTATTAGACAAGTCTAATTTCTGTAGCAATTATGTTCTATAGATTGTGCATTGATTAAAAGTCCTCCTACGCTTCAATGCTATATGCAGTATATTTGCCCATGTTGGCAGAGGTGTAACTGCAGACCATAAGGCCCCATAGGAAAATTTTGATGGGGCCCCCAGCAACCTCTCTTAATGTCATCTAGCAGTCAACTCTAATGATGTGTGTCACTGAGCTTAACATGAAGTAGGCCAAAAATCAAATATAAGCAGAAGGATAGCTGTCAGCATAGTCGGTACACTACTTGGGACCAGTGCTGAGGATAAAAGTTTTCAGGGAAGATCAGCAATGCAGCAAAAAAGCGTATAACTTTTCCATTTTCCAACCAACTACTCTGTCTTTGTTGCTCAATCTTTTTTTTATAATCAACTGATATTTTTTGGAGTGTAATATCGCAGGACCTTGGTGCAGTTAAACAAATCTCAGAGAAAGCAAGAGGTGCTGTGACAAGGACTCATCCTGAAGACTCCTCTGCATGTGACCTCAGTTTTTTATTTATTGGAGAATTCACAAGGGGGCTGGCTTTGCATCAACTGCAGTCTCTCTGAATTTAATGATATAGTACAGGATCTGTGTTATCTTTATTTTGCATAAAGATTTTCTAAGGGGCCCTCCAACCCCCAGACCCAATAGCAGCCATGTGGGTTGTTTTGGCTATAGTTAGGTGGGAGTTTTGCATAGTGCATTAGTAAACTGAAAATTGGCGATTGATGATCACATATCATATGAGCATTTTCTTTATTTATTAAAGCATGTTGCAATATACAAAACACAGCCTAGAAATATCATACTTGCCCTTGCAGTGATCCGAAGTGCCAATGAGTTATTTCAAATGATCTGCAATGTACACTAGCACAGAAGCTTGGCAGGAGCCTTCATATTAACTGTAATAATAGAAAAACATTTATGTATGACAGTTGTGTATGACAGTAATGATGCTGTTTTACAAACAGATTACCTTCAATTATAAACACTCATTTCAGAAAACTATAAAATGATTGTGATTTCCTACAGTAGTTTGATTACACTCTATCAAAACTGTTGTCCTTCAGTATTCAATCAGGTGGTCCTCAACCACTGAGCTCCAAACAGCAGGGGTGTTGCTAGATCTACAAAAGATCCAGTGCTAGAGCCCATAGCAGCAAAGTAAAGAAAGTCATACGCTTGGGTGGGCATACACATGTATAGAATATACGTGTGTATTTATATTATATATATATATATATATATATATATATATATATATATATATATATATAGTATATAATATATAATATTGTTACATATCTAAGTGCGGATTCACCCTTACATCAGGGTCCCCAGAGAGCCCCCCTCTTACATCAGGGTCCCCAGAGAGCCTCCCCTTACATCAGGGTCCCCAGAGAGCCCCAGGGCTCAGGAGTTGGCTACATAAAGAATGCAGGGCTCAGCTGTGCCCATCTATGCAGCCTCACCAGTGCCTAGCAATGCAGCCTCACCTGTGCCCAGCACTGCACCACCACTGTAGTGTCCTCTGTCCCCTGCGCCCCAACCCACTGCAGTGTTCTCTGTCCCCTGCATCCCACCCCACTGCAGTGTCCTCTGTCCCCTGTACCCCACCGTAGTGTCCTCTGTCCCCTGTACCCCACCACACAAACACACACTGTGTAGGTAGAATTCTCCTACCTTACACAGGTGTACAGCAAGCAGAGCATCTGAGATTGGCCTCACAGGCCTGGATGCGGGCAGGAACTACTGAAGTTAACTTTTCACATTAACAGGCTGGTTATTGGTTGCTAGGATTGCAACCAATTACCTGCTGTTTTATGAAAAAAGGTAACTCCTGCAGTTCCCACCCCCATCCAGCCCTGTGATAATGTCTGCGGGCCGGGTGCCCGCATTCAGCAGTGGCGGGCCAGGTGCCGACCCCTGCCCTAGAGACTTGGGGCTATGGGCCCCAGATTAGGGGCTATAGCCTCATTAGCCACCCCCTAGCGACGCCACTGCCAAACAACATTCTGCAGACCTGTTTGTAGGCAGGTGTAGTATATCCTCCATGCTGTAGGTAGTGCTGCACTGCCACTGTGCCGGTGGAAGTTTAGGTTGGGAGGAACATTGTTCCTCCACAGACTTTGCAGGTGTCATCAGGGGAGCTGTGGTCTGAATGAGCTTTGGAGGCCATCTATAGTATGGGAAGTGCTAAAAATAAATGTAGTGCCCTTCTGGGGTTGGCATGCATTCTGCAAGTAACTAGAGTAGGGAGAGGAACCATGCTTGTCAGGGGCAGTGACTAAAGGCCCGTACACACGATATGAAAATCAGATGGCAAAATTCGTAGCTGTCTGCTGATTTTCAGATCATTAGTACGGTGCTTTCGACAGCCGATTTAACTCCTCCGTCAGACAAAAGCTGGATGTGCAAACTATAACATTTTTGTCGGATGTGAACACAATGTCCGATTTTTGTTTCATTTGTATGCTTTTCGTATGAAAAAAATCGTAGGAGCAAGACTACGCATGCTCAGAAACAAAAGAATACATACAAAACTATTAAACACATTACATCACTTCTGACATTGTATTCTGTCATATGAAAATATTCGTATTATTAGTAACCTCTTCACTTTCGACATGAGACTATCATGCTACAAAAATTGAATGTTCGGTTGTCTGAAAATCTAAGCGTGTGTACGAACGAGGCTTTAGCCTCAGGGAAAGGTTCCTGCATGAGGGAAAGTTTAGAGACAATACTATATGCTCTGCTGCCCACTGACTGGAAGATTCTTACATAGGTTCTGCTACTTCTACTCAAGAGCCGCTTGTGCCACTACTTCCCCAGTCAGCCTTCCCTCTTGCAGATGTAGCGCCTGGTAATGTAGGCCATGCAAGTGTGACATATGCAGTACTGAAAAATGTGGGCCACCAACGTTGCTGTATTTGTTACTGTGTTTGTTCTTGTACCAACAGTGAATACTGAGTTGCTGAACTGTTTCCCCGAAAATAAGCCCTTCCCCAAAAATAAGACCTAGCGTGGTTTTCTAGGATGGCTGCAATACAAGCCCTACTCTGAAAATAAGCCCTAGTTAAAGTCATTGTAAAAACATGTAATGCGTTTTGTAAAAATATTATATAACGTGCAGTGTGTCTCCTTGTGTAACTTTATTGTGGAAAAAAACCTTATTTACAGTGCCCCTGGGCGCTTACGTGACCCGCTGGAGATCTTCTCTTCTCCTCTCAGCTGACGTCAGTGGCCCTTCCCTCTGCAGTGCTCGGAGCGGGGCTGATGTCAGCGTGGTTGATGTCAGTGGAGTTCTCGGCCCCTCCCTCCGCAGTATACGGCGCGGGGAAGAAGAGCTCCGGTGGGTTCCGTGAGACACACTGTACATTATATAATCTTTTAACAGAACGGATTGCATCATTTTACAAGAACTTTAACCAAGGTTTTGGGATAACAGAATTTCATAATGCTGACTCCTGAGCTGACAGGTGAAAGGGGGGAAAAGACAGGGGACACAGGAACTTTTTAAAAAACATTTTATTATGTATTAACATGATTTATTCCAGTTTTTTTAGAACATAGAGAGGGATAAATGACACAGCAAAAGCACATGCTTTAAAGGATCAGGTTATATTTTTTTTTCTCCAGAAGATGACATGACTGTATTTGAATAAATGTAGATTATTCTACATACCGTAAATAAATAAGACTTTCCTTGAAAATAAGCCCTAGTGTGTTTTTTTTTCTAGCCAAAATTAATATAAGTCTCTTATTTTCGGAGAAACACGGTAGAATATCTGGAACTGTTCCCGCAAGAGTGTGTCACAGTTATTATAACAATTGTACTAGTGTTGTTACAGATTGCCATTTGCCTTGTTGACTGTTTAACTACAACTCTACAATTCAAGAATCTTTCAACCCTTTTTCTGGATTCTGTGCTCTGTTCCTCCAGTTTGGGTACCAAACCTCCTGGTCCCGCACCACATGTTACTGCCAGACTAAACTCAGACAGCTAAGCAAAGATCAACATGATTTATTCATATGAATTATAGATGGATTGGAAATGATTTTTCATTTCTGATCTACAATTTAAGGATAGTGTTGTAATAATACATCTTTGGTAGCATTGTTACTTCAGAAACCATTAAAATAATTCTGCTTTAAGTCTGCAAATATGTAACTGCATCCACTAAGTACTAGCTATAAACGGTATTGCATGTTAAATATTTATCTGTTATCAATACAGGGTGCAAAAAACATATATGTGCTTTTGTTACAGAGATTCTGCTGACACCCTTAATATAACAGTTCTTCGAAGTACCTCAGTAAGTATTACTCTGTGTTTTTTTTGTAGTTTACTTTAACTATATATATAAGCCACATTTATATTTTGCATTGTGTGGTTTATTTGATCAGAATGGTGTATACTGAATTTAATTAATTTGACTTGGTGACTGGACTAGTCAGGTTAAAAAAAGACACACAAACAAGAAGTTCAACCAATATACAACTATAAAAAAACCTGTTTTAATTTGTGAAGCAAAACTGCACTCCTGTTGCCAAAACAAAACCCAAACCATCTACTCTCTGAACCAATCCTGGATCTCAGTCTTTACCGGTCTGCATCATGAACACATGTGCAAGGATATTGGAAACTTTTTGGAAGTCCCGCTTTTCTTTTACATTTTAAGATTGCCCGTTATAGATTTGACTTTGGGGGCTCTCGTGTATGAGCAAGGAGCCTGCTGGTGGGGCAGACAATATCTGACTTGCAAATCCACGAGGCTTACCAATTTATTTTCCCCCCAAAAAAACACATTACCTGCAACAAGACAGGAAGAAAGGGATACTGTCACATTAAAGCATTTCTTAACCTCTTTATAGTCACAGCTGTACCCACTACAGTTAAAACTAATGAGAAAACCCCCAAAAAATGTAAGCTGTCATTAGAAAAGGAATGGAAGAATATAATTTCAAAGAGGGCTCTTGTGTGGAGGCAACTAAGATATGGTTCCCCTTCCTTTGGAGAGATTTTCTCACTTCCTGTTGTGTCTACAGCTCCGAAAATAAAGAAAAACCCAATGGGACACAGAATTTAAAGAGTCTAACATTGGTTCTGACCATTTCATTGTATTTATAAAATTGAGAAAAAAGTTTTTACTTTAGTTCTCCCATTTGCCACTTGGGTGTATAAGTACTAACCCCTGTGACTTAGTGGAAGTAAGAGGTCATATTGTTAGAAACAGGAAATGGTAGAAATTGATGGAATACACAGATAAAGTGCAAAGACCACATGCCACTATATAACTATAGATAACAATATGATAGTGTTTTTTCTTTTGGGATAGTGTGCAGAAGAGTGGGAAAGTCCATTTACGAGTACACTCGGAAGTTACAAGGAATATACTTTTCTTAATCACACAGTACAGGACACAGGCTTAGTCATAGACTACTGGGTTATATGCTGCCACTTTCAGGTAATTTGACACTGTCAAACAAAGTTGTTAGAACAGCCTCATATAACCCCTCACAGTCCCCAACAATTACCAGTTTTTTTTTAGTGGTTAGGTAATGGGCGTATGCTGTCTACTGTTATAAGGGAATGGCTTCTCTACCGACACATTGTCCTTCTTTCCCTCTGTCCTTTTCTGAAGCATCCCAAAAAGTTTCTCTTCACTGTTTTGATTTGGTATGTGTTGTGCTAGTTTACCTTTCAGCTTCCTTTAGGGAATTGGAATTTCTCTGTGTTTTTCCTGCAGGCTCATTGTTTAAGTTTACACTTTAAAGATAGGGTTTCTCCTTTCCCCTGTCAGGACACACACTACCAGATCCATTTGGGCCTTTCAGCATCAGGCAAATGTTTCCCAGATTTGCAGAGCCTGGTCCTCTGTTCATGCATTCATTACGTTTTACCAGGTAGATATTCAGACTTCCTCTGATGCCAGCTTTGGCTGCAAGGTGCTTCAAGCTGCTCTTTGAGTTTAGGGTTTTTGAACTTTTGTTCCCTGGGCCTGTTGGTATCTATTTGCTGTGTCCATCCCTCTGTCCTATTTCTTTTGGACATTTCAGTAGTCTATGACTAAAGCCTGGTACATACTATGAGTTTTTTTCGCTGTGTTGAACGGAAAAAAAAGCGTCAGTTCCGGTCGGAGCCGCTGTACTAACAATTTAAAGTTAGTACAGCAATCTCCCTGAGCTGTTGTATTCCCACAGGGGGACACCCCCCCCCCCCCGCACCAGAACACTCCGGTTAGCACTCATCCAACAGAAGCCAGCCAAACAGCCAGCTTCTATCACACCAGCTTCCATACACATGGGCCAAACTTCAGACAAATTTTATTTAACCGCCCAATGTCGCCCAGAATTCAGCCCGTCTGTATGGGGCTTAAGTCTGTGCACTGTACTGTGATAGAATTTTTGACTTACCTGTAAAATTTCTGTGATTTCTTCCTATTGCTTGCTAAAAAAAATTAATATTGTTGTTGGGAGGAGTTATATAGAGCTGACAACTTTGTTTGCCGGTGTCCAAGCACCTGAAGGTGGCAGCATATAACCCAGTAGTCTTTGAATAAGCTGGTGTCCTGTACAGTAGTCCAAGAAAGGGATTTAACAGAAAGGGATTTTAAAGGTAAGTCAAAACTCCTATTTGCTACTGCAACATACAACAAAGCACACGAAAACTTCAGCATGGTAAAGGCAGCCTTGTGAATCAAGCAAGATTGCATGGAAAAGATGCCAGTAGAGCTCACTTTCCCCTTCATCGCAAGCAGTGACGGGGACATGTCACAGCAACGTGCCGCTTCATGTGGACACCCAGAACCCTTGTTCACATTACTATACCAGCCTTTCTTAACTTAATGCAGCTAGTTCACACCAGTGTGTTGATTTTTTTTTCATGGCCCCCCTGATAATCCCAGACTTTACCTTGGTTGATAAAGACTGATCTACAGATTAAATACATTGCCTTAGAAAACATGGTACATTTGACAATCTTTATAGTTTTTAAAAATAAAGGGCCATAAATTGAAATGGAAAGATGATTTTCAAAAACATTAAGCTAAGACAGAATTTTTCCTACATTCTATCTCAAACTACAACCTTCAAGAAACTGTTATTAACTGAAGTTTAATCACAGCAAAGTCACTGACTCCAAACTTTTGGACAAGCAACAACCTACCAAACCCCCAAAAATGGCCTAAATACTATGCTAACTTTATAAACCTTGAAGAATTTTTTTTTTAGGACAATCCAAATCAATTTCATAAACTTTGCAAGCCCTGGAATAAATACCTAACTCATCTCAAAGTTTATTATTCAGTTGAACCATATTTTACAACTTTTCTTTCTTTATATCATCACCATCATATTAAAATGTTTAACTTTCTACAAAGCAGCTCTTAAATAAATTCCAAAAAACATTTTTATAAGGTTACCAGGGATTCACTTTTAGTAATTAACAGAATTATTGTAAACCCAGCTCTTACTTCTTTTTCCCATTTCCTTTTTATTGAATTATGTTCCATTATAATGTTTTTTTTAATCTATTTTCTATCATGTGTCTATAATAGGTAACATTCTTTACATATTATATCAAACGTATCTTTTCTACCGCTTAATAACAAAAGCAACATAAAATTAGTGATGAGGGGATTATTTTTTCAGGTTAGAGCTGTTTCACTCTTTAGTTTGCCTCATTCTACATTCTGATTAGTCTCCCTTGTGATATTATATTATGGGAATTTTGGGGATCCGGAGATGCTTGTTATATCATGCTAGTGCTACTGTAGAAGGTGAAGTGAGCCCACATGTTCAATATAAGTAGGGTACATTTTTTTAGAAGTTCTCTTATCTTTATATATTTACAACATAATTTGGCCATACACATTACTGATTAATTGTAAAATCTTTGTATAATCTTCTCTAGACTACAAAGTTGTTAGATCTAAAAGATATGTAGAGTCAAACTGTAATGTATATGGTCAGCATAAGATGTGAATAACTAGTAATAACTTCAGGATGACAGCTCATGTTCACTAACCTTATTCTGTTTTACACAGAGCCCCAAGTCTTCCTTTCTTACTGCGGAAAAAAGGGCCAGATTAAAAAGTAATCCGGTAAAAGTAAGATTTGCAGAAGAAGTGATTGTCAATGGACACACTCAGGTGAGTGAGTTTTCGTATTATAGGTACATATATGCTGCATGTGTGTTTAAAAACTGTGTATATTTGTCCTCAACTATCCAAAATAAACTGGCAAAGGAACCAAAAGGGAAGGAAAGGGAGAGGGGAATGCTTGATAGTAGTGAGTAGGGAGGGGTATACAAACAAAGGGTTAAGGAAACAGAACTGGGGGGAGGGAAAGAGGAAATGAGGAGGGAGGGCAGGACAAAGAGGTTGTCCAGTTGAGTAAAAGGAAGACCCCAGAAAAGGGGATACTCCTCTGTAGTACCTCTGAAAGGAAGAAGGAGGGGGGGTTGTTGCAAAAAGGAAAGGGGAAGGTGTTTATCTTGATAAAAGCGCAGAGGTTTGATTGTTATGGAGTCCATCTGAAAGGAGGCACGTAGCTGTGAATTAATGGGATCCAGAGTTTTGTGAAATTTGGACACTGTGAGGATATAGGTGACCAGTTTAAATTGAGTAGAGGTAAAGACTTCAGGTTTAGTATTAATGAGAGTTTCGTAGGGGTCTTTATGGAAAGCGGCCCCAACCACGGTATAAAGCAGTCGAAAGAGCCTAATCCAGAACCTTTTTACTTTGGGGCATTACTACCAGATGTGCAGAAAGGTTTCCTCCGCCTGACAAACATGAAACCAGCTAGCTGGGTAGGAACAGAACAAGAGATCCACAAAGGAACTAAGTACCAGTGCATTAGTAGTTTGCAATAAGCCTTTTATATGAAGGTAGGGCATTATGTAGATTCATAAGAAGTAGGTTGTATAAAAATGATATGATGCCCAAATCCTGCAGGGTTTGCTTTGCATGATGCTCAAAAACTGCAAGAACAGGGGGCCTTAGATATGGGAGATACGCTGCTGGGAAAAATGTTTTATTAGTAAGTACTAAAAAATGGCACCAGGCCCCAAGTCAAGTGAGGACTGTGGGGTTGAAAAGGATATTACCCCAGAAGTCATCAGAAAATGTTTAGTTAAGCACAGTCCACTTCTGAAGCCTGGTGCAACAAAAAGGTGTACATTCTTCAAAATCTGTGGATTCATACCTTTTGTTTTTTTTTAATTTGGCACAGTATGTTTTTTAATGGGTTTTACATGTGGAACCATTTATCAGTAAGGAAGCTGCACTTTCTGTACACTACATAAAAAACTAAGTAAGCAAAACTTAAAAGAAAATGTACCACGGTAACACGCATATTTGTGAAATGTACCTTACTGGGCCAACTCTATGTTAAAGTTCCAGCTTCACACACATTTATCTTAAGAAAATGCACAGCGTACATATTATATATTTTCATTTATTAACAAGGTATATATTTCATTTTATCTTTCTAAAACCAGCAGAAATTGAGCTCCAAAAAAAGAGCAGCAGTTTTATCCAGCTCATTCTACTGGGATTGCATTAACCAAATAGTTACGTTTTGTTAATCTACACTTTTAAATTAAGAGAATTAATAAAACTGACTAAAACATTTTACATTTCCTGTAAGAATGAAATTTGACTTATTTTTCTTGCATTAATTTACCGTCCCTGTAAAATGTGTTGACTTATTTTACTTATTTTGTGAGAATATTGTGAACCTCTGCCCCCTGTCAATTTCCATTTACTTGCCATTACACAATATTGTAAGTTACTGTAAAATGGTTTTCCTAGTATTGCAATCTGTAAAGTAGATGTAATCTTGGTTAAAGGAATGTGGTCTTCTCTAAGGATCTCCCGTGCATGTCTACATGAATATCTTGTACCCCACCTTGTCTGTTTCTAAAATGGTCTTTCTGTTGTAGGGGAATTCACTTCTTTTCATGCCTAATGTCCTTAAAATCTACCTAGAAAATGGTCAGACAAAGGCTTTTAAATTTGAGAAGAAAACAACTGTGAAGGTATAAATCAATTTTAATATGTTTAGCTATAGTTCAATGTAAATATTCTTCATTTATGTGTAATAATAATAAACGAGTACTCACCAATTTCATGACGCATAGCAACACATCATACGTGTGTTGGTGCATTGTGGTGGCATTCAACATGCCTCAAACACACATGCTTTGCAGCTCACCATAGTGCACAGTAAAGCATTAGAAAAAAGTGGTTTAATTTTGGTTTGTTTGGTGTGTTGGCTGCCCAACAGAACTCGTGCTTACACTGCGTCCAAAGAAACACAGCCAGATATGACTAAGTGGCTGTGTAATATAGTGAGTGATCTCGCTCGATTGGGGACAGGAGCATAAGGGGGGGGGGGATGCATTTTAAATTTGAAAACTTTTATTAAACTAAGTTGAACAAGTAAGAGCTAGTTCTCGCCAGGACTGAGCTACAATCCGCTAGTGTGCTGTGTAGGATCAGTGAGGAGCAGTGCGCTGTGCTGTTACAGCACATCACCCTGTTTACTTTTTGTAGCTTTATTTAAAGTGTAACAAGATGACACTTTATTCAAGTCTCCACACATCAGTGCATTACAATGTGCTGTGGTGCTGTGTAATGTGCTGACATGCAATACACTGCGATAAAATGATGCTGCACCATGTGGTAGTGCACACCAATGCAGCACATTGGTATGAACATGCCCTATTCCAAGCAAGGCTTTTTGCCTTGTCTTTGCATTCTGCCTGTGCTGTGAAACACTGCCTAGCATAGACCAACAGCCCTGCTGTGAACCCATCCTTATACTTAAATATGAAAATATAGCTGGCTGACTTTTTTACAATTATTCTGGCTCTATAAAAATAAAGAATAACTTTTTAGTGAGCAAGAATTTAGTAAGTGATAATGTCCAGTATAATTATTCTAAGCTCAGATGAGAACATCTGGGTTATGTTTACTCCTTTATGCTGAAAAATGTGTGGAAGGAAGAAAAGACTGTAAAAAGACAGGAGAGACAGAAAACCAAAAAAAAAAAGGAAGAGAAGAGAGAGAGGGTTGGGTACCAGCCCGATAGAGGAGTTAATTATGCCTTTTGGCCATTAAATGGCAAGCAGAGAACCCCCATTGTTTAATGTTTGTTGTATTTTGTCTGATTTTGCACAAGCAAGAGACCAGGAATGTATAATCACAACTGCTATTAATTAGACTAATCGCATTTTAAATAGACCCAGACGTGCTTAGTGTTTCTAGTGTAAATAAATTAATTTTTAATTAAATGAAAAGTTTTATTGACTTCATGTTATTTGTTCTTGCAATACATTTTAAACCAGTAATATAGCATGTTATCCATCTCAAAATTTTGCTGCTGACAGCAGTCTTATGAGCGCCCTTGTTCAGAATTTCATTGATTACAACGCTTACAAACAAAAGGCAATAGCTGCTGCTTTTTTGGCGAGAATGGCACAAGAAAAGTCATGGGCATACACGCAAGGTGATTAGACTTAGTTAATAAAGCAGTGGCACAAACTATAATGTCATGCAAAGAATGCTAGATCGCAGCAGTCAATCAAATTCCCTTAAGTGAGATCAGTGAAATACAAATTCTCTTTGGTTACTGCAGTTTACCTAACCTCAAATTACTGCAATTTTCCATCTAAAAGTGAATGTAAACCAGAATAATGAGCTCCTCTTATTTGCTTCCTTTTAGACAGATAAATATATGAGTAAAACTTTTTTGCTATATCTGTTCGATGATTGCAAAAATACCTGTTGATTATTGTCAGAATTCCTGTGTCCTGTGCACTTTGCCTATGTTATTTCAAGGAGTCTAATTAGCTGGTCATTATACTGGACTGCAGAATAATTAGTCTCTGTGCTGTGGGGGAAAAATTAGGGGGAACGTTTGAGTAGTTTAGCAAAAGACATCTGGGCAGGGCTGACACTACTAAGTCCACAAAATTGCTGTGCTTGTTAGATCAAAACAGCACTTAGCTGCAATCCTGGTGAATTGACAGGAAGTTTTCTGTACTTTCAGGTTCTTTATAAGTAGATTAATTGGCTTCTGTCCAAAATTGGCCGCCCTAGTATAAGAATTTGAGTTGGGGACCTTGGATTGTGTGCTCCTTGAGGGTAGGGACTGATGTGTGTGATGTATCTGTGGAGTGCTGCGTAAATTGACGGCGCTATATGGGTACCTTAAATAAATTATAATATAATAGATGAGCATCTTAATGAGACACAATGTACAGGGATAGGGACAATTGTAGACATGCACCCACACTCACTCAGGTTGAACTGGATGGACTGGTGTCTTTATTCAACCTTACTAACTATGTAACTATATAAGGATAACACATAGGAAATGTGCATGTTTTGCAGAAATGTACTGCATATTTTTGTTTTTTATTTTGCCCTAATATACACTTTAAATACATCTATATATGTTCTTATCCAAGCTTCTAATGGTAATAATCACACACCAAACATATCTGGCACTGTATTTGTTTGAACTTTTGCTTTAGATATATCTAACAATATATAGTGCTAAAATTGTATTTCATTTCAGGACATGATCATGACCCTCAAGGAGAAATTGTCAATCAATATAATTGAGCACTTTGCACTAGCTCTAGAAGAGCAATATAACATCTCAAAGCTTTACCTTCTTCACGAAGAGGAGCTTATCGAACAGGTGCGTTTGGAATAATCACAGACAATGGCAAAGAAAATGCTATTTTATTCCTGTCTTGTAGAAATTTCATTTTTGACATAATAGTCTAGCTCCATCAAAAAAAGTTTGTGCTAGACTATAAGACTGAATATTAAAAAGAGAAAGCCCTTTTTTCCTCTTCCTTATATTCAGCTTAATGTTATAGCCCCAGCAAAAACCTTATTTGTAGCTTCGGATAGAGTAGGTTAAAATCTCTGTCTCGTTTTTATTACTGTTTCTGTGCCCTCATTGAAGAAGTTTACCTTCACTTTCTGTCCCTTTGACCACACAGGAAGTTTAGAATGTGCCCAACAGGCAACCACAACCAACGAATCTCTTCAGAGTAGGTTGAGCCTACATATGGGCCTTGTGATGATAATGAGGTCTGAAGAACCCAGAACTGCATGGAGCGAATGGGGGCATCAAAAAGAACATGGCGCCACCCCTAGTTTCCCCAAAAGTCACAAGTTGGCAATAAACACAGTTAGATTTAAATTTCATGTCAGTGCTAGGCATTCATGGAAGATAACACATTTTATGAAACACAGTCAACTTTAGAAACATTTATGTAACAATAAGCAGGTGTGTCATAAAACCACACTGAAACAGTCCAAAAGTCACAAGTTGGCAATAAACACAGTTAGATTTAAATTTCATGTCAGTGCTAGGCATTCATGGAAGATAACACATTTTATGAAACACAGTCAACTTTAGAAACATGTATGTAACAATAAGCAGGTGTGTCATAAAACCACACTGAAACAGTCCAAGACTCCCAATGGACCTGTCATAAACAGTTGTAAACAGTCTAGTGAGGAATATACATCTGTCAGACTGTGGGATAGTGACCTATATTGAACTAGAGCTGAAATTCCATCTTGAATAATCAACTTGAATGAATATTCCATAACTCCTACAGTAATGGAGTTGCCTTCGTAAAGTGGTTACACTAATGTATGGGAATATGCCAGTCAGTTAGACACCAAGCATGCCTATACTACAAGGCCCAGGAGGCTGGTGGGACACATTAGACTTCTTAAGAGACATTCATAATACATAAGGTCAAATTTGGTGTTGAACAAATCATAATCTTACTTTGCTAAATAATTGGTTGTCAGATTTTGAAACCTTGTCATCTTGAAATATGGCTGTATTTAGGATAGTTGTCATTAAGGGTATATCTGCTGAGCATAATAAAATACTCCAGCACACCTATTTACACACCCCATGGACCATTTAATTGAAAGTACTTTGATCTGTAACATCCTCTCAAGGAACAAGAAAAGCTGCTGCATTTAGTAGCTCTTGGCTCTTATTTGACATCAGAACTACAAGGTCTCTGAAGTCCTGTAACTCTATCAGAATGGTCCTACTCTGCAAGCAAATCAAGCATGAAACTAAAGACCACACAGTAAGACCCCTAGTTTTAGCGACACTTTACCGGAGCCTGGAAAGCATTGCACTAGCGATGACTTCTGAATACTGTCAGTATAAGCTGTCTGCCCTTTCATGGTATGGGCAGGCAGTTTCACACTGACAGGAAGAATCAATAAACTACCAGAGCGCTCAACAGCACTGTGGTAGTTCATTGAGAACTACAAGCCGACAGCCGCAAAGGATGTCGGTGCTTGTAGTTTATTAATTCACTAAACTCTGTGAATGAATGACGCGGCCGTGTGGGCAGAGCCCTGCATGGCTGCACTTTTTTTAAAAAGTGACAGCTGGTAGGGAGAACTTCTCCCCGCACTGGTGTCACACCAGGTGCTGGAATCCCTGAGCAGCTGCAGAAGTGGGACTATGTTACATATTTCACCTTAAAAAACGGGTGAAACGTGTATCGTGTTCCCAAAGGTGAACTTTAAGTATTTTTTCACTTTTAATACCTTTTATTTTACTGTTGCTTTTTTCTTTTTTGCAATTTCTTTCTTGTAAATATTTTCTTGCATTGTTTTCTTTCTTATCATTAAAATTATATTTAAATATTGCTAAAACTCAAATTCATGAATTACAAAAAAACTACCCTTACAGTTGGCCTTCCATGCGCTGCATGGGTTAAATGCTCATTTACTCCAGGGGATGTACCTTACTTCTGACTTCTGCGCTCTTCTTCACACCAGCTAGTCTGCAGTCCCTCACCATCCTCATATACAGTGTAGGACTATTGGCCCTACATTGTACTTAAAAATGCCACCCTGCAATCATGACCCAGGGCCCTTAATGAAGGGAACCTGCTGAAGCGGGGGCCCCACTGCAATGGTAATATTTTGTAATTCCTAGAGGTAGGCTTTAACCACTTTAACACTGCGCTATAGCCGACATATGTCTACAGCGTGGCTTTCCAGTTCTGGGAGGTTGCTACTGGACGCCCTCCCAGACGCATCGGGAAGCGGTTCCGGTTATCAGCTCTCCTTTCCTCACACAGAGGCAGCGTGTGAGGAAAGGAGAGCCAATCTATCAGGGCAAAGTGAGTACAGCATTTACACTGATAATCGGTGCAGTTCCTTCAGTGCACCTTATCAGTGCTCATCAGTGTAGCTTCATCAGTGCCTCCTCATCAATGCTCATTCGTGCAGCTTATCGTGCCCATCAGTGCTGCCTCATCATTCCCCATCATTGCCCATCAGTCCAGCCTTATCAGTGCAGCCTCATCAGTGTCCATCACTGCAGCCTAATCATTGCCCATCAGTGCAGCCCCATTTGTGCATCTTCATCGGTGCCCATCAGTGCAGCCTCATCAGTGCCCATCAGTGAAGAAGAAAAATTACTTATTTGCAAAATTCTTTTACAAAAACAAAATATTTATTTTTTCAAAATGTTCTGCCTTTTTTTATTTGGCAAAAAAATAAAAACTCCAGTGGTGAATAAATACCACCAAAAGAAAGCACTATCTGCCTCAAAAAAATTATAGAAAAAGGTACAGTGTTGCATGACTTCGTAATTGTCATTCAAAGTGTGACAGCGCTGAAAGCGAAAATTGGCCTGGGCAGGAAGGGGGTGAAAGTGCCCTGTATTGAGGTAGTTAAGCTGAATCTCTTATAACTTTAATTAGAAATAAAATAACTTTTGTCTTTTTGAAGTGTTAAAGTAGAAATATTAGTGTAGCGATACCCCCGAAGGAGCTGCTCAAGTTGGTTCAGTCCATTAATCTGCCTCTCAACCCCAAAGATCTCAGCTCCTCTGACACACCTGTCAAACAGTGTACTTGCAAGCACAGTAAAGCAAACACAAATGTAGTGAACAGAACGTTTGTTTACTGGGAAACTTGACACAATCAAACGAACAGTGATCTGGTAAAACAATAGTCAAGAACTGTGGTTTCAAACGGTGTAAATCAAAAACCAAATGCAGACTTCAAAATATCATAGTCAAACAACTTAAATAGATCCAAAGTGGCCTATGCGCTCGGGTATAAAGGAGAGCAGATCTGGCTTAAACACAGTCAGTCTGTTTCCTTCAAATCCTGAAATCACATACCCAAGCAATGAACATGGGAGGCAATAGGCCACAAATGCAACTTATCACTGTAATGCCGTGTACACACGAGCGGACTTTCCGGCAGACTTAGTCCGGCGGACCGGACTCCGTTGGACAATTCGATCGTGTGTGGGCTCCAGCTGACTTTTTTACCCCAAAAGTCCGACGGACCTAGAAATAAAACATGTTTCAAATCTGTCCGATGGACTCGGCTTTCTAGCATGCAAACCGTTCGTCTGTGTGCTAATCTGACGGACCAAAAATTACACATGCTCTGAAGCAAGTACAAGACGGAAGCGCTTGGTCTGGTAAAACTAGCCTTCGTATTGAAGCTAGCACATTCCTCACGCTGATAATTCTGTGATCTTTTAATACAGCGCATTCTTTTTTTCTTTATAATGCTAGAAGAATGAAGTTGTTTTGCTGCTTATAATCACACAGAGTTCTCACAAACTTCTTTCTTCATTATTTATCCTCATGTCATGACTAATATTCTAGTTTTTAAAAGCCAGATCTGCATAAATAATGTTTACAATTCTTTTTTAGAGTCATCTTTTAGAATTTGATATTTTAACAATATATATTTTCCAATTTCTTAAAAATTGTAAAAAATTCTCATGATTTCCATTTTATATTTTTTTTGTATTTTCAAGTTACCACAGTAATATTATTCTGTATTTTTTATGAACCTTAATGAGGTTGGTGTCCCTTGTTAATTTGACAAAAGGCAAATTCATTTAGCACTACAAATGCAAAAGTGCACTTGAAATTGCACTGAAAGAGCACTTGGAAGTGCAGTCGCCGTGGATCCGAGGGGCGCATGCAAGGAAAATAAAAAAACAGCATTTTAACTTGCACATGAATGGATGATAAAATCAGCAGAGCTTCCCCTCATTTCAGATTTTCCCCTCAGATTTACAGCGACTGCACTTCCAACAAGTGCACTTGCAGTGCAATTTTTAAGTGCACTTTGCACTTGTAGTTTGCACTTGTATTGCGAAATGAATTTGTGAATTTGAATTTTGTAAATAACCCCCATATTCTTTTAGACATGTACCTGCCTACTCACAAACAAACTGTCCTTTTGGAATAAAACACATATAAATTTCTTTTGTGTAAAGAAAATAGCCATTTATTCTAGTTAACAAAATAAAGAGGAAGGCAACACTGGAGTCACTTTTGGAATTTGTGAATCCTTTTGTCCACCAGGGCACACATCAAGTCATTGGAAAACAAAATTGGGATCTTGCGGAGTCTGTATAATAGGGAGCACAATCTGCGTCTTCTGTCAGACCAGACTGAAGCCAGGCAATCACTTTTGACTCTTCTGTAGAGCCTTCACTCCACGCTGCCCTGCAGCCTTCCCTCCATGCTTCTCTGCAGCCCTCCTTGGAGGCTGTGCCTCTGGTGGTGTACTTGTGGCAGGAGGAGGAGGAGTAGGCTCTTCATTATAAACATGGCTTGTTTTAGTAAGCTGGCCCAACAACCCCTTCTGAAGGGCCTCAGAAAAAAGCCCCTCACAGAGGAGACGTTGGTCCTTCTCCAGTTCCATCAACCTGGTGGCCAAATATGTACCATAGGCCTGTTCATCATTGGGGGGGGGGTCACTGACGATTTTGGTTGCCTCCTAAATGAGGGCAAGTGATTGCTCTTCTATTCTGCTCATCTTCCTGGCCTATTGGTGGGAAGGCGGAGGGGAGGCACCTGGCATTCTGTGAGGCTCCTACTGGGCCAGCCACCTCCTGCTTGCCACTGGGCACAGCCTCATCCTCTCTACCACTGGGCATGGCCTCCTCCTGGCTGAGCTCATCCTGTGTATAAAAAAAAGGGACATAGTTGTATTTTTGGCTTCATCAATCACACACAATTTTCAGCTCATGACTTGCAAATTTAATTTTAAACCAAAAGAAAAGGCTATCATTTTGACCCCACCATTTTTCTATCTCTTCACCAATATTTGAACAACAATTTTGGGCACTACTGTCTAGTGATGTGTATACATAAAAATATTTGTGATTAAATGATTGATTTGTAAGCCAACATTTTAGTTTACATCATTAAGATTCAGACAATCAATAATTACAAAACAAAAAGTATACCTGGCTCCCGCTGGGCGCATCCACTTCTACAAGGATGAAAGGGCCCCGTTCTTCCTGGGACGCCTCAGCTGGGGTGGAGTGAAGAGTGGAGGGAAGGGTTGAAAGCGATTGTCTGGCTCCTGTCTGGTCATCCAGAAAATGCAGTTTTGGGTAGTACCACAGCTTGGGGACATAAACCTTGTCTGCTGCTGCTCCTGATTTGAGGAACTCCTGTATCGTCTTGTGCTCCCGCCTGTACATATTCCGCAAGATCACAATTTTATTGTCCACTAACCTAATGTTTGCCTGGGGGACTTGAGTCTTTACAAACTCCAGAAGTATCCCCAGTGTTGCCTGCCTTGCTTGCTTATTGAAATACAAGGGGTGCTTGACCTCCCACAGGTTTCGGTTAGCTTCATATAGCTCAATAAAATGAGTCAAAAAATCTTCATCCTTAAAGGGATTAATTTTTTCTGAAAGACAATACACAAGAGAAAAACAGTAATGTCAGTCCAAACTCCCAGGATTATCTTTATCCCAATATAGGGCGCACACACACACACACACACACACACACACGTTTAAATCTTACCTTTGTTTATGACGCTCGCTACTTCCGTTCGGACATACGTAGGCCAGCGCACTAGCTTTATATACACTGCGCATCTGTCATGCTCCGCCTGCTTTGCCTGCGTCGCCCGCCCCTGACGTTCTTTATGACGAAGTTTCCCCGCCCCTTCTCTGTTCGTTGCGCAGTGGGAGTATAAAGTTAAAGATGGCGGAGACATTCTCAGGAACTAGCGCGGAGGAAAGCCCAGGGCCCCAAACATCCAGATCCAGGAGGAGATATAAGGCCACCAACATGGCCTTTGAAGAAATGGTGGAGATGGCCATATTGAGGAGGGAGGACTATGATGGCAAAAATGGTCCGTACACCAGACCCAATTTTCGGAAGGACCAAATAATGTCCTCAGTTGTCACCTCTCTGGAGCAGCAATTTGGGATACGATGGGCTAAAGAACAATTGAGAAAGCGCTGGTCTGACCTAAAAACGAGGGAGCCAGAACAATATCGCAGAATCAAGAAGGTGCTTAAAAACAGTAAGTACTTGTCATGTGTTCTTATTGAGATACTTAACTCGCATGCTGATCCATATATGCTTTTCGTTTATACTGTTGAACGATGCGATTGTTCGTAAATATCGTTCTTTTGAAAATACATATGATTCTAACTAAATGTCGTTCGTTTGTCAAGAAATACGATTGTACAGGGCTCTACCTACATTTTGGTCTTGATAATTTGTCTTATTAAAAGAAGTTTAGGATATTGTTGTGTTAGATGTGTTTGAAACTGGAATGCTTTAGAAAAACTGAATCAGTGTAATGTAAGGACAGGACACAGCAGCTGTTTCCACATCTGGACTCAGGAACACTAGTGTACTGTGGGAATTTTTTTTAGGGTAATCCACACAGGGGCTCCAAGGGATACGTGAGGTGTCTCCATCTGTGAACCTTGGCCAAAAAAGGTAAGTATTGCAGTTTGGTTAAAAGGGGATTTTAATCATGTCTTAAAATTGTATCTTTTCTCAAACAGACAATTGTACACCACTTCAAAGCAAGGTTTCATATTCCTATTCCTGTACTCTAATATCAATGTTGCTAAGTATACCTTTTTTTTAATTATCATAGGGGGGAAAAGACTCAGACAACAGTCAGAGGATCCCAGGACCCCCCAAACTCACCAGCCTGATTGGGTAATTAGCCCAAGCCCAAGCCCACCCAAGGATCTTGAGGAAGGAGGGGTGGAGGAAGTGCGTGAGATTTGCACCCCACAAGGTGAGTGTCTGACACCCCAGCTTAAGGTAATCTATTTATGCCTGCATATTTCTAAATACATATTTTTCCTCAAATTTTAGGTGATGTTCTGGTTGGGGAAGGCCAAGCGGCGGACCCATTTAGCACAGACAGTGCACAAAGACTTATTGGGCAGATAATGGTCTGGAATGGCCACATTGATGAAATGCGCAATCAGCTAGACAGCATGAGAAATCGGCTGGACAGCATGCAACAGGAAATGAAAAACATGATTGATGCTTTGAGGAGAATATAATCACTTTTTCCCTAAAACATCAATCATGTTCTTCATTTCAGTTTGAAATGTGAACATTGTTATGTTTTTCTACTTGTAAAATAGTAAAAGCCAAATTTTGCAGATGTACATGGTGTGTCAACGTGTGCTATCTGCCAGCAGGGGATGTTAATGTACGCGTTTTGTGTTTGCAACCCCTTCCTCATAATGCTAGTTTGTGAGAGGAAGGGATTGCACCCACAAAACACGTCCATTGATCCCCCATGATGGGAGATAGCACATGTTGACATTACCCATTTGGACTCCCAATTTGTGTGCATCTGCAAAATTTGGCTTTTACATGGGTTACATCACCAGCGCATTTTTTTACATGTTGAACTTTGTAAGTTCCAGAGTTGTTTTTTTGTGTGTGAAAAAACCCTGTTTTAAAAATAAAAAATTTATAAACAAAAAATATTTCACAAATTATGCAGAAAATACACAAAGAAAATAGAATATATTTACCCCCCCCCCCAAAAAAAAAAATTATATTGAGTAAAAAAGTAAAAAAACAAGAAAAAAAAAATAAAAAATTGGAATGACGTTTTTAAAAAATGCACATGTTTGAATGTGCGCACATTAAAAATTTTAAACGACAACAATCTGTGTGGCTTCTTCTTTCAATACTCAATACCAGTTTAGGAATTCATTTTACAAAGGGCCTTATTTACTAAAGGGAAATGCACTTGGCACTACAAGTGCACTAGGAGAGCCTAGGAGACAGCCAAAAATAAAAGCAAACAAGAATAAAAACAAGAGATTTTATCGTAAATAATTCTAAATTTTTTTTTAAAGTTTAAGTATGTTCTGGCATTGCAATGGCCCCCTATCATTAAAATAATTGACATATCTGTCCCGCACTTGACGGGCGGTTTGGGGGGGCCAAGCCAGTACGGCCAGTATCCAGGCCTGCGAGTACAGATTCTGCAAGTCTGGCCTCAGGACCAACAGAAATTATATAGGTTTGTGAATGTCTTCTTAAAAAATTATGTAGTACACAAGACATGATGATATGATTTATTTTATAGTCCGCCATATTGATGGCTGAGAGAAACAAACAGAACCGGCTGGCCCGAAGGCATTCTCCACAACTCTTCTCGCTCTGGCCAGCTGGTAGTTAAATACCCTCCTCTCCGGGGTGAGGGTCCTTTGGGGGAATGGCCTCATGAGGTGCTCGCCAAGACCGAAGGCTTCATCTGGGATGAATACAGAGGGAAGTCCCTCAATGTTCTCGCCATCAGGTGGCAATCCCAGGCCACCAGTCTGGAGACGCTGGCACAACTCGGTCTGGCCGAAGACTCCTCCATCCGACATTCAGCTGTTCTTCCCCACGTCCACGTACATAAAATCATATTGTGCCGATACCACTGCCATCAATACTACACTATTAAACCCCTTGTAATTGAAGTAGTAAGACCCCGAATGGGGTGGTGGCACAATGTGAACATGCTTCCCATCGATCGCCCCTACACAGTTGGGAAAGTCCCAACGGTCAGCGAACTGGGAGGCCATAGTCTGCCATTCCTGTGGCATGGAAGGAAACTGTGGAGTCAAACAATAAAAAAAATATAAGTACTTTTAAGCATAACTCTGCAAGCAGATTACACAAAAACATTCTTGCACAACAGCAGTATAACATTTTTTAGAAGTAGTATTTTTAAAATTCAAATATATAAGGCCCACTTATAAGATTACTCACCACCTCTGATGGCCCATTGATCAAATTGTATGGGGAGGGTGGGGGAGGGTTCTAATTTAGTTGAAGAACACACATTACATTTGGAGACATTTGAGGGGTGGGGGAGGGTTCGAATTTAGTTGAAGAACACACATTACATTTGGAGACATTTGAGGGGGTGGGGTAGGGCTCTAATTTAGTTGAAGAACACACATTACATTTGGAGACATTTGAGGGGGTGGGGGAGGGTAAAGCAGTACAATGGAGCTGACAATATACATTGTTAAAGGGACTAGACTATAGGTGTATATGGGCCCAGGATTGCATGCCGGGGAGGTTAGTGAAGGCAAATATGCATGTAGGCATAAAAAGGATTTTACCAAATAAAAAAATACATGCATGCATGAAGATAAAGGGGACATTCACAGCATACTCCAATCATGGTAATTAGGTAATGATGAAATTAATACAATACATTAGCAGACATTAAATACATATAATGTAATGTTTTTTTTTAACAAACAGATGTGCTTTATTGTCACAACAGGGAAAAATACAAAATACCAATTGACATAGTACATAACACTTCATGGAAGGTTTACATAAATGCTCACAGAATAATGTAATGTTAAAGGATAAAACGTTCCTTAATATAGTCCTTCTGCAGGACCTGAATAATGGCAAAACAGGTCTCTGGTTAATGATACCCAGAGCCTGGGGGGAGATGCCTGTCGAGAACTTAAGGTCCTGAAGGCTTCTCCCAGTCGCCAAGTAACGTAATTGGGCAACTAGCCTCTGCTCCGCAGTGATGGCTTGCCGCATGCAGGTATCCTGTCTGCTGATATAAGGGGTCAGCAAAGCCAGTAGATGTTGAAAAACGGGGTCCGTCATCCTGAGATAATTCCTGAAATCCTCAGGATTATTCTCACGGATCTCAGGGAGCAAAAGCATGTGCGAGAATTGGTCACGCTGGCGCAGCCAATTCTTCGTCCATGAACTCCTCCTCGCCCTGCTCATGGACTGGGCTTGTGTCAAAGTATGAACCCCAACACCAAGCCCCCACACAGCACGAACTCGAGAATGAGTACGTCCATGCACCATGGCTTCAAAACGGTCGGCTGGTCAAACAAACTAACTTAAACAAACTCATTGAAGAACAGCAAGGCCTATGAAGTGCGACCTGAAGATTAGGAACGAGTGGACCAGAACAGCCTGCTATACAGGTTATGAACTGACCAACACGCACTGAAAACCAGATACAAACCTCACAAGCACAAACTGAACCGCAGAAAACGAGAAAAATAAGCTGAAGTCGCAGAAATCGCGAATCATCTCTAACCAAACTTCTACTAACACGAGATAAACACGAGATTAGCAGAAGGAGCCCAAAGGGTTGCGTACTGGGGCTTGAACCTCCTTTTACTAGTCCTGTCGTACGTGCTGTACGTCACTGCGTTCGAAACCACTGGACTTTTGGAGTGATCGTGTGTGTCCAAGTCCGTCCGTTTGTAAGTCCGACGGATCTATGCTACAAAGTCTGTTGTAAAGACTGTCGGACATAGTCCGTCGAAAAGTCCGCTCGTGTGTACGCGGCATAACAGTTATAGTGAGAGTCCCCCTTTAAAGGTAGTTACTGGGATTACCAAATTACTGATACTAAGGAAGGAACAGTAAAGGTCCTCACAATGGAGATATCCAAGATCTTCAGCTAGCCTGGCGTTGGTGCACTTAGTGTCCTGTTGAGCAGGATAAACAACGGACCTACGCTACAAAGTCCGTCGGAAAGACCGTCGGACCTAGTCCATCGAAAAGTCTGCTCGTTTGTACACAGCATAACAGTTATAGTGAGAGTCCCCCTTTAAAGGTAGTTACTGGAATTACCAAATTACTGATACTAAGGAAGGAACTGTAAAGGTCCTCACAATGGAGATATCCAAGATCTTCAGCTAGCCTGGCGTTGGTGCACTTAGTGTCCTGTTAAGCAGGATAAACAAAGGGTACTTGAAGGTATCCTGGTAAGGCAAAGTGGAATGTAGGATGCTAGCAGTATCCTGGTAGACAAAGTGGAATGTAGGGACTGTTCAGCAGGTGCAAGGGTTCCTACCAATGTGGGCACTTCTAAGGCATTGTTGCCTGACTACCGTGTCTTTGAGGATGGGCAAAAGCCCGCTCACCCGTCCTGCGACCAAAGGATCAAGCGATAGGTTCCCTGAAAGGCCTGACTGGCCACTTTGTAACCGGATCTGCCCACACCCTCAGGAACGCCTGGCGATGTGCTTGGAATCCCTCTCAGATGGGATGTCCGTCAACGTCTGACTCCTGGAACTGTGGCAGGATCAGCACACCGACCTCTAGAGCTGTGGCAGGATGGATCACCTCCGTGGGTAACAGCAGCCCCTCAGGTCACGTCTGTCTTTCTCTCAGCCTCGTGGAGAACTCCCCAGCCTTCCAAAATGGAGACCTTAGCCAGCCCTCTGCTTTTTAGAGCCCCTCTGGGATATGTAGTCCCACCGATTTAAGAGTCAGTTAGGTTGGTCTTTGCTGGGGCTTCATGACCCATGATCCTCTGCTGCTGTTGCCTCTCATTGGCTCTGTCTCCAAGCCAATGGGGTCACAGGGGAGAAAGCAGAGCAGCCTGATGCCTGTTTGTGTGAGAGGAGAGGGAGGGGGGATGGCATCCCCCGCAGAAACTGACAGGCAGCTCTCCTCTGTGCCTATGTACTCGCGACGGTCAGCTTGGAGAGGTTGCAGGTGACAGAGTAGGGCACCCACTACACAAGGCAAAACTTTTTACTTTTTTTAAAATTTTGCATAAGGAAGGGTAATAACTCCTGTCATTTTTGTTTTTTGCCATCTCTGTCCCATTGGGGTAATTTCCCTTCACTTCTGTCCCAAAGCCAAACAGGAAGTGGCAAGTAATCCCGCAAAATAAGGGAATACCCATTGGAAGATCTCCCCTCTGTTACTTTTCTGGGAACAACCCAAAATTTGGGATTTTCTTTTACTTTCGATGATAATGATAAACAGGACAAATAGAAAGGGGGAATCTTCCCAACAAGGGCACAGACAGCAATAAAAAGCTGAAAGGTGTTCCAATCGATATTCACTCTATCCAAAAAGAAAAAAAAAAGTCTTACCTTTAGTTATACTTTAAATCTCATTCTTACCAGCAACAGAAAACAGTGAGATGCAAAATTAAATGTGTCCTTTATTAAAATAGCTAGCAGGACACATCATTGCTGCTGGCTATTTTAATGAAGGAAGAATATTATTTTGCATCTCGGTATGTGCAGTGTTCCTGTTTCTGGTAAAATTGATTGTTTCAGTGGAGATGAGCCAAGCCCAAGCCAGCACTGAAGATGTGATTGTGGAGTCTGATCTCGCAAGGAGCTGCATGTGAAATATTTAATTTTGGATGGATTCATATTGTAAACATTCCTGCCTGGGCGTGACAGCAAGTGATGCAGGCAATTTCCTTAAGCCTAGGTTCACATTGGTACGATTTGGCATGCGATTTGACATGTCAAATCGCATGCCAAATCAGTGGCTGTTGCCGGAAATGGCATCGTCCGAATCTGTGCGGCGCCGCACCGGTTCCCAAAAGTGGTTCCTGTACTACTTTTGGTGACTTCGGGGGGCAATTTGTATAGATATCTGTGCACAAACCAACACCCCCCCTAGCATTTCGGACCGTGGCCATCTTTAGTAAGAGCAGATGATTCATGTAGCATTTACTTCCTGGAATCCATCTGCGCATAGCTCAGGCATGCAGGCAGGAGTGCTGTGGAAACCCCTCCTCCCCTCCTGAAAACTCCTGGTATATATGACATAATTTGCCTAGGCTTGGAAACCAAAAAGTAACTGAAGTTTATAACAACTAAATATGATTTACCTTCCTTTCTATTCTCTAATGCTGGCAGCATAATAATTAAAGTTAGTCGATGATGACTGAGATATGAAGTTCCTCTTTGTGTGCTTGATCCAGGGCAGTGACTCAGAAATTATTTAACCCATTACATCAGTATCATAGTCAGACAACTAGGACAGGTGGGTAATGAAATCATGTTTCTCTACACAATAACATATAATGTTACCACATTATCCATTTTTATTAAGTGTAGCACCCTCTCGTTAGGTAGATCAGTGTTTCTCAACTCCAGTCCTCAAGGCACCCCAACAGGTCAGGTTTTCAGGATTTCCCTCATTTGAAATGTCTGTGGTAATTACTAAGGCAGTGAAACTGATCAAATCACCTGTGCAAAATAATGGTTAGCCTGAAAACATGACCTGTTGGTGCGCCTTAAGGACTGGAGTTGAGAAACACTGAGGTAGATGCTAGAGTGGGGATTTTTTGTTGGCAGAGTAGGTAAATTTAGGCAGGCCTAGCTGGTTGCTAGGCCTGTTTGTTTTCATTCTGGGCTGGGAGTGGCTCAGGGTATCAGCTGGTGACTCACAGGTTGCATCACTTCACTGTCACCTCCCTCTTCCTTCTAGAAAGTGCTAGAAGGAGAGGAAGGGAAGAGAGGTGGGGCTGTCTGGGGTATCTTAAGGAGCCTTGACCAATCCCCAACTTGGATTGCCAGGGGGCAGGCCTCCTTAAACACCTGGGGTCAGCCAAGCTGGGGAGGAGTTGTCGGGTGGAGGAGCTGGAGTGAGAGAGTGTGGAGGATGTCAGAGCCCACGGGGAGCTCCCTAGTCTGGGGGGGTGACCCTGGGCTGGGGCTCGGGTGCATCCAGAAGGAGTGACGAGATCCTGGAAGGAGAGGCACATGAGAGAGCAAGTAAAGGACAGCAGGAGAGAACACTTTTAAGAGTCTCCAGGGAGGACTACTGGTTGCAGCCAGGAGGGCTAGTGAGTGAGCACAGTTGGGAGGACTGGGGGGCACGTCTGAGAGAACTGGAAGATTGCAGTTTGAGATAGGGGCAGAACCAGTAGTGGGGAGTGTGGGAAGGGCAGTGGGAAGAGTTCATTGCAGGAAAGAGTTGGAAAGAGTTCATTGCAGTCAGGCTGGCTGGCAGGGCCTGAAGAGAGCTATCTGGGAGTGGTAGCTGAATGGAGGATAGCTAGTACCTACACTACAGGGGCCCGAGGTCCCTGCCCGCAAAAGGCAATACATTCAGGCTTGGCAGAAGTAGTGTTAGGCCTACCTATGCGGTGCTAGCTAGTCTGGAGGTGTTACAGTCTGCAGCAAGGGAAGTGCTGGTGGAGTAACAGTCTGCAGCAAGTGAAGTGCTGGAGGAGGAACAGTGTGCAGCAAGTGTTTGTGCTGGAGAGAAGATTGGAGTGTATATACTGGAATGTATATAGAAGTCCCAAGCAAGTTTGCACTGAATATTCCTGGGCATCCCATAATTCCCAACTTCCCATCCAAGTTTAATCCCCTCAAATAAAAAAAACAAAAACAAAGCTATGGACTGTTTTGTGTCTCTGAGTGACTGAGAGATGGATGTCTGGCTGGCAGGGGACAGGTAAACCACTACATTCAGCAACCCCTACGGGGGGCATGGCTACATAAGATACATAAACATAAGGGTGTTGTATTCCAGCATATCAAGGTTTCCCTGTGCCTCTAGTTTCATAACATCATTGTTCTGTGGTTGTACGTTTTTTTCCTTTAAAATAGTGCCACCTGCTGGCAATAATTATAATATCTGTGTGTATTAAAAAAAAAATGTCCGTTAGCATACTGTACTGTATTTTTCATATTTTGTGATTAGATGCTATTTGTAAATATTAAAATATTGGTTTATAAGACTGTGTCCTGTTGCAGACTACTGCAGGCATATTTTTGCATTGCAGGTAGTACAGAAGAGAGAGTCCCACGACTATAGGTGTCTTTTCAGAGTTTGTTTTGTACCCAAAGATCCCTTTGAGCTTCTGCAGGAGGATCCAGTTGCCTTTGAATACCTTTACTTACAGGTAAACATTTGCTATTTTATAAAATATGAACATGCAGATTATTATTTTGAATTTCACGGAAACCACTCCAAACAAAAACAATATACTTTTAAAGGGGTTGTAAAGCTTTGTGTTTTTTCACCTTAATGCATCCTAATAATGCACTGACAGTGACCGGCCCCCCAGCCCCCCCCTTTTTACTTACCTGAGCCCTGTAATTCCCACGGCGGAGACGCACTCTTCCTCTCTGCCTGGGGTTCTCAGCTCTTGATTGGATAGATTGATAGCAGCGCAGCCATTGGCTTCCACTGCTGTCAATCAAATCCAATGATGCGGGCGCCGGGGGGCGGGGCCGAGTCCGGCATTCTGTGTCTGTGGACGCAAATGCTGGACTCAGGAGCGGGCCTGCAAGGTAACCCCCCGGGTGCGAGGAGGAACTGCAAGAGCTGCCGGGGGACCCCAGAAGACGAGGTTTGGGGCCACTCCGTGCAAATGAACTGCACAGTGGAGGTAAGTATGATATGATTGTTATTTAAAAAAAAAAAACAAAGGTATACAATCACTTTAAGGAAAAATTATAAAGTTTCACAAATAATGTAATATATTTGAGCATTGAATGCAACAATATGGAAATATAGGGATACCCTAAAAGTATATCTAATATCTACAGTATGACAGTCTCAGGCCCCATTCATATATGAAGGGTTTTGTAGCTTGAAGCTCAACGCTACAAAACTCTCAACAAACAAAACCCCATGTAGTTAATTAGTGGCTGTACAGAAATGAGCGCTGAGGCACCTATATGCTCCAAAAGCTGCATGAATTTCTTTTGAGGCAGCAATAGGTGTTTTTGACGCCATAGTCTTAAAGTGATTGTAAAGGATTGTTTTTTTCTTAAATAACAAACATGTTATACTTACCTCCTCTGTTCAGTTGGTTTTGCACAGAACAGCCTGGATCCTCCTCTTCTCGGGTCCTTCTTCACTGCTCCTAGCCCCTCCCTCCCTTAAAAGACCCTCAGCCAGCAGCTTGCTACAGGGGGGGCACCCAAGCCACGTCAGAGCTCCGTGTATCCATTCAGACACGGAGCCACAACCTGGCTCCGGCCCCTCTCTCCCCTCATTGGCTGACTGACTTTGATTGACAGCCGTGGGAGCCAATGGTGCCGCTGCTCTGTCTCTACCAATCAGGAGGAGTGTCCTGGATGGCTGAGGGTATCGTGGACATCGCTGGAGAGAGAAGGGGCTCAGGTTGCAATCCGGTTCCAAAATTGGTGCATGTACGACTGAATCGCATATGAATTGAACAGGAGTGTGGTGCGGTTTCTGTGCGATTTATGCGTGATTCACAGTGTGAACTGAGGCTAAATGAGATTGTATAATGAGACTGCAATGTGCATGGCACTGACCAGCTATAAGGTGAACCTGCCAAATTTTGAAAGACTTTTAGATTGGCTTTACACTTATGTGTTGCAGTAAAGAGTGGTAAAACTAGCATCTTACTGCACATTACTGCAGTGTGCGGAACCACATGGCTCTCCAACATGTGATGCAATGCAACATATTTAGAATGGTAATTCAATGCACAAATACACTAGGTGCCAACAGTACATTACAATGTAGTGCTTGTGGAGCACTGCAATAAAATAAAATGCAGGTACAGTTTTTTCTTTTTCAATATGCGTTAACACACCACAACAGAATGGCCAGGTATGATGGGGTCCTAATAATTAAAAGTACAGTCCAAAATTGGTTACACAAAGTTACAGTCTGACTTTATCATCTCATTTAGATCTACCACCACTTATGTAGTGTATGGGCCTGCTTGATTGGTTACAAAATGAATAGACTGATTGGGTAGACCCTAATATTACACACTGCTTTGGAATTGTTCTTAGACAAAACCTTTCAGGTTTAAAAAAGGCTGTCATTTTTGCTTTTAAGCTGTGATTTAAGAGTTATTCTTTATGATTTTGTCTGTTCTGTCTCCGAAGAGCTGCAGTGATGTGCTTCAGGAAAGATTTGCGATGGAGATGAAATGCAGTGTTGCTCTACGCCTGGCTGCCTTACATATACAAGAGCGTATTCACACTTGTGGGCAGCCACAAAAGATATCATTCAAGTACATTGAGTAAGTATTCATCACTACATCTAAGCACATCATGATTTTTCTGTGATTGTATACAGAAATGTTACATTATTAAAGGATAATTATTAAGCAGTGCTTTAAGAGAGAAAAGAAGTATTGGGATCTCCATTGCTGACTTCTTTTTAAAGGTACAGATTCCAGTCCATTATTTGCATCCCGGCTTGGCTAGCTAGTGAGTCAGTGACCTGAAACAAGTATACAGGGTGGGAATTTGGACTTTTTAGACTTCACTTGCTTAATGCTTGTCCAGGTCGATAACTTAGTAGCTAATGAAGCTAGGATGAAAATCTGAGAGTCACCAAAGACACATCTTATATTTCTGTCTTTACAGGTTTACTTTAAATTATCATTAGTAGAATGCATACTATAATGCAAATGTGATTTAAAAAAATACAATATTTTCTGGGAACAAAACATTATTCTTGGGGTTCCTAACAGTCATACTATGTGGGGGAATTAAATAGATTAGAATCTGTGTGTGCATGCCCAGTAAGGCTGCCATAGATTCATTATAACCAGGGCAAATAAAGACATAAAATAATTGGGAGCCTGGTTTAGGAAAGCAGTTTTTTGTATTAGCTGCCCTTTCAGCTTCAAAATTCTTAAAGTCCAACTCTAGCCAACCGTTTTTAGAAGGGAGTAGAATAAGACGTTCTGTCAAGTATTTATTGCTGTCTGTATATGGGTCAATACTGTCCAATCTTGTTTAATCCCTTTCTCTAGCAGCAGTGGTGGCTGGTGAAGTTTTAGGATGGGGAGGTGCCAGACCCTGCCCGTCCTTTTTGACCACTCCCACTTGGTGAAAATGGGTGTGGTTTCAGCAAAATAGTGGGCGTGGCTCTAAGGTGGTGTGGTTAGCGTCTGAGATGAACGAGGGATGGAGGGAGAGAGGGATGGAGGGATAGCAGGCCCAGATCCTACACAACTATAATACAACTATATGTGTATTCTAGAAAGTTTAACAATCAGCAGATATTCCAAACACCTGGTGTTAGCACTTCAATCATCCTGGCACCATGGTTGTTATGGTGTCAGAATGATTGAAGCGCAATTATTTCTATTATTACATTGTAATATAAAATTAAATCATTCAACTCACCATAATGCAGAATCAGTGGGAGCCCTGAGTGTGTCACTAGCCACGTCTCCTGCCACCAGATGCCATCAGGTTCCCCAGCGGAGTCCGTCCTTACATGCAGCCTATGTCCCATAAAATGCAGCCTGTGTCCCACCAAATGCAGCCTATGTCCCACCAAATACAGCCTGTGTCCACCAAATGCAGCCTGTGTCCCACCACATACAGCCTGTGTCCACCAAATGCAGCCTAGCCTGTGTCCCACCAAATGCAGCCTGTGTCCACCAAATGCAGCCAGCCTGTGTCCACCAAATGCAGCCTGTGTTCCACCAAATGCAGCCTGTGTTCCACCAAATGCAGCCTGTGTCCCACCAAACACAGCCTGTGTCCACCAAACACAGCCTGTGTCCACCAAATGCAGCCCAGCATGTGTCCACCAAATGCAGCCAGACTGTGTCCACCAAATGCAGCCAGCCTGTGTCCACCAAATGCAGCCTGTGTCCCACCAAATGCAGCCTGTGTCCCACCAAATGCAGCCTGTGTCCCCCAAATGCAGCCTTGCCTGTGTCACATCGAACCCCCCTCTCCCCCCGTTCTCCGCAGAAGCAGCACAGCGGTACTTACCTTGCTGTGTGGTGTCCTCTCCTGCGGTGTCTCCTTCTACAGCGGCGATGGAGGGGTCCACTCCCCTCATACTTTCTCTTTCCTCTCTCCCGGGCGCAATGGAACAAAGAAAACAGGAAGTGACATCAAACTCGGATGTCAATGAAACCGCCTGGCTGTAGTAAAAGATACCAGGAGCACCAGGCGGAAGCTACTCGGCGCTTCGTAAAGCGCCGCGAGGCAGGATAAACGCCCGCAAATGAGGCGCTGCGTCTGCAATCTTGTGATTGCATAGACGTGGCGCTTCCCATAAGTGCACTGTGTCTGGCGTCGCACTGTGTTCGGCATCCGAACACAGTGCACTTAAGGACCTTTTTTGTATTTTTTTTTTAAAGGGCAAGTATTAAAAAAAATTTTTTTTTACATTTTTTTGTGACTGCCAGGAGGGGGGCGGCGCCTATGCGCCCCCTATGGACAGGCCGCCGCTGCCTAGCAGCATAGCTCAGATCCCTCAAAGATCCAAATCTATGGCAGCAATGTCCTCTGATCTGTCCCCAGCCGCATCCTCCAATCCATACATGATAAAGAACCATACTCTGCACCCATGGTGTACAATTAGCAGACAGTCTCCTCAATCCTGGCCCCCGCCCTTCCAACTCTATGTTTAATCACTCTGCCTACTCTTTCTGCCCACAGTGCCAGCTCCCATTTTGATGCTGTTCTTAGTAGTCTATGCCACGTATAATAAGTACCCCCCGGTTCGGTTCACGGCAGAACTCTCGAGCACCACAAAAGTTCGGACCTAAACCATGAACCCTATTGAAGTCTATGGGACCCAAATTTGAAAAATCAAAAGTCCCCATTTTGAAGGCTTATATGCAAGTTATTGACCATAAAAAGGGTATGGGGGCCCAGGAACTGCCCTTGGGGACATGTATCAATGCAACATTTTTTGTTAAAAAAGATCATTTTTACAGGAGCAGTGATTTTAATGATGCTTAAAGTGAAACAATAAAAATGAAAAATTCCTTCAAATATAGTGCCTGGGGCGTCCCCTTAGTCTGCCTGTAAAGTAGCGCATCTGTACTTTGTATAGAACCTGCTGCAGCAAAACTGACATTTATAAAGAAAAAAAATGACATTTAAATTGCCGGCAATACAAAAATGTTTATAAAAATGGCGTGTAGAGTCTCGTATAGATTTTAAGAGGAACACCAACATTTAAAAAAAAAAACGACTCCCCCCCCAAAATCCATACCAGACCCTTATCCGAGATTGCAGTTCGGCAGATCAGGAAAGGGGGGCAACGAGCCAGCACAACCCTCCTGAACCATGCCAGGCCACATGCCCTCAACATGGGGGGGGGGTGCTTTGAGGCGGGAGGCTCTTCAACTGAGCAGTACATTTTAATAAACAACAAATAAGAGAGCTTTTTTTCTGAACAAAATTAAATTTGCATAAGCAGCTCAAAGAGCAAAATTGAGAATTTCTGTTTTGGCAATATTCTACTAACAGCAAAATTGGTAATTTCACAGCAAAATCTATTTAGACAAAATCAAATTCCTCATTCCTAGTGGTCACCCATGGCAACTTTCATGTTTCTGTTAGAAAGATCAATAAATTTCTTCAAAAGGTAAATTAAATGCAGGAACCGAGACCCAAGAACTGCAGGCTTTCTGTTGTATTAGGTTTATAAACACATTAATTTGCTTTCAACAAGTGTCTACACTGAGAATTAATGCATGAAAGCAATCATTCTTTCACTGTTCCTTTTCGTTATAGATGTGAACTTGGTTCATCGCTATTAGTATTGACAGTTCTTATGTCTGACATTTCGATAGATGCAGCCTATCTTGCTTGTATCTTTTTAGCCTTGTTTGTAAAATAGTCAAACAGCTGGTAAGATAGTAGCTATAAAAGGCCCAGATTATTTAGTTTACTCACAGCCCTGGGTCAAATTTGAGGAAACAAAATGCTTCTCCACCTATTAAAGAGGAACTGCAGTCTGCTCACATAGTTTGTAATGAAAACATCTTTGCCATACTGAAGCTTCCCTCCAACCACTTTGCATATTATTTTGTATATACTGTGATTCTGTACTTGCCAAATATGCTGCAGAAATCTCCATCCACTTAGTCTGGCTATAATCATTTTAACTGTGGGCAGCTGAAGCTGCTGCCTGTTTACTTCCTGGATTTACACAGACACACCTCCAGCTCTGCAGATCTCATTGGCCCTCTTATGATTCATCCCCCTCCCTTCCTGGCAAACTCCCACAAGAGTGAGAGAGAGAGCTGTGCATGATGTCATAAGCCTAGACTTTTTTACCAGACAAGAAACAGGAAGTGGGCTGTATAAGGTATTTACTGGCAGAAAAAAAAAATGTTTTACTATCCAAAGTTAAAACAACAAGAGCAGAAGATTTAATAGATGGAAAGATGAAAAAAATTACTGAAGTTCCGCTTTAACCCAAATTCAGAAATACATTTATCTTGCCCAATAAAATTTCAGGATCCCCCAAGTTTCGGTTTGGTAATGTTTGTTTGGAAATTGTATTTGCCAGTATATTTTTAACAGCACTAACAACTTTTTTTTCCCCTGTAGGAAAGACTGGGGAATAGACAATTTTCTCTCTCCAACATTACTACGTAATATGAGAGGGAAAGACATAAAGAAAGCCATCAGCTTTCACATTAAGCGGAACCAGTGTATTCTTGAACCAAGACAGAAGGTAAATATCCATAATGCTGCCCTTACAAACAGGGTCGTTTTGTAGGAAACCTGGTCATGTGAGAGAATTCATATTAAGCATGTGTGATATTGTTTAAACCAACCCTGTCAATGACAAAAAAAAAAATCATCCAAACAGCATCTATAGAAGACAGTTTGTGCTTCTCTGCTCCAGTGCCTCTTCATGAAATCTTCAATCTGCAGCAGACAAAGGCCGATCTATGTATGACATATGAAGATCATTTGGGCAGTGCAGCTCTGCTAAAGAGCAAAGATTTCATGAAAAGGCACTGGACAAGTTTAACTGTCTTCTTTTACAGGTGCTATTTGGCTAAAATTATTTAAAGTGGAACTTGAGGCTTTTGTATTAAAATTGGTAGACATGCAGGATTTTTGATGCAGAAGAGACATGCTTTGTCTCTTCTGCATTAAAGCTACTTACCTGCCTGTCCACCCTTGTACAATGCAGGCACAGCTCACTGTACAAATTCGGCAATGCTGAATCTGACTGAACTCCCGTGCAACTCCCGATGTCATTGCCGCCCAGCCAATGACAGCGGCTGCCGCTCGAGACCCAGAAGTCGGCCACCCGAAGATGTCAGCGGCCAGGCTGGGAGCTCAAGGACACCACATCGCTGAAGCTGAGGTGAGTATTGTTCCGCTTTAAGGGTGTATATCTACTATTTAACTATTATCCGAAAGCTGAAGTTTAATCTGCTTAAAGTGTCACTAAACCCACAACAGTAAAAGCTGTCTGTATATGCAGTACAGAATGCTTGTTATACTCACGGTGGAACTTAAGGAGTTAATCCTCTGCATTTTTTAAAATGGCTGTTTGATCCTGTCTTCTCTGATTATCCCCCTCTTCCACAGTCCCCAAACCATCTTCTGATATAACAGAAGCCAGGGGACAAGCTGCACATGCTCAGTTTGGTGTGTATTGCTAGAGAGTTTTTTTTTCCTTGGGAAAGTGCATGTTCTCAGCACAGGGCCAATCAGCACTGTCCAGAAAGAGGGTCAGGGGTCTTGCAGCCACATAGGACAATCAGGGAAGAATGAAAACTCCTCCTACAAGCTTTAACCAGACACTAATAGAAGTCACAAGACTGCTCTAACTGCTGATGAGAAAAGGTATTTAGCAGTTTATATTTACTAAACTATTGCATTTCCATGTTCTGTGGGAGACCAGATATAGTGAATGCAGGGACCTGGGTAACACTTTGATTATTGACTTCCCTGGTTCCTCATTCCCCATTTATTAACATGCTAACTACATTTTTAAATAAAACCTTTCTGTTTTCATTACATTGTTTAGGATGTGGATTTTAGGATGAAGCTTTTTAGCTTCCTGAAAGGGTGGCACACTGACCTCCACTGTAAGGCTTGCATTCTTTAATGACCAGCAGTGTGAGGTGGGGCATTTTTCTCTCTGATTCCCAATGACCTAATTTTAGCAGAGTTTCCCCAAGACCTGATTATTACCGTATTTATTGGCGTATAACACGCGCCGGCGTATAACACGCACCCCAAGTTTAGGAGGGCATTTTAAGGAAAAAAACTTTTAGGAGGGAAGTTTAAGGAAAAAAAACTTACATTTAAGTGCCCATCAATGCAGCCTCATCAGTGTTCATCTGTAGCCTTGTCCATCATTGCAGAATGATCAGTGTCCATTTGCAGCTTGCCCAGTGCCATTTTCAGCCTTGCCCATTGTCATATGCAGCCTTGCCCAGTGCAGTCTTGCCCAGTGCAGCCTTGCCCAGTGCAGCCTTGCCCAGTGCAGTCTTGCCCAATGCAGCCATGCCCAGTGCAGCCTTGTGCCGTTCGCGCCATTTAAATCTGCCGCCGATAGACAGAACCTGTGTACTCGGCTCATCACGCCGCCCCGCCTCCCTGCTGAGGATGAGAAGCGAGCGCTTCCAAAAAAGACCAAGCCGAGTATACTGTGTACTCAGCTCGGCTCCGCTCGCAGTCCCGCCCAGTCCTGCCATTGGATGGAGTGTTATGTCCATCAAAGGAGCTGGGCGGGACTGCGAGCGGAGCCGAGCCGAGTACACAGTATACTCGGCTCGGTCTTTTTCGGAAGCGCTCGCTTCTCATCCTCAGCAGGGAGGCGGGGTGGCGGGACGGCGTGACTGCAAGTGGAGCCGAGCACTCGGCTCGGACTTTTTCAGCGGCGCTCGTTTTTTTCCGTCGGCGCTCGTTTTTTTCCGCGGCGCTCGCGGCTTTTTTGGCACACAGAGTGGGGATCGACGTATAACACGCACCCACGATTTTCCCCTGATGTTAAGGGGAAAAAAGTGCGTGTTATGCGCCGATAAATACGGTATTTGAATTACCCTCTAGAGTAAAAAATGTTGAGAAAGGTTGTACTAGATGGATGTCATCACTAGGTCTCTGTACTTCAATATGTAATGCAAGCAGATCATAGCTTGTGCGAGGTACCACCAGGGTGTTGTACATAGTTTCCTGAAAACATCACAGCACCTTGCTTCAGTACTTCTCTCAAGAGCCTTCAGTCCTGATGCAAGCAGTGGGCTGGTTCTTCAAAGGAATTATGCAAATACCAAAATGTTTTGATGGGTAGATGTCAGTTTTGAAAAGTGGATATTCCTTGGCAGGCTGCATTTGCAGGCAGAGTGCAATGTGCAATGCCCTCATGTGATGCTGAGCCACCATAACAGAAAGATCTGAGATCTATTGCATGAAATGGGTGGGTCAAGGATAGTAAAGCTGGTGGGGAAAGAACTAGATGATACTGGATGTCCTGCAGCCAGGAAATGAGGTGGGCATTATCTGACTTGCTTCAGCTTCTAATGAACACTGTGAGAAGATGGCAGACCAGGGACTTCCAGTTCCGGACGTACATCTGACATCACCGACACGTTTTGTGAAACTATTTTCTCAAAGGATGTAGTGTCAGACTAGGAAGTACTATTTATAGCAAACTTCTGCCCTTTTTCTTTTTATTATCGGCGCCATTTTAACTCTTGGCAAACCTCACTCATCCTAATGGAACATGGTACCATGTTTTTGTTTGTGGGGAGATTTGACTTCCAGATTTGTCCTGGTGACCATTATCACTGAGACAAATTGTGCAGAAAACCAGAAGCGAAATAGAGAAGTAATCTCCCAATGTGTTCCAGTGACAACTGTTTAAGACATCAATTCACCTCTCTTTTTGGAGATTTTCCCACGCTTTCTGTTGCATCTCTGTGTTAACCTCCCTGGCGGTATGATTATTTCGGATTTTAGGTGCTGAAAGCGGTACCATTATTTTGCATGGAAATTTGGCGTTTTATATTGTAGGTCTGTAATTCTTAACAATAACACACTTAAATCTGTCCAAACAAGAGTCTAGTAGATATCCCGGGTATGATAAAATTTGAAACACAAAAACATAAATTATAATATAATAAATAAAAATAAATAATTTAAAAAAATAAAAATAAATAGTAATAAAATAAATTTCCCCACGATTCACTATCGCTCAATTCTGCAAGTGTTCTAATTTACTATCGCTGTTTTCTAGCTGGTCTAAAGCCATTTTTGACATAAAGGGACACTTTTTGGTTGCCATGGACAATCTCCAGTTTCCAGGCAGAAAGAACAGTATATGTCACATAAAACTGCATGCAGGGCATGGGCCAAAGCACTGGGGACAAAAGGGATGTGAAATCATTTCATACAGTACTGTAATCTGTAAGATTACAGTACTGTATGTGTTATGATTTTGACATTTTTTTGAATTTGCCGCCAGGCTCCGTCCCCGTGCGTCGCGACGCTCGCAGGGAACGGAGCCTGGCACAGAGAGGCTTCGGGCAGAGGACACAGCCCGCGGACACTGCGGGGGACATCGCAGGATCCCGGGGACAAGGTAAGTAATGCCACACCAGGATCCTGCAATGTAATCCCGAGTGTGGCTCGGGGTTACCGCTAATGGTCCTGATTTTTAACCCCGAGCCACACTCGGGAAAACCGCCAGGGAGGCTACCAGGACACAGATTGCAAAAAAATAAACTTACAACCAATTTACCCCTCCCTACTTTATCCAAAACTAGAAAGACACATTTTTGCTATACACACTTTAAAGCTGAACTATAAAATAAATAAGTTACTGTCTAATCCAGCTCTGGATTCATTTAAAAAATGAATGTAGCTAGCTGGCAGAAGTACCTGAATCTGCCTTAATAAAATAGATTTGTTTGACTCAGGGTGAGGTTGCCACCATCACTTCATCTTATACCGAAAAATTTTAAATACTCATAGTGGGACTTTGAAGGCAATTTACTATCAAGATTGAATTAAAATATCAGTATTTATTTTTTTTTACAATAAAATTGAACTCAACATATAAATGGAGCATCTTCTCATATAGTTACATAACATGTTTAAAACAAATGTAAGATCTCTTTCAATGAAAGTTATAACATCATGTGATACAAATCCAATGTTATCCACCAAAGCTGATTGTCAACCCACAACCATACAGATTGTTGGTCCGTTAAGCTAGGGAATCCAACACGTTTCGACAGTTAAACTCTCAACATCAGGACCACCAACCCATGTGTCATTAACTGCCATAATAAAAAATATATATAGGATAGTAATAACCACTTTAAAACATGAGTTTAAAGATAATTAAGGTGATCAAAAATACATACATAGGTTCTAAATTATTTAAGATGCATCAAGTTATTAATCCAAAGGCATTATTGCCCCAAAATATGCCTCCCAAATTCCATGGAAAACTATAAAAAGAAAATAGGATAGAAGATAATTTGTAAAAATAATTTCAAAACATGTTGGATTCCCTAGCTGAATGGACCAACAATCAAGCTGTATGGTTGTGGGTTGACAAGCAGTTGTGGGGTATACCATTGGATTTGTATCACATGATGTTATAACTTTCATTGAAGGATTTCTTACATGCGTTTTAAACATGTTATGCAATTATATGTGAAGATGCTCCATTTATATATTGAGTATAATTTTAATTGTAAAAAATAAATACTAATATGATAGTAAGTTGCCTTCAATGTCCCACTATGAATCTACTTCAATATCAGTCTAATGTAATTCCCTGCACAGCAGCTCTTAGACTAGGAAAGAGAGAAGTAGCACTGTACATATGTTTCACTACAGTGTAAAAAACTGTCTATGTTAAGCCTGGTACACACGGACCGAATGTCGGACAACATGGGGCAGTTCAATAAAAATCGATCGACATTCGGCCCGTGTATTTGGCAGCCGGTCTGACAGAAGCATGCTGGAAAAACAGCAGCCAACTGGCTCCCAATCAGTGCTCTCAGCCAATGGCTGAGAGCGCTGACTGGAGTGTTCTGGCGGGGTTGGGTGTCCCCCTGTCAGAATACATCAGCTAAGCGGGGGAAATTGTTGTACTAACATCCAATTGTTAGTACAGCTGCTCCGAGCTGTCAGTTTTTTTCTCTTCAACCCACTGGGAAAAAAACAAAACAAAAACGATAGTGTGTACCAGGCTTAATAATGAGAGCTTCCCAAGATGAAGCAAGAGGAGAATAATGATATTATCAGTGTGCTGTATCCCTTCATTGTCCAGAAATAGGCTGGGAGGAATCCTATGGAAGGCTACATTGCTAAGCCAGTGCATTTAGCAGAAAGGTCTCTTAGAACATAGTACTTGGCTGTGCTGTGTGGCAGGGGTGTCTGAATTACAAGACTGACGGGATAGAATTACATATATATACAGTATATGATATACATATTTTGTGTATTTATCTGTTTATCTACCTAGAGATAGAATAAGGGAACTACAGTATTGTTTTTTTTGACAATGGTGTATTTCTTCTGAGCTATGTCACCTATTGTTATAAGTTGCTTGTTAATCTGTACCTACTTTAACCCCTTCAGATCCGCGCTATAGCCGAATGACGGCTTCAACGCGGATCTACTTTGCTGGGAAGCCGTCAATAGACGTCCTCCCCTTTGCACGCTGTGATCACCGAATCAATGAGACTCGGATGATCACAGATCAGAGTAAGGGGCCGATTCTGGCCTCTTACCATGTAATCAGCTGTCAGCCAATGACAGCTGATCACGTGATGTAAATAGAAGATCGGTAATTGTTTTTTTTTTCTTCTCACGCTGACAGCGTGAGGAGAAAAAAAAGCCGATCACCGGCTTCTGTTGAAGGGACATCGGTTCCGAAGAGGAAGAGGCGAAGCCCCCTCATCTGTGCCCACCAGTACCACCTGCCAGTGCCACCTACCAGTGCCCACAGTGCCACGAATCAGTGCCCACAGTGCCATGAATCAGTGCCACCTATCAATGCCCACCAGTGGTGCCAATCAGTGCCTCACCAGTGCCACTTAGCAGTGCTGCCTATAAGTGTCACCTACCAGTGCCGATAAGTGCCCATCACTGCCACCCATCAGTGCCCATCAGTGCCACCTATTAGTGCCCTTCAGTGCCACCTATCAATGCCCTTCAGTGCCGCCCATCAGTGCCACCCATCAGTGCCACCCATCAGTGCCACCTCTCAATGCCCACCAATAGCACCTATCAGTGCCCACCAGTGCCACCTCGCCGTTGCTCACCAATGCAGCCTATCGGTGCCCATCAGTGCAGCCTATCAGTGCCCATCAGTGTAGCCTCATCAGCGTAAATATATTAACAAAAAATATAATTAAAAAAAAAAATTTTGGTCTTTTTTAATTTTTTTAAACAAAAAATAAAAAACTCAGAGGTGATAAAATACCACCAAAAGAAAGCTCTATTTGTGGGGGAAAAAAATGATAAAAATTTAATTTGGGTACAGTGTTGTATGACCGCGCAATTGTCATTCAAAGAGTGACAGCGCTAAAAGCTGAAAATTGGTCTGGGCAGGAGGGGGGTTTAGATGCCCAGTAAGCAAGTGGTTAAAGTGATAAGCATCATTTCAATACAAAGCAAGTGTTTTGGTAACAAGAATATTGATGTTGTAGCAAGAAATAAGAAATACTTTTAATGTGGCATAAAGTAGTATGAAAAGTGCATTACAGTGAAAGCCAGATATAAAGGAAAAAGAAGCAAGATATTATTGGGGCACGGGAAGGGAATGATAAGTGGGTTCTTTTTTCATTCGCTATGGAAAGCTAGTTCAGCTAACCTTCTGTAGAAAATAGAATAGTAACTATCTTTCTTATGTATTTTGACTCACTTTAGCTACCTGTATCTGCAGCTCAAATCCGGTTACAATATTTAAAGATTCTTGGAGATCTGAAAACCTATGGAGGGAAAATTTTTCATGCTACATTAATGGTATGCGTTTTAAAATTTGAACCCAGTTTGTGGAGTATACATATTATATGTACAAAGGTGAAGGCAATTCAGTTTAATATGTAAAGCAAGATTTAAATTCTTTGTGGAACTACGAGCACCTCTTCCTGGGTAAGAAACACATATTATATTACCATGCAATTATTCATAACAGACACAAAAGCACTGTATTTTCACTTATAGTTCTATTACAAAGATTTGCATGAAGGCGTATGCCACTAAATTTGGCTCTTTTGTCTCACTTGACTTTCCTGCTGTCACAACCTGGAGGATTTGGTCAAGGAGTGACCCTTACCTGCACACATCACTAAGATGCACAGAACCAACGATGTAATATGCTGTGCATTACAGTCCAATCATACCTGTGTTTATACACAGATTATTTAATAACAGGTATTTTATTTTGATCAGTACTTACAGTATATAGCACGGTCACGGTTTCTCTGGGAATAGTCTTTGTAGCTACAGCTCTATGCCTGGAACAGCAGGCCGATTCCCTAGTTGCAAAGTAAAATGCACTGCATCAATTAGAGAATCAATAATTTCTTGTAAAGTTGAGTCATAAGGGACTTTCTGAAACACAGGCTCTTTAGAAGTCTGTGAAGGCTCTAAATGGGAATCAGAGATTGTATTGGAAATCTTGGGCTCGCTTAGAGGTGGAGGTACACTACACTAGTAGGTTCTGTGGTAGAATGCACCAAAGTACTCTTAAGCCTCATACATACAATGCAATTGTTGGCCAACCAAGCATCTGATTTTTGTCAAAAGGGCGTGTGCCTGGACCTTTTCTTGCATACTAACGGTACACATTTGTCAGCCAACAAACACGAACGTAGTGACGTACTAGACGTACTACGAGACTATAATGAGGAAGTTCATTTCTCAAGCGCCACCCTTTGGGCTCCTTCAGCTAATTTCATATTAGTAGAATCGTGGTGTGTGTTGATTTGCGCTTTTCAGTTCGTGCTTTTCAGTTTGTTTTTGAACAGCCGTTCGCCAACCAGCCATGTTGCGTAATCGGAGGAGAGAACATGTTATTATTGGGCTAGGAGTTATTGCTTTGACCCAAGTCCAGTCCAGGAACAGGAGGAGGAGGAGTTCTTGGACCAAAAATTGGTTGCTTAATCGTGACCAATTATGTCATATGCCATTGCTGCAGGAGCTCCAGGAGAATAACCCGGATGATTTTCAGAATTATCTCCGGATGATGGACCCCTGCTTTCACAAACTCTTTGCATTGGTGTCACCTATATTAAGAAGCAGGACACATGTATGAGGCTTTCCATCAATCCAGAGCAAAGGCTCATAGCCACCTTACGGTACTTGGAGACGGGGAGAAGTCTGCAGGATCTCAGGTTTACGACTGGGATCTCCCAGGCTCTGGGAGTCATTATTCCAGAGACCTGCTCAGCCATTATTCAAGTCCTGCAGAAGGACTATATTAGGGTAAGTTTTTACCTTTAAGATCACATTCTATGTATTTATGTTTGCTAATGTATTGTATTAATTTGTTGATTACATAATTCTCAATATTGTAATATGCTGTGAATGTCCTCTTTGTCCTTGTGCATCCTGTAATATTTTCCTGCTCCTTTTTTGGCCTACGTGCATATTTTCCTTCAATAATCTTCCCAGCATGCTATCCTGGGCCCATACACACCTAGCCTAGTAACTTAACAATGTTTTTTGTCAGCTCCATTTTGGGGCTTACCATAAACAACCCCTAAAATGTGTACAAATGTTATTGTTGTCCTCAAATTCAGGCAGAGTGCAAGAGACCATTATTTGTGGGCCAAACTCATTTGGAACCCTCCCTCCCCCCCAAAAATGCTAAGTCAACAGATCATAATACTCTATCTGCTGACTTTGCAAAACCCATACACACTATCCCTCTTTTGTGTTCATATTTCTGTATAAATTCCACAAACCATGTAGTGCAGGGGCCTGCCTGAGTACCTACAAATTGAAATTTCTTAATTTTTTTGCTCCTAACCTAACCTTGATTGGTTAAATCATAATGTCAAAATGTGCTGCAATTTGGACAGCATGTATCCAGCTTTTTCGATTATGACACTTCTTACCTGTCCACTGGGCTGCCAATAGTGTAAGTAAGGAGGGGCTGGCCAAAATATCACTGATTTTTTATGCAAACAGCTCTCATGGAAGTGGAGAGGTTTACCTGTCCAAAACATCTTCCCATTACCCCCCCCCAAAATTTGTCTAATGGCCACCAGAGGGGGGGAGGAATCAAATAAGTTGACCTTCCTCTTTTGTCTTTAAATACTCATTTAAGTGTATCCTTATGTTGGCTAAGCATGTTTGTGTCAAATCTGCTTGCAATGTTATGTGCAGAAGTAGTAGTTTATTTTTAATTTTTTTAGTCCACAGTTTCCCTCCAACCCAGAGCAATGCCAGGACGTTGCAGCCCAGTTCCATCATCAGTGGGATTTTCCCAACTATGGTGGTGATATTGATGGCAAGCATGTCTGGATTGTATCACCACCCAACTCTGGCTCCTATTATTTTAATTATAAGGGCTTTTGCAGCATAGTCATGCTAGCTGTAGTGCCTGCCAACTACGAGTTCCTGCATCTGGACGTTGGGTAGAACGGCCGCAACGATGATGGAGGAGTGATTATGCAGACAGAGTTCTACAAGCGGCTCCAGAATGGCACCTTAAACTTGCCACCTGCTGAGGAGAATGTTGAGGGTCTCAATTTTCTTTTCGTGGCAGATGAGGCCTTTGCTCTGGGGGAACATCTGATGAAGTTGTTTCCTATGAGGAACCTCGCCCCAGAGCAGAGAATCTTCAATTACAGGCTCTCTCGTGCCAGAAGGGTGGTTGAAAATGCCTTTGGCATCCTATCGAGTCGTTTCAGGCTGTTTTTGACTCCAATTAACCTGGCACTCAACTTCGATAAATCATGTGGTCCTGTGCTGCTATATTCTCCATAATTTTTTAAGGAGGAATGCAACCAGCTACCTAGCCTCACTGCCAAGTGAGGTGGACCCTGCAGTGGCAGGCCCAGCTGAAGAGGTTGTAGCTCGTCTGTCTGTGGGCGTGCTGACGGCTATTGAAAATGCCCTTGCTGAATTGCCCTCACAAATTGCCAGAGATTACCTGGAATATTTTGTGGTTAGAGAGCAGCAAGTGTCTTGGCAGCAAATTGTAGCTGATAATTTGTAATTTTTTTGGAAGATCATAAGCTCCTATTTCATTTGAACTACTGTTGTCTGTGTTTCTTATATGTCTAATATGTTCCCAAATGGGCTTTATTTTGGCCACTTGCTCCAATAGTGCAAACGTACCTTAATTGCTACATGAGGTGACAATATCTTCTTCACCTAACTATTGTGGTGTGCTGTGGGTCTGCTACACACAAACACAATGTTTTTGTTCCTAATGGATCTAATGCATGAAGTTCAAAAACATAATGCCTTTAGAACTCTTTTTTGAGGCCTAAAAATTTCAGGAGTTGTCCACATTTAAGAGCACATTGTCTCTGAAACTACAACAACTTACAAAATACACTGGTATTGAGCAATGAAATAAGCCACACATTGTTTAGTAAAAAACATTTTACTCAAAGCACATTCACATGTGTGTTTAAAACAAACCAACATTTTGGTGTATAACATGTATGTTTTACATTATTTCTTCTTTTTTGTGGCTAAACAGGCTTGTTCTAAAACATTAGATACACATCCCAATAACAAAGTTCGAGTTTTGTAAAGTGAAGGCCAAACGAGACCTTAGTATCCCAAGACTGTGTGGATGTTGCCTTCCTCAGATGAGGTGATCTCACCCCTCTAAAAGCCAAAATTTGAAGCCACGTACACGTAGAGGCATAGCAATTAAATGTCCCTTATGATCCCATGCCTAAAATGTGTGTAGTTACAAACATCAATTTTTCTAAACCCACAAAAACACACAGTGTGTCAACATGTGCTATCTCCCATAACGGGGTATCAATGGACGCGTTTCAGGGATGTAACCCCTACCTCTGAGCTACTTTAGTTATGAGGAAGGGTTTGCACCCCCAAAACGCATCCATTGATAGCCTGTGATGGAAGATAGCTCATGTTGACACACTATGTGTTTTGAGGTTTTTGAAAAGTAGATGTATGGAATTACACACATTTTAGGCATGGGATCATGGGGGAAATAAGATTGTTTAGGCTCAATTTGGGGGCACCTTCAAATATGGGGTTTTAGATTATAAAAAACACATAAACATTACAATTCACGTTAGTTAGGGCAAGACCCTAAAGATGCAAACCCAGGTCATGTTGTCGAGATTCCTTGAATTTGGCACATGTGATGTTGTCATTTTCACTGTTAGCAATTCGCACAGTCGTTTTTAGACTGAGGGAAAATAAGAAAACAGGACCTGGTTGTGCACCTAGAGGAGTGGAGTGTAGAAACACTGAGTTCTGTCACTAAACTTTCACATTAAAAAGTCATAAAAACATGGTAATTATTAAAAGGGCAAACAGGAGCCAACAAGTGGAACAATAAACTTCAGACCAGGCAGGAGGAAATTAGAATTTGGCAAGCATGTGCAAAAAAATCTGATTCTTCGCTGTAAAGCAGTGGCAGCCTCCTTGATTTGCTCCAGGTCCTTCATACAATACAATATATCTGCACTCATTCTGCCAATAGTACATCGTGGAAGATCATGACCTAGTAAGAAGAGTAAAAAGTGTTAAGGGAACGGTGGTCAAGTGGCTGAGGCATTACAAAGTGAGTTATGGTCATGTTACTAGTCAAATTCAGGAAATACTTACCTTCCCAGTCTATTGTTGCTTGCAACCTGCTTGCCCTTCAGACACCTACACTACTAGGAAAGTACTCACTGCAACTACTCTATAATCTTAGCTCTGGTGCCTGGGTCTCCCAAAACTCGGCTACCTAGAAACACTGCCAGCTCCTTCCACCACTTCCTTCTCCATGCTAATGTTAAGGCACTACATACTTTGGTAATGTGTGGAGTGGGTGTTTGGTTGACATGTATACACATTTGAAGCAAGATTCCAAGAATACTTACATGCGCAAACAAGAGGCTCCCGAATACTTTCTCCTCTTCTGGTTCGCTTTGGCCCTCACTGTGACTCATGTCAGGGGATTTGACGACCACATTGTCTGTGCTGGGTCCAGGAGTCAGATCCCATGGCTCCAAAGAAACATCCTGGGTGACACACTCACTTTCCCCTAAAAAGAAACAATACACCATTCATTAAGCCACCCCAAGTCACATCTGTTTCTAGCATCCATTTTGCTACATTAGTTGACCAACCTTGCACTTGGTCTGATGTCAATGTTTGCTCCTGACTAGTGGACTCCACCATGCTGCACTCTGTTTTTTTTTACTGTGAAAAATGCATAGAAAAGGTAAGGTGATGGCATTTTACAGAGGGCAAACACTTGACAAGTGCCATCATTGAAAAAGTCCTTTAGTTGCCCCCCACCCCTCTTATCTCCTATGGGATTTGGGATATATGATGACCATCCTAGCAGGCGTGACTCTTTGTGGGAGCAGCGGGGCCTCTCCTCTACCCATGTCTACACTGGCAGGCTGCATTAATGGGCACTGATGAGCCAGGCAGCAACCAGAAAGTGTTCTTTACCCCTTAAGTTCTGCCCTAAGCCCATGGCTTTTGGCCCACCTAGAAACACCCCTATCAGTGGCTAAATGAGTGTGTTTGAAGTTGGCACTTACATTTTTGGGGGGAAGATGGCCTTGTTGCCTCCCCTGTTGGGGCCTGAGCGAGGGTAGCCTCCCTTCATCCCTTGTGGTGGCTTGGCTGCAGCCTCCTTCTGGTCTTGCTCACGTTGTTTGAGATCTGTCAGAGTCCTGGATGTGAGGCCGAATTGCAGAGGGGGCGCCCCTTGCGGCTAAGTGCAGCGTAACCCTGGGAGTGAGACAGGGAGTACGGTGCCCAAAGGTGCACGGGTTGCCAGATCGCTGTTGCTGAGTAGCAGATAGCAGGGAGCTGCTGGGGTGCGCTGGTAAGGTTGAAGGGCAACCGTGCAAGGAGGGATTCCAGGTATGGAGCCGTGGAGCAACCAGGAGCGGAGTCAGAGCCAGGCCAATGGTCATTCAGCACAGGAATCAGTCCAAGGTGAGGTACAGCAGGATAATCAGGAACAGAGAAGGTAGCCGAGCCGGGGGTCAAACACAGGAGGACGATCAAGGTACAAATGCGGAGCCGAAGAATAGTCAGGTACAAGCCGGGGTCAATGCAGGCGGAATACTGGAGCAGTCAGGCAAGCCGAGTAGTAACAGGAAGCAGATATCACAACAGAAACAAGGAACACAGGAACAAGGAAAACAGGAAGCTGATGATAATCCAGCAACCAGCATGCACTAGCAGCAGGCTTAAATAGGCAGAAGGGCGCCACCATGAGGAATACTGGCAGAATTACCCGTCCTACGGTTATCACCCTGACAAGATCAGACCATCGTTTTCGGATTTGGTTCTTTGATCGTTCCACTGAAAATTCGCACTGCAAAATGGTGATGACCCTCTCCAAAATGAGGACCTTTTGGCTGTTGGGCCTTTCGTAATTGCTCAGCTTGCAGTCGTAATCGTGCTTCTCTAGGATGTGCACCATCTCACCCTTGCTCATGGGGGTTGCTTTGTGCCTCCTATGAGCTCCACCACCGCAGGGCTGGCTGTAATACTCCGAATCCGCCATGTTGTCCCTCTCGAATGTTCCGCCATCTGTGTCGCATGCAGAAGAGAGATGGTCACGCCCTAGAGTCATGTTACACCGAGAGCGGAGTTTGACGCATGCACAGTGTATATAAAGCCAGAACACATGGTCGATAGAGCGGTCGTAGGAACAATCTTGGAGTGGAGGATGAACAATCGCAAATGCAAGAAAGGAGGCATAAAACAAAGGTACAATTGGAAATTGGGGCATAGGTGGGTAGTGGCCTATACTGCTTAGATTGAGGCCTATATTGGGACCAGCTTATGGATTAAGCCAGACATTATGGCTTACTGGACATACAACAGGGAGATATAAAAGAACCAGCAACTCTGCTAAATAGTATAATAGTAATGGGCAAGGGTAAAGTATTATCCATAGACAGAACACAGATGGCCACCACAAACATAAACCATACACGCCTCCTCACAAATAGATATTAGATGTTTAGTCTCATGGAATCATTAGGCATATAGACAACAGTCCCAATAAATGGCAGAGTTTCAGCTGGTAATGTGTGGGGAGGATATGGATGGTTGAACAGCCACAGGGGGATCATGTCCTCTGTATGAGAAAAAAGGGGAACTGATTGTTTAGCAGCTTGTTGCTGGGGCAGTGGACGCCACTGTCCTAGTCTGCAGAGTTCACCATACACATACAGTGCCAGGGGACATGGGTGGCCGAGAAGAGGGGTTCCTATATGTGAGGAACTGTGAAGAGCTGTGAACCATAGAGGGATGGAGCGGGCTACAGGTAATTGGCTTGATAAAAAGATTTTCAGCGCTTAATGGTATATTGAAGCTTACAGCTTAAATAGACAGTCCAGTACTAATAAATAACAAAGGTAAGATCATCCCCATGTATGAGCCCTGGAAAGTGGCACCGATCCATATAGAAAAGCCGGAGGTTCATCAATCCATCCCTGGTTAGTTCGTCAGACTATCTTCCGTCGCCGTATATGATGTGTCCCAAAGGCAGTATTCGGGAAGTGTGGTGTTTAAGACGGGGAAGTGCAGTTAATGCATCCAGTCATCCCATCATCCAGATCCTGGGTTATTTCAAACCGACCTCGTATGAGTACGGGCGGACGTTCCAGGGCTGGTGGGTGGGTCTGTGTAAACGCTATTGGGAGCGTGATGGCGTCAAGACATTATGGCTTGTCTTGTGTTCTGTCTTGCAGGCATCATATCATTTATCATGACAGATAAATTTACTTCCCCTGATTTTCTACCCCAATTCATTGACCTGTACTGGGAGCTGCCCTGTCTCTGGAAGATCAAGAGTAGAGACTACTCCAATAAAATCTTGAGGAAGGCAGCTTTGGAGAAAATGGTGGAGTTGGTCAAACCAGTGTACCCCAGGGCAGACAGCAACTATGTAAAGCAAAAAATTGTTAACCTGAGGAGTACATTTAAAGGGGAGCTGAACAAGGTCTTGGAATCTGAGAGGTAGGAGCAGCAGCGGATGACCTATATGTCCCCAGGCTGTGGTATTACCACAGCCTGTAGTTTTTGACCGACCAGACAGAACCCAGGCCATCGCTGTCTATGCTCCCTTCGACATCTGCTGAGGCCACAGCTCCTGAGGTCCGCACAGGTCCTGATGCACAGGAAGAAGGTGTGGAGGAGCCCAGCTTGACCCAGGTATAGCATTGTTGAACATATTTGTATCCAAAAACACAATGATAATAACTAGACGTTATTGGTAAAATATTTCTGTCTTTACAAAGTGGTTTTCATATCAATAGACAGTAGTGACCAAAATGATTTGAACAAGAATGAAAAATGCTGGGGTCAGAATGATGTCTTTTCTATTTCTCCACATTCAATTTGCAACAGTGAGGAGATCAAAATTGTGTGTGATTGATGACCAAACCCTAAAAAAGATTCTAATTATGTCCCATTTTCATACACAGGAAAGTGTCCGTCTGGAGGAGCCAGTGGCCAGCAACCAGACGGAGTCGCAGATCCCTCCCCTACGCCCTCCTGCTGCTAAAAGGGCCACGAAGAGTAGGAATCTAGAGGAGGCCACAGCTTCCTTCCTCAGCCAGTCCACTAATGTGCTCCGTACTGACCTAGATGAGGCTGAGGCATTTGGGTGTGTGACTGCCAATAAATTAAGGCAGATGGCCGGGGAGCAAAGGAGCAGGTGTGAGGAACTCATCCTGCAGCTACTCAACAAGGGGGTGAGGGGCCAAATTTCAGAAACAACCCACATTTCTGATTTTGTGGCACCACCTCCACCACCTCCACAGCCAACCCACACACCACAGCCAACCCACACACCACAGCCATCCCAACCACCACAGCCACCCCACCCACCACAGCCACCCCACCCACCACAGCAGCATGGCAGTCAGTGGCAATATCAGCCCCAAGACCCCCAACAAGGTCGCTGGACTGGGAATTTTCACCTCTTCACCACTTACTAATTTCTATTTATTTTTTATTTTTTTAATAATGATTTTATTTGTTATATTTTCTATATTTTTGTATGCATAGAATGCACTTTTTGGTTAAGTTCTTTGTATTTGGATGGCAGATAGCATCTCTAATTTAATTTGTTTTATTTTTTTTCTGCACAATAAAAAAAATTGTGTAGAATAATACTTGGCTATATGTTTTACTTCAAATGACAGTTTGGGAGTAGGCAGTTACATTTTAAAAAATACCATGTAAAATTAACAAGAGACACCAACATAGTTACTGTATATCTTTGATCTTAAAAACTATGGGATAATGATGTTGTGGTAACTTTCCCAAAGAAAAAAAAAAACACAACAAGCATAATAAGAATAATATTGATATCACTAGAAAACAAAAGCCTTTTAAAATATCTTTGTCATAAGACCTTTTTTTAAATAATTTCGAAATAAAACAATATTTTAATTACATATTATCTTCATTATTGTGCCTATAAAGTCTTGAGCCCACCAATATTTTCTTGTTCTTCTAAATCACTGTACATAAGACGTGGCACCTGTAACTTATTCCGTATCCGCATGACCACTATGCGATGATACGCTTTTAATCTATTAAATCTTTGTCATAACTCCATCATATTCACCAGCAAAGCAGCTTCATTATTATCCCATTAAAGAAGAAGAGAATGTGCGCTGCATTTACACATTTCATAATTTACCGCATCACAAATGTTAATTATACCAAAGAATAGGTGTTCAAGTGCCGCCCAACAAGGCACTGAAACCCCCCCCCCCCCACTGCGCTTTTGTGCTAAATCAAAACAATTAATCTTTTAAAGCTGCCAACTTATGTAAATGATAAATGTGATAGATATTCCCAATGGAACTAGTGGCGCCAAATAACAAATTAACTTAATGAAGTGTAAAAGTGAACTAGTATAAAACTAAACCAAATGAATATGATGAGCCACCCACTAATGCTAGTGAGTCCATGTAATAATCACCCAATATTCCCTAGCACTAATGATCGGGACCTGTTTAACTTAAAAAAACATATAAAGTGTAAGAATTAATAGTGACAACAATCCATACAAAATAAATAAAATTGAATGAAATGAATAAAAAAGTCCATGCAAAGTATTAGGTGTCAAAAAAAGTGGATGAAGCAATTTTTCCATGCAATAAAACATCTTCCAACACACCATCCGTGACTGTGATCCACTGTTATGGAGCCGCACTCACCGGAAATTATTGCCTTGCATTTTCATGCTCGGCCAATAGGCAGAAATTTAGCCTCCCGGGGGCTAACCAAAGTAAGTGAAACCGTGTCCAAAGTGAGTAAAATTCTTCAATAAGCAGCAATACTCATCATAGAGAAGTGTATCCACATGAAAGAAATAATAATGCTTCCAATAGTGTAATACCATAGAAAACATTTATTTAAGATGCACAATCAAGATCTTCAATCACTGTACTCACACATTTCTAAAAATGAGAGGCATAAAACGAAAGCTTCATGTGACAAGGCTGTAGTGATGTATTATGGTCACGGCGGACCCGGGATGCAGTGTTTAAACCTCAGCCTTTTCCCTCGTTGGATCCTCAGCAGCGCGAGGTAGTCTCAGCTGACCAGTGCACAGCGTACAATGCACAGCACATCACACGTTACTCACAGATGATAGGCCGCCGTACAGCCACGCCTCTGACATGTTTCGTCACATCGATTTCTTTACAGGATTGGCTGTACGGCATGGCAACCTTCCCCTTTTACCCCCGTACCAACTACTGGCGGAAGTATTCGTAAAGCACATGCACACATCCCGTGTCCCCATAAGCATGATACAGCGGATCCACAGCATCATAAAAACACAGAAATGCAATGAATTCAAATGAAATAAAATCGCAAATGTATATTACCAGAGCTATATCTATTAAGCCATTAAACCTCTAGATTATACCATGAGTTAAATATATCTCAACCTTCTAAGCCGAAATCTACCTCCATGAAAAAAAATACCATACCAATATGCCTGCATACTAATGGAAAAATGGACTTTATCATCAATTGAATCATCAACTGAGTCCCCATCGTAGACAATATAGGCAATATACACACTAACATTATCTAAATCATATGATAAATTGCTGGAGTGATACTGATCAAATTAAAATAATAATGATGATTATCCTACAGCTCCCACTATAATATTTGACCTTGAGTAAATATAGACACGGTAGGAGTTGCATCCGTACAGTATTATATCAAAATAATAAAAATCTAAATAAAAAATATTTTTAAAATTTATTATTAAAAATGTTTTAAAAATTATTAATGAAACAATTAAGGTCCAACTCTATATTTAACCCTCTCTGATGAAGGCTTTTTAAGAGAAAAATCCATTTAGTTTCTCTCTGAGAGAGATCTCTGACTTGGTTAGATCCCCTCCATGAAGGGGAGACGTAGTAAATCCCACAAAATTGAAGCATGGATGGATCCTGATGATGTTTCTCCTTAAAGTGTAGGCACACACTATGAAATTTGTAGCCATTTTTAATGTTGGTTAAATGTTCTGCTACTCAGACTTTTAATTGTCGTTTTGTTCTTCCTACATAGTACAGTCCGCATGGGCACCAAAGCAAATAAACTACATGTGATGAATTGCAAGTGATAAATTTATCGATCTCAAATGTTTCATTGTCTAAATTTGTCACACTAGTTATTCCCCTATTCACGGTGCTAACAGTTCTACAACAGATGCATTTTTTACAAGATTAAAAGCCTGTCACTGAAGTTGCGAATACACCAAGAGAACAATGCCTTGCCAAGAGGAACAATGAAGTAATCAATGATTCACATCAAATGGGGTTCATTTCTAGCTTTCATTATCATTATAAAGAAATTAAAAACATTTTTAGAAAATATTGGTAAATCTTATGTAGAGACAGGCACTTAGGTGATATTTTACCCAGTAGCCCGAAGTTTATTTATAGAAGGGCCCCGAATTTTGGTGATCACATTGTGAAGAAAATTTTGGACCCATCAAATAAACGAGGCTTAAAAATAAATTTTAACGGCTTTTTTTCTTGTAAAAAATGCATCTTTTGTAGAACTGTTAGCACAGTGAATAGGGGAAACATTTGAGATCGATAAATTTATCACTTGCAATTCATCGCATGTAGTTTATTTGCTTTGGTGCCCATGCGGACTGTACTATGTAGGAAGAACAAAACGACAATTAAAAGTCCGAGTAGCAGAACATTTAACCAACATTAAAAATGGCTACAAATTTCATAGTGTGTCCTTACACTTTAAGGAGAAACATCATCAGGATCCATCCATGCTTCAATTTTGTGGGACTGACTATGTCTCTCCTTCATGGAGGGGATCTAACCAAGTCAGAGATCTCTCTCAGAGAGAAACTAAATGGATCTTTCTCTTAAAAAGCCTTCACCTGAGAGGGTTAAATATAGGGTTGGACCTTAATTGTTTCATTAATAATTTTTAAAACATTTTTAATAATACATTTTAAAAAATTTTTTATTTTGGCTTGGGTTTTTATTATTTTGATATAGTACTGTATGGATGCAACTCCTACCGTGTCTATATTTACTCAAGGTCAATTATTATAGTGGGAGCTGTAGGATAATCATCATTATTATTTTAATTTGATCAGTATAACTCCAGCAATTTATCATATGATTTAGATAATGTTAGTGTGTATATTGCCTTTATTGTCTACGATGGGGACTCAGTTGATGATTCAATTGATGATTAAGTCCATTTTCCCATTAGTATGCAGGCATATTGGTATGGTATTTTTTTCATGGAGGTAGATTTCTGCTTAGAAGGTTGAGATATATTTAACTCATGGTATAATCTAGATCTATTATTGGCTTAATAGATATAGCTCTGGTAATATACATTTTATTTCATTTTAATTCATGTGGATCCGCTGTATAATGCTTATGGGGACACGGGATGCGCATGCGCTTTACGAATACTTCCGCCAATAGTTGGTACGGGGGTATAAGGTGAAGGTTGCCGTGGCGTACAGCCAATCCTGTGAAGAAGTCGATGTGACGAAACATGTCGGAGGCGTGGCTGTACGGCGACCTATCATCTGTGAGTAACGTGTGACGTGCTGTGCTGTGCTGTGCACTGGTCGGCTGAGGCTACCTCGTGCTGCTGAGGATCCAACGAGGGAAAAGGGTGAGGTTTAAACACTGCATCCCGGGTCCGCCATGACCATAATACATCACTACAGCCTTGTCGCATGAAGCTTTCGTTTTATGCCTCTCATTATCAGAAATGTGTGAGTACAATGATTGAAGATCTTGATTGTGCATCTTAAATAAATGTTTTCTACAGTATTACACTATTGGAAGCATTATTATTTCTTTCATGTGGAAACACTTCTCTATGATGAGTATTGCTGCTTATTGAAGAATTTTACTCGCTTTGGACACGGTTTCACTTACTTTGGTTAGCCCCCGGGAGGCTAAATTTCCACCTATTGGCCGAGCATGGTATCCATGTACTCGGCCTAAGATCATCTTTTTTATTTTATCAAACATTTGGGCAATATAGTGTGTTTTAGTGCATTAAAATTTAAAAAAGTGTGTTTTTTCCACAAAAAATGCGTTTGAAAATCGCTGCGCAAATACTGTGTGAAAAAAAAAAATGAAACACCCACCATTTTAATCTGTAGGGCATTTGCTTTAAAATAATATATAATGTTTGGGGGTTCAAAGTAATTTTCTTGCAAAAAAAATACATTTTTTCATGTAATCAAAAAGTGTCAGAAAGGGCTTTGTCTTCAAGTGGTTAGAAGAGTGGGTGATGTGGGACATAAGCTTCTAAATGTTGTGCATAAAATGCCAGGACAGTTCAAACCCCCCCAAATGACCCTTTTTGGAAAGTAGACACCCCAAGCTATTTGCTGAGAGGCATGTCGAGTCCATGGAATATTTTATATTGTGACACAAGTTGCGGGAAAGAGACACATTTTTTTTTTTTTTGCACAAAGTTGTCACTAAATGATATATTACTCAAACATGCCATGGGAATATGTGAAATTACACCCCAAAATAAATTCTGTTGCTTCTCCTGAGTACGGGGATACCACATGTGTGGGACTTTTTGGGAGCCTAGCCGCGCACGGGACCCCGAAAACCAAGCACCGCCTTCAGGCTTTCTAAGGCCGTAAATTTTTGATTTCACTCTTCACTGCCTATCACAGTTTCAGAGGCCATGGAATGCCCAGGTGGCACAAAACCCCCCCAAATTACCCCATTTTGGAAAGTAGACACCCCAAGCTATTTGCTGAGAGGTATAGTGAGTATTTTGCAGACCTCACTTTTTGTCACAAAGTTTTGAAAATTGAAAAAAGAAAAAAAAAAATTTTTTTCTGGTCTTTCTTCATTTTCAAAAACAAATGAGAGCTGCAAAATATTCACCATGCCTCTCAGCAAATAGCTTGGGGTGTCTACTTTCCAAAATGGGGTCATTTGGGGGGGGTTTGTGCCATCTGGGCATTTTATGGCCTTCAAAACTGTGATAGGCAGTGAGGAGTGAAATCAAAAATGTATGCCCTTAGAAATCCTGAAGGTGGTGCTGGGGTTTCGGGGCCCCGTACGCGGCTAGGCTCCCAAAAAGTGCCACACATGTGGTATCCCCGTACTCAGGAGAAGCAGCTGAATGTATTTTGGGGTGCAATTCCACATATGCCCATGGCCTGTGTGAGCAATATATCATTTAGTGACAACTTTTTGTAAATTTTTTTTTTTTTTTTTTTTTTTGTCATTATTCAATCACTTGGGACAAAAAAAATAAATATTCAATGGGCTCAACATGCCTCTCAGCAATTTCCTTGGGGTGTCTACTTTCCAAAATGGGGTCATTTGGGGGGGGTTTGTACTGCCCTGCCATTTTAGCACCTCAAGAAATGACATAGGCAGTCATAAACTAAAAGCTGTGTAAATTCCAGAAAATGTACCCTAGTTTGTAGACGCTATAACTTTTGCGCAAACCAATAAATATACGCTTATTGACATTTTTTTTACCAAAGACATGTGGCCGAATACATTTTGGCCTAAATGTATGACTAAAATTTAGTTTATTGGATTTTTTTTATAACAAAAAGTAGAAAATATCATTTTTTTTCAAAATTTTCAGTCTTTTTCCGTTTATAGCGCAAAAAATAAAAACGGCAGAGGTGATCAAATACCATCAAAAGAAAGCTCTATTTGTGGGAAGAAAAGGACGCAAATTTCGTTTGGGTAGAGCATTGCATTACCGCGCAATTAGCAGTTAAAGCGACGCAGTGCCGAATTGTAAAAAGTGCTCTGGTCAGGAAGGGGGTAAATCCTTCCGGGGCTGAAGTGGTTAAAAAGGTGGCGCTTTAGCGCTAATGGCCAGCACTTTCAGTGTGAAAGCAGTCTTATGCCGCGTACAGACGATCGGAATTTCCGACAACCAAAACATGGATTTATTTCTGACGGATGTTGGCTCAAACTTGTCTTGCATACACACGATCACACAAATGTTGTCGGAAATTCCGATTGCCAAGAACGCGCTGACGTACAACACGTACGACGGCACTATAAAAAGGAAGCTTTGTGCTTTTCAGTTTGTTACTGCTCTTCAGTTCGTGCTTGTGGGTTCATATCTGTTTTTCTGTGCCTGTAGTCAGTTCGTATCTGTTTTTCAGTGCGTTCTTGTCCGCTTGTTTCTGATTTTCAGTGCGTTCTGTTAGTTTGTTCTGACCAGCCGACCGTTTTGAAGCCATTTTGCAGTTACGCACTCGTCATAGAGTTCGTGCTATGCAGAGGCTTCGTGCTGCTGAGGATCCAACGAGGGAAAAGGGTGAGGTTTAAACACTGCATCCCGGGTCCGCCATGACCATAATACATCACTACAGCCTTGTCGCATGAAGCTTTCGTTTTATGCCTCTCATTATCAGAAATGTGTGAGTACAATGATTGAAGATCTTGATTGTGCATCTTAAATAAATGTTTTCTACAGTATTACACTATTGGAAGCATTATTATTTCTTTCATGTGGAAACACTTCTCTATGATGAGTATTGCTGCTTATTGAAGAATTTTACTCGCTTTGGACACGGTTTCACTTACTTTGGTTAGCCCCCGGGAGGCTAAATTTCCACCTATTGGCCGAGCATGAGAATGCAAGGCAATAATTTCCGGTGAGTGCGGCTCCATAAGAGTGGATCACAGTCACGAATGGTGTAGTGGAAGACATTTTATTGCATGGAAAAATTGCTTCATCCACTTTTTTTGACACCTAATACTTTGCATGGACTTTTTTATTCATTCAATTTTATTTATTTTGTACGGATATTTGTCACTATTAATTCTTACACTTTATATGGTTTTTTAAGTTAAACAGGTCCCGACCACGGACTCACTAGCATTAGTGGGTGGCTCATCATATTCATTTGGTTTAGTTTTATACTAGTTCACTTTTACACTTCATTAAGTTAATTTGTTATTTGGCGCCACTAGTTCCATTGGGAATATCTATCACAAATGTTAATTCCCTATTACGAACGCTAGTTTACAAGACCGACCGCTTCCGGCTTGTTCCTTGCTTCTGATCATGCGTGATTGTACTTTCAACTTTTGTGTGATGGACCTCTGTACTGACCATATGAAAATTAGACAACAGACCGTTGTCCGCCGAAAATTTACCAGCCTGCCATCCAACATTTGTTGGTCGAAAGTTGGACAACAATTGTCAAAAGGAGCGTACTAACAGTCAGATTTTAGGACAACAGTCTGTCAACAGACAATCCCCTGCCAACAATCGCATCGTGTGTACGAGGCTTTAGACCCTTGCTAGATTTTTTAATTTATTGCGCCCAGACTGATTTAAAAAGTTCTTATCCTTACACACGACTGGTTTTGCCATCTGAATAAACTCTGAAGGTTTTTACGACGGAGTTCCGACGGAATTCCGCTCAAGCTGCCTTGCATACACACGGTTACACCAAATTCCAACCGTCCAGAACACAGTGACGTACAACATGTACAACGGGACTAGAAAACGGAAGTTCAATAGCCAGTAGCCAGTAGCCAATAGCTTCTGTCTCGTACTTGCTTCAGAGCATGTGTCATTTTTGGTGCGTCGGAACAGCATACAGACGATCGTTTTTTTCGATAGTAATTTGTTCCGTCGGAAAAATATAAAACATGTTCTCTATCTAAGTCCGTCTGAATTTTCCACAGAAAAAATCCGATGGGGCATACACACGGTCGGAATATACGATGAAAAAGCTCCCATCTGACTCTTTCTGTCGGAAATTCCGCTCGTGTGTACGCGGCATAAGTGTATTTTAAAGGTTTGGTGGATGTATGTGAGGCCACATTCTTATGTTGTGGAGCTGTAAAAGACTCCGAGGAGAATGACCCTGTAGTTATGGAGCCCCAGAAGCTATATTGCAGACGTCAGTTTCTTGTGGGAAATCCGAGAAGTTTCTGCTAGTAGCAAAAACTGCTGACAATGTCAATGTAGGCAGGCAGTAGAAGCAGCCCTGATGATCCACAGTATATTGGAGAAGGAGAAGCTGTAATAGGACAGTGCTTCTTCTAGACTGAAAAGGCAGCAGAAAGATCTTTGAGTTCACAACACTCCTCCTAATGAATGACGTTAGAACTGAGTTCCTTCAGCTTTTCGCCACACCAACTAGTGATGGTGGGAAAAAATAAAAAGTGAGACCTTTTTCAGAGCCTCAGTGCAAACTGCATTACCCAGTATGTGGGGTCTTAAAACTGAGCACACTAATGAATTGCCGTGGCTATGAACCTGAAATAGCTTTGTTGCCGACACACTACACTAGATTTGTGAAGTATCACAAACAAAGTCTAGTGCCTAAAAGCACATTTCATGCAAGCCTTGTAAATGCTTGTTTGCATCTTTGGGGCAGGTTAGGAGTGCTGTAATTAGCGCTCCCAAAACGCCCTGCCCATTGCAATGAAATCGGCAGTGCTCTCAAAGCACCTGAAAAGCGCCGCAAAACGTGAGTTTTTAACCCTTTTTTTGGGGTTAAAGCGCCCTGCTACCGGTCGAAAATCAGCGCAAAAGCGTTGCTTAACCACTTGCCGACCGCCTCACGCCTATATACGTGAGCAGAGCGGCACGGGCAGGCAAAATCACGTACCTAGTACGTGATTGCCTTCCCGCGGGTGGGGGGTCCGATCGGACCCCCCCCCTGTGCCAGCTGCGGTCGGCATTTGGTTGGGAGCGATGACAGACGAGGGGGAGACCATCCGATCGTGGCCCCCCCCTCACGATCGCTCCCAGCCAATGGGAAACATCCCCTGCCTCTGTATAGTACACAGAGGCAGAGGATGTGATGTCATCTCTCCTCGGCTGTCAGTTTCCGTTCCAGCGCCGAGGAGAGATGACATGTAAGTAAGTGCACAACACAAACACACACAGTAGAACATGCCAGGCATACATTACACCCCCGATCCCCCCCCGATCGCCCCCCGATCCCCCCCCAATCACCCCCCCCCCCCTGTCACAAACTGACACCAAGCAGGTTTTTTTTTTTTTTTTTTTTTTTTTTTCCTGATTACTGCATAGTGTCAGTTTGTGACAGTTAGCAGTGGTGGGACAGTTAGTATTACCCCCCTGTAGGTCTAGGGTACCCCCCTTACCCCCCCTAATAAAGTTTTAACCCCTTGATCACCCCCCCTCACCAGTGTCGCTAAGCGATCATTTTTCTGATCGCTGTATTAGTGTCGCTGGTGACGGTAGTTAGGGACGTAAATATTTAGGTTTGCCGTCAGTGTTTTATAGCGACAGGGACCCCCATATACTATCTAATAAATGTTTTAATCCCTTGATTGCCCCCTAGTTAACCCTTTCACCACTGATCACCGTATAAACGTTACGGGTGACGCTGGTTAGTTATTTTTTTTTTTTATAGTGTCAGGGCACCCGCCGTTTATTACTGAATAAAGGTTTAGCCCCCTGATCGCCCGGCGGTGATATGCGTCGCCCCAGGCAGCGTCAGATTAGCGCCAGTACCCCCCCTAATAAAGTTTTAACCCCTTGATCACCCCCTGTCGCCAGTGTCGCTAAGCGATCATTTTTCTGATCACTGTATTAGTGTCACTGGTGACGCTAGTTAGGGACGTAAATATTTAGGTTCGCCGTCAGTGTTTTATAGCGACAGGGACCCCCATATACTATCTAATAAATGTTTTAACCCCTTGATTGCCCCCTAGTTAACCCTTTCACCACTGATCACCGTATAACCGTTACGGGTGACGCTGGTTAGTTACTTTTTTTTTTATAGTGTCAGGGCACCCGCCGTTTATTACCGAATAAAGGTTTAGCCCCCTGATCGCCCGGCGGTGATATGCGTTGCCCCAGGCAGCGTCAGATTAGCGCCAGTACCGCGAACACCCACGCACGCACCGTACACGCACCGTACACCTCCCTTAGTGGTATAGTATCTGAATGCATCAATATCTGATCCGATCAGATCTATACTAGCGTCCCCAGCAGTTTAGGGTTCCCAAAAACGCAGTGTTAGCGGGATCAGCCCAGATACCTGCTAGCACCTGCGTTTTGCCCCTCCGCCCGGCCCAGCCCACCCAAGTGCAGTATCGATCGATCACTGTCACTTACAAAACACTAAACGCATAACTGCAGCGTTCGCAGAGTCAGGCCTGATCCCTGCGATCGCTAACAGTTTTTTTGGTAGCATTTTGGTGAACTGGCAAGCACCAGCCCCAGGCAGCGTCAGGTTAGCGCCAGTACCGCTAACACCCACGCACGCAGCGTACACCTCCCTTAGTGGTATAGTATCTGAACGGATCAATATCTGATCCGATCAGATCTATACTAGCGTCCCCAGCAGTTTAGGGTTCCCAAAAACGCAGTGTTAGCGGGATCAGCCCAGATACCTGCTAGCACCTGCGTTTTGCCCCTCCGCCCGGCCCGGCCCAGCCCACCCAAGTGCAGTATCGATCGATCACTGTCACTTACAAAACACTAAACGCATAACTGCAGCGTTCGCAGAGTCAGGCCTGATCCCTGCGATCGCTAACAGTTTTTTTTGTAGCGTTTTGGTGAACTGGCAAGCACCAGCGGCCTAGTACACCCCGGTCGTAGTCAAACCAGCACTGCAGTAATACTTGGTGACGTGGCGAGTCCCATAAGTGCAGTTCAAGCTGGTGAGGTGGCAAGCACAAGTAGTGTCCCGCTGCCACCAAAAAGACAAACACAGGCCCGTCGTGCCCATAGTGCCCTTCCTGCTGCATTCGCCAATCCTAATTGGGAACCCACCGCTTCTGCAGCGCCCGTACTTCCCCCATTCACATCCCCAACCAAATGCAGTCGGCTGCATGAGAGGCATTTTCTTTATGTCCTCCCGAGTACCCCTACCCAACGAACGCCCCCAAAAAAGATGTCGTGTCTGCAGCTAGCGCGGATATAGGCGTGACACCCGCTATTATTGTCTCTCCTGTCCTGACAATCCTGGTCTTTGCATTGGTGAATGTTTTGAACGCTACCATACACTAGTTGAGTATTAGCGTAGGGTACAGCATTGCACAGACTAGGCACACTTTCACAGGGTCTCCCAAGATGCCATCGCATTTTGAGAGACCCAAACCTGGAACCGGTTACCGTTATAAAAGTTAGTTACAAAAAAAAGTGTAAAAAAAAAAAAAAAAACACAAACAAAAATAAAAAAAAATAGTTGTCGTTTTATTGTTCTCTCTCTCTATTGTTCTGCTCTTTTTTACTGTATTCTATTCTGCAATGTTTTATTGTTATTATGTTTTATCATGTTTGCTTTTCAGGTATGCAATTTTTTATACTTTACCGTTTACTGTGCTTTATTGTTAACCATTTTTTTGTCTTCAGGTACGCCATTCACGACTTTGAGTGGTTATACCAGAATGATGCCTGCAGGTTTAGGTATCATCTTGGTATCATTCTTTTTAGCCAGCGGTCGGCTTTCATGTAAAAGCAATCCTAGCGGCTAATTAGCCTCTAGACTGCTTTTACAAGCAGTGGGAGGGAATGCCCCCCCACCGTCTTCCGTGTTTTTCTCTGGCTCTCCTGTCTCAACAGGGAACCTGAGAATGCAGCCGGTGATTCAGCCAGCTGACCATAGAGCTGATCAGAGACCAAAGTGGCTCCAAACATCTCTATGGCCTAAGAAACCGGAAGCTACGAGCATTTTATGACTTAGATTTCGCCGGATGTAAACAGCGCCACTGGGAAATTGGGGAAGCATTTTATCACACCGATCTTGGTGTGGTCAGATGCTTTGAGGGCAGAGGAGAGATCTAGGGTCTAATAGACCCCAATTTTTTCAAAAAAGAGTACCTGTCACTACCTATTGCTATCATAGGGGATATTTACATTCCCTGAGATAACAATAAAAATGATTTAAAAAAAAAAAAAAATGAAAGGAACAGTTTAAAAATAAGATAAAAAAGCAAAAAAATAATAAAGAAAAAAAAAATAAATAAAAAGCACCCCTGTCCCCCCTGCTCTCGCGCTAAGGCGAACGCAAGCGGCGGTCTGGCGTCAAATGTAAACAGCAATTGCACCATGCATGTGAGGTATCACCGCGAAGGTCAGATCGAGGGCAGTAATTTTAGCAGTAGACCTCCTCTGTAAATCTAAAGTGGTAACCTGTAAAGGCTTTTAAAGGCTTTTAAAAATGTATTAATTTTGTTGCCACTGCACGTTTGTGCGCAGTTTTAAAGCATGTCATGTTTGGTATCCATGTACTCGGCCTAAGATCATCTTTTTTATTTTATCAAACATTTGGGCAATATAGTGTGTTTTAGTGCATTAAAATTTAAAAAAGTGTGTTTTTTCCACAAAAAATGCGTTTGAAAATCGCTGCGCAAATACTGTGTGAAAAAAAAAAATGAAACACCCACCATTTTAATCTGTAGGGCATTTGCTTTAAAATAATATATAATGTTTGGGGGTTCAAAGTAATTTTCTTGCAAAAAAAATACATTTTTTCATGTAATCAAAAAGTGTCAGAAAGGGCTTTGTCTTCAAGTGGTTAGAAGAGTGGGTGATGTGGGACATAAGCTTCTAAATGTTGTGCATAAAATGCCAGGACAGTTCAAACCCCCCCAAATGACCCTTTTTGGAAAGTAGACACCCCAAGCTATTTGCTGAGAGGCATGTCGAGTCCATGGAATATTTTATATTGTGACACAAGTTGCGGGAAAGAGACACATTTTTTTTTTTTTTGCACAAAGTTGTCACTAAATGATATATTACTCAAACATGCCATGGGAATATGTGAAATTACACCCCAAAATAAATTCTGTTGCTTCTCCTGAGTACGGGGATACCACATGTGTGGGACTTTTTGGGAGCCTAGCCGCGCACGGGACCCCGAAAACCAAGCACCGCCTTCAGGCTTTCTAAGGCCGTAAATTTTTGATTTCACTCTTCACTGCCTATCACAGTTTCAGAGGCCATGGAATGCCCAGGTGGCACAAAACCCCCCCAAATTACCCCATTTTGGAAAGTAGACACCCCAAGCTATTTGCTGAGAGGTATAGTGAGTATTTTGCAGACCTCACTTTTTGTCACAAAGTTTTGAAAATTGAAAAAAGAAAAAAAAAAATTTTTTTCTGGTCTTTCTTCATTTTCAAAAACAAATGAGAGCTGCAAAATATTCACCATGCCTCTCAGCAAATAGCTTGGGGTGTCTACTTTCCAAAATGGGGTCATTTGGGGGGGGTTTGTGCCATCTGGGCATTTTATGGCCTTCAAAACTGTGATAGGCAGTGAGGAGTGAAATCAAAAATGTATGCCCTTAGAAATCCTGAAGGTGGTGCTGGGGTTTCGGGGCCCCGTACGCGGCTAGGCTCCCAAAAAGTGCCACACATGTGGTATCCCCGTACTCAGGAGAAGCAGCTGAATGTATTTTGGGGTGCAATTCCACATATGCCCATGGCCTGTGTGAGCAATATATCATTTAGTGACAACTTTTTGTAAATTTTTTTTTTTTTTTTTTTTTTTGTCATTATTCAATCACTTGGGACAAAAAAAATAAATATTCAATGGGCTCAACATGCCTCTCAGCAATTTCCTTGGGGTGTCTACTTTCCAAAATGGGGTCATTTGGGGGGGGTTTGTACTGCCCTGCCATTTTAGCACCTCAAGAAATGACATAGGCAGTCATAAACTAAAAGCTGTGTAAATTCCAGAAAATGTACCCTAGTTTGTAGACGCTATAACTTTTGCGCAAACCAATAAATATACGCTTATTGACATTTTTTTTACCAAAGACATGTGGCCGAATACATTTTGGCCTAAATGTATGACTAAAATTTAGTTTATTGGATTTTTTTTATAACAAAAAGTAGAAAATATCATTTTTTTTCAAAATTTTCAGTCTTTTTCCGTTTATAGCGCAAAAAATAAAAACGGCAGAGGTGATCAAATACCATCAAAAGAAAGCTCTATTTGTGGGAAGAAAAGGACGCAAATTTCGTTTGGGTAGAGCATTGCATTACCGCGCAATTAGCAGTTAAAGCGACGCAGTGCCGAATTGTAAAAAGTGCTCTGGTCAGGAAGGGGGTAAATCCTTCCGGGGCTGAAGTGGTTAAAAAGGTGGCGCTTTAGCGCTAATGGCCAGCACTTTCAGTGTGAAAGCAGTCTTATGCCGCGTACAGACGATCGGAATTTCCGACAACCAAAACATGGATTTATTTCTGACGGATGTTGGCTCAAACTTGTCTTGCATACACACGATCACACAAATGTTGTCGGAAATTCCGATTGCCAAGAACGCGCTGACGTACAACACGTACGACGGCACTATAAAAAGGAAGCTTTGTGCTTTTCAGTTTGTTACTGCTCTTCAGTTCGTGCTTGTGGGTTCATATCTGTTTTTCTGTGCCTGTAGTCAGTTCGTATCTGTTTTTCAGTGCGTTCTTGTCCGCTTGTTTCTGATTTTCAGTGCGTTCTGTTAGTTTGTTCTGACCAGCCGACCGTTTTGAAGCCATTTTGCAGTTACGCACTCGTCATAGAGTTCGTGCTATGCAGGGGCTTGGTGTTGGGGTTCTTTCACTTTATACTTTTTATTAATTTCCGTATAAACATACAGTTAATCTCAGACTCTTGAACAAATAAGAACATTTTGCCGGCAATTCACTGCCTCAATCATTTGTAAATACATTACTAATTTTTCCCCCTCCTTTTGCTTTCCCGTTCTTTTCCCTCCCACAGCCCTGCCAGTATACCCCCCCCCCACCCCAATCGATAGGCCAAGTAAAAAGTATGTTAGCTGTTTCTTATAGTGCCTTAGTTCTGTCTGTTATTCAAGGTTGTTCTACTCTTCTCTCCCTTCGCCCCTGCCCTCTATATTGCTCTCTGTACCGCTAAGTCTCCTGCTAAGACTTATATGGGGTCAAAGAGGGATACCCGACCATTGAAGCCAGGGCTACCACATTTTGATGAATTTACTGTATCTACCCCTTCTAATATAGACTGTCTTTTCTGTCCACACCAACGTATCTATTGTCCTAACCCATTCTTCCGGAGTTGGGGGTACGGCTGAAAGCCAGGATTGTGCTATCAGTTTCCTCGCTTGGTAGAGGCACCTCACCATGGCAGTATTTATACTATTATTCCCTGTGTTTTCTCCTATCAGACCCAGGACACATACCTTGGCATCCAGGTCCAGTTTGGTTTAAAACCTGGTTTCTATAGTTTTTACAATCTCTGACCAATATCTTACTAATTTTGGACATCTCCACATCATGTGTATGAGGTCCCCTGTCTCCAGGCATCTGGGGCATTTATGATCCGGTCTGCGGCCAAACCTATGCAACCTCTTGGGGGTGTAGTAAACTCTGTGCAGCAGGAAGAGATGTGAGGCCTGCTGCGACAGACAGACAGACACCAGCGGGCCAGATTCCAATATCCTTTTCCACTGGTCGTCTGCTATCTCCCCCACGTCAGCCTCCCATCTCTCCCTAGTACCCAAGGTCGATTGTAGGGTTATCAACCTGTCTGTTATTTGCCCGTATATCATTGCTATCAGGCCTTTGGTACTGTTTATTCTGACAATTTTATTAAGAAGTGGTGCCTTGCACCATTCCAGTGGGCAGTTCCTAAATTGGCTGTCCAGGGCATGCCTGATCTGTAAATAACTGTAAAATATTTTGTTTGGGGTTCCATATTCTCGTCTCAACTCAGTGAAGGGTATCGTCGAACAGCTGGACCAACCTATGTATTCCGTGACGTTTCCATGTCGTGTTTTTTTCTATAGTTAGTAATTCCTGCAGGTGCTTATAATGCCATATAGGTGAGAACTCAGTGACACCCTTATACCCCATGACCCTCTTAACTGTCTGTAAAACTATGGTGACTAGCTTATATGTTGGGAGCTCGTGCTGAAGTGAACCAGCCTCTAATGCTTCCGCTAGAGATTTATGTGGTTTGCCTTATAACATAATTTTGCCGCTAGCATTCGCTGCTCCCGGGATCTCGCATCCCCCTTCCCTAGTGGATTGCTGCTGGGTTTGTAAACTGATCCTGGCCTGCCCTTTCTTCCATATTAGTTCCCTGAATAGAGTGTTTATTTTTAGGAATCAGTTCCTCCCAATCCAAACTGGGAAGTTATGGAGTATGTACAGTAGTAGTGGCATCCATATCATTTTGACCAAGTTGACTCGACCTGCCATGGACAAAGGAAGTTGACACCAAATGTCACTTTTCCTTTTGAATTTTGCTAGAAGGGTGACTAAGTTGTCTCCAATGTATTGGTTAGGGTAGTTTGACATAACTATTCCCAGGTATCTCATCTTCTCTGTTACCTTTGACCGGAATATGCCGCCAGGAAGGGTGCTAGTAGTTGAATCAATCGGCAGGAGCGTTGACTTCTCCCAGTTGATTACCAGGCCCGAGAATCTCCCAAACCCCTCCACCAGCTGTATCGGTTTTTCTAAGGATGGCCCCATATCGCCCAAGAAGAGTAGCACATCATCAGCGTATAACGCTACCCTTTCTTCCCCGCTTTTACTCTTGAATCCCTGCAGACCAATCGAACTTCTCATTACTTCTGCCAGTGGCTCCATTGCCAGGGCGAACAGCAGGGGTGATAACGGAAACCCCTGCCTCGTCCCCCTCTCAAGAGGTAGCCTTTCTGAGTATTCATTATTGATCTTCAATCTGGCACTTGGGTGAAAATATAAGGTTTTCAGCCATCTGATAAACAGAGGGCCAAAACCGAATCTCTCCATTACCCACCAGAGATACCCCCATTCCAGGCTGTCGAATGCCTTGTCGGTGTCCAAGGACAAGACAGCTCTGGAACCCTTGCTCTCTACTGGGGCCTGGAGATTCAAATATGCCCTTCTAATGTTTACACTGGTAGACCTGTTAGGGATAAACCCTGCCTGGTCCGGGTGTACGAGTCTTGAAAATTTATTTAACCTAGTTGCCATTACTTTTGCAAAGATTTTAATGTCAGAGCATAGCAATGAGATCGGTCTGTATGAGGATGCATCGAGGTGGTCTTTCCCTTCTTTCTGTATTAATACTATGTTGGTTTCTGACATTGAACTGGGCAGCTACAGAAGGTAGACTGCCCTCTTCAGTGTCTTCAGAAGCGTTGGAAGTAGCACCTCCCCGCAATATTTATAAATTTCCAAGGGCAATCCATCTGGGCTCGGATTTTTGATTGGGCATGTCCGCTACTGCCTGTTTCAGTTCCTCCAGGGTTATGGGAGATTCCAGTCTGATCTTATCTATTTCAGAGAGAGTCGGCAAATCGACACCCTCTAGGAAACTATCTATCTCTCCCCATTCTGAGTGCCGTCGTGACTTGTATAGTTCTCCATAGAATTCAAAGAATGCCTCCTTAATCGCCAGAGGGTTGGACGAGATTTCCCCACTTGAAGTCTGATCATGGAGATTGTTTAGGAGGGAGAATTAGTGTTGGCTAATAATGCCAGCGTTCGACCCACTTTTTCCCCCTCTCCAAAACACTTCTGCCCTCTGGAAAAGTCTCCTATTTTCAGCGTTTTTGATTGTTTCAATTTTGTACTCCTGTTGCTTTTTAACCCAAAGCTCCTGCTTCTCTGGACTTGGGTCTATCACATATTGTCTCTCTAATTCCATCACCTCTTTTCTGATGTGCTCTCCCCTTGCCCTTGATTGCTTCTTTACCTTTATTACCTGTTGGATTAAAAGCCCCCTAAGGAATGCTTTTAAAGAGTCCCAGACCACCCCCTCTGACGCTGATCCTGAATTGTATTCTACAAACTCTTTTAATCTTGTAGAATTTTCTTCTGTACACACTATTATCTCCAGCCATGTTGGGTTTATTGTCCACAGTCTCTGAGTATGTCTATCGTGAACATTCACCGATAGCGTCAGAGGTGAGTGGTCTGATATCCCCCTTGGCCGATATTCTATTTTGTTTACAAGGGGTTGCACTTCTCCATTGCCTATGGCCAGATCTATACGAGAGAGTGTGCGGTGTGACCCCGAGAAGCAAGAGTACTGCCCGTCACTTGGGTTACGGGTTCTCCAAAGTTCACACCATCCTATCTCCTCGAGGAGCTGGGCAAACCGTCCCTCTATCTCCCTTTCCGCCCGGGCCCCTAGTGGGAACCTATCCAGGCAACTATTGAGGACCGCATTGAAATCCCCCACCACTATAACCGTGGTGTCGGCATTATCCTCCACATACCCTAACAAACGGTACAGGATCTCCAACTTAAATGGCGGAGGAATATACAAGTTTGCTATAACAAATGGTTTACCCTCTATAAAACAATGCAAAAAAATATAACAACCTGTCTGGAGTCTGGAGAATAGTCGGGATACAGTGAAATTCTTACTTCATTGTAAAAAATGTCCCCCTTTTCTCTGGATTTTTGCATCTATGTTACCTTATCTTTGTAGCTGAACAACTTCATGATCAATGGTCTGGGGCGACTTCCTGATGAAATAGTCCTAGTGGGCACCCTATGTGCCCTCTCAATGGCAAAAAGGTGCGAAAATGTCTCAGTCCCAAAAACCTCCCTAAGCCACTTTTCTATAAACGCTTCAGGACAGGAACCCTCGCTTCTCTCTGGGAGGCCCATTACCCTCACATTGTGTCTGCGCAGCCTATTTTCCATTTCGTCGATTTTAAATTTATGTGCGTCTAGCTGGGTTTGCATTATTTTAAACTCTTGCCGCATTGGATGTAAGAGGTCTTCAACTTGACTTAGCCTCTCCTCCAAAATGGAGGTCCTCTCCACAGCTTTTTGAAGTTCTTGACTCATAGAACGTAGCTCTTCCTTGAGGCCCCTTAACTGATCACACAGATCACTCAGTGATCCCCTACAAGAGATTACTGCACACAATACCTCTTTTAGTGTGGGCTCAGGTTCACTAATTGCACTTAAATCAGGGGTAGCTACGATAGTTTTTTCCAGGGGGTCCCTCTCGGGGCTTTTTTTGCTCGCTGTTTTAATGTTAGCTGGCAGTGTTACTGCCATTTTGCCTAGGCTCTTTCTTTCCCCAGTGCATCACGACTGTGTCTTCTCATGGGGCGGCTGGTTACCCTTAGCTTTAGAATGTGAGGGGGTGTGTGCATACCTCTCTAACTTGGCTGCCGCTGCCATTGCAGATGCTGCTTGGTTCCCCTTCTCCTTAGATGAGTGGGTGGTCTGAGCTGATGAACTCTCCTGGGACTGCTACAGCTGTTCCTCCCCTTTTTTCCTGGTCATGATATAACTATGCAGCAGTGCAAGGTAATATGTAAAGGAAAGTATCAGAAAGTTCCTTGACAGCTTAAAACGTTGCTAATTATTAGTGCTTTTACGCTCCCCTGGCTTCCCTGTTAAGCATTCACAACGCAGTGCAACAGTTTATAAGTATCACAATTCTACCGCTGTTACCTCTCGCTTCCTCCAGAGACTAGGGCTAATAGACAGCGTGCCCACCCTGGATCACTCCCATCCAGCGTCTCCCCCTCCACACTCCTGGCACTCACCGCACGATGTGTCTGCCGTGGCCGACGCCATTCTCCCCACTGGGTCCCGCGGAATCCTCCCGGCTCTCGCGAGAACGCGGGCCATTGCCGGCCCTGCCCACTGCCCTCTGCTCTCTGTTCACAGGATTTGATTGACGGCAGCAGAAGCTAATGTCTTCTACTGCTGCCTCTGTGAGCAGAGAGAGAGGAGAGAGCCACTGCTGACTGGTACAGTGCTGGATCAAGATCGGACTCAGGTAAGTATCTAGGGGAATGAGAGGGTGATACAAATATAGGGACATCCTACAGTAAGGTTAAAAATGTCCAGCCTTTAGAACCACTTTAAGCACTTCCAGAATGCTGTGTGGATCCTAAGCATTGTGTTTCAGTCCCATGTTCATACTTACATTTGCACCAGTGGAGGCATTAGGTGATAGTGTACTATTTTTAAAAACCTAGGGATTTTTTTTTCATTACTTTCTGTAACCTGTCAATAAACTAAATTCACACCCAAAGCTCTACTGGACTGGTGTAATTAGAACCAATAATAAGGTATTTCAGGTAAATGTTCCAGTGGACCCCAATCCATGTACGTATATTGGGAATCCTTGATGACCTTCCAATTGAAGCCAACCCTAAGCAGGCGATTGCCAGGGCTCTCTATCAAGCCTGTAAGCTCATTCTTAGATGTTGTAAGCCGACTGAGCCTCCTACACTAAAGGAATGGATAGCCCAGATGGGAGTCACCCTACATTTGGAAAAATATATTTTCCAACACCGTAGTTGCCCTGGCAAATTTGACATATTATGGTCCTCATGGTTGAACACCCCTGGCCTACCTCCAGTGGATCTAATGCTGGTGGATAGATTGCTTCTTTAATTCAACTACCAGTATAACTTGGGAGGTTTAACGGTTTGAACAGAAATGTAATGCTGCATTTACTTTGAAGTATAGAGGGGTGGGGAGGCGGGGTATCTGCTGTGCGTTATAATCTGTGGATACTGAGATCTTGCATGCATGTACATGACAAAGTTTTAACTGGAACCTGTATCGTTTGTGTGTTTGCTATGTTTCATCTCAATAAAATTATTTTTGAGAAAAAAATAAAATAAACTACATTCACTGGTCATATGATCGATTCCAGAAAAAATGCAATGTTGTGTAACTTCTTGACCAGCATAGCTCTCTGTAGGTAGCTGCAATTGATGTTCCCTTTAATTATAATTCTTAAGGCCCATACACACGATCTGACTTTTTGACAACAAACATGCAAATTATCTGTTTAAGGCAACATCCGACCGTGTGTACGCTCCATCGGACAAACTTTTTCGGTTTTCATCGGACAAATGTTGGCTGTGCGAACAGACAAACTTGGCGGCAACAATAGTCCGACGTCGGCAAGTCCAATCGTTTGTACACAAGACCATCGGACTTTAGTACAAAGTACAAACACGCATGCTCAGAACCAATGCAAAAGATCAGACAACAATACAGAAGTTGACCAAAGGGTGGCGCAGGAGAATTGAACGTCCTCTTTTGAAGTGTTGTCAGTACGTTGAAACGTCACTACGTTCGTGTTTTTTGCCTAAAAAGTCCTGCCGTGTGTATGCTTAACAAGTTCACGGCCAACGCCCTTTGTACAGAAATCCACGGGTAAGTTTGTATAAAGTCAGATCGTATGAGGCTTTAGAGAACCCATTTGCCATTGTGGATTGTTCCTTCTTAATGTAGTATGTCATAACAGCATTGTATTTACTTTACCCTTTTCTCTTGTCAGCTGCAGGACAGAGAATCATACGTCACGCTTCTTGTTGGAGCAAAGTATGGCATCAGTCAGATTATTAATAACAAGCTTAACATTATGATAACTTTAGCTGAATTCTCTAACATCAGCAGGATAGAGCTGACACCGGAGTCTGAGAAAGTGAGCCTAGTAAAGGTTTATCTACAGGATGTAAAGGTGACTTCAATGTATTACTGTTACTTAATCACTGACCCTGAATTCACTTCTATTTTAGTGCTATGTACAGTATTTCTAGTCTGTCACAAAAGATAAAAGGTGGAAGAAGAGAGCACATCTAAGCATCAATTTTTACTGAATAGTAAAGCTGAACTCCAGGCAAACAGCCACATACACATTCCATATACATTATAAAATGCATACTGTATATAGGAGTTGTTTTCCTGCCAAAGGATTTGTGTTTCTGTCTATCCATTTCTCTGATTTCCACGGCTCTGCCACACAGCACAACCATCCTGAAGACTTACAGTGCCTTGCAAAAGTATTCACACCCCTTGGCTTTTTACCTACTTTGTTACATTACAGCCTTTAGTTCAATGTTTTTTTAACCTGAATTATATGTGATGGATCAGAACACAATAGTCTAAGTTGGTGAAGTAAAATTAGAAAAATATATACATAAAACTATTTTTCAGAAATAAAAAACTGATAATTGGCATGTGTGTATGTATTCACCCCCTTTGTTATGAAGCCTATAAAAAGATCTGGTGCAACCAATTACCTTCAGAAGTCGCATAATTAGTGAAATGATGTCCACCTGTGTGCAATCTAAGTGTCACATGATCTGTCATTACATATACACACCTTTTTGAAGGGCCCCAGAGGCTGCAACACCTAAGCAAGAGACACCACTAACCAAACACTGCCATGAAGACCAAGGAACTCTCCAAACAAGTAAGGGACAATGATGTTGAGAAGTACAAGTCAGGGTTAGGTTATAAAAAAATATCCAAATCTTTGATGATCCCTAAGAGCACCATCAAATCTATCATAACCAAATGGAAAGAACATGGCACAACAGTAAACTTGTCAAGAGACGGCCGCACACCAAAACTTATGGACTGGGCAAGGATGACAATAATCAGAGAAGGAGCACAGAGACCTAAGGTAACCTTGGAGGTGCTGCAGAGTTCCACAGCAGAGACTGGAGTATCTGTACACAGGACGACAGTAAGCCGTACGCCCCATAGAGTTGGGCGTTCTGACAGAGTGGCCAGAAAAAAGCTATAACTTTCAGCAAAAAACAAAATGGCACGTTTTGAGTTTGTGAAAAGGCATGTGGGAGACTCTCAAAATGTATGGAGGAAGGTGCTCTGGTCTGATGAGACTAAACTTTTTGTCCATCAAAGAAAACGCTATGTCTGGCGCAAACCCAACACATCACATCACCCAAAGAACACCATCCCCACAGTGAAACAGGGTGGTGGCAACATAATGCTGTGGGGATGTTTTTCTGCAGTCGGGACTGGGAAACTGGTCAGAGTTGAGGGAAAGATGGATGGTGCTAAATACAGGGATATTCTTAAGCAAAAGCAAAAGAGAGAGGCGCCTCTGGGTGCAGACTAAAAACAAGGTTTATTTCATAAAAAGGTAATGATCATCAAACTCACATGTTGAAGGTCGTCAGTAGGCATAAAATAGTAATCAATACTGAGGAGGACATCATCCATCAAAGGTTCAAGACAGTCAAAAACAACTCCTGGCAGGGGGCTCTGCCTGTGTGTGAGGAGAGGTACCGCTGAGATGTGAGGCCGGCCGCAGCGGTGACAAGTCACAGTACTAGGTGGAGAGCATGGAAGGCTGTAAACATCCGGCGAGGAGTGATGACGTCATGAGTCGAGCGACGCGTTGCCGGGCGTACGGGCTGTGATGACGTGACAGCCGCGCCCCTTCATCAGGCTCTGATCATCACTCCTCGCCGGATGTTTACAGCCTTCCATGCTCTCCACCTAGTACTGTGACTTGTCACCGCTGCGGCCGGCCTCACATCTCAGCGGTACCTCTCCTCACACACAGGCAGAGCCCCCTGCCAGGAGTTGTTTTTGACTGTCTTGAACCTTTGATGGATGATGTCCTCCTCAGTATTGATTACTATTTTATGCCTACTGACGACCTTCAACATGTGAGTTTGATGATCATTACCTTTTTATGAAATAAACCTTGTTTTTAGTCTGCACCCAGAGGCGCCTCTCTCTTTTGCTTTTCCTTAGGATTGGAATGTGGTTTCACTTCTTGATGAAGGCAGCCCTGCTCGTGGACCTATCATTATTAACTGGACCCTTGAACTCCTCATGTCCACATGACAGTGAGACCGTACCCTATATATGTTAATGAGATATTCAATTTCTCCACTTTGGACATATACATGTGGACATTATCTATCCATTTAATGTAATGTGAGACTGGAAACATTTCAGTTTGTCCCCTATCCCTTCGTTTTTATTATTGTTGTTATTGTTGTTATCGCCAGTTCTTTGCGCCTTCACTTGCATATTCTTAAGCAAAACCTGTACCACTCTGTGTGTGATTTAAGGCTAGGATGGAGGTTCACCTTCCAGCAGGACAATGACCCCAAACACACTGCTAAAGCAACACTGGTTTAAGGGGAAACATGTAAATGTGTTGGAATGACCTAGTCAAAACCCAGACCTCAATCCAATGGAAAATCTGTGGCCAGACTTAAAGATTAATGTTCACAAGTGCAAACCACCCGACTTGAAGGAACTGGAGCAGTTTTGCAAGGAGGAATGGGCAAAAATCCCAGTGGTAAGATGTGGCAAGCTCAGAGACTTATCCAAAGCGACTTGGAGCTGTGATAGCCGCAAAAGGTGACTCTACAAAGTATTGACTTTAGGGGGGTGAATAGTTATGCACATTGCCTTTTTCTGTTATTTTGTCCTATTTGTTGTTTGCTTCACAATAAAAAAATCTTCAAAGTTGTGGGCATGTTCTGTAAATTAAATGATGCAAATCCTCAAACAATCCATGTTAATTCCAGGTTGTGAGGCAACAAAACACGAAAAATGCCAAGGGGCGGGGTGAATACTTTTACAAGGCACTGTAACTTTTCCCAACTGCAGCTACTGTAAATAACCCAACCAGGTCTTGTTCCTCCCCAGGCTGTGGTTGGACAGTGAAGGAGATGCAGGAAGATGAGGTCATCTCTCTGTCAGTTCGCCCTCTCCTCCTATCACCATGCTGCTTGCACTTTAGCACAACTGATTGGCTCCTAGTGCTGCTTCTTCTTCTCCTTGTCTGAGCTCTTCTGATCATTAAAAGAGTGAAAGAATTTGATACAAGTCAAATTCAGGTACTTACGTTGCTTACCTTTAAAAGAATACATTTAATTATTTACAGTGGAAGTAAACTCCCATCTCTGACTTTTACCTATAGGTAAGCCTATAATAAGGCTTACCTATAGGGGCTGTAAATATCTCCTAAACGTGCACCGTTTAGGAGATATTTACTGTACATGCAGCCGTTCTTTCAGATACCTGTGCCATAAGCGGTGGCTCCCGTGCGCATGCGTGGGAGTTACGTAACTTCGGCTTCAGCCACACACACAGCCTGAGTCCGCAAACCCCGGAGGAAGACTGGGTAAAGATGGAAGCCATCTCAGCAGTGACAGAGCATGAATGGCTTTGTTTTAAGGTACGTTTTACGTAATGTGCTAGTATGCAATGGCACATTATGGCTTTACCTTGCAGGTTGCAAAAAAAAAAAAAAAACAGCGGTTTACTACCGCTTTAATATGTCATATTCATACTGGCTGTATGTGATTCTAATGCACTGCAGTGCATCGTTCGTGATGCATTACAGCTCGTTGGTACGCATTGTGCAAAAATGCAACATGTCCAAATTTCCATACTCTTGCACTGGGAATGTGTTGGACAAGGCTGCCCAAGGCAGCTGGCGAAACAAGACATTTATAAATAAAGAGATTTATTAATTTGTGTCCTATACAACTGCCTGGAGTTCAGTTTTAAAGCAAAATGCTGAAGGAGATGCTAAAAGATTTTATACTGTCATCTGTAAACACTAAATTCTAAGACAGTTAAAAGTTTATAGCTTATACAAAATACACTATACCATAACTCATTTACACAAATACATTTCAAAACAGGGGGTAACTTACAAAAGGCACACTGTGACACAAGGGAGTAATTTACCAACATGCACATACATAATATTTGCATGTACAAATATAAATTACACACCAAGTTTATAGGGAACCCTTCCCAATAAAAACATGGGACTTACATTCCTGAGGCCCTTGTGAAAATGCTAATTGTCTAGCTTTTGTGCTAACCCACTATGCATAACAATACAGAATACTTTATTAATCCCAAAGGGAAATTGGGAAATTGTTACGACACAGATACACTTAACAAAGACAACACAAGATCACAACAATATACTGAACAAGATGCAAAAACACAACAAAATTACCAATAACTCAACTTCCAGTGTTGGCTGGTATGCAAACTGCAAATGGGCCTAAACATTTACTAACCATGGGTTGTAACTCATATAAAACAAGTCTCTTCAAGGTCTTCATGATGTGGGAGGTCAAAGCCACTGGTCTATAATCCTTGGAGCCACAAGCACATGGTATCTTTGGCACAGGGACAAGACAGGATATCTTCCACAACACAGGGACCTTTTGTAGACTCAAGCTCACGTTAAAGACCCATTGAAGAACACTCCCTAGCTGGTCTGCATATGCCCTAAGCACCCTGGGGCTAACTCCATCAGGGCCTGCTGATTTTACTGCCTTAAGTCTCCTTAACTGCCTACTCACCTGATCAGCTGTAAAAGACATTGATGCACTTTCTCATAAATGAGGAGTAGAGTTGTTCTTATAAAAAGAACAACCAGTAAAAGTATCCAATAGGGGTGGATCAGAACACATATTAAAGGAGGAAGGACATTGAGTTTGAGGAGAGGAAAGTAATAATGTCAGAGTAAAGTCCTTAAGATAAACACTTGTTCTGGGTCAGTTACTTAAGAAAGTTGTAAACCTCAGACATGAAATATGAACAAAGGATATCCCTCTATAGTGTGTACTTGCCTCAATTGAAAGCACTAAGTGTCATTTCTGTCTGCTGATTTGCTCCTCTGCTATCAGCATGAGTCACTTCTGATATTTTTTTCTGACACCAAGAGAAAAATGGTGAAAAGGGAGGGATCTTCAGCTGATTGACAGCCTCGGCTCTGTTCCTGTGAGCTGTGTGAAGGTGGGCATGCCCCTTCCCTGCAATCAGCTCTCAGAGCTCTCCTCAGTGAGCTCTGCAAAGTGTAACTTCAGCTCTCTTTCCCCTTTTTTCTGAACTCTTAGACAAGGTTATAAATTCAGCACTTTGAACAGCTTTAGAGAAGAGAAGACTGCAGATAAACAGGTACAACTTATATAGGAAGATTTGTTTCATCTCTGTGTATCACTTGAGGAAAGCCTCTTCACTGGGTATATATAAGGGTTTACAACCACTTTACACTATTATAAATAATATGGTCAGCATGACAGACAGCCAACAACAATTTTCTGAAGAACAACAATGACAGCTTCCATATTCCTCTCCTATAATGAAATTAGGCAGGCCAGCTAGATCCTTATAAACAATGATCAGATAAACAATGCACTGATGCGGTTTCATTATTTTTTACTTATTAAAGAAAAAAGCAGAACTGAACACCATACTAACTCTCTATTTTTTCCAAAGCCTCTTTCTCTATTGTTGGAATCAAATAATGCCAAAGACATCGCATGTCTCATTTCTGGGTATTGTAAGCTGCTAGTGAGTCCTGCTGCATCCATATTTGAATGGTGTCCTCACAGCCAAGTTCATCGTATTTCTACCGAAGAAGGTAAAACATACCAAAAAAAAAAAAGGGATGTATGATGCATCTAATCACTTCCCCAGACAGCATTATGTTTCATAAATTGAATTGTCACGTGTATTGGCAAGGCATCTACTGTCTTTCTGAATGAATTTTATACAATGGTCAGGTTGATGCAAACTGCAGAAATTACAGTCACTGTCCACTGGTCGTAGGATTACCACATTTTGGTCCATGGAAAAACAAACTGAATTGGAGACTGTTGCACTGTGATTAAACCAATGTGATTTGGTGATAGTGAGCATTCACTAACATGAGGTAGCTTATAACTGTTGTAAAGCATACATTTTATTAAGCGACTTGTCTTTTTTTATATAGGTATTAAAATTATGTTTCTGTAGAAAGCTTTTATTTAATGTGGAGCTATGAAAACAAATACAAGTATAAAAAAAAAAAATAAGAGAAGAAATTGATAAATGAGTTAATAAAAACTACTTAAGGGTTAATAAGAGGTTAAACTTCGTCTTTATTTTTTTAAATTATTTACATATAATAATAATTTATGAGTGAAGGCTGCAACTGCATCTCTTCCAGCGTAATCAGAGGAGCTCTGCTGTCACTATGGCAGCCGGTCTGACGCATTCTGTCACAGAAGAGCTGACAGTGCTCCCTAAAACAGGCAGTCAGGCCAGCTGTCACGTTGACAGCAGAGCTCCTCTGATTACACAGAAAGAATCACTTTCCCAGTCTAGTCTTTAGGGCTGGTCTTTCAGTTTGACAACCTAATTCTGTAGATTACAACTGTATCCCCACTCCACCATCTCAGCCTCCATCGGGACAGATTCCTCTATATTTTTTTGTGCTGTCCCAGGCCTTATTACTATATTAAATATAGCAGAAAGATAATAATACATCTTCTAGAATTGGTAAACTTAATAACTTGGTATTATAGAATCCCCAGTTTGGAGATTGTGAGCTGCATATCAAAAAAATTATCTTAAAATGTGATAATTTGTTGACAAACATTTAGAAACCCTCATGTATAGGTAGCTTTAGTAAAGATATCAAAGAGGAGGAACAATTTGAGCATTGTTGCCAACCATCAGTATTTTTACTGGCAGCCAGTAAAAAAACTGGCACTTTTCTCCTGCCAGTAAATGCCAGTGACAGGAAAAAGTTGCAAGTGAAAAATATGGCTGTGACACTCGGCATGGAACTGCGCATGTGCAGTTCCAGTCTGGAGCCGGCCAAGACCATCTGAGTGCTTGCTACAGTGTGTTCAGGTGGCACCGGTAGAGGGCGGGCCTGGCGGAGGTGGTGTCTGAGTGTGTCATGTGATGTCATGGTGGAGCCGAGGGGAGCGGCCGGAACCTTATGTGCAGGGAGGCCGGGAGCGGGACTGTCAGTGTTGTTTGAACCGGAGTGGACTGAAGGGACCACCTGGTGTGGAGGGAGTCTGTCACTGTGACTCAGGAAGGGACATGCTGCATCGGTGATCTGTGCTAAGTGTCACTGTGAGAGTCAATGTCATGTGTGTGCGCCTGCCCATTCTAAATGTCTTGCCCTCCTGAGTCCTGTCCCTGAGCTACTTACTTACTATATCGAAAATAAAATAAGAAATATGTTTTTTGCTTTAATATCTACCATAAATCTCATTTCCAATTGCATATTGTACTTATTTGTAGTCTAAATACTGAAATTTGCCCTTGTAATTTTGTAACTTTTGGAAGTGCCAGTAAAACCTTGTCTGTGCCAGTAAAGTTTGGCTGTCGTGTCAGTAAATTTCAATCTGGTAGGTTGGCAGCACTGAATTTGAGTATAGTATAAATGGCATCAGGACATTGTCGTTATTATTACAAGATTAAAATATAGACAGGATAAAAATATTTGTGCTGCTACTGACTTCTTTTGAACATGCAACTCTGGGCTTTCATCCATATCCGTTTTGGTGAATTGCTAACCTAGAACAAGCACATGTATATCAGTGTGGGAACACCTGGTAGACAAATCTTCATTCCATGCCATTGACTCACTTAATAGTGAAAGAAGGATTAGATGGACAGCCATGAAGCAAATAAGTCATCAGAAGCCACCCACATGTCCCTTTCTTGAGGCATTCCCCTTTAGAAAACATATTTTTGTTACGTATTATATATACGTTCTGTTTTTTTTTTAATGTACTGCTTATATAAAAAACAATATCAACATCTAATTTTTTATTTTTTTTAAGGATATGAATCCAGAGCATGCAGTGATTCTGAGGAGTCATCTGATATTGATTCGTCTTTAGACCTCTCATCAGAACGCCAGTTTTTAAGACAACGCAATATTAAACCTTTGCCGGAAGAAGAGGAAGAAGATGAAGAAGTGCAAGTGCCGAAACAAGATGAAGAATCACAAAAAAGTGTTGCCATTGAGGAGAACCAATGTGATTGTGGAAACAATGATACTGACAGTATTTCTGAAGCTTCTGATTCAGCCAACACAGGAAGCCAGGGTTACAAAATTAGCTGGTCCAGTGACTCGATCGATGCTTTGGAAGAGGATGACTTAGAGACCTGTTCTTCAAGCCGGCCAGAGTTCTTCCAATTCTATACGCCCATCCTAATTGATGTAACTACAGAAGATCAGGGAGTTTTTGCTGATAATTCAGATGTGAAATGCAAAGGAGATGGGTGTGAAGAATCAGATCCATTGCTTTGTTTTTTGCAGATGGCCAATAGCAGAGAAACCACTATAATGGATACTATGGAAAAACCTAGATCACCCAAAGATGCAGACTGCCGAGAGGACAATGAAATCCTTATGTTTCCTGGATGTCAGCTTACAGAAAGTAATGTTATGGAATACTATAGTCTCTGCTCAAATGTCTCCCCTGCTAGTAGTGTGGACAGGAACATCCCTAGTAGCCCTGAGAGCAACTGTGTTCAAGATTTATTACCAGAAAGTAAACTAAAAGAAAAGGGCCGCAGGCGGAAAACACATAATGAGGTTAATGCGCTTATTCTTGAGCCTCCTCCGGGTTTTGGTGACAGCAGTTCTGAAGAAGAGTTCTTTGATGCTACAGACAGATTTACACCGACACTATCCTCTCCAGGTAAAATAGTATTAATTAATTTAAAAAAGTACAGCTTAGTACTATGCATTCTAATCAAGGCAAGATTTACCATATTTTTTGCCCCATAAAACGCACCTGACCATAAGACACACCTACGTTTAGAGGTTGAAAACAAGAAAAAAAAAATATTCTGAACCAAATGGTGTACTAAAATATGTTCCAGTGCCCATGAAATGCAGAGTGACCATTGCCATAGAAAATGCAGAGTGACCATGCCATAGAAATGCAGAGTAACCATTACCATAGAAAATGCAGAGTGACCATTACCATAGAAAATGCAGAGTGACAATGCCGTAGAAAATGCAGAGTGACCATTACCATAGAAAATGCAGAGCGACCGTGCTAATAGTTTTGCACAGAGAAGCCCTGAACCTCCTCTTCTGGGGTCCCCAAACAGTGCTCTCTGCTCGCTTGCTAGGTGGGCAGAGGTGTGGGCTAGATCTCGAGCATGGCTGTGTGCATTTTTTGACACACACAGCATGGCTTACCCTTGTCCCCCACGCCCTCCTCATAGGATCTGATTGACAGGAGCAGAAGCCAATGGCTCCTGCTGTTGCCTATATGTCCAGTGAGAAAAGAGAGAGAGCAGCATCGCTGCTCTTGGGCACAGAACTGGTTTAAGCTCAAGTAATTATTTAAGGGGGAGGTGACATGGAAGGTTTTTTTACCTTAATGCCGAAAATGCATTAAAGTGATTGTAAAGGCGTAACTTTTATTTTTTAAATAACAGACATGGTATACTTACCTGCTGTGTGCAATGGTTGTGGACAGAGCAGCCCTGATCCTCCTCTTCTCAAGTCCCTTGACGGTGCTCCTGGCTCCTTCCCCCTGCTGAGTGCCCCTTGTTCACTATGGGAGCACTCGTGCGTGCTCACTCCCGAACCCCGCTCTGTGTGTTCATAAGACACACAGAGCTGGGCTTGGCCCAGCCCCCACTCCCTCCCCACTAGCTGTGATTGACAGCTGGGGGAGCCAATGGCAGTGTCTGAGCCAATGAGGAGGGAGAGAGCTGAGAGAGCCTCTGCTCTCATGCACATCGAGATTGGGCTCACTTAAATACAAGTGTGTAAAGGAAAGAGGTTTGGGCCATGTGTGAGGCCAAGACATAGAACGTCAGGTGCCTCCATCCCTAATTACTATTAACATGAAGTGAAGGTTTGGAACTTTATATGAAGTATGCGACTGAATAGGCAATGTAAACATGGAGTGGCTGGCGAGAATGAATATTTTTCTCCCCCGGCCGGTTTCAGCCCTTGGCGTCATTCACCCACACACACAGGTCATCTGTAAGTAACAAGGGATGATTTTAAGTGGATGTAAACCCAATGTCATCCTTTCTAAACTACTGCCATAGGGGTTATCTATAAGGATATACATGCCTCTTGCATGTATCTTTACCTGTCAAATGTCACCCCTCTGTCTGTTATTAGACCCGAAAAACTGCAGATTCTGTGGGTGGGTCTGTTGTCTGGAGCTCGGTGGGTGGAGTCATGATGTCAGTAGACTCCCCGCCCACCTCTACACTCCCCTTGTCAATATGCATTTTCTCCTGTGTATTTCTTACACTGAACTTCTGCTATGATCTTTAGCATCCAGTGAAAGGACAGGAAAGTAACCACATGACTTCAGCATGCCAAATCATTCTGAGGTGTGGAACAGCCAATCCTTGCAGAGCTGCTGAAGAAAGGATTGGGGGTGGGAATTAAAAAATAATGCATGTCTTAGGCTAATGCACGAGATGTAAATCACCTGTCACTCACAGCAAGGGGGAGGATTTGACAAAGTTTTTCTCTGTTTGTCAAGTTTTATCTCACTGAACAATAAAAGAGGTTTGCTCAGAGCTGGATAAACTCTTTGTGGCAAGACTGGGCTCAAATGATAGGGAATCTTATACTCTACATTATGACATAAAAAAAAAAAAATTCGGGTTTACATCCACTTTAAGATTATCATCCTTAATCCAATATTTATTCCTATTTTCCCCTGCCTGTCATCTGGATAGCCCCTAAGATATTCTAGCGATTTTTTATAGATAGCGATACTGCATCTGCTCCTGAAGATTGGAGGTTATCCATGAAACACGTCAAGCTATATAGATGATTTTGTGATCCTCAAATCAAGAGTGACATCAACCTTTTCTTTTAATATGCTATACTGACCTATACCGATATGTTATGTTTTTTCTATTATTATGTGTACATGTATTCTTGAGTCTGGTGGTTTTATTACCATTATTGTGTCATTATCATTAATTTACATGCTATTATGCTACCATGTTACTATGTGATGTATATTTAATAAATCCAACTACAATTTTACATAATGTGTTTATGTTATGCCATTGTATGTATGAGATGACACAATGTTATTAGGTTTATTTTTTACTTTATACTTGCCAGCCATTCCATGTTCACATTGCCTATTCGGTTGCATAGTTCATATAAAGTCCCAAATCTTCTCTTCATGTAAGTATATGTGGGGGCTTAGGGAGCTGCCACATCCACATGTAAAAATGTAAGAACAATGAAGAAGGCAGCAATGTGACAAAGGACAATGAGTGGCTGGATTTTATGGTGGTCTCCTGGCAATGCTGGCACTTTAGGCCACAGTCTCAACAGTACTTAGGAAGGAAAAACAAAACCACAGAAAGGTAGCTGTTATTTTATTACTTGCAGAAGACCCTTCCTGGTCCCATTAGTAGCTGTCAGACTAATTTCCAGAAAAGTAATTGTTTATTATAAATTACTATAGCTGGAGATATATTTTTCCCAAAATGTACACTACTTTCCTTGACATAAAATAGCAGTCTTTGACTATTGCTTTGTTATTTGACCAGTGTTAGGATTGAAATCATAGAATCATGAAAGCAAGTGAAGTTACCCTCCCTAGCAGTGTATGTGATAACCCATACATTTGAACCCAGGCTATACTGAATATTTCATATGTAATTCATATATTGACCCCTTACATTTTTTTGTTTAGGCTATTATTATGCATGTTGTATTTTCTTGACTATTAGCAATTGGCTGGTCCAAATCCTGTAAAAATTGAATGAATATTAGGTCTAATGCCGCGTACACACAGCTGGACTTCCCGACAGAAAAAGTCAGATGGGAGCTTTCGGTCGGACATTCCGACCATGTGTATGCCACATCAGACTTTTTCTGTCGGCATTTCCAACAGACTCATATAGAACATGTTCTAAATCTTTCCGTCGGAAATGCAGACGGAGTTTAGCCCGTTGGCAGGTCTGGCCATATGTACGTGGCATAAGCCTCTTTGTGAATGAATGAGACAGCCCATAATATTAAAAGACTAATAAGAAGGGAGGTTCTGGAGCCAAAAAGACATGGGCTAAACCTTATTTTTACAGGAAAAGTTGAACTTTGCTTTTAATATCAGCTGTCTATTCCTCTTTATCTACTGACCATTTAAAGGCAACCCTTGCTTATGCATTTATTTCATTACTTGGTAGGTTTGAATTGCACCCGGTTTAACTTGTCAATTTTGACCAGTCTTTTTTAATTCATCTGAAATTTTCATTATCCTAATCTATTTGTATGAACCTACAGTGCCTTGAAAAAGTATTCTCACCCTCAATAATATGTCTCCAAGAAACCCATTTAAACTCTGAAACCTTGCATTACTTAAAACGGAATTAGTTTAATATTCAGTATCATTCTACATATACCGTATATACTCGAGTATAAGTCGAAATTTTCAGCCCTTTTTTTTGGGCTGAAAGTGCCCCCCTCGACTTATACTCGAGTTACCACCGTCTGTCTGCATGATCAGCGTGTCATGCAGGCAGACGGCGGCCGGCGCGTGATAATACTGTTCGGAGGCTATTCCAGCTTTCAAAAGCCGCGCCTCCTGCTTGTCTGTGATAGGTTGAACACTCCATTTCCCAGCAGTCAGTGTAAAGCCTATCACGGACATTCTCTCATCCTCGTCCGTGGTATGAGAATGAGAGAATGTCTGTGATAGGCTGACCGCTGACTGCTGAGTGTTCTGCCTATCACAGACGAGGAGGAGGCGCAGCTTTTGAACAGTGGAATTGCCGCCGAAGTGTATTATCACACGCTGATCGGAGGACACAGGACACAGGAAGGCTGCACAGGGACACAGGACACATGCACACAGGACACATACACATGTACAGGACACATGACACATGCGCAGGACACAGGGACACATACACATGTACAGGACACAGGGACACATACACATGTACAGGACACATGTACAGGACACAGGGACACATACACATGGACAGGACACATGTACAGGACACAGGGACACATACACATGTACAGGACACATGTACAGGACACATGCACAGGGCACATACACATGTACAGGACACATGCACATGTACAGGACACAGGACACATGCACAGGACACAGGAAGGCATGCAGCCGCAGATGGGCATTGTTGACCCTCTTTTTCCACTTACAGTAGCTGCTGCATTTCTCACCCTCATCTTATACTCGGGTGAATAATTTTTTCCCAGTTTTTTGTGGTAAATTAGGGGCCTCGACTTATACGCGGATTGACTTATACTCGAGTATATATGGTACATCATACTCCAGAGGAGTTTCTATACTTTTATCTAATGGATTGGATTTTACATATAGACACATTAAGGATGATAGTAAAGGTAGATTTATTTTTTTGTACTGTACATTATCAGGCCGACCATATGTGATTGGAAATATATATAATCTCCTGCCATATTCAACGGAAGTATTTAAAGAATTTATTCAGTTTGTATCTGATAAACTAGATAGTGAATGCCTATTGATTGGTGACTTTAACAACCATATGGATTCCGCAATAGATAAATACAATATAACGGATAAGCAAACTTCATTGGGGCTTACAGCCTTTGCCAGATATTTGGCGGAATTGGGATTGATAGATCTCTGGAGACAGCGTAATCCAACAAATAGGCAATTTTTATGCTTTTTTAGTAGCTATAAAACTCCCTCTAGAATAGATTTAGCATTGGGAACATATGCCTTGCTCCCATATCTTCATGATATTAAGTATGAGGCCAGGGGTATCTCAGACCATTCCCCTATAGTGCTAAATTAGCACTATAGGGGAGGGTGAGGGGACAGGACACCTATTGGCAACTATTGTTAAAGCTCAGCAGCCGGCATCATATATAATTGAAATACAATCATCTTCAAATAAGAGGACTGATACTACCCCAGAGATATTGGAGGTATTCAGGGAATTTTAGCAAGCATTATATAAGAGTAAGGCATCTTACCCAGGAGGAGTCCCTCAATAGATTCTTTGATACTACTGATTTACCAAGCAATGGTGAAAGGGTGGCTTTGGAGGGCCCATTAACATTGGACAAGCTAAGAAATGCAGCATCTAATTTACCTAATAATATAGCACCAGGACCAGATGGTCTTCCAGGGGCAATATATAAAAAATATGGGGATGTGTTGTTACCTGAATTGCTCTTTAATTATGCCATTGGGTGGGTTCATTGCCCCCTTCTATGACTGAAGCCGTAATTATTGTCTTATTGAAACCTGGTAAGGACCCAAGTAATCCTGACTCATACCGTATAATATCTTTGTTAACGTCAGACATCAAGCTGCTGGCAAAGGTACTGGTAATTAGATTATTAAGATGCATTTCAAAATTAATTCATCGTGATCAGTCGGGCTTTATTGCTAATAGATCTACAGCGAATAATATCCGGCGTCTATTTAAATCTACAACTCACAACAGACAACATGGGAAACAGAGCTATACTGTCACTCGATGCGGCTAAAGCATTTGACAGTATAGAGTGGGTCTTTTTGTGGAATCGCTTAAAATGATATGGGTTTGGCCCTAGATTTATTAAATGGATACAACTATTATATGATTCCCCAAGTAAAAGGGTACAGGTGAATGGATGCGTATCGGCTCCTTTTTCATTGACCAGAGGGACAAGGCAGGGATGTCCCCCATTCCCGCTTCTTTTTGCTCGGGACATTGAACCACTGGCTGAGGCTATTCTCTCTTCTACAAATGTTGTGGGATTTCGTAGATCTACAGGCGAAGATAAGATAGCACTCTATGCGGATGACACTCTAGTGTTTTTGGGGTATACAGGCCCATCCCTGTCCGCAGTTATGTCCTTAATAGACTTGTATGGATCCTTTTCAGGATTCAATATTATTTGGGAGAAGTCCATAATGCTGCTTTTGAACCCTGCGCATTTGGAGCATCCACACCAGGCTCATCAGATGGCCCTGGTTACATCATTTAAATATTTGGGAGTGATAATTACACCGAATATTACAGAATATACAGATAAGAATATACTCCCTCTTATTGTCAAATTTAGACAACATGAAGTAAATTCCCGTTGTCCATGGTAGGAAGAGCGAATTTGGTGAGGATGGTGTGGATGCCCCAAATACTATATGTATTGCATAATTGCCCCATATGGTTGACATTACGATTATTTAGGACTATCGACTCGGTTTTTGGGGATTTTGTGTGGAAGGGTGGAAAACCTAGAATTAGATTTGAAACATTACAACAGGTCATAGATAAGGGGGGGATTGTGATACCTAATGTAAGATTATACTATATTGCATCACAGTTACAACATTGGCACGGTTGTGAGGTAGTGGACATTCAGGACCCCACACAGAAGATAATAATATTCCAATTCAAAAAATACCCTTTAGTTCAATTAATAGTAGCTCACCACATTTATATTAAAAGAAAATTCCCTACTTTTTACTTGATTCATAGGGTATGGGAAGCAGTGCAAAATATTACTCAGCATAAGGGTTATACGAAACATATGCCTATATGGGATAACTACTAAAAAGCGTGCATAATATTTTTGTATAAGTTATATGAAGGGGATGTTTTACTTCCTTTTAATATAATAAAAGACCACTATCAGTTAACGAACAATAACTTCTACCAATATCATAATTACGCCACGCATTACAAATCCAAAGCTCAAAAATCCAATTACAGTATAAACACTCTAAAATACTATCAAAGGCAATTTCGGTTACCTGCAGGAAACGAGGATTAATAGAAGACCTTTACTCTAATTTACAAGTAATAGAGAATACTGGAAAACAAAAAAATAGTTTTGCCCGGTGGCAAGGAGACATAGAGAATCTAGATGAGGAGGACTGGACACGTGCCCTGGAAACACTTCCCAGGACATCTCTCTCGCCCTCCCAAAGGTTATCTCAGCTCTTTATCGTACATAGGGCTAATTACACCCCACACAAACTCTATGCTTTGGGGAAAATATATAACACCGTTATGCCTGCGATGCTCTCTATTTAACCACTTGCTTACTGGGCACCTAAACCCCCCTCCTGCCCAGACCAAGTTTCAGTTTTTAGTGCTGTCACTCTTAGGACGACAACTGTGCGGTCATACACTATACCCAAATTAAATATTATCATTTTTTTCCCAACAAATAGAGCTTTCCTTTGGTGGTATTTGATCACCTCTGGGTTTTTTATTTTTTGTTAAAAAAATTTAAAAAGACAGATAAAAAAAAAAATACAAAACCGTTTTATATTTTGTTAATAAATTTTGTAAACAGGATAATTTTTCTCCTTCATTGATGTACGCTGGTGAGGCTACACTGATGGGCACTGATAGGCTAAACTGATGGGCACTGATAGGCGACACAGGTGGGCACTGATGTGGTGGCACTGGTGGACACTGATAGGTGGCATTGGTGGGCACTGATGGGCGGCACTGATGGGCGGCACTGAAGGGCATTAAAAGGTGGCACTGAAGGGCACTAATAGGTGGCACTGATGGGCGGCACTGATAGCTGACACTGATGGACACTGATGGGTGGCAGTGATGGGAACTGATGGGTGGCAGTGATAGGCACTGATCGGCACTGGTAGGTGACACTGAGAGGCAGCACTGCTAAGAGGCACTGATGAGGCACTGATTGGCACCACTGGTGGGCATTGATAGGTGGCACTTGTGGGCACTGATAGGTGGCACTGATTGCTGGCACTTACTACTGTGGGCACTGATTGGGGGCACTGTGGGCACTGATTTGTGGCACTGGCAGGTGGCACTTGCAGGCGGTGCCCATATGGGCACATATGAGGTAGCTTCGCCTCTTTCTCTTTGGGACCGATGTCACTTCAAACTGAAGCCAGCGATCGCTTTTTTTCCTTCTCACGCTGTCAGCGTGAGAAGAAAAAAAAAAACGATTACCAATCCTCTGTTTACATCACATGACCAGCTGTCATTGGCTGACAGCTGATCACGTGGTAAGGGGCCAGGATCGGCCCCTTACTCGGATCTGTGATCAGCCGAGTCTCACTGACTCAGGCGATCACAGCGTGGCCAGCTTTGAAAGGGGAGGACGTCAATAGACTGCCTCCCGGCAAAGCAGATCTGAACAGGTTAATGGATTTCTTATCCACATGCTCTGGCAATGTCCAAAGCTTCATCGTTACTGGGAAAAAATATTTATAACCCTAATTTTATTATGCTCCACTGAGATAACAGGGACGCCCAAACTTGCACTACTGGGAATAATCCCCGATGGAGCGTTACCAGTAGAGATGCATACTATGTGGATAAGATCCTTATATTTAGCACGTTATTTTACAAAAATGGTCATCTGCTGATCCTCCAACCCATAAACAATGGGTTGAGAAACTTAACAATATACTTAAAAGAGAAAAATTAACATATAAGCATAGAGGTACACCCCAAAGGTTTGGTAAAATATGGTCATGTTAGATAGAACCTAGTAATCAACTATATGATGGTTTAACTAGTGGAGAGGAGTGAAGGTATAGGAGATAGATGGGAGCAAAGAGCAGAGGTGGAGGTGTGAAGAGTAGAAGAGAAGATAGAGGAGATAGATGGGAGCGAAGCGCAGAGGTGGGGGGGGGGGTGAAGAGTAGAAGAGAAGAAATGAGCACGTAAAAGAAAGATAATTTGATGCTGCATAGAGGAAGGTACTAAAGTCTGATGCTCGATATTAGGGGTGAAGAATTTGACGTGTAAAATGTATCCTTGTCTCTATATAATATTAGGTTTTGTTTACTATATGCTAAGCTATTTTAGTCCGAGAGGTGCAAGGTTTGTTTGTATTGTGTGCTTTCCTATTTTCGATACTTTATGGATTAATTTTACATAATATATGTAATTGAATGTATTTTCTTCTTTTTTTTTTGGTTGGGGGGGGGGGGGTGGTATTTATCCCTATATGATTTAAATATGGTTATTTGTCTGTATGTATGTTTAATAATAAAAATAAAAAAATTATTTGATTGAAAAAAAAGAAAGTATTTATATGCCCATAACATTTTCCACATTTTTTCATGTTACAACCAAATTTTAAATATAATTGATTTTATATGATAGATCAACACAAAGTGGCACATAATTGTAAAGTAGAAGGAAAATGATAATTGGTTTTCAACATTTATTACAAATAAATATCTGAAATGTGTGGTGTGCATTTGTATTCAGCCCCTTTATGCTGATACCCCTAACTAAAATCTAGTGGAACCAATGGCCTTCAGAAGTCACCTAATTAGTAAATAGAGTCCACCTGTGTGAAATGTAATCTTAGTATAAATACAGCTGTTATGTGAAACCCTCAGAGGTTTGTTAGAGAACCTTAGTAAACAAACAGCATCATGAGGGCCAAGGAATACACCAGACAGGTCAGGGATAACGTTGTGGAGAAGTTTTAAGCAGGGTTAGGTTATAAGACCCATTTGCAGTTTGTGAGAAGCCACGTGGGGGACATAGCAAACATGTGGAAGAAGGTGCTCTGGTCAGATGAGACCAAAATTCAACTTTTTGGCCTAAAAGCAAAACGCTATGTGTGGCGAAAATATAAGACTGCACATCACCCTGGACACACCATCCCCACCGTGAAACATGGTGGTGGCAGCATCATGTTGTGGGGATGCTTTTCTTCAGCAGGGACATTGAAGCTGGTCAGAGTTGATGGGAAGATTTTTTGCAAGGAGTATTGACTCAGAGGGGCTGATCACAAATGCGCGCAACACTTTTTAGATATTTATTTGTAGTAAATGTTGAAAACCATTCATCATTTTCCTTCCACTTCACAATTATGTGCCACTTTGTGTTGGTCTATCACATATAATCCCAATTAAATACATTTACTTTTTTGGTTGTAACATGCCAAAATGTGTAAAATTTCAAAGGGTTATGAATACTTTTTCAAGGCGCTGTACATGGCAAATGTGTCTTCTTTCTGTTGTACTCCCAAAGTACTTGGTAAATGATGATGATCTAAAGGCTGCCATGGATGGTAAATAAAATAGTAGTTATTTCAGTAATTGTATTATTTATTTCAGCCTAAGACCTTGTTCACACGGGTGTACTGCATTGTATACTCGTGCGAGGGTCATGTTTGCCCGCTTGGTGATTCACAGGTGTCCCGTGCATCCCCATGCAGGCAGTCATATTCATGTCATTTAGGACTCACCGGCTGCACAGTCACAGCTGTTGCTCCCAATTTGACAGCCATGCCAGTGCAGGCGTGTGGGCTTGAACACAGACAGTATGCGCTTGGGGACATGCACCTGCATCCACACAGATGCCAGATTGGGAGCAGGGGCTGTGTCCATGCAGCTGCTGCGTTCCAATTGACATGAGTGGGACTTCCTGCATGGGGATGCACAGCACACCTTGCACAGGGGTACGCTTATTTAAGCCCATGTGAACAAGACCTTATTCTAATTGATATTCAGCCTCGATTTTTTTTTTTTTTTTTTTCACATTTGAGAGTTTACAACACACAACTCAAGTTCTTTCTGTCTTTTGCAGGTGAACAATCGGAAATATCATTTCTCTACCCAGATAGTGCATCAGGTAGGTCAAATGAACAAAATTCTTCTGAGAAATGCGGAAAAGAAAAGCCATCAAAGAAACCATCAAAGATGTTACGGAAAAGAAGATCATACTTGCAGACGGACTATACCTCTCAGGTCACATTCCCTTTGTCCCCCTCCAACTCTTTGGAGAACATGGACCATGTATGTTGCTTTGAAAAAGAATCTCACCTTCCTACAGAGTCCCATTCTCCTACAGTTTCTTCATTAAAAGATATTGAGGCTGAACCAGCTCTGCTTGAAACGAAACCACTTTTACGCAAACCCATATTAAAGTCCAAAAGTAGAACACATTCACCAAACCTAATGGAAATGGAGCCTGACACCATGGAGACCAAGTCAGTTACTGAATCTGTATCATCTTCCATATCAGCTATACGTTTCAAAAGTGACTCTGGAGTCACAGAAAGAACCCAGAATGGTAAATATGGTGTCCATGGATGTAGTAATGCAGATAACACAACCAACTGTTATATTTCCGAAGAAAATAGCCGAGTTAGTCCATCTCAAGTATCACTAGAGCTGGACAACACTGATATTTGTGGCCTCTCACACTTTGCCTTGGTACCGGATGATCACACTACAGAGGGCTTAACAAGACATACAGAGGACATCACAGAGGATGCTAAGGCTGTATTTGGAAACATATTTGAAAATGAAGTAGAAAAGGAAAAAAACATTGTTTCTATGTTGTTGTCCACTCCCAGTGACAGAATGTTACCATACATTGCACAATCAGAAGCTCCCCAACAGTCCAAGCACAAAACAATCAAAAATGAGTTTATGAATTCTGAAGGAGACATTTCAGAAAAAGGAACAGTTGGTAATGAGAGTTCTCAAAGTTCAAAACCACGAAAGTTGTTTAGTTTCCCCAGTGCTACAGACTTACTTTCTGAGTTCAAGGGAATTGCTGACCTTTTTACCAGTTTTCCTATAAACTCCTTTAAAGATGGAGGGGCTGCAGTAACCAAAGGACCACCTTGTGAAGAGACAATGCATCTCTTAACAAACCAAGAGCCAGACTACCTAACATCAATGGTCTCAACAGATATGACAAGGAATTCCAATGAGAGGAAGGGCTGCTTGTCTCCATCGGTGTGTTACTCTGGTACATCAGGGGATACTCTGGAACTCTGTTATGATGAAAATGATGAAATAATAGACTTATGTGCTGAAACCATAAGCTCAGATAAAGGCTATGAGGGACATTTAATAAACAAAAAGAACTGCATTTCAGAAGCACAGTTACTCATACCAAAAAGTCCAGATTCTGCCAGCAAGAGTATTAGGCGGGTGGAAGTATTAGAAAACAGATGTGTAGATCTTTATGATTCAGAACAAAAGAGCCCTAAGATCTCCAAAGTAGGAAGCTGTAGCTGCCATTTATCCTACGGCAACTGTTTTCGCCCTATAGACAATGATGCAGAGGATGAACTTATTGACTTTGCTGGAACTGTGTCACCATCACCTAGGACAATACCACCTAGATCTGGAAATTCTTTCTTTGGAAAAAATACTCTTTCTAGCAAAAACTCACCCTCTATAGAGCACTGTGAAGCTCTGGATCTCTTAAGAACCAGAATACACGATTCTCCTATGGGCTTTGGCAAGCTGAAAGACATTGTCCTGGATCTTCAAAAAATTTTAGAGGACTATAAAAACAAGCGTAAACCACATGCAGAGAACAAATGTGCTGCTCTGTTCTCAGAACAAAAATCTAGTCTTTGTATTGTTTCTCGGAATGTCATGTCAGCATCACAGAATGTGCTTAGACCAAATCAAACTTCAGAGGAGATTTACCAAGCTGTGGAAGAAACATTCTACAGTTTAGTGCACATGACAGATGTGTGTCTCCAATTTTCCAGTTGTATGAAATGCAACAAAAGGCAAACTGATGTCCAGACTAATCTCTGTGATTTAATATGCACATACCACCAGTTTGTACAAGCAGCTAAGAAGGCTGCTGAGAGGGAAGACCAGGAATTGCATCTCAAACTGCTTTCTCGCCAGTGCACTGCACTTACTGCTGCTATTTTTTGCCTGACTCAGCAATTCAGGACATTATTATCCCTATAAAATTAGATCAGTGTTTCCCTCTTTAATGTCCATGAAAATATTTTCATTGACACTAGAAAATCACTTAAGATTTTGCACAGATTTGCGTTGAGAAATGACTGTAGAACCTACAGCTTGAAACAATTTTTGGACATTTGCACTGTAAAAATAAATTACCACTAATAATGTGTGACTGCTGTTGGGTTTGGTAAAATTCTTACTTTTATTAAGCCAGCACACTACAGTAGAGCTAGGTAAACATGGGCCAAAAAAAAACAGTCAGTTCAGCAGCTCCCCCTGACACCGGCTTCTGTCAAACAAGCATGCTGGAAAACCAGCAGCGGATGGTACCTAGTCAGCACTTGCAGCCAATGGCTGCAAGCGCTGACCAGTGTGTTCTAGCAGGGGGGCAGCCCCCCTGTCAGAACACAGTAGCTCAGCAGGGAGATCACCACAGTAAGACCGGATGTGTTAGTACGGCGATCTGTTTTTTTTTTTTCGTTTAGCCCACTGGGTCGAAAAAAGAAAACAGAAACTTCCTGTGTGTACCCGGCACACGTCTATCTGGCGTTGAGAGGTACAGTTCTGGCTGGAGTATAGTTCTCACAGGCATTTCTTCTTTTCAAAAAATGTCCTGTATTCTTTTCAAAGAATACAAGCCATTCTGTGATTGTAGGAGGTATGAATGAATTTTAAAATCTCCGCTCCTCCAATCATAGACTGCCCTGTTTTCATTGAAAAGTATGTTTCCTGAATGGAAGAGGAGCAAAGTAAGTGACCTGCTGTGAGAAATGTACTCCAACCAGAACTATAATTCTCAGTGCCTGATGTTCAGTGCATACTGTAGTGTGTGGGCTGAATAAAAGTAAGAATTTTATCAACCCCAGCGGCATCCAGGCATGGGACACATTTCATTTGTAGTAATTTATTTTTACAGTGCAAGTGTCCAAATATAGTCTTTGCCTGGAGTTAAGCTTTAAGCCCCTTAATATTTCAACAGAAACGGCAGCCAATGTATATTTTATTCAGACCTTCCACATCCATTCTGTCTAAATGCACACCGGCATCTGGGGCCATATAGCATAACATTTAGGCATTTTTCCCTACCCTGGAGCCAGAGGTGCTGCATAAAGCCACCCATAGAAATCAATGGCGGGTATATGTTCATACTTGTGTAAACATGCGTATCCGTATGGATGTACAACGCCGGACACAGACAGTCTGCACCCAGGGTCATACATCCATACACATTATTGTGTTTGCACAAGCACAGGTGTATACACGCAAACAGGAGGTGTGTGGCTGTACACTGCACCTGTGACTCCCTTGCAGGGAAACACCCCCAAATTTTACGTTGTATTGCCTTAGGCGCCTATGAGCAACATGATGAGGTTGATCTGACAAGGAGTACATTCTAATAAAGGAGTACATCATACTCCTTTATTAAATCAATGCCTGTGAGTAGCATCTTTAATAGCTAACCTTATAGAAGCTTTAGGCCGTGTCTCAAGGCACGGGGGGGGGGGGGTATTTACTAAAGGCAAATCCACTTTGCACTACAAGTGCACTGCAAGTGCAGTCACTGTAGATCTGGGAGGGACATGCAAGGGAAATAAAAAAAAACAGCATTTTTGCTTGTGCATGATTGGATGATAAAATCAGCGGAGCTTCCCCTCATTTTAGATCTTTCCCTCAGATCTAAAGCGACTGTACTTCCAAGTGTACTTGTAGTGGAAAGTGGATTTGCCTTTAGTAAATCAACCATATAGCCCCTTAAAATAGGTCTAAACAAAATCACTAAAATCTCATATAAGCTTTAAACATAGTATTTTTACAAAAATGTTACCAATAAACTTATGCTGCATGAAAATAGTAAGGGTCAATTGAAGTCATTCATACAGCACTGGGAACAGTGAAATAACGTGTTTGTTTTTTGCCCATTCACACAGAATGAATGTACATGCACATTCACTGGGTGACTTGCAATGCATATTTTTTATAAGTATACTCCACAGTTTTCAAAGTTCCCCCAGTCATACACAAGGCTCTGTTCCCACCATGGAGGTGCGAACGAACGCATGTGCTTTTTTGAGCTTCTCAGCATGTCGCATTCAGGACAGCTGATTCATTTCAGTCGGTTGCCCTATGTGCAAGAAATGCACTAAAAACGTGCCTGCCTGCACCATTTAAAAAATGGTGCCACACCAAAACATATGGTTTCGTGTGTGTATTTGCAAAATGCGTGGGGATGCTGATTTTGTACGTGTTCTCGCAATGCACTAGTGGGAACGAAGCCTGAAGCTTGCCATAGATGGATCCAGGGCTTTTTTTCTCAGAAAATAGGAGCAGGAACTCAAGCACGACCCCCAAAACCCTCACCTACACCCTCCAAACTGCATAAAATAGTGGGTGTGGACAAATTTCACTAACAGTGGGAAGGCCTTAAAGGGGCATTTAATACCAAGAGTGCATTTTGTACAAAGTGTAGAGTTTGGGGGGGGGGGGGTGGTGATAGTTGCGGAGTACAGGAGTGCACTACATACATAGTGAAAAGTTCAGAAGTGCGCTATGTACATAGTGAAGAGTTCAGGGGTGCGCTACGTACATAGTGAAGAGTTCAGGAGTGCGCTATGTACATAGTGAAGAGTTCAGGGGTGCGCTATGTACATAGTGCAGAGTTCAGGGGTGTGCTATGTACAGAGTTCAGGGGTGCATTACGTACAAAGTGCAGAGTTCAGGGGTGCTTTACGTACATAGTGCAGAGTTCAGGGGTGCTTTACGTACATAGTGCAGAGTTCAGGGGTGTGCTATGTACAGAGTACAGGGGTTTGCTACAAACAAAGTGCAGAGTTCAGGGGTGCACTACACACAGAGTGCAGAGTTCAGCATTCTTCCCCAGCTGCTTATCTCTGCGACCCCCATCCACATTACACTTTCACCCCTCTTCAGGTCTGACCTCTGCATACAACCCTCCCCTCCTCTGCCCCCATCCCCCCACCCCTCCACCATCTCTTACATGTCTTACTTTTGTTGGTGTATTACACTGAAGCACCCAGTTGGCTCTAGTACCTCCTTGCCTTCTGTAGGTGGCTCTGCCTCTCTCACTTGCAGGGAGACCATCCAGTGGGGGTGTCGGCATCTGCACTACACCCCGGGCACCTGCATTTCCCTTGTTCCTATCCTGCACTCAGAGGGAGCCACTTAGGAGATCAGATCTGTGGGAGCCATTGGTAGACAGGCTGTCACTTATAAACACAGAAGCCAGACTTCTGTGTTTACTAGTGATAGTGGTGAGCAGGGAGCAGAGGGCCTGAGACAAAGGTGGTGGAAATGAGTTCCACCAAGTTCCAGCTCAAAAAAGCCCTGGATGGATCTAATCCTTCCCGCAGGTCTATTGTGTTCTCCCGACCAGGAGAACACAGTGTTTTAGCAGCTATAGCTGCTGTCAATAATCGCATTAAAAATCCAACAGGCTGATTGTACCCAAGTTGATCAATCAACTTGGGTACAATCAGCCAGCCCATACATTGTTTGAATCCCTAATTTCCTCTGTCCCTGCTGTACCGGCTGAGATTCAAACTGTCTATAGCAGGCTTTAATGTCTGATGCTGGTTGGAGGCTGCAGCTCTGCATGAGTGGAGCTTTCTCTGTGCAGCGTTTTGACATGCCCTTTGCTTGCCTAGAACTTCAGTGGTGCAGTCAGATGGAAGCATGAACTTTGCATGGAGGAGTGCTGTACAGAGAACACTGTTTTTTTTTGTTTTTTTTTTTACAAAAACTAGAGAGTGCAAAGTCTGGTGCAACTCTGCATAGAAACCAATCAGCTTCCAGGTTTTATTGCTAAAGCTCAATTGAACAAGCTGAAGTTAGAAGCCGTTTGGCTACCATACACAGCAGCAGCAAATTCTGAGTGCACCAGTTTTAGTAACTCTACCCCACTGCTCTCATACAGATAGCAGGGGTCCATAGACAGCAGCCTCCAGGCTAATGCCCCGTACACACGGTCGGATTTTCCGATGGAAAATGTGTGATAGGACCTTGTTGTCGGAAATTCCGACCGTGTGTAGGCTCCATCACACATTTTCCATAGGAATTTCCGACACACAAAGTTTGAGAGCAGGCTATAAAATTTTCCGACAACAAAATCCGTTGTCGGAAATTCCGATCGTGTGTACACAAATCCGATGGACAAAGTGCCACGCATGCTCAGAATAAATAAAGAGATGAAAGCTATTGGCCACTGCCCCGTTTATAGTCCCGACGTACGTGTTTTACGTCACCGCGTTTAGAACGATCGGATTTTCCGACAACTTTGTGTATGCAAGACAAGTTTGAGCCAACATCCGTCGGAAAAAATCCTAGGATTTTGTTGTCGGAATGTCCGAACAAAGTCTGACCGTGTGTACGGGGCATAACAGTTTTCTTGCTGGGACTAGGGGAACTTTGAAAAGCGTGAAAGCCTGAGTTTATTGGTCAAATTTTGTTCAAATGTACAATTTGATTTTAATGTAATTTCAAATCTAAACTAATATTACAGCTTTCATTAATTAATACCTGATGAGTCTGCCATTAAGATGTTTGTTTGCCTCCTGTTAATGAGTGACAACTCTTTTGGTCCTGCATTGTCATCTTATCACATGCACTGGTTGAGGCCAAAAGCTGCCATGCTGACACGTATTGCACAGATATGTTCCATCATTGTCATTATCAGGAAGCTAGACCAGAACAGTGATGTGCAGCTGACACTGGAGACACTGGAGATTAGCAGCTGTGAGATTAAAAAAAAATAGTTAAAACACAATTTTACACAAAGCTTTGGCAAACTAAATTTGGTCCAGTTTGGGCTTGGATCTACTTTAAGCAGCCAGGTGAAGACTTGTGACTTTGTTATTTCCACTACAGTCAGCTATCAAAGACTAACTGTACCTAAAGCAGATATTTCAGTTACACGTGGTGGCTGGCAAGCTAAAACACATATTGTGTATAGCTCTTGGTGTCTTCAGTGGAAAGGTATCCCCACTATAGTTCCATCCAACTGCCACAATCTCTACAAAGTCAGGCATTAATGTCATGCCCGCTTAATGAACTCTCTTTAAAAGCCTATATAGTGGATATACTCTCAAATATACACTAAATAACTTGGAAATGCAATTGCAAGAGAGTAATTCTTTAATTTTGCGTTAATGGAAAAGGCAGATAACATCTAACATGGGAAGATCATACCACTGGAGTCTCAGAGTGATAGAAGAGGTAGGACGGTGATTTCAACCCACCGGTGCCCTCCCAAAACTTGAATGCCAATTTTGGTTAGAGATACCTTTCTTGCTAAGCAACAAAAGTACAATTTTTTGGTATGTCTTTTGCATATGGGTATGTTTTGCACCATTTGTGGTTTGCTTTTTAAGCAATAATTATGTTTTTTTGTAACCACAATTGAGTAAACTACCGTATATACTCCAGTATAAGTCGTTCCGAGTATAAGTCGAGGCCCTAATTTACCACAAAAAAATGGGAAAAACTTATTGACCCGAGTATAAGACGAGGGTGAGAAATGCACAGCTACTTTAAGTGGAAAAGAGGGTCAACAATGCCCATTTGCAGCATCACTGTGCCCATTTGCATGCCTCACTGTGCCCATTTGCAGCCATAGGTCCCCTCAACTTCAAACTCGGTAGTTAAGGGTTCCTAGATGCCCCCTAGCTGCAGCCAAAATTTGGGGTCTCTGAACCCAAAGGGTCCCGAAATGACATTGCTGCAGATAGACACAGTTGACCGAATTTGGGGCCCCGTATCTCGGGGCCACTTGGTGCTAGGAACCCCAGCTTTGGATATGTTATGGTACCAGTTCCACTGGGTTTGCACACCAAATTTGGGCTTCCTAGCACCAAGTGGTCCTGAGATATGGGGCCCCAAAGTCGGTTCAGAAAATGTCAAGCACTTTTCTGCAGCAGAGAATGACATTTTCCGAACCGATTTTGGGGCCCCGTATCTCGGGGCCACTTAGTGCTAGGAACTTTAGCTTTGGATATGTTGTGGTACCAGGTCCACTGGGTTTGCATACCAAATTTGGGGTTTCTAGCACCAAGTGGCCCTGAGATACGGGGCCCCAAAGTCGGTTCGGAAAATGAAATTTTTCGCTGCAGAAAAGTGCTTGACTCAAGTATAAGTCGAGGGGGGCACTTTCAGCACAAAAAAATGTGCTGAAAAATTCGACTTATACTCGAGTATATACGGTAGGTTCCTTAAAATAAAATCATTTTTCTTACAGATGCATTTGTACTGTGCAAACGAGCCTTGGACACTAATCCTTTAGAATCATGCTGATTCTGTGGCTAGATTATTCAAAAACTTAATGGTTAAATAAAAGTTGTGCTAACAGTTTGATAGGTGGGGTTGAAATCACCTTGAGAAAATGCTCCTGAAGTTGCCTTTAATGTTGGTCATAAGGCCAAAAACCTGGGCCTTTGGTCACATATCTTTTAAAGGGAGGTTCAACCTCAATTCTAATCCTCCTCCTAAAAAGGAGAACCCATGACCCAACACTTAGGTTTTTATGTATATGATTAGCACAGGATGGAGATAGCTTGGAGATGCTCTTCTTTTACTCTTTGTATACGGCAGCAGGAATGGTTATACAGTCTTATGTTGACTTTTGAGTATGGGTCAGTTGTCACAGGTATTTTTGTTCTGCTTCTGACATCAATTGTTACATTTGATGGATGTGGATAGCAGTATTTGAGGACTGAATTAGATCTTACAGAGCAATGTGCACTTGTATTTATTGCTGCTTTTCCCATCCATCATGTTCCTTTGCTTTTATTCCTCCATGTAAATTTAATGTGAATATATCGCAAATGTATTGTCAAAGTGATAGCAAACATACCTCAAACCTGATCTAAAATGCAGGCTACCTTTCCATGTCTGGTTTGATACTAAGTCTAAAATCCTTGTATGCTAAAACTAAGGCATTACATACACGATTTGATTTTCTTTCCTTCCACCACAAGTGCAAGGGAAAAAAAATTGCTCAATTACCCCATTAACACCGTTGGTGTTGATGAGGAACCCCTCATTCGAAGCTTTTGTGTTCTGCCGGTGGGGAGCCTTCCCTGCTGGCAGAACACAATGATTACTGTTAGCGGGAGTGATTGTATGTAAAAAAATACAACAGGCTGGTTGTACCCAAGTTAATTGATGGATCGACTTGGGTACAACCAGCCTGCCCATAGAAGAATCAAATTTCAGTTGGTCCCTGCTGAACTGGCCAAGATTCGATACATCTATAGCCAGCTTAAGGGGCTGACTGAATCTAACTGGAACCTGAAGTGAGATAGGAAAGTTGAATTGGCAACCCTGGGCTTAACAGATATCCATATTGTCTCTGACAGCACAAACATGACAGATGGGTGCTTGGCAACTATAGTCTATGGGGTCTATTTATTAATGTTACTAAAGAATCATACAACTTTTACCCAAGGTTCATACATTTTAACTGAATCGTATGTAAAAAATGTGAGAATCCAGGGTGAAAGTTGTTTGAATCTTGGCAAAAATCATTGGTAAATAGAGAATTGTATAGTTCTATGAGACCAACCGAATGTGTAACATGATTGTGAAGTCTGACTTTTAAATGTTACCATTTTATACCACAAATTGTACCATTAACGGAGCACAATATCAGTATTGCCTTACTCTTTGTCTTCAAAAATCCAACATAAAGTGTTAACGTATTTCCTTGAGCACAATGTATAGCCCCTAACTACCTTGATCCTTAGATATTATACAGCGTATTATGATGACTGTAACTGTACAATAAGTAGAATGTTTACACATATGGCTCCCAGGAGTATCTTTATTATCCTTTATATTTAAAGTATGCACCAAAGAAGTATGACATGAAAAAAGGAATAGTATATAAAACGGTCTATATTTTCAACATGAACAAATAAATTATATTGTAAATTTTTTTTTTGGGGTTGAGAGCAGACTACTTTTGCTATTACTAAATATAAAATATGCTTACTGTATTTTCTTCTATAAACATATATATTGTTATATCCAGGTGCACTATTATATGTAACATGAAGATATAGTCTTTCTTTGTGACTCCCTAGAAAAAACACATATTACATTTTTTAAGAGACTGAAATAACTAATTACAATCACTTTATATCTTATGATATATTCACTTGACTGCACATGTTCTGCATTTAAGACGTTAAATACAGCTGTTGTATGATTCATTGTTGTTTTATCGTTCCTTGATCTATAGTATTTATTTGGTTCTTAAATACTTTATAAAAAGTTGTTAAATATTATAGTGTGACTGTATTATATCTGTCACTTTAAGAGTGATGGCTTACAAGTTGCCTTAAAGAGGAACTGCAGTCTGCTCATATAATTTGTAATAAAAACATCTTTGCCATTCTGAAGCTTCCCTCCAACCACTTTGCATATTTTATATATACTGTGATTCTGTGCTTGCCAAATATGCTGCAGAAATCTCCCTCCACTGAGTCTGTCTGCAGCCATTTTAACTGTGGGCAGCTGAAGCTGCTGCCTGTTCACTTCTTGGATTTACACAGACACACACCTCCAGCTCTGCAGCTCTCATTGGCCCTCTTATAACTCATGCCTCCCCCCTCCCTTCCTGTCAAACTCTCACAAGAGTGAGAGAGAGAGCTGTGCATGATGGCATGATGTCATAAGCCTAGGCTAATTACCAGACAAAAAATAGGAAGTACAAGGTATTTACTGGCAGAAAAAAAAATGTTTTACTATCCAAAGTTAAAACAAGGGCAGAAGATTCAATAGATAAAAAGTTGAAAAAAATACTGAAGTTCCGCTTTAAGTCCTACTAACAATCTTTTACTCAAGATTTAAAGTGGTTGTAAACCTCAGACATGAAATATGAACAAAGCATATCTCTCTATAGTGTGTACTTGTCTCTATCTAGAGCACTAAGGGTCATTTCTGTCTGCTGCCTCCTTCCACTTCTAACAAGTTTTCCTGACACCAAGAGATAAAAAGGTAACAGGGGAGGTAGCCTGTGATTGACAGCCTCAGCTCTGTTCCTGTGTGCTATGTGAAGGGGGAGGGAAGTGTGTCCCTTCCCTTCAATCAGCTCTCACAGAATGTAACTTTAGCTTCCTGCCCCCTGCTTTCTGGAAGCTCTGACAAGCTGTATAAATTCTGCACTTTGAACGGCTGTAGAGAAGAGAGGCCTGGAATTAATGTAGGGAGATTTGTTTAATCTCTGTATATCACCTGAGGCCAGTCACTTCACTGGGTATGTGTAAGGCATTAATATACAATTAGTGGACCTCCAGCTGTTGCAAAACTACAAGTCTGATCATGCCTCTGCCTCTGGGTATCATGCTTGTGGCTGTAAAAGTCTTGCTACGCCTCATGGGACTTGTAGTTCTGCAACAGCTGGAGGTCCGCTAATTGCATATCCCTGATGTAAGGGTTTACAACCACTTTAATGGTGCAATTTTCTAAATGGAGGTTTCACCTTTTGGAGAATAAGCTTTACAAATGCCTTGTTAAACCTAGTAGATGGCCTAGGTTATGCCTTGTTAAACCTAGTAGCCTAGGTTTTGTGGCCTGTGATTGTGTACAGAAGCTAAAATAGTGGGCCAATATTTAAAAAGTTCTGAATTCACCCAAATCTAGAGATTTTGGTTTGAAAACTGAATAATTGCAGAGACGACCTTGGGCTTGGTTATACTAAATATAAGATATACAAGATCTGACCTATACAGATTTGGTAGAGACAAGTGATGTCCAAATCTATTTCTCTCTGAAACATCGTTCTCTGACTATGAAGTTTAACATAAAGTAAAAAAAAAAAAAAATACTGAAATCGTGGCAAATGGACATGGTCTACAATCATGTTGCCAAAATCATTAGCCAATGTACTGTTGTTAGTCTTTTAGCTGTTAGCTAACAGTATTATATTAAGCCTGGCCATTAATTTATTGTTTTATGGATCAATTAAGCTTGTTCATTTGCCTGCAGTTAAAGCTTAAAGTGTTACTAAACCAACAACAGTAAAATCAGTCTGTATATGCAGACTAGAATGCTTGTTATACTCACTGTGGAACTTAAGGGGTTAATCCTCTGCATTGTATAAAAAGGCTCTTTGACCCTCTATGCACACATCCTCCCCCTCTTGCAGGGTCTCTCTTGGCAAGGCCAGATAAGACACAACTAGGGTAGTAAAGCTGCACATGCTCAGTTTGGTCTCTATTGCTGGAGAGAACAGTTCCTTGTTGAGCTGAGCTTTTCAGGTCACATTATATTAACATCACACATTTGGGTGTGTATACAGATCTATCCAAAAAGCTTAAAAATAGATTTTTTGGCTGGAGCTACACTTAAAAAATGTACCTGTTCCAACTTACAAACAGATTCAACTTAATTAAGAACAAGTCTACAGTCCCTATCTTTTTTGTAACCCGGGGATCGCCTGTAGTGGCAGTTTTTTTAATGTAAAAAGAAGATTTATAAATGGTGGGCACTGGGATGAACTATTTTCATAATACTGGGTTTAGTAACACTTTAACACTAAGTATGGTTTTTATTGCATAGCTACATTGGTACAGCTAGGGGTCGCTCACTTGGCAAAGTTTTTTTTTGTAAATTCTTTTTATTAAAGGTTTTTTAAACATAGAAAAAGATACATACAAACATTGAACATAATAAACATTCAGCACTACAATTCCCAGCACCAGTGTACAATGCAACTCCCATACCAATTAATAACAGACATCAGAAATCCTTCCATATTAAACCCTAGTAAAGGGGAAAAAAAGGGAAGGGGGAGGACATATACAATATACAATCATTATATGCAGTATGATACCCCCAAATAGCAGTAGTAAAACAGGTTATAGGGTCCCATCTAGGCTTACACAAGCCTCACTACCCGCCACATAGTTCATCTATTCACCAGGAGGCAATTAATCTGATGCAGTTGAATTGTCATCTATCCAGCCACCCCACACCTTTTTAAACTTATATGGTACCCCTCTACTGAGATATGTAGCTTCATACAGCGGTAGAGCCTTTTTAATCAATGCCTTCCAGACCATGAGGGTAGGAGCCAGCGGTTTCTTCCACGATAAGATAATCACTTTGCAAACATAGTAAAGGAGCAATGTGAGTAGAGTACGGATCACATTTTTGGGTGCTAATGTGTCCACCAAGCCCAACAAACAAATTTCAATAGATGGTGCAATAGCAATTGTAACTACCGACCTAGCACAGTCCATCACACCCACCAAGAACCGCCGGATGTGCGGGCAGAGCCAAAAAATATGCAAAAAATCTGCTCCAGGTGCATCACACCTCCAGCAGTTTGAGGGTGCGCAGGAAAAATCCTTGCTAATTTAGCAGGGGTGTAGTATATCCTATGAAGAAACTTGAACTGAATCAGGTGATCACAAGCCAACACCAGTGTGGCAAATGTGGTGCTCCAGACATCCTCCCAGTCATCATTGTCAAACTGCGGGAAATCCAGCGTCCAGGCAGCACGACAGGATGTGAGAAGCTTTGTAGTGTCAGTGAACAGTTCCTTATATCTAGTAGAAAAGGCTTTGGGTAGTTCCTTGTCCCTGAGTAGTGATTCCAGGTCACCAGCCCGCACATTTAGGGTGGAGGTCCCAAACTAAGCCGAAAAAGCATGCCTGAATAGCAGAAAATGGAACAGGTGCGACCTAGGGAACTGGTGCTTACTTCTGAGCACATCAAACGTCAATAACACCCCATTTCCAACCACCGCACCCACTGTTTTAATCCCATATCTGGTCCAGACTATTGGATCTGGATAGGCAAAAAAATGGCATAAGCTTGGATTGCGCCACAGAGGAGTATAAGGTGACACTACCCCGTCTTGAAGTGCCGCCCTTCTAGTCAGGTCCCATGCTCTGATAACTGAGCGCATTGACCCTGACATGGGAGAGGGGGCCCCTCTTCCCCTGTATAGTAGGTCAGATAGTGTCTCATATGAGCCAACCACTGCGGCCTCCAAAGTCACCGCAGCATCATCCTCTGGTTGAGTCAGCCATCTATGTGCACAAACCAACTGCCCGCTAAAAAATACCTAACAAAGTTGAGTACCCCCCTTCTCTCCAGGGCTGCTGTAGCACTTGCAATCTAATGCGTGGAGTCCCCCCACCCCAGAGGAAGTCTGTAATCACTCTATCAATGGACTGGAAAATAGTCTGGCTCACTTGGCAAAGTTGCCATTAACAGAACGCCTTGCATATTTTTCAATGAATGTAAGGTGTTCTCTGATTGGACAAGGCAGAGACGACATCATGATCTCAACCTTGTATAATCAGAGAACACCCTGTATTCATTAACCACCTAAGGACTGAGCCTCTTTTTGAGATTTGTTGTTTACAAGTTTTTTGCTAGAAAATTACTTAGAACCTCCAAACATTATACATTTTTTTTCTAACACCTTAGAGAATAAAATGGCGGTCATTGCAATACTTTCTGTCACATTGTATTTGCGCAGCGGTCTTACAAGTGCACTTTTTTTAATTAAAAAATAAGACAAAAGTACCAAAAATAAGTCAAAAAGACCTCAGATCTCATATTTAAAACTAAAATGCAATAAAAAAAAAATGTTGTCATTTAAAAAAAAAAAAAAAAAAGGTCCTTTAAGTGCTATGGGCGGAAGTGACGTTTTGGCGTCGCTTCCGCCCTGCAGTGATATGGAGACGGGTGGAGGCCATCTTCCCCTCACTCGTCTCCATACCCAGCATGAAAAAGGATCTGATTGCACCGGAGTGCGGCGGGAGGGGGGGCCCCCTCTCCCACCGCCGATAAAAGTGATCTCGCGGGGAATCCTCTGCAGGATCCACTATTATCGGAAAGAGGACCGCCGGACACAGGGGAGGATACTGGGGTTATGGCAGTTAGCTGCTGCCATAACAACGATATTCCTCTTCAATTTAGGACGTATATCGGCGTGCGGCAGTCTGCAAGTGGTTAAAAGAAACACTAGATGTTCTGTAAATGGTGACCATGCTGAGCAAGCAATTCCTTGTGTTCACTATGCAGGCACAGGACCTGGAAGACTGCAGTGATCCATGTAGTAGTGCTGACTGCTGCAGTGATTCTCCACTTCCACAGCGATCCCACAGGTGTGGCATACTGTATGTATACTTACATTGGACCAGACTAGACAATGCAACTATGCAACAAAGACCATACCTGGGATTCAGCTTTATTTAGTGAAATACTTCTCTCTACTTTCACTTCCCCAATAGAGCTACCTATACATTTTTAAGGGGTCTGGTTTAAATTTGCAGGGCACAAATCAGATTTTTACACAAATTCTCACGAGCTAGACATTCTTCAGGAAATCACCAGCGGTATATTATACTTATATAGAGGACCATGCTCTATCACACTAAAACCGACTATGGTCTTATCAGAGCTGACTGGACCTTTGTTGATATATCTAACAAGAAAAGACGAGACTAAAGTATAATCCAACTTAGGCATTATAGAAACTAATTTAGCAGTTCACGCAAAATCTGCAACATCAGAAGTGGTGCCAGATATCCTCAACCAAAAAGCTCTTGTTTAGGTAAAACTATTATTCTGAAGCCACTCATATATAGCATTCTGTCTCCCTTTGTTCAACACTGCCTCAATATAGGATGGGCCAGACAAAATAAGTTTCCTACAACTATAGCAAGGTGGTCCCCAACTCTTTTCATGTACTCTAACTATACTAATGTAGCCCTCTTTTGGGGGGGGGGGGAGTTATGAGAAATGGCTCTCCCCAAACAGGATATTGTGCTTAACCTGTAGGTAAATAAGAGAACCAGAGCATTCCCTAAATGGAAGAGTGGGTTTGACAGTTGGCAGTGCCTCCACCCCGGAAAGGACCTCTGTGGACAAAGGGGATTCACTTCCTGTGAAATTAAAGTGGAACTTCACCTAAAGTTTGCATCCCCCCCTCCCCTTTAATAGTTGGCACTTTTTGGGGGGTTGGGGGAGTGGGTACCTGGATTTGACAGGTACCCGCTCCCACTTCTGGTCGGATCACTACGGAGATCTGAACAGAAGTTCAGCCCCCCCTTCTGACCCCACAGCCTTCTGGGATACATCACAGGTCCCAGAAGACTGTGGGACCATTCACAAAGAGCAGCGTGGCTTGCACATGCAAAATGGAAAACTGGCTGTGAAGCTGCAAGGCTTCACTGCTGGTTTCCATTAGTTAAGATGCTGGCGCCTGAACCCAAAGTTGATCGAAGAATTGGCTCAGATGAGGACAGCGCTGGATTTCTGGACAGGTGAGTGTCCTTATAATAAAAGTCAGCAGCTACAGTATTTGTAGCTGCTGACTTTAAATTTTTTTTTTGGGGGGGGGGGGAGACTGGAGCTTCTCTTTAACTAGTAAGAACTACTGCAACCAGCATATAATGTTAACCATAAGTATATAGATGCGCACCAGTATGGAAATAATACATGCTCTATATAAGAAAAGGTTATTATTAGTACTTACAATGTGTGACAATTTAATTCCCGGAATGCACTGTAAAAAAAAAGTATCAAAACACCTCTGCATTCTTCAAAAGATTGAATGAAATTTGAAGATGATGTTCTTTCTGATCTTCTATCAAGATTCGAGGCACCATCTTTGCAGAAATCTTTCTCATTCCGATAACCTCCGTTACATTTGTACAAAACAGTTTCAGCGCTCAAAAGAAATAATAAACTATAGGATATAATTCTATACTATAGGTTCATGTACAGACCAGGAGAAGTGGAAACTCACCAGAAACAGGTGCCTTCTCAATCAAGAGAACAGCAAGCTCGCATTATGCAGTTGAGTATAGGTGTAGTAATCAACAACCGCTCCCTAGTGGTGTCACCTCCTCTGAGCCACGTGATGTTACATCAAACTATAACATGAAAACAAAATGCTCTTATAGTGTAGTAATTAGTAATCACTGTGTAAATAGAGAAAATAGACACCCGTGGTAAAGGAAATAAACTACACTTGTGATCCGGATTGCCTTCCTTATATTAGTGTTCATTTTGACTTCAAACTTCAATCTTTTGACTAAAATTCCATTTTAGTTTTAGTCGTAATTTAGTCAGCTGAATTGTTTTAGTTTTAGTCATATTTCAGTAAACTAAAATAGTATTAATTTAGTCTACAAAAATATTTTAGTTGACGAAATTACCACTGCCTCATGTGCAATGTGCACTCACCAAACAGCATGTAGTGCCATACAGTATGTAGCTAACTTTGCAGGGATGGATGGATGCTTACAGAAAGGTCACCATTTCCTCTGGTAGGAATCTTTACCACAAAGTTCTTTAGGGGACACTGTGCCACTCATTCCACCAAATGATACCACCATACAACATAAATAAGGTAAACTATATTGTCAAAAGTATTGGGACACCTGCCTTTACACGCACATGAACATTAATGGCATCCCAGTCTTAGTCCGTAGAATTCAATATTGAGTTGGCTCACCCTTTGCAGCTATAACAGCTTCAACTCTTCTGGGAAGGCTGTGCACAAGGTTTAGGAGTGTATCTATGGGAATGTTTAACAATTCTTCCAGAAGCCCATTTGTGAGGTCAGGCACTGATGTTGGACGAGAAGGCCTGGCTAGCAGTCTCCACTCAAATCCATCCCAAAGGTGTTGTATCGGGTTGAGGTCAGGACTCTGTGCAGGCCAGTCAAGTTTTCCCAATACTTTTGACAATACAATGTATCATAATGTAGTACTTTTATTTAAATTAAATGCAGCAGCTAAAAACAGTACACTAGCAGTATTAAAAACCAGCCAGTATTGTGATTAACTCACCGATCGTGCACTCACATCAAAAACCGCCGCCACCATGATAATCGGCATGGTAGTGTGACGTCACATGGACAGCTCCGCCCAACACATTTTCCAGCCAATGTGCCTCCTCAGAGCATCTGCTATAGGGCAGTTGGCAAGTTGTTATTTGACTCAGCATCTACCAGCCTATAATTTTTCAGTTTACACTCTAAATTTCAAGAAAACACAAATCTTGATTAAAAGAAAAACCTATATTCTATGAGAAGAGTGTTGAAGGTGCGGGTATGGACTTTCTTTTTTAATGTTCATGAGTAGAGGATATATACTGAGAACTTTACACATTAAGTGGTCTACAGTTTCTTCCAATGAGTCCGGAGTCAGATGTATACTTAAAGTGGTTGTAAAGGCAGAGGATTTTTAACTTCAATGCATTTTCTGAATTGTCTGTGACCAATCCCCCCAAGGCCCCCAGCCCCCCCCCCCCCCCACTCTGAAAGCGGCAAAAATCAGTGTGTGTACTATATTAACTATTATTAATAGTCATAGTGTTTATATATGTTACCAATATTGGTGACCGTTTAAAAGAGGAGTATGGGAATTTGGGATCCCAACCAATGGTCATGATCTTTCCCGAGCCTGGACTGGCTCTGTGATATCAGCTGACAGCGGGCTTCAGCTGAAAACAGGTCACAGGAGTTGTAAAATGATCTGCACTCCTGTGATCCACAGGATCAGCTTTGACTGTAGAAATAAGAAGAAATGGTCGCACACCACTATATTGATCCAAGATCCTTTATTAGGACATCCCAAAAGACACTACAGTAACAGACTGCAAGGTAGACGCGTTTCACACACTTCAGGTGCGCTTAATCATTACACAGGTATGTCAGCAAGATATTCCTTATATGGCCCCACCTTCACCACCAACAGGTGTCTTGGGGCACTAATTTACCAACTTCCTGTTACCCAAGGTTAACGTGTAGAAAAACCACAAGTATATAAAGAAATATATATAAATATGTGTCACATAAATGGATAAACCAATATATATCACATAAATAAATCAAAGATAAATAAACAATGAAAGAAAGATAAAAATAATAATAAAATTAAAGAGAAAATAAAGTTGTGCATAAACATAACGAAAATGTGTGTTTTGTGTCTTTCTTCTCCCTGTTCTGTGAAGTCGTCAAGTTTTAGTTGATTCCTCCACTTATTATTGGTCATATCCATATGGTTTAGTGATTTTATTGTGGAGAGATATCGGTTATTCATTTGAATTTATTTAAATGCATACAACGAGAGACATAGGTTCACAAATCAGTATAGGGTGCTTAATGCCATAATACTAACAACATATGTTTTTAAAATGAGTGGTTTATTATCTGACATTTTTGTTATGTTTATGCGCAATTTTATTTTCTCTTTATTCTTATTATTATTTTTATCTTTCTGTCATTGTTTATTTATCTTTGGTTTATTTATGTGCTATATATTGGTTTATCCATTTATGTGACACATATTTGTATATATTTTTTTATATACTTGTGTTTTTATATACTTGGGTAACAGGAAGTTGGTAAATTAGTTCCCCGGGACACCTGTTGGCGGTGAAGGTGGGGCCATATAAGAAATATCTTGCTGACATTTCTTCTTATTTCTGTTATACAAGGAGGCACGCCGGGGCGGGCACCCAATGGATCCATCAGGCTTTCATTTCTCGCCTGGAGAAGCGAGTTCTCTTTGTTCAGTTCATCAGCTTTGGCTATACTTCTTCTTTAAGTAAACTTCACCTAGTGTACGTTTTGCGGATACTGCACCCTACCGAGAGAGACTACAGTTTTTATTCCACTTCTCATGGCTCTTATAGCAGGCATTGACTATATCTTTGTTTCACAATTCCTATTGGACTATCACCCGGCTTCCTCTATAAATCTTAGACTATGGTCAGACCACTCCCCCATCCATCTGTCCCTTGGAAGGTTCCCTGTCTTGCCTGGCTGCTAACTTGGTGACTGAATGACAACCTTCTCTCTGATTTGCTCTACATACAGGCCATCACTCAGGCAATCAGGGACTTTTCCCATACTTATGCTTCTGACACAACCTCTCCTTTGACACAATGGGAAGCTCTGAAATGTGTCCTTCGAGGCATATTTATTCAACGCGGATCCAGACTCAAATGCGAGCGGGCCGCTGACATTCATAGATTGCTGACCCTTATTTCTTCTCTTGAATCCACTCATAAACGCACTCTGAATTCCGCCACCCTACTCGACCTCTTGAATGCTCGGGGTGATGCCTGGGACAGGATGCAAAATAGTCAGTATGCACAGGCAATAAATGTTGCTGACATCTGGCATGCATAATTCACCCTAGACAACCCCGACAAGCGATCCATACTTGTTATCGTCTGCAAACAATACAATTTATAATTGAACACATGGCTCAAGTGATTTGGCAAAACTATTACATCAAAGGAGTTCCTATTTCATCAGCACACTGCAAAAATTCTCTATACACAGATGACCTGCTTCTCTACATTACTGAACCCCCCTATCTATACTGGCAAAAATGCAACACTTCGGCTACTTCAGTCATTTCAAATTGAATCTCGCCAAAACAGAAGATTAAGCATTTCCCTTCCAGGTAGTGTTCTCTTTACTCTCCAAACTAATTTTCCTATTCGTTGGCAGCATAGATCAATCATCTACCTAGGCACGGCAATCCTTTCACACCTCTCTGACCTTTACGCCCCCTGAACTATAGCCCTCTTTTGACCAAAATTCGCAGGTCTATTGAATCTTGGCATGATATGAACATCCCATGGTTCAGAAGACTTACCATCTTGAAGATGGACATTCTTCCCAAACTATGCTATATTTTTCAGACCATCCCTTTCACTGGTAGGGTGTTCTTTCGTACCTTACTTATTTTATATGGTGCTGTCGATTCTCCAGACTGAAACTTAGGACTCCCTGCAACCTGAAATTACAGGGTGGGGTGGACTTTGAGTTAGACCACATTTCAGTTTTGGTCTCACGTGTTCTGGAGTGGTTCCCACATCCGCGTAGTCCCCCCCCCCATAGGCCCCGTAGACCTTAGGTTGCTGCTCAGGAATCGTGGCGACTCATATAGGTCACTCCCCATGCTCTCACCAGTGACTATGGCCTTGCTATGCAAATGGTATCGCCGAGGTGGTCCATATTCGCTTCCAACCGCCCCAAGCCCACTTTCACCTTTTTTTGATAACCCTCTCTTCCCTGACGGTCACCATGCGCCTAATTTCTTATACTATACTTATACTAAATCAGACTGGCCCATGGCAAATTCCTTTGTGCACTCGACTTCAGGGCTCTTTCCTTTACCATAAAATGCGAGAAGCGTCTACTTTGAACTGGCTAACAAAACTTCAACTGTTGGTCTTTTGTAAATCCATGCATTCTTCGGGCTTTGCGCATAGGCCTCTCACAGAATTTGAAAGCTTATGACTCCTCTCAAAGGTTCCCCACCACACTTTGTCCACTCTATATAAATCGATTTTATCTCATACTCCCGGGCATCTCCCCGCTTTTACCGAATTATGGTCTAGGGATTTGGCATCTTCCCCGAGGATTGGCAAGTGGCATTTCTTTTCACCCACAAATCATCGATCTCTTGCTATGCTCAGGAGAAAAATTACAAATTGCACTCTAGATGGTGTAGAGAGCCGGTCACCCTTCATCATATTTTTCCTGATGTCTCGGACAACTGCTGGCGTTGCAATGCTCAAAGAACGCATTTGCATGTCCGGTGGGAATGTGATTTAATTCACCCATTTTGTCATACAATCTTTAGGAACCACAATGAGATCTTTAATAAGTGCCTCACCCCATCACCCACTGTTGTTTTGCTGTCTATACTCCCCAGAGATCTGTTAAGTCTCAGAAAGCTAGTTTACTGCTTTTTTTTCCTTTCAGCTACATGACAACTCATATCTAGATTTTGGAAGTCCACCTCTGTACCCCCCTTGTCCCTATGGGTCGACATTGTGAATGGCATAATGCTGATGGAGGAGATGTAGGCCCAGGAGTCAGACACCTGGGACAAGTTCACCATCATGTGGTCTATATGAATGCGTTACTCTTCCACTGACAAATTGAAAAATTTGCTACCCCAGTGACCCTCCCGGTGCCTGTCTCTGTGGTGGCCCTATTATTTTGCTTATTTTCTGCACTTGAGGCTTGGACACTATCTTGAATACCTTATATATTTGCTTTTCTCCCATGCGCCCGATAGCTCGCCTTTCTTGCAAGCTAGTTTATCTTCCATTGTTGTACGCAGGTTTTCAGACAGCTTAATATTCCATGGTCCTGATTGGTTTCTGTCTCCGGTCTTTTTTCCCCTTACCCCTCCTTTTTCCTTTACCATTCTCTTTCTTTTTTTCTTTCTTATCCTTCCCTTTTTTTTCTACTCAGTCCTGCCTCTCTCTTGTCTCTTGCTGTACAAAGATAATTTAGTGCAGCGCTAAACAAACATCATAAACTTCAAATATACATATAAATATAAATATAGAGTGCAACAGTAGTTGAAATAATCCAAAAGAAAAATTAACACAAAAGAAAAGATATCCAGAAAAAAAAAAGTAATTTGCAAATAAAAGAAATGTAAAAATGCCAAAAATATCCACAAGATGGCGCTAAAGTGCAATGTGTTCAATACATCACACAGTGTCCATATAGTAGTCAAGCTGTAGTGCAAACCACGTGACAGTCCATTTTTGTGTTTTTAAAGACAGTTCATATAGATAGGGCAGTCTTTAATATTGATTGGACCCTGGGCAAATATTTTCTTGAGCCCACCTCCATGCAATTTCCCTCTCCACCTGCCTGCACACCATGGACTGGAGAGGTGAGGGGACCCATTAATAGACAGAAAACTACTAGGGATCCTAGAACATAGCTCCCAACTGTCCCTGATTTCGAGGGACTGTCCCTGATTTCGAGTAATGTCCCTCAGTCCCTCATTCCTCCTCATTTGTCCCTCATTTTGGTCTGATCTATATAGTATATAAAATGCACTTTTTATCTTTCAAAAAGTGTTTCCCAGCGCTAAACCTTTCACCCAAATTCTAAATTGCTGCAATTGTTAATTTTAAAAGCCAATATAAAAGAACATTAGTGGTAAAAAAAAGCACTTGTAGATTTTATTAACCTCTTTTTTTTGGTTATGTCCCCTTTAAGGGGTGTGGCAGGGGGCATGTCCTATGCCTACATATGTTTGCTAGTAGGTTTCCCTCATTCCCATCTCAAAATGTTGGGAGGTATGTCCTAGAACTCCTGGGATCAGTAGCAGTGCTGGGGGAAGGGTGTGATTAAAGGCAATGCTGATTTTTTTACCGACTACCAATATAAAGAGGAGTTTCAACACTCGCCACCAATGTAATAGGGGTTTTCACTGACCACCAATGTAATAGGGGTTTTCACTGACCACTAATGTAATAGGGGTTTACACTGACCACTAATGTAATAGAAACATTCACATTAACCATCAATGTAAGGAGGGGGACTTTCACACTAGCCAATAGTGTGAATAAAAGGATTGTACACCAAGCCCCAATGTAATGAGTAAGGACATGCCTATATCTATACAGGGTATATCAAGCAGACATTTCACTTGAATTACTAGCTCATGATTAGGCGCTAGCAGCACGAAATGTGTTGGCCCTTACTCCTCTCCCCCTTGGGATTTGGTTTTGTGATTTTTCGATTCTTCATTAAACATATCCTGTTTTGGAATGCAACTGTCCACACACCTGTTTGTTCACATCAATCAGTGCAGCGAGTTGAGCTTTGCACCTGGAGACAAGGGAGCTGTCAATTTATGCAGTGCTTTACTTATATATTGTACATTCACATCTGTCCCTACCCTCAAATATACTGGAAGGTGACCACTACATACAGTATATACAGTACCACAGACCTAGCTGACTGCCACTGTGAATGTGAGAATATAACAATAGGACAAAGATACTGTAGCCAGGTGTTAGACTACAGAAATATGGAGAAGGAGACATTTCCCTCTTTACAATCACATACCTCCCAACATTTTGAGATGGGAATGAGGGACACCTACTAGCAAATGTATGTAGGCATAGGACACGTCCCCTGTCACACCCCCTTAAAGGAGAATTTAGCAAAAAAAGGCTAATTAGATCCACAAGAGTTTTTTTTTTTACCACTACTATTCCTTTATGTTGGCTTTTAAAATTTACAAATGCAGCAATTTAGAAATTGGATGAAAGGTTTAGCGCTGGGAAACACTTTTTGAAAGATAAAACGTGCATTTTATATGCAACTATATAGATCAGACCAAAATGAGGGACAAATGAGGGGGAAAGAAGGACAGAGGGACATTGCTCCAAATCAGAGACAGTCCCTCGAAATCAGGCACAGTTGGGAGCTAGACAATCACTTTACTTTCACTTTCTACTGTTATACCGAATGCTGTATTGCACTAGGCCCTCCAGTCAGCAGAAGAACTATAGACAGATAAGCTTATGGATTTCTATGCAGAGCATCATGGGAATACAAGTCTGGGACAGCAGCCATAGAATAGGAATCGTGTACCCTTTACACTACATTTCCCATAGAACAATGAGGCAGAGGAGGAGTGGTGAAATAGATGTCAACTGTTCTAAGAACTTCTTCCTCTTGGTGCTGAGGGAACCCATGAGAGCACATCTGCTTCATACTGACCAGACTGCTGAGATGCCAGACCAGCAGAGATACCTGAGGCAGTGCAGCACTGCCTACAAGGACAGCATCTGTGCTGTTTCCATAGAGAGACCAGAGCATCCTCTCACCCGCTGCTTCCCACCACTGAATCTCTGAAGGCATTCTTTGGAGAGACTGAGGGGGCCCTCCTTTCTACAGCGAGAGTTCACACCTGCACCACAGGGACTGGTGACAGAGCACTCCTCATTGTTCACACTGCTAGCAGGGACTGAGTTACTGGAGGCAGGAAATTAAGTATACTGCACCTATACCACACCTATACTGCATCTTTACTGCATGTTTACCACACCTATACTGCATGCTGGTTTACTTAAACTGATGTTAAGTGCACCAATGCTTTTAAACCACTTCCAAACCAATACCAGGCACTTTCCACCTTCCTGCCCAGGCCAATTTTCAGCTTTCAGCGCTGTCACTTTTTAAATGACAATTGCGCAGTCATGCTACACTGTACCCAAACAAAATTTTTATAATTTTGTTCCCACAATTGATCACCTCTGCGCTTTTTTTTTTGCTAAATGAATAAAAAACCACCTAAAATTTTGAAAAAAAAAAAAAGTTTTTCTTTTTTCTGTTACAAAATGTTGTAAATAAGTAAGTTTTCTCCTTCACTGATTGGCACTGATGAGGCTGCACTGATGAGGTGGCACAAATGAGGTGGCACAGATGAGGTGGCACTGATGAGCATTAATAGGCGGCACTGATGAGCACTCATAGGTGGCACTGATGGGGACTGATAGACGACACTGATGGGCACTGAAAGGCGGCACTGATGGGTACTTATGAGTTGCACTGATAGGCGGCACTGATGGGCGCTGAAAGGGGGCACTAATGGGCACTGATGGACACTGATGGGTGGCACTGATGGACACTTATGGCACTGGCAGGCATTGCTGATGGGCACCGATTGGCATCATGTCTGAGCACTGATTGGCCATCATGTCTGGGCACTGACTGGCATCCCTGGTGGTCCAGGGTGGCATACCTGGTGGCCATGTATGATCAGCATCCTTAGTGGTCCTAGCCACATCCCTGGTGGTCCTGGATGGGCATCCGCGGGGAGGCCACCCCCCATCAGGAGAGCAGTCAATTGGCTCTCCTCTACTCGCGAGTTAGGAAAAGCCGAAAAAACGCTTTTCCTGTTTACACTGTGATCAGCTGTGATTTGACACGGCTGATCACGTGGTAAAGAGCCTCCATCAGAGGTGATTGTTGCTGTGTGTCAGACTGACATGCTGCACCACCGATCACCACGCACGCCGGCTGTTATCCTGAAAGAGGTCATATGACGTCCAGTCAGGTGGGAAGTGGTTAAAGGGCCTCAACAATAGCTGACAGAAGAACAAAGGACTGCTCCTCCCAAAAAGACCATCCAGCAAGTCCCCTTTGTTCTCTACTCCCATTTCCTTCATTTCTACGGACAGTGCACATCTAGTCAGTCTAGGTCTGGCATAGTCGTCATAGTCACCACTTTGGCAGTATAAATTTTGTGTTCAGTACATCAAGCTTTATTACTGCTCACCACTGCACTTTAGGTGACCTTGCTACTGTTTATGCAGATCTGGATGCCAGTTGTCATCTTCTGTCTAGTCCTTATTACTAATCACCCTGTATGCTAAATTGTGTTATTACCATTGTTAATCCATTTCTATGCTCACTTCGTTACCAACCATATCAGGGGTTAATATATTATTTTTGCCATTACTAACTGGTTTAGTGCCTTTTTTCTATGATATAGTACCACTGCTGGGCATTAAGTATTACTTAGTATTAAAGTAATATATTCCGCCATGACCGCATACCCTCCAAGCTGCTGTGTTTTTACTGCGTTAACAGATTGCTGTGGAATTTGCTGTGCTTTTTAATTCTTTACACAATGTGAGTGGAACTTTTGGAGTGTGATTTGCAGTGTGTGCTAATAAATTTATTACGTTATCACACTATTGGGAGTCTTTTTTAATTTGCATATGGAACGGATTTCCGGATGGAAAAATGTTTAACCCTTTCCAGTTAACCTGGACATCTATGCTTTAAAGCCTCATACGAAAGTGGAGGCATGAGGAGCTGATGAGTGGATTTTCACTGGGAGAGGGCTCACTGAACATGCAGGTGTGGTGGAAGGAGCTGATAGAAGATATATTACACCCCTGGAATTAAAAGGACTTGCTGTGGCACAATTTGATGTCTTTTTGACCACAATCACAGACACTTTTTATATTTGTGTGGATTATTTCACATAGTTTTTGTTATTGTCACACAGGGATTGTGTGTCACGTAGGGATTGTTACAAGCATTGATGGTTTGCATTTTTTTGTGTTGTCACTACACAAGGATTGATGTATACAAACTATAAGAGCAGTATTGGCACTTAGTCACTTTATGTACCCTGTTTTTGATGTTTACTATTTATATTTATATATATATTTAAGGTTTTTAGGATATACCTGTAAATAGGTGTTCACTAGATTAGTTAGTTCACTGTAAGAGGTGGGAATAGTTTTGCAGGAAGCGCCACGGTTTATTTCTTCACGTGGGGTGTATTTCACCATAGACACGTTACAGATTTAAATATATATGTTCAATTAAGTATTACTTGCAGTGATTTTTTTTAAATATTGCATGCTTTCTACACTCAACATAGTGTGTCAGAGGGGCTGAAGTTCTTAAAGAGGTTGAGGCAAAGAACCAGCGACATCTATGGGGGTAGCACTACAATACTCTGTCACAAGTATTCAGAAACACACTCATGAAGCTATGGGCAGCTATAGAACATATGAAAACTTGCATATTACTATCTTCTGGTCTGAATTTAGTCACAGGACATACTCTCTCTCTCTCTCAGTTTCCTCCTTCTGGGGTTTTAAAGCCAGCAACCCAAGGAAAGGAAGTGCTAATACATAATCATACATAACACTGTGATAATAGCAGCTAATTGTAAAGGGCAGCAGATCCCTACACATTTTTAACAAATTGCCATAAATTGTAGAGCTGAGATCCTTCATGGAAGAGGCCGAGCTACAATGCTAAACAAAGGGATTTTGATAAATTGAGTCGGTAATAGCAACTAAAGATTTTGAAAAAACTGTACTTTAAAGGAGATAATTCATTCCTAAGAGACGGAAAATATTTAGGTTTAGAAGCATCATTTTGCTTATTCGCAGTGTCCATCCTTCCTGATCCCTTGATTGCGCTTTTGAATTTAAAACCGACAATTCTCTCTAATAATCAGTTCAAGCTAATGCTGCGCATTACTACAGCCTCGAAACAAACAATCGCTAAAGCCTGGAAAACTCCTACCCTGATATTAACTGAAACCAATTATATAATTAATCAAGCCATGGTTTATGCCAAAACAGAGGCTATAACGCATGACAAAATTCCTAAATTCAAGAATATATTGCTTCCTTGGACGACACATTTCCTGCCTTCTAATTTCGATGCAACCTTATTGATGCCTGGGTAAATTTCTCATGCATTTTCATTTTCTCATATTTAATATATGGTTGAAAACACGCCTTACCTCAGAGATCCCTTCCCTTTCATTTCCTTTCCTCTATCCTCTTTCCTTTCTTTTCTAACCCTTTTGCTATCCTACCTTTCTTTTTCCTTTCTTATACTCCTTGCTCTTCATCAGGTTCATATAGCGTCACTTTTAATTATATTTCATGTTTCTATGACGTTATTAACCATTGAAACTTCCTCTTACTTGAACTATGAGAGCGACAATTCCTTAACGCTTCTTTTATTTAAAACTTTAGATATTCTCAAATTATAGTTTTATTGAGATTTCATTATTCTATCACAGTCTATGTTTAGACATTTTTGCTTTCTTAACACTATAGGAAATGTCTCTCTGAGTTGACAATTTTTTGTTTAAAGTAAGAGACAACTTTGTCATATTATAATATTATACTGTACCTTACTATTGTATATTCCTGTATTGCTTTTGAACCTGTTCCCTGATTTATAAAACTTCAATAAACAAATTTGACAAGAAGCATCATATTGCTGGAAAGGTTTTGTGATATCCTGAATAAATGGCTATACAAAAAGTGGTGCACTACTCCTTTAATTAAAATTAAAATAAATCTAAATACTCTATAATGTATACTTGTGTTATAAATAGCAAATATTAAAAGATATGAACAATAAATAAAGTGTATGCATACACTATGAAAGTGCATCAAAACCAATCACATAAACAAGTGCTATGTGCTCTTCTCTACCCAATGTCTCTGAACAAAATCACATAACAACGTCATAAAATGTCTACTTTCAGTGATTAAAACTTCCACAGGGATCAACCCGAACAGTGAAAGACTTTAGTGTCAGATCTAATATGCCACCATTCCACCATGCAGTGCTTTCTTACCTCAAATGTTGACCTATAAAAATAAAGGTCAAGTGTGCTTTAGATATAAAATCCTTGCAGACCCACCATCATTAGTGCCCACGTCTCACTATAGATTCCTTTAAGAGAACGGCTATTTGTTGCCTCCATACCCAGTGTTACTCACACATAAGTTAGGGACATACTTATAGCGCAACACATTTGGGAAATTAAAACCATTTATTTAGATCAAAGTTGAACTCACATAAGCATAAAATGATTGTACAGTGGGTCAGAATAATCACAAACTCCTCACCACGTTTCCAGTTTTCTGTCCTAACTGGAAGTCTCACTGACGCGTTGTGTCAATGGTCACGTGACTTCCTCCAAGTAGGGAGCCTAGTGATGACCGCTGGGATTTTAAAGCCGCCCATTGTGTACTTGTAGTCATGGTGATGAGTAAATACTCGTGCTGCTAAAGTATCATTTAAAATACTACATAAACCGTTAAAAGCTCACTGACTAGCTACTTAAGCCCCGCAACATTTGGCTGGCCAAAGACCAGAGCACTTTTTGCGATTCGGCACTGCGTCATTTTAACTGACAATTGCACGGTCATGCGACGTGGCTCCCAAAAAAAATTGACGTCCTTTTTCCCCCACAAATAGAGCTTTCTTTTGGTGGTATTTGATCACCTCTGCGTTTTTTATTTTTTGCGTTATAAAGAAAAAAATAGCGACAATTTTGAAAAAAAAGCAATATTTTTTACTTTTTGCTATAATAAATATCCCCAAAAAATATATATAAGAAACATTTTTTTTTCCTTAGTTTAGGCAGATACATATTCTTCTACATATTTTTGGTAAAAAAAAAAAAATATCGCAATAAGCGTTTATTGATTGCTTTGCAAAAAAGTTATAGCATCTCCAAAATAGGGGATAGTTTTATGGCATTTTTATTAATAACTTTTTTTTTACTAGTAATGGCAGCGATCAGCGATTTTTATTGCGACTGCGACATTATGGCGGACAGATCGGACACTTTTGCCGCTATTCACATTTATACAAGGGCGATTAAAAATGCATTAATTACTGTGTAAATATGACTGGCAGTGAAGGGGTTAACCAGGAGGGGGCGCTGCAGGAGTTACGTGTGTCTTAGGGATGTGTTCTAACTGTAGGGGGGGTGGGCTATGTGTGTCACGACACTGATCACCGCTCCCGATCACATGGAGCTGTGATCAGTGTCAGTGTCACTAGGCAGAATGGGGAAATGCTTGTTTACAGCAGCATTTCCCCGTTCTTCCTCTCCGTGAGACGATCACGGGTATCCCCGCGGACATTGAATTCACGGGACCCACGATCACACTCACGGAGCTCGTGGCAAGGTCGCGCGTGTGCAGAAAATTTTAAAGGGACGTACCTGTACGCCCATTTGCCTGTCCGTGCCATTCTGCCGACGTAAATGTTCGTGCGGCGGTCGGCAAGCGGCTAGAGAATGCTTAAATGACTACTTATAAAAAATCCAGAAGGAAGGAAGGGGGAAGCCCCACCTACGTGCAGTATCACAAGGGGTTTATTGGAACAATGGTTAAAAACACTTACAAAGTGTGAGATTAAAAAAGGCTTATCGTATGCTGGCTCGTCCGCCAGAAAGTCCTTGATCCTTAATCCTGCATGGTCCGCCGGGTTCAGGCTCCCTGGGAAGCAGTGGCCTTCAGAAGGAGCAGAGAGCTCTGAGTGCGTAGCCTGTTTCCTCCCAGCAACTTGGGCAACCTTTCATGCTTCTTTTCATTCTTATTGGTATTTTTGCATGTATAGCATCTTTTACATGAATAAAACCCTTATCCCTCCAAAAAAGGACCATTTCCTCCTATTATTGGAGGGGTCGGTCACACTTTTAACCAATTTATCTTGTAGGGTAGGTGCTCTTCTATAGACAAATTTAGGGTTTCTGGCAGTATTTTTTAAATTTGTTTATCTACCTTCAGTATTGACTAGTGCTTCCTACATATATCTTCTTGTGCTGCATGCTGTATTTCAATATTATTGGTACATTAGAAGCATTCTTCTCTTGTTTCTTTTTCTCTTCCACCAGTAGTCTCCTGAAGCTTCTTTAAGCCTCTTTTATACAAATTTCTTTTTGTATCCACGCTATATAAATCTCTGGCCGATCATGTTGGCTTGTTCCTCAAAATCTTTAAGCGTAGTGCAGCTCCTCTGTGATCTTACTAGTTGGCCCTTTGGCAGCTTTTTACCCTGGAAATATTTTCATAGCAGCCTATACCCATATTGTCACTAAGGGCTGCATTGCTCTTTTTTTTTTTAATCAGAAAGGTTTTTATTGCTCAAAAAAAAAACAGACAGTACATTCAAACATGAAACACAGTACACTTTGTCCAGATCTTGGATTATCCGACCTACAATCTATGGTTACATTTGTCAATATTTTAAGTCAGCTTCTGTTCATAGTACCCTCTTGTATGAACTTTTAAAGCGGGGGTCCAGTTCATTCACAAACTTTTCTTCTCAGCATTACATACTCACATATTGTGTGTAATAAGTCCGCCTGTGTCAGATTTCGTCGGAAAGAATAACTTATATTATTCACTGCAGGCGGTTTCCATCTTCATTGTGGGCATTTAAAGCCCACAAGCATTTATTTCCTGGATGTGGTGAATGCTGTGCTCCCAGCATTCATCGCTCGTTCCCGCACATGCTCAGTGGCATCCTGGGAAGCCTGAGACTAGCTCCCAGGAGTCAGGGAGAGGCTAGAAACACGCCTACTCCCATGGGAGGAGAACCAGGAAGTGCAAAGAAGAATAGAAAAATAAAAGGTAATTACGGCGATTTAAATTTTTTTAAATGGCATGTCAGCATCTAGGCAAGGAAGAGAATACATACAGATATTGTTCAAAATTTGGGTGGAACCCCGCTTTAAGTTTATCACAATCTATGCCACACTGCTACCCTCTGCTGTCTACTCCATGCTACCTATACCCCTGTCCTTATCCCAGAATGTAGTTAATTGTCCATCTGAATGTCTCGCTCATTATTCTTTGTACCTATACAACTCTCAACAGTCTCATATGTACCAACTCCATGGGGCTTATTTCTGCTGTGTCAAGCCAAGCGTCCCATAGTTTGTCAAATTTTTCAGGGTTTCCCCTGTACTGGTATATAAATTTCTCTATTATGAGTGTTTTACCCATATGTTGTATCCATGTTTTAGTCTTTGGTGGTACAGCTGATTTCCCGCTCATAAGGATTGTTTTCCTAGCCTGGAACAGTGCTCCGGAGAAGGCAACTCTTGTCACCTCCTCTGCTATCGCCACCCCAGAACTCCCAGCAGGCAGCTTAATGGGTCAAGGGGAACATTGGTCTGGAACACCTGATTCAGTGTAGCCAGAACCTCCGTCCAGTATCTATGGAGCTTTGGACAACGCCAGAGGAGGTGAATCAAATTCCCAGGCACCGTTCTGCAACTACCACATAGTGGGTCTGGTATTCTGCCCATTCTGTATAGCTTTACAAGGGTATAGTGTACTCTCAGTAGTATGTATAATTGGAACACTTTGTGCCATATTAACCATTTGCTGCCCACCCATCGTCATATGATGGCGGGATGGTGCAGCTGTTATCCTGAGCCGCTGTCATATGACGTGACGGCCTTCCAGGCCCCCCAGGGGGCGCGGGCCCGCCTCGTCACTCGGGTCCCGGTGCATGCGCGTGCCCGGCAGCCGCGAATAACTAAGAAGGACCGTGGATCTGTGTGTATGTAAACACACAGATCCACGTCCTGTCAGGTAGGAGGAGACCAATGGTGTGTTCCTTGTACATAGGAACACCGATCAGTCTCCTCCCCTTGTGAGTCCCCTCCCCCCACAGTTAGAATCACCCCTTAGGAACATAATTAACCCATACAGCGCCCCCTCCTGGTTAACCCCTTCATTGCCAGTCACATTTATACAGTATTTAATGCATTTTTATAGCACGGATCGCTGTATAAATGTGAGTGGTCCCAAAAATGTGTCAAAAGAGTCCGATGTGTCCGCCGCAATATCACATTCACGATTAAAAAAAAAAATCGCTGTTCGCCACCATTACTAGTAAAAAAAATAAAAAAATAAAAATGCTATAAATCTATCCCCTTATTTTGTAGATGCTATAACTTTTGCGCAGACCAATAAATATACGCTTATTGCGATATTTTTTTACCAAAAATATGTAGAAGAATACGTATCGGCCTAAACTGAGGAAAAAATTTGTTTAAAAAAAAAAATGTGGATATTTATTATAGCAAAAAGTAAAAAATTGTGCTTTTTTCAAACTTGTCACTCTTGTCTTGTTTATAGTGCAAGAAATAAAAACCGCGGGGGTGATCAAATACCACCAAAAGAAAGCTCTATTAGTGGGGAAAAAAATGCTAAAAATTTCATTTGGGTACAGTGTTGCATGACCGCGCAATTGTTATTCAAATTGCGACAGCGCTGAAAGCTGAAAATTGGCTTGGGCAGGAAGGGGGTGAAAATGCACTGTATGGAAGTGGTTACGTGAACATGTGTTAACTGCCTGTAAGGCCTCTTCCCATAGTTCCCCTACAATGGGCCCCAAATCTGCTTCCCATTGTGCCACTGCCATCATGGGGTGCCTTTCTAGGAACGACGACAGTAGCATATTGTAACATTGTGAAATGATACCTTTTGTGTCGGACGCGTCCTGTAGCATATGAAAGACCGGAGTGGAGGACTGAATCCATTCCATAGCATCCCCCTGTGTCCTAACAGCGTGTTGACCCTGGAAATATTTTGAAGTAGCAGACATCTCAAAACTTTCTTTTAAAGTGTCCCAAAGCAGCTCAAGTGAGGCAGAAGGGGTATTGATTTTCAGGAAGTTTGCAAGGAAGCCCACTAAGGTATCAGGGGAGGGGAACTGCATATTGTACTTGTTTGTAGCCTAAATACTGAAATTTGCACTTTACCCTGTAATTTTGTAACTTTTGGAAATGCCAGTAAAAACTTGGCTGTGCCAGTAGATTTTGGGTGTTGTGTCAGTAAATCTCAATCTGGTAGGTTGGCAACACTGGTTGTGGGGTGGGTAGGGAGCTGTGTGTCTGTGTGCACGGATCTGACCAGTGTCTTACCTTACCAATGACAGTGGTTCCGGCTCTCGGACGGTGCTCTTCTACTGCTTCTGGCTAGCTTAGCCCTGTGACAACTTCGTGTCCATCCCTGCTCAGTTGCTACCAAGGAAATGCCGCTAAATGGCTTTTCTCACCTCACATGCTGACAGTGTGAGGAGAGGAAAGCCAACAACCGGCATTTTCTTGTTTACATGTGATTAGCTGTGAATGGACACAGCTGATCACATGGGTAAAGAGCCGATGACGCGCTGTGCACCACCACGGGCACGCAAGAGCGGCGAGAGTGGGACAACATGATGTTGTCCCAGAACAATGGAACCACCCCATAGCTGTCAATTCCCTATATGGTGAGCGGGAGGTCATTAAAGTGGAACTAAAGAAAAATTGGGAAATTATCTTGATGGGACTACCTACCCCTCAACAGCCGCTCTTTATTTTGCCTTAATTTCTGGCTTGTTTTTAGCTGTGAGCTTATAATCCATACATTCCACATTATGTAGTAAGTCATACTTTTCTATGTAATAGGTTACTATGCTTTTTAGCTTTTCTACATGTTTCCTTCACAGCTTAGTCATTATATAAGATATTATTGCCCCCCCCCCCCTTTTACTCTTTTAACCCCTTTTCTCTCTTTCTTCTCTGCTCCTCCCCTCCCCCCCCCCTTTCTATTTCCCTCTTTTTCCCTCACTTCCCCCTTTCCTCTGCCCCTTTCTTGCCTAGCCCTTCCTTCCCGCTTTTTTTCATCTCCTAAATGTAATACACATTTCATAAGACTCTGCGGACAATTTGTCCATGCTTTTTCTATACACTTGGGGTATATGAGAGTTACTATATTATGTACGTCCCCATAGTTAACTGGTTTGCTGGTCTTGCCCCTGTGGTTGTTCTTTGGGCTGATTACCTTTGGGTTATGTGAAACGGAATGTTCTATTATTGATTACAGTATGTCTAATATATTTATGCATCTTTATTTATGTGTAGCAATAACTCTCGATGGAGCTGCTGGTTTAAAACGGGCTGTTGCCTTCACTTTCGCCACCTCTATTTCACCGACACCGGGTCTAGGGTCCCGTTGAGTTTACCTCTGGACAATGTAGACACCAGACACTTGAGTATCTTTTCCAATGCTTTAATGAACAGGTAATAAAGGAAGTAGCAGGAAAGAGGTAGAAGGAATATTGCAGGGAAGCTCAAATACCTTTTCTTAGTATTCTTTGGTACATCATTAGGAATTGAACACTTGTAACTGAATATAATCCCCTTGTGGGATTCAATCTTTGCCCGCCTGGATAGGTTTCTCTCACTCGCCTAGCAGCCAGTACGTAGCACGAACAAAAGTCTCTGCCGCAGACTTGTTTGGAGCAAAACCCGTACGATCCTCTGCCACAGGATGTAATGGTCTACGGTGAATATCAGACACAGCACTTGAACCTTTAAGCCAACCCGGCAGTACTATGCAGTAAGATTACTTCAGGATACGTCCTCCAACCGAGTCACCAGGCCCCTCTCCAGACCAGCACTCTGCATGATCCTTCCATGACGGGTCCTCCCCTGTGATCTCCTCAGTTGTCCAGCTTCTTCACACAGGATAGACAGCCCAGGACCATTCCTATACCACTGTGGTAGGCCCCAGACAGGCTTCTGGGCCCACCCACACGCTGCAGCGACGTGGGCCTCCGGATCGGAGGACCACGAGGTGGTACTCCTAACGCATACCTGTCGGCCAGGAGGGCCAGCAGGTGGCTAAAAAAGAACCCCTAAACATGGCGTCTGTCCCATAAATACCCTCTCCCAGAATGCAACTCGGAGGACCACCTCCACCGAGTTGTCTCCGGGACAGAGGAGCATCCATACGCTTCAACACATTGCCTTTCCAACACTGGCCCATGGTGACAACGACACCCACAGGCGCAGTGTGGAACTACATGCAACTCAGCCAAGCTTGAACAGAGGCAAATCTAACTTCCCCTAACAAGTATCACACTAGATTTACCTATCAGCAGTAGATTAGAAATCTACCAGCGCTACATATACCGTATATACTCGAGTATAAGTCGTTCCGAGTATAAGTCGAGGCCCTAATTTACCACAAAAAAAATGGGAAAAACGTATTGACCCGAGTATAAGACGAGGGTGAGAAATGCACAGCTACTGTAAGTGGAAAAGAGGGTCAACAATGCCCATTTGCAGCATCACTGTGCCCATCTGCATGCCTCACTGTGCCCATTTGCAGCCATAGGTCCCCTGAACTTCAAACTCGGTAGTTAAGGGTTCCTAGATGCCCCCTAGCTGCAGCCAAAATTTGGGGTTTCTGAACCCAAAGGGTCCCGAAATGACATTGCTGCAGATAGACACAGTTGACCGAATTTGGGGCCCCGTTGAGAATGAATAGAATCCCCGCGCATACGGGGCCCCAAAATCGGTTCGGAAAATGTCATTTTCTGCTGCAGAAAAGTGCTTGACATTTTCTGAACCAAATTTGGGGTCCCATATCTCACATATCTCAGGGCCACTTAGTGCTAAGAACCCCAAATTTGGTGTGCAAACCCAGTGGAACTAGCACCATAAAATTTCCAATGCTGGGGTTTCTAGCACCAAGTGGCCCCGAGATACAGAGCCCCAAAAATCAGTTCAGAAAATGTCAAGCACTTGCACATGCAGAGAATGACATTTTCCAAACCAGTTTTGGGGCCACTTGGTGCTAGGAACCCCAGCTTTGGATATGTTATGGTACCAGTTCCACTGGGTTTGCACACCAAATTTGAGGTTCCTAGCACCAAGTGGCCCTGAGATATGTGAGATATGGGACCCCAAATTTGGTTCAGAAAATGTCAAGCACTTTTCTGCAGCAGAGAATGACATTTTCCGAACCGATTTTGGGGCCCCGTATGCGCGGGGATTCTATTCATTCTCAATGGCACCCCCACGCATGTAAAATTGCAGTGTGTGTGCGGGAACTGCAGGGAAATTGCATTGTCAAAAGGACCATGCAATTTCCCTGCGGCAGCGTTTTTGAAAAGGTGCATGCATTTTTTTTTTTTCAGAAACGTAGGCATGGCAGCCCATATTTATTAGAGTGGGAGGCCTGTTCCCGCACAAACATGGCTGCATGAAGCGCAAGAATGTTATCTAGGGTAAAATAATACATTATGGATAAGTGTACATATGACAGGCGGACCTAATAGGTTCCTTTCTCACTCATTTTATTGACCTACACTGACAGAACTGGAAGGGGAAAAAAAAGTTCAGCACAGCATATTCTATCTGAGCGAGTGAATGGTTACTGCACTGATTTTTCACAGGGACAACATATTTTGTGCACACACTCAGGCAAGTAAAACCGCAGCAAAGAAACTAAAATGAAATACAACAAATGTATTTTCTAGCACGGGAAAAAAAAAAAAATCGTTGCCCTTTTTCAAAATGTCGGATGCAAACGTTCACGTGACCGCAGGTACTGTATTTCCTGCTGTAGGAGGATGAACAGAGAAGCGAGCTTGGGATTCAAATTGCCCGCCCGCCCGCCCATTCATGGGTCTTCTTTGAGTTTGCGGCTCCTTTCAGTCTGCCCTTAGTAATGCCTGCACAGAGTGACTAAATTATTCATATTATTAGTCCACAAAGACAAAGGCTGTGGTGCTGAAAATTAAACACGTCACAGTAATAAAGGTAAACCGGTTCGCTAATAGGGTATTTTGGGTTAATGTGAGCTTTTTTTCTGCAAAATCGGTCAGGCGTTAAGATGGCACGCTCAAGCATCTTTACAACGTCTAGTACCTATTTACCCGGCGCCAAAGCAGCGCGCAGCTTGAAAGACTAGACCTGAGGGCTTCTTGGGTGAGTATGGCTTGCATTGCCTGTGTGATGGCTTTATCATGAGCACACCGGTTTCGGTGTAATAGGAGTATCGTGACGTGCTGAACCTGCACACTGTGTACTGTTACCCTATTCTGTGCTGGTGAATGGGGCAGTGTTCTCACTGCTGTAGATTAAAGTGGCTGGAGACGCTAACTGATTGATATAAGTAATGCGTATCATAGACAATTGCTGTTTTCACCTATTTTCCATCCTTTGCTGCATCTCACTGCTGCTGGTCTTCTGCAGCCTCTTTGGAGCAACTTCCTGTCTACGTAAATGTTCTCAAGCGGTGACACCATGGGGTTTGCCAGGATGGGTTCCGTATGGTGACTATAGTGAACCATGCTTGCATAATGTGTGCTGAAACCATCACTTGTAATCTACACTTAATAATCCGTGGGATAGGGTGACAACACGGCAGCATGGAGTGACAGACTGTTGTCACCCTATAACAGTGATGGCAAGCCTTTTTGAGCCCGAGTGCCCAAACCGCGACGCAAAACCAGCTTATTTCTTTCAAAGTGCCAACACAGAATTAACTAGTTGCTGCCCGCCATCAAATGACGACAGGGCGGTGCGGCTTTTGTTCTGGGATGACATTGCTAGGGCCACCGCGCGACCCTGATCTCTGGAAAGAGCCACGGCTCTTTAACTGTGTCCAATCACAGCTGGTCACATGTAAACACGGAGATGCCAGTAATTGGTGCTCCTCGCCTCACACTGACAGAGTGTGAGGAGAGGAGAGCTGATCAGCGGCATCTCCTCACAGGAGACATCTGCACATGTAATCGGGGCACTGATCATCAGTGCCCTGATTACAATAGGGACACCAATGCCACAAATAAGTACCACCAATCAGTGCCCATTAGTGATGCCAGTCCATGCTGGCTATCAGTACTGCCTATTAGTGCCTCCTCATCAGTGAACATAATTGCCACCTCATCAATGCCCACCAGTTCAGCCATCAGTGCCGCCCCTTCAGCGCACATCAGTGACGGAGAAAAATTACTTAATTACAATATTTACTCACAGAAACTAAGTAAAAATGTTTTTTTTTTTTTACATTTTTTGGTCTTTTATTTTTTACTAAAAAAAACCCAGCAGTGATTAAATGCCACCAAAAGAAAGCTCTATTTGTGTGAAGAAAATGATAAAAATTTCATTTGGGTACAGTGTTGTATGACCGCACAATTGTCATTCAAAGTGTGACAGCGCTGAAAGCTGAAAAATGGCTTGGGCAGGAAGGGGGTGAAAGTGCCCTGTAGGTAAGTGGTTAAACCTGCCAGCGGCTCTGTACAGAGGATGGGAATTTTACACCCCCCCTAAACATCACACATGGGACAAGATGACTGGCTGCCCCCCCCACGCTGACGTCACTGGCACTGATGCAAAGAAGGGAGCCGACTCCTCTGTGCCCACACCGTCAGTGCAAGTGACTGCCGGGCTGGGGGATTCCCCTGGCGTGCTGACAGAGGGCTTGGCGTGTCAGCTGTGGCACGCATGCCATAGGTTCGCCATCACTGCCCTTTAACAAGAAGTGCCTGAACAAGAACCTTCATGGCAGGATCACCTGGTGTTTAAAGTGGTGAGCCACCCTAAAATAAAAAATAGCATTAAGATTCTTTAAAAAATTAAAAAAAAAAATTTGAAAAAAAAAACATTTTTAACTTACCTGAAACCCCTGTTGCTAGGCAGTCTGCCTCTTCCGCGGCTCTTCCTCCTCTTTGGCGAGCAGCCCCATTGTCTTCTGGGAAGTGTACCCTACGAAGGCATGTGTACCCTGTGGCTTGATCACATAATTTGTACACCTTTACCCCATAGCGGGGCCTTTTGCTGGGGATAAATTGCTTGATTCCAAGCCTGCCGCTAAATTTGACAAAAGACACCTCCACACATATGTGTTGGTCCGGGGTAAACAACTGGGGGAATTTTTTGGAAAAACAATTCAGTAGTGGCTGAATTTTTTAAAGCCTGTCATAATTTGGGTCGTTTCGGAACCTCATTATCATGAGATATCTGGTTCTGGGCATTACCGCAGAGAAGATCAGCATGGGGTGAGTTGACCAATAGGAACGTGATTCATTTTTTCTGGTGAGTCCCATACAGAATGTGAGGCCCAAAAAACCCCTCAACTCCTCCACTATTAGGTCTCTCCACTTGTAGGGACGGGCATAATAGGATGTTGGATTATTCAAAATAAATTGTTGTGCATACAGGTTGCACTAGGCCACAATTGATGATGGCATGTTCTCTGTAAAAATGTAATCAAAGAAATTGATTGGGGAAAAATTCTCTGTGTCTACCTGGACTCCTGGCTGGGCAGTGAAAGGGGGAATGTTGGCTTCTCCTGAGTTGGGAGAAAGCCACAAGTGGTTCTGAAGGACATAGGGAAGGCTGGCATGGGTCCTAACACTTTGGGGCTGAGGTGACACCTCACTGGTACTTGGCCTTTTTTGCCGAGGTACTGCGGTGCTGGTGGGTGCCACTGCCTCCTCACCAGAACGCCTTTGTTTGGCAGGCAGAATATCTTCCTCCTCCTGAGTCTGTCAGTGTTCCACTACCTAGGACTGGCTCGTAATTTACGTCAGAATCCGAATTTGAAAGGGAATCCGAAGAAGAGAGCACCCATTGTTCTTGTCGGCCGCGCTAAGCATTTGGTATGTCTCCTCAGCGGAAAAAGCATCTTTTGGACATTGTTGCTGGTGGTGATGAGACTGCACAGATGTGTGCTAAGCCTTCACTGATGAGGTGGCACTGATAGATCGCACTGATGACGCGGCACAGATTGGCCCATCTGTGCACTGAGGCGGCACAAATGGGCACTGATTAATCGCACAGATGTGCAATGATTAATGGCACTGATAAGGCGGCACTGATAACACAGATGTGCACTGATGAGGCGGCACAGATGGGCACTGTGACAATGTTTGGGCACTGGTGTTGGCACTGTATAGGCTGATACCCCAGCCCACCCCCCCACCCCCCCTTTCATCCCAGCCAGGCAGGAAATCTGGTGATAGTGAGAAGACAAGATGGTGAAAGCTCAGTACACAATCTGGGAGCAGAAGATACCAGGGTGGGGGGAGCTTTGCGGCCATTTTTCTGCATTTTTCCCTGCTCGGGCGCCACTCTTATCTGTTAGCCGGGGCTGTGGTGCACAGTCAGGTGTGGGAGAGGGGGCCCCCGGGTGGGAAGACTAAGATTTAATCGAATGAAGGCAGCACCGGTGTGAGCGGAGGAGGAACTGGAAGAGGAAGGGGCCGTTCATCCCTGACACTCTATACCTCTCCAAACTTGGTATGGGGGGGGGTGGGCGTGACTGGGGAGAGCCTTGCCATGAGAGGGGGGTTTCCCGGGATTGGGGGTCTGGGTGGGGGATGGGGAAACTTGCCTTCACCGCTACAGGAGAGAGCACACAGGCGGCTGCTGCTGGTGGCTGAAACACACAATTGAAAAATGGCTTAACGTTGGTGTGTCCCAGAGAGCCGCTCACTCGCTGCCTGGTGACCAATCGGGAACTATGCAAGTAGGTCCGCGGTCCGCTGGGGCATCAGACCTAGCACACTCTGTACGGCGGGGTACTAAATGTTGCGCCCCACACTGGGCAGACCTGTTCGGACCCTCCAGTCTCCTCTATGGAGCAGTGGGTGTCGACATGTGTCCTCTGACACCTGCCGACATCCGATCCTATCCGCTAAAAACAGACGGATGGGGATCCATTACCCATCCCTCTATCGGATGAGGTGGCAGTTGGGTTTAAACTGACAGTCCGTTTACATCCAACTGTCTATAGAGGAGAGCGGGCTGTGTCTTCTCTGCATAAGCAAACCTGTCATCTACCTGCTACGCGGGGATCAGTGGACAGATTCCCCACTGAGCAGACGGAATCCAACGGAGCTTGCCCCATGTGTAAGAGGCCTTTAAAATGACTTGGCAAATTAAAGTGATACTGAGGCTTAGGATAAATAAATATATATATTTTTTTCTTTTCAATAAAATAAAAAATACGTTTTATACTTGCTAGCTCTGTGCAACGATATTGCACGGAGCAGTCTTTTTCTTTAGCAGTCCCCCCACATCATCTTCCTGCGGCTGCCCCTATAGCAATCCATGTGCTGAGGGGCACCCATGTGGTGGGCTTCCATAGACACATACAGCAAGGCTCTGCCGTGCCCCCCCATTCCCCCCCCCCCCGCACTGGATTAGATTGACAGCAGACGTCAATGGCTTCCTGTGGGTGATATGAGAGCAGGAAGAGGGGAGAATAGCTGCAGCCAGGGCAACACTGGGTCAATCAGATCCAGGGATGTGGGAGTAGAAGTGTTTAGGGTTGTGTGAGTAGAAAAGGTATCTAAATGTTATTTTACCTTAATTTTTTGTTAACCTTGCCTCACAAGCATATTGCTGTGGCACATCTTACTGTATGCTTTGGGAGATGTGGTTTTATTGTTGCCGAGAGAATGGAAGACATGTACAATTTCTGCAGATAGTTTTTTGTTGTACTGTTGTTAACAGCATATTTTAGGAAATAAGATTGGTTGCTATGGGTAACAGCTGCACACTTCAGTTTGCCTAAATCAGTGCATGTTGGTATGACGTGAATGTTGGAACAAGTTAAGATTTTTCCTATAAGAAGACTTTTTTTTTTTTGGAAGTTTAATAGTATTAAACCCAAAAACAAAAATTGAATATATAGCAGTATACCAATCCTCAAATATGGTGGCTGCATTCATTTTCTGTTTACGATTCTTCCCATTATTTTCACCTTGTGATTTCACCAGTAACACATTTCCTGTCTTACGGTGTCTCTATTCCACTGAAGGACCAACAGAGACGCCCTTGGACAGCAGTGTTGTCCATTTGGGGAGAGAATAGATCCACTAACAAATTTAGATGGACAAATTCAAGCTAAAGCTCAGCTAACTTTTTAACCCTTCTAACTGCTTTTTTTTCTGGAAAGGTTGGACTGTTAAAGCAGTAGTAAACCGCAGTGGATGGGGGGGGGATCCCCTGCAAGGCAATGTCATAATGTGCTAGTACTAGTATGCATCGCATACAAGCACATTATGCAAGACGTACCCTAGAACAAAGCCCTCCAGCACCGCACTGTCACTGCTGATAGGACTGGCATCTTCCCCCAGTGTTCCTTCCGGTTTTGCGTCCTCCAGCTACATGAGTGGCGGGAGGCACGATGACGTCACTCCCAGGCATGCGCGCAGAGGCCGCCGTTTATAGCACGAGCATACACTGTAAGTCGGACATTCAGAGCGCGTGAGCCAGTAGCGTCATTGGCTGCATGCACTCTTAATATCTCCTAAACTGTGCAAGTTTAGGAGATATTCACAGTACCGAAAGGTAAGCCTTACTATAGGCTTGCCTGTGAGTACTAGTGATAGCGTTTACTACCACTTTAAAGCAGGATTAAAGTCAGGGATACTTACCTATTCTACAACCATCTGATGCCCAAAGTCCCTCTCAGGCATCGGCCCCTTTCCGAGGCTTTTTCCCAGTGCCAGCCTTTGGTCATCTTGATTGGTTGATGCAGGATAACGTCACTCGCTGGCACACTGCCAGTGCACAGCTCTGTGTACATTTTGCAGAGAATTGCGTACAGGCAGCTAAGTATTTTTTTGCAGGAGAGACATTGCATATCTCTTCTGCAATAAAGAGCCTGGCTTGATAACATTTTTTTCTCAGCCTAAAATTCCACTTTAAGCCCGGGTTCACACTGATGCGATCTTAGAGATCGCATGTGATTCGCACCCGCACTGCAGGTGCCGATCACATGCGATCTCTGAGCAATGCGAGTTCAGCCATACAGTTGTATGGCTGAACTTGCATTGGAGTCACACAGAAAATAGTGCAGGGACTTGTTTTTCCCCGCACTAGAATTGGATCGCATGGGTGTTCTCACCTATGTGATCCGATTCCTGTGTGAGTTCACAGTTTGCACTGCGATCTGTGAACTAAACTGGGGTGACACCCGCAGCGGTTTGCACAAGGCAGTGTGAACTGCCTGCAGGAGAGGAGCGATGCGGGAGCCAGCTCTGTAAGTGTGCTGGTTCCTGCATCGCACTAGTGTGAACCCAGGGTAAAGGAAGTAGAAAAATAACAGACATGCTAGCCAAATTAACAGGTGAAACAATATGAAAAAATAAACAAATTCAGCTACTATTCTATCCTTTTTTTTGTGGAAGATGGGGGTTAACCGTGCACACAGGGTGTTTTTGCTGTGTGAAATCTTTAACCACCTCAATACTAGGCACTTCCGCCCCCTTCCTTCCCAGACCAATTTTCAGCTTTCAGCACTCTCACACTTTTAATGACAATTACTCAGTCATGCTACGCTGTACCCAAATGAAATTTTTATCATTTTGTTTGCACAAATAGAGCTTTCTTTTGGTGGTATTTATTCAGGACTCCGTTATTTTTTTTTCGCGATATAAGCGCAAAAATAGTGGAAATTTGGAAAAAAAACAATATTTTCTTTTTTCTGTTTTAAAAGAATACCAGTAAAATCGAATTTTGTCATAAATTTAAGCCAAAATGTATTCTGCTACATGTTTTTGATAAAAAAAATCCTGTTAAGTGTATAATAATTGGTTTGTGTGATCACGGACATATGTACGCAAATGATCATGTACAGATGTGTGCAGATTACCATTGGGACATGTGATTTTAGTGGGACATATGTGGGGGACAGCTTTTTTTATTATTTGGGGACATGTGTTTTGGAAACATGTGTGTTTTACATTATGTGGGGACATGTGTGTGAATTACATGTATGAATTTACATGTGTGTTGACACTAGGCTGGTGATCAGTGAGTAAAAAGCTGTAAAAAACAGCTCATACTCACTGATCATCAGCCGGCTGCAGCGATCCCCTCTCCTCTCCTCCTCAGCGACAACTTCCGTGTGAGGAGAGGAGAGCTGATCGCCTAGCAACCGGCTGTGTTTACATCACATGACGGCTGTGATTGGACACGGCCGTCATGTGATCAGGAGGGCCAATCACAGAGCCCTCCTGCCGATCCGAGATGCGCCGTGTCCGGGTGACACGAGCGCATTGGGATCGCGCCGTTGCGCGGGCACGCGATCCCGCTCCTTCTGAGGGACGTTCCTGAATGTCCACTCAGAAGGAGAGAGCACCCACCCGGCCGTTTATGTACATTGGCCGGGTGGGAAGTAGTTAAATGCTTTATTTGTAAATTGTTTGTTACCACAGCATTTCATATTCCTTATATGTGCTTGATGAACCATGTACTTGTATGAGAAAGTATCCTGTTCTCTCTGTATTGCTTCCTTTGTGTGAAATCCCTGGTGTTCCTGCAAGTCCCTCTGCTTTCCTATTAAAAACTGACCACACTAAGCAGGAGATCACATCCTGGTTTGTTCTCTAGCTATGCTGGAAACTCAGCCTGCTCTACAATGATTAGACTTGTCCTGACACGCCCCCACTGCACAGCCATTCACTGGGAAGCTCAGTGTGCTGCTGCTGCTTCTTCTTCTCCCCCTATCTCTTATGCAGCTAGAAACAGAGGGAATGTGATCACTTATAAAAAGGGGGAGAAAGGTTATTTATAATGGGGTTTTTTTTTTTTTGTATCTATACATAAATGTTTTGCCTTTTCTTTCCAATTTTAAACTGGGGGATCGTTTACAATCACCTTAAAGAAACAACCATGTACATAAACCCCAATAGAAGCTTGTGAACCCGAAACATTCAAGGTCACACTAGTCTTCTGTGTGTTTGCATAATATTATCCGAGAGTAGCATGTAATTAAACGGTTATGGATGTACAGGCATTCCCCTAGTTACAAACATCCGACTTACAAGCGACTCCTACTTACAAACGGAGGGAGACAACAGGAAGTGAGAGGAAATCTACCCCTAGGAAGGGACATTCACTCCTGTAAGAGTTAATATGGGAAAAAGATGTCTCTCCACTGAAGATTTATTACCAATCCTTGTTTTCAAAATAACCCAAAGTTTTCAAAATCCTATTGTCATAGGGACAGAAAGTGAGGTGACATCTTCTGAACAGGGGCACAGACAGCAAAACAAACATTACAGGGGTGTTGACCCTTCCCTATGATATCCAAAAAGCTTAACAATAGTTTTTTTGGCTGGAGCTACACTTAAAATGTTTTACCTGTTCAGACTTACAAACAGATTCAACTTAAGGACCGAGCCTCTTTCTGAGATTTGTTGTTTACAAGTTAAAAACATTTTTTTTTGCTAGAAAATTACTTAAAACCCCCCAAACATTTTTTTCTAAAACCCTAGAGAATAAAATGGCGGTCGTTGCAATACCTTCTGTCGCACCATAGTTGCGCAGCGGTCTTATATGCGCACTTTTTTTAATTTAAAAAATAAGACAACAGTAAAGTTAGCCCAATTTTTTTTTATATTGTGAAAGATTATGTTACGCCGAGTAAATTGATACCCAATATGTCACACTTCAAAATTGCTCCCGCTTGTGGAATGGCGACAAACTTTTACTCTTAAAAATCTCCATAGGCCAAGTTTAAAAAATTCTACAGGTTGCATGTTTTAAGTTACAGAGGTCTAGGGCTAGAATTATTGAATTATTGCAATCGCTCTACTGATCGCGACGATACCTCACATGTGTGGTTTGAACACAGTTTTCATATGCGGGCGCTTGTCACGTATGTGTTCGCTTCTGCTTGCGAGCTCGTTGGGAATTCCTTTGGGAATGAGCTTGAGCATCCTTCGAGCTTGTCTCTACCTGAACTTTGAAAGTGCTTTTTTGCAGTCCAGTCAGTTGTGGGCCCGCTTGTTCACTACCCTACAACACATGTAAAATAACGGGGGGGTCGGGGTGCTGCTGCTGTTGATGCTCCTCTTTGGACACAGTGGGGGAGTTTTACTAAAGCTGGAGAGTGCAAAATCTGGTGCAGCTGTGCATGGTAGCTAACCTGATTGGCTACCATGCACAGCTGCACCAGATTTTGCAATTTCCAATTTTAGTAAATCAACCCCACTATGCCTATATTTAGTAATTCAGCATTTTAACTTTTAGCCCCGGTTCACACTGGAGCGTTTTGACATGTAAAATCGTCAATTGGCGTCAATGGCACCGCCCTAATTGATGCGGCGTTGCACCGATTTCAAACAGTAGTTTCTGTACTACTTTTTGCGATTTTGGCTGCGATTTACAATGACATCTATGCCGAAATCTACACGGATGTCTCTGAAATCACGGTCAAAATCGAAACTGACATGCGGCTTCATTTCCGCAGCTCAGTGTGAACCTGGGCTTAAGTTCAGAATAGACGTGGGCTTGGAGGAGGCCCTGGCTCATCTCTAGTTACCACCTGATTTGATAGTGTCCTTTAAATTTACCAAAACTATGTAGTGAAGGTCTACCGACGCAATCCACTCAATTTGTGTCCAGTTAGGCAGGCCCTTGCACACATTGCTGGTAGATGTAAAAGAGATAGTATAATATAATGGTAAGCGTAACATTTTTGTTACATGCTTCTAGTACTATGACCCACACTGAAACTAACTTTTTTTTTTTTTTTTTTTTTTGTTTTACTTCTAGGTACTACAAAGAGGAAGATGCATATAAAATCTATTATTATAGAAGGCTTCAAGTCTTATGCTCAGAGAACTGAAATAAATGGCTTTGATCCACTCTTCAATGCTATTACCGGACTTAATGGCAGTGGCAAATCTAACATCCTTGATTCCATTTGTTTTCTTCTGGGCATCTCGAACCTTACACAGGTAAAGTGGAAACGTAGGTAGTCACAGGTTCTTCCAGCATACAGGACATCACAGGACACTGAGGAGATAAGTCATTACAACATGGGTTATGCTGCCGCCTTCAGGTGAATGGACAAAAAGGCACTAATCCCCACCCAGGCATAACCCCTCACAGCTCAGTTAAGCCTCAGTTTTGCACTAGTATCCGAAGGTGATGGATGCTTCTTTAAAGCTTTCGGAAGATTTTTTATTTTTTGGGGGGGGGATTTTTTTTGCTATACCCTGTTCATAACACCCTTGTATGGGCAGAGGTGGGCCCTATCCGGATCAGTCACTATAGCCAGCAGGCCAAGAGCGACTGCACCCAGACCCCCCATACAATAGTGAGGATGATCTGTAATTGTCTGCTGTTCAGAGCTGGATCCTGCGAGCATCAAGCTCTGATGTACAGCATATCTGGTGATTTCATTGGTGGAGTGCTGTACAGGTCCAAGATAGTAATCCTCCTGGAGGTGAGTTTCTAAAGGCTCTGTGGGGCGTATTTGCCGTGATGCATGACGTTTGGGCCTACTAGGTCCTGCAGTGTGGACTGGTAAGTGCTTCTGTGTTTTTAGAGTTGTAACCTCCCATTGAAGTGTTCCCTCTGTGTTGGGTCATAGAGCGCAAGACATACGTATTTGTTTTTACTCCTATGGTGTTAATTTACAGGCTGTGGCAGTGTTTAAAAAAGGGGTCCAGTTGGCCACTGTATGTTCTATTCACTTCTATAGGGATTCATTGCCCACACTGCTTAACAGCATTCACCAGATATCTCCTCCATCCTGCCTTCCGCAATCGCTAACTGAGCTGACTTCATTCCATTGGAGCACAGCGGGAAGTGTACTTTTTGTAGGGTGGCTGGGCTGTTGTCACTTTATTGTTTTGTCATAGGTTGACACTTCTCAATTGAGTGGCAGTTTCCCTCTGGGTTTACAGCCCTTTCATGCCTCAGTAAGACCCGGCTTCTCGCAGACAGAGGAGGACAATGTGTGCTCCTAAGTTCCTTCATCAGACAGGGAGGTCTTCCTGCAATATTTGACGTGCAGTGGCTCCCCTATGGGTAAGATAAACTCTGAATCCTCTCCCTTATTCTCACCAGCCTGGGATGCCAATGTGGGTACTTTCTTTTATCCTCTTTCCCATTTGCCGGAGGATGAGGTGTTGAAGGAAGAAGTGGAAGCCGTTGAGAATCAGGAGTCCTTTGTAGATGTGTCCACCCAGGAGGAATCTCAAGGTCTAGGGTTGTTTCAGACACAGAAGGCCACATTGGGCTTCTTGACAGATGCGTTGCACTAACCTTAAGTTGTTGCTACCTAAATTTTCTTCCCCTAAGTGCCTGGTTTTGGATCCTGTGGCCTTCGAAAATTCCCAAGTCCTTTTCAGGAAGTGATGTTTGCTGATTGTGCTTCATCTGGAGAGAAGGTGTTTTCACCAATGGTTTGTGCTGGAGAAGATGGTAGTCTCCTTCGAGGCAGTCCTCTATGCACACTTGCACTCTAGAGCTCTGCAGCTCAATATCCTGGCAGTATGGGACAAGTATATAGACAACTATATCCAAATACATATGTAACATTCCAATATCAAATGTAAACAAAATTGTCTATGAAAATATATCTGAGATAAAAAATGGGAGATATACAATGTCCAAATGTGTCTTCAAAATGGGTAAAGGTATGCTGCTCCCAAGTATCTAAAGTATACATTCGTGAGTCTATTAACAGTGTTCTACCACTGCTCAAAAAAAAATTTATTTAAGCCTCTTACCAGAACAATATGATCTCTGTGTTTTAGGGGATCATGTAAAGCATAAGATCAAGGAAGTCATAGAAGCAGCCAGCTCTCGCAACCACACTCCTGAATAATCTCCCTGGCATCTGGCGTCTCAGCCGCCACACACCTACGATCACAGTAGAGTGCGAGTCACGGATCAGGTCTCCCTTGTACTCCAGGATGCAGTGTGTTTGTTACATGCAAGACAGAGGAAGGCTTATTGTGCAGTATGTCCACATGAAAAAAATTGAATAAAAAAAAATACCACATTGCACTTACAAAAAAGAGGTTAAAACGCAGCAATAGAGAAAAAGTGATCCGATTGCGGAATACACCAGCAGGACCAGAACGTAGTGATGTCACAGAGCCCATCTCCTTCTAACGCATTTTTCCGTATAAGGCATCATCTGGGAATGGAGGATGAGTATGGGACAAGTGTTCGGAGTTCTTGAATCGGCCAGTGTGACAGTGTGAATCACTCCAATGAAGTGGAAGGTCTTAAAGCCATAGTAAACAGCTTAAAGGAAAAAAACAACCCCCCTGCAAATCAATATCATAATGTGTATACATGAGTTGCTGGGGCTGCGATAATGTCACTCCCACGCATGCTTATGGGAGCTCTTGGCTACAGCACGGAGCTCTGAATATACTGAGTTTACTACCACTTTAATGACAGTGGAGGTTGCCAATCAGCATCCTGGAACTTTGGCCAATTCGGCTGGCCCTTTTCCCTTGGTCTTTCTGCTTTCAGGGTCTCCCTGTAAGGGTGCAGTCAGACAATGCCACTACAGTGGCATACATCATCCATCAAGGAGGGACAAGAAGTCATGTTGGATTTTAATCCTGTCTTGGGTAGAAAATAATGTTTTTGCCATCTTTTGCTGCCCACACTGGTGGCATGGAAGATGGGCCAAAGAACCCCTTGTCCCGAAGATTTGTCTGTGGTGGGGGTGTGGCTCTCCTGGCTTCCCAAATGCATCAACAAACTGGACAAGTTTGTGTCCCGCACCAGTGATCCTCTGGCCATTGCGGTAGATGCACTGGTGAAATTCCTGGGATCGATTTTCTCTCCTCTGTGTCCTCCCTGCACTTCAACACTTTACTTTGGATAAAGTTGGTGGATGTTCCAGTGCCTGGGCCAGGGGTGTCCCATTGATCGCATGCAGCCCAACACAAACTTACTTAAGAATGTTGATTTTATTTTATTCTTTGGGGGGGGGGGGGGGGGCGCTTTGTAAAAATGCATGTACACTTAGCAAACACATGTGGCCGAAGAAAAATTTGAGTGTCGCTCGGGCATGCCTGACAGACAGTTTGGTAAAAGCTAAACCGTTTGTTTATTTCAAAACAGATAAACAAAAGGCAGCTTACTTCAGCCAAAATCAATCAACGGTCCTAGTCCTGGCACCGCTCCAATCTCTTGGTCTCATACTGGGGTTGGGCTCCTTCGTGGTAAGTGTGCCAGGCAGGCCACACGGTTGTCAGCAACCCGTATCTCAGCTAGTCTGAGAGCTCATTGTTTACACACAGCTTGTGTTCTCTCTCTCGTGTGTTCTCTCTCTCGTGTGTTCTCTCTCTCGTGTGTTCTCTCTCTCGTGTGTTCTCTCTCTCGTGTGTTCTCTCTCTCGTGTGTTCTCTCTCTCGTGTGTTCTCTCTCTCGTGTGTTCTCTCTCTCGTGTGTTCTCTCTCACCTGATTGACAGCAGCAGGAGCCAGTGGCACCACTGCTGTGTCTCAGCCAATCAACAGGGAGAGTCTCGGAGGGCCAAGACACTCATGGACAGAGATGGGTCTCAGGTGAGTATTAGGTGGGCCGAGGGGGGCTGCTGCACATAGATGGCTTTTTATCTTTATGCATAGCATGCATTAAAGCAGAGTTCCAGCCCCAGTGAAACCTTGCGGTTTCACAGCCTGTTTCCTACTGCGCATGCGCGAGTCGTGCAACGCTTTCTGAATGGTCCCGTTGTCTTCTGGGACACGCACAGGTCCCAGAAGGCGACAGGGAAGGAGGAGGGCACAAAAAAAAGTGGAAGGAATGTACCTTGCTGTGGTGCCATGGGACGGAAGTTCCGAAGAAAACATATCAAAAAGGTATGGGAAAAAAAATCCAAAAACTAGGGGGGCTGGGGTGTGCTTTTATTTCAAACGGAGTTCAATTTTTTTCCTGGAACTCCGCTTTAAGATAAAAAAAAAAAACCTTCTGACTTTACAACCTCTTTAACCCAGAACACCTCACCCTGTGGCCTGCATGGGTGAAAACTGTTCACCTTAAAGGGACCACAACCCAAATATTGGGGAAATGAGCCCGTCGTCCAGGACACACATGGATCTTTACCGGACTTTGTTTTATCTTCCCGAAGAAAAATATCCCACTTTTGGATGAAGGGTCTTACCCCCTTTTTTTTCCTCCGTTACACTTTTTTGGATCGGAGCGGGTCGGATGTCAGCGGACATGTCACCGCTGACATCCGACGCTCCATAGACGTCTATGGAGGGTCCGTTCAGATCCACCTAAAACACTGACAAGCGGACCTGAACGGATCTTTCATGTGAAAGAGGCCTAAGGCTTGTGCTCCTTCTTCTTTTTTTTTTCTTTTTTTTTTTTTTTTAACCACTTCAATACAGGCACTTAGACACCTTCCTGCCCAAGCCAATTTTCAGCTTTCACACTTTGAATGACAATTGCGCGGTCATACAACAGTGTACCAAAACAATTTTTTTTTACCATTATGTTCCCACAAATAGAGCTTTCTTTTGGTGGAATTTGATCACCTCTGCAGTTTTTATCTTTTGCGCAACAAATAAAAAAATACCGAAAATTTTGAAAAAAAAAAAAAAAAGTTTTTCTTTTTGTAAAAAATCTTTGTAAATAAGTATGTTTTCTTCAGCGACGGGCACTGATATGGCTGCACTGACGGGCACTGATAAGGTGGCACTGACGGGCCTAGATAGGTGGCACAGATGGGTACTGATTTGACACTGATGGGTGGCATTGCTGGGCATCACTGATGTTACATGTTATGGTGCCAGTCGGTGCCCATTTGTGGGCACTGACTGGCACAGATTGGGCATAATTTGCACATGTGGATGGCCATGAGGTACATACCTGGCCAGCCACATGTTGCCCCCTTCCTTGGTGGTCCTGGCGGCTTCCCTGGTGGTCTAGTGTGGGCATCCGAGGGAGGAGAGCTGCCGATCAGCTCTCCTCTACTCGGGTCTGTCAGACGCGAGTGAGGAAAAGCTGATCAACGGCTTTTCCTGTTGACATCGTGATCAGCCGTGATTGGACACGGCTGATCACGTGGTAAAGAGCCTCCGTCAGACTGACACACCGCACCACTGATCACCGCTATGCGCGCTCCCACAGGCGCGCGGCAGCTGTTATCCTGAAGGACATCATATGACGCCCAGTCAGGATAACTGAACCACCGCCCGGACGTCATTTTGCTATAGGCCGGGCGGGAAGTGGTTAAATAAAACTGAGGCTTAACTGAGCTTGGAGGGTTTATGCCTGGGCACTGGGCAGGTATTCTTGCCCTTTTTTTTTTTTTTTTCTGGCCAGGGCCCTTTTCCAGAAGGTGGAAGCATAACCCATGTAGTAATGACTATTAACATCTTTGTGTCATGTGATGCATTTCAAAAAAAGGATATCAAAAATAAACTAAAATTCATTTTTTTTTTCAGTATCATTTAATACCCTTTAAAAATGTTTGCCATTTTATGGTAAAATGTTTACATGCATTGCACGTCTTAATCTTGTTGGCAATTTTTGTTGGTCACCAAGTGTACAGGCAAAATTTAGGATGATTATGTTCTTGGCTGTCCTACCACAGTGCAGTTAGCAGCCAAGACTGTTGCTTTTAGTTTTGGCCTCTGACTAAATTTCCAAAATTTTCTGATATATTTTTTTTCTAGAGATATCTTTTATATGCATACAATTTTTTTATTGTTATATTTACCTGAACAAAATAAATCATACTGATTATTTAATGCAGGTAATGTTTTTAAATGCAGTTTTATATTGATGTGTGGGTACAAATATTTGTGTTTTCCAGGTTAGAGCCTCCAATCTGCAGGATCTTGTGTACAAAAATGGTCAAGCTGGGATAACTAAAGCCACGGTTTCAATCACCTTTGATAACCATGATAAAAAACAGAGCCCTCTGGGATTTGAGGCACACAATGAGATTACTGTGACAAGACAGGTAACTATTTGACATTATTTATTGGCACAGTAAAACGGAGTGATTTATTATCCTTGTAACTAATATATATATATTTTTTAAATTTAGGTTGTAATCGGTGGCAGAAATAAATATTTAATCAATGGCGTTAATGCCAACAACACTCGAGTACAAGATCTGTTTTGCTCTGTGGGTCTTAATGTCAACAATCCTCACTTTCTCATCATGCAGGTATGGATTGTTCCATCTGTAACAATGGTTTTGTGGAACATACTAGACACTCATTTTGTTTTCTTAAAGCAAAAAATTCAACTTGGTCTATGTTTTTTGGCCTTGCCCCCTAACTTCTACTAGCTTTAAAGAGGAAGTAACCCCTGGTGGGTTTTCCTTCCTTTCTTCCCTGCAAAGTAAAGGCATAATGTGCTAGTATGCATATTATGTGACACTTGCCTGCAAACGAAGCCCACGTCGTCTCCGCTGCAGGCTGCATCCATCTTCGCCCGTCTTACTTTCTGGGGCTGCCGGTCACAGCACACTCACCTGAAGAAACTGCATATGCGCAGTAAATGTCCTACAGTACCTAATAGGTAAGCCTTATTATAGGCTCACCTATAGGTACAACTTGCAGAGGGAGGTTTACAACCGGTTTAAGATTGTGTGAAACTACGCAAATACCCGACATTCGGCTTTAGATATAAGGGGTGAGCCGCTGATCAGAATAAGAATGTAATAGGATTTGAAAGGTACGTTTATTGGCTTTATCTGACTGTCTTAATACTAGTTGAGGAGGGGCAACTGTTATTTATGTTTGCATTAATTATGCACAATGTGTAACCAAGAATAACAGTGTACATCATGATTTATAAGGCAACATTTCTAGTTATGGTTTTCCTCTTCCTTTTTTTTTTTCTTTAATTCTTAATATTTTTTTGTTTTTGTTTTTTGGCACAGGGAAGGATTACCAAAGTTCTGAATATGAAGCCTCCAGAGGTAAAAACATATGTATATTAATTGCACTTGTTTAACCACTTGCTTACTGGGCACTTAAACCCCCCTCCTGCCCAGACCAATTTTCAGCTTTCAGCGCTGTCGCACTTTGAATGACAATTGCGCGGTCATACAACACTGTACCCAAATGAAATTTTTATCTTTTTTTCTCACAAATAGAGCTTTCTCTTGGTGGTATTTAATCACAGCTGGGATTTTTATTTTTTGCTAAACAAAAAAAGATGGAAAATATTGAAAAAAAAAAAATCACGTTTCATAGTTTGTTATAAAATTTTGCAAACAGGTAATTTTTCTCCTTCATTGATATGCGCTGATGAGGCAGCACTGGTGGGCACAGTTAAGGCGGCACTGATGGGCACAGTTAAGGCGGCACTGATGGGCACAGTTAAGGCGGCACTGATGGGCACTGATAAGGCGGCACTGATAAGGCGGCAGTGATGGGTGGCACTGATAAGGCGGCAGTGATGGGTGGCACTGATAAGGCGGCAGTGATAGCACTGGGTGACGCTGGTGGGCACTGGTAGGCAGCACTGCTGCCTATTGCTATGTGTCACTGGCAGGGGGCACAGATGATCACCGTGATCGGGACCGGCCCCTTACTCTGATCTGTGATCATTCGAGTCTCATAGACTCGCTGATCACCGAGCGCGCTGCAATAGACGTAGTCCCGTCATTTGGCAATAGCGCGGATCTGAAGAGGTTAATGTATAGCTTTTGGGTTGTGCTGTAATTGTTCAAGGCTATGGACTGCTTTATTTCCAAGATGCAGCCACCCTACTATAAGTGTGTGGGGGACAGAATGGAGTTACTTTTTTACTTTTGTCATCTTACTTTGATTGAAATTTGTGTGTTTTGCTGTTTTTTATGTCGTTTTACCATAGTGCAAAATTATTGCAATAATGAGTGTAAAAACGAGCGCGATTTGATTTTTGTTACCACTGTGATATTTTGCAAATGGACAGCGCCAGCAATGTTAATGTGGAACACATGGGAAGTTGCTCTTTGATCCTCTGCCAATTGTTTTGGAATCAAAAGGAATCCAGTCCCTCATTAGAATACTAGTTGCCTAGATGTCTTGATCTGTAATGTTTCCCTGATCACGGATGTAGAACAGCTGAGAGTGCAGTCAAGACATCCTGATCGTCATTCTTCTGGGTCAGTGACTCAGAAAGCACTTAAGACTTTGGATCCGACGGATAACTAAAGTGGCAGCATTTTCAGTAGGACAGGTCAAAAATGGCAGCCTCCATGCATGTCATAAAGCAGCATTCTTTAATTATGAGATCTATCTTATTGCTGCTATTGCCACCCTTTCCTTCTTATATTAGTTGCTTAGCACATGTAAACTTTTTAGTACTTCTTGAGCCATTGATCTATTGCAAGGATGCAAACTAGGACTTCTGACCATTTCCATCAAACTCCTTGCAGGGCAGAGACTCAGAGTTTTGAAGCCAGGAACATGCTGGCAACTAGCAGTTTTCCAAGAGGATTAGCAATGAATTCATATATATTTCTCTCAATACAAGTTTATTTTTAATACTTGGAGCTTTTTAAACATGTTTGGTCTTATTGATGTTGTATACTGCATACACATTCAGCCAGCATTTCCTGTATCACAGATAGCAGCTCATCTTGGCGTGCAAAAATTGTGTGTACCCATATACTCATCCAACGTGAGACATGATGACTGTTACAACCCACATTTATATGGGTGTTTATTTAAGTGGCATGCCTATATTGGGCTATAGTTAAAGACATACCACTTTGCTATTGTGTAAGGGCTACTATTGGGATAAGCTCTGTACTTAGCTAGTGTGTATAAAATATTTTAGAAAATGCTAGAACTTCTGCAAAACATAATATTTGAGATGTAACAGATCCCCTTTATTTTTAACAGATTCTTGCAATGATTGAAGAAGCAGCTGGCACCAGGATGTATGAATGCAAGAAAATTGCTGCTCAGAAAACTATTGAGAAGAAAGAAGCCAAGCTAAAGGAAATTCAGACTGTAGGTTTTTTTTTTCATCAACATGGTCTAATTTAAGGGATATTATATATATATATATATATATATATATATATATATATATATATATATATATATATATATATATATATATATATATATATATATATATATATATATATATATATATATATATATATATTTATATTATATAAAAAATGTTCTTTTCTTTTCTTGATACATGTGTGGGGTTTCCTTGCTATCTACAAATATCTGCATTTTGATTATCTGCACTTCACAACATGATTTTGTTGAAATACAGTGTGGCTTGATCAGAATATATTTCAGAGGACCTTAGAAAAATAATTATTGTAGCTTACAGGACTGGAAAGAGTTGCATAAGAATTTAATATTTAGTAGTCCACAGATGATGTTTATCAGTCCATGGTTAGGCTTTAAGGCAACGCTGCATAGATAGATCCGTGCATGCCTTTCATGGTTCGACAGAGCAGCCGTGCTAAAAACGAGCCTTTCTTTTTCGTTCATTGACAGACACAGTGCTCCATTATTCACCACCTTACACCCTACAGGAGTAGGACACTAAGCAGAAAAAAGACTTGGCTACACCTATGAGCAGTCCTAGGTGATATACACCCCACTCTCTGCTATAGGCCTGCTGGGATCTCTGGTCCTGGCAATTTTTTTTCGTTTTTGCTTGTTAAACTACTTTTTTTTCTCTTGGATTTTTTTCTTTGAGATCTTCAATCAACTCCCGGACTGGGTGACAGGCTGGATACTAAGATCCAGTGGTCTCCCCAGTCTGGCCAGCAAGCGCGTGCAGACCACAGCTACGCACAAGGTCGGCCGTGAGATAGCCCCACTGGACAGGGGCTGGCCCTGTGAGTGAAAACCTCTTGCGAGGTCGCATACGACTGGGTCTTGGCCTGTGTCGCAGCATTCCTCATGGCCAACAGCCCCCCCCCCACTTTGGTGGCGAGGCGGATCCGTCTTGGAGCATTACTCGCTGGAGCGGTAAGTAAGGGGCATCCTCCTCTCCTCCTCTCTTTCCCTTGAGTGGTGTGGGGCACAGGTAATCCCTGGGGTGGTCGGTCCCTCTGGGGTTCTCCTCCACATCCCCCCCCATCACAGGTGAGGCCCAGGCCTCTAGCTTAGGTGCTTTGGACACTCGCCACCCCTTCCCCCCAGGGTTGTCACTGTGGGGGGGTACACCTTGGCACCTGCTAGATGGTTGGTTGGGTGACCAGGCATCCTGCAGCGGCCCTCCACTAATTTAGGCAGCGGGTTTGCAGCCTACCGAGCACTCGCGGTGGGCAGCCGAAAATTTAGGCCGCGGCTTTTGCGGCCTACCGACCGGGTGATGTGCGGGGCAGCCCTAGAGTGGGTGGCGGAGGTCGCCGCTTTCTGTTGGGAGCATCTGCCTTCCTATTTGGCTCTAGCCTGGTCCAGTCCCCCGCGGACCTGTGCACTCGGGCGGGCGACTGAGCATTTAGGCCGCGGCCTGCTAGTCCGCACGGCCAGGACGGACGCCTTCTTCCAGAGGGACGGCGCTGTGGGGGCTCTGAGGGTGACCCCCCCTTTTTGGGGGGGTTGTTTAAGTGGGCCCTGTGAGGGGCCTTGGTGGATGCCCCCCGTGAGCCAGTCCCCCCCCCCCCCCCCCCCCTGTGAGAAGGGTTTAGTGGTGCCCCCTGTGCAGGGTCTCAGCCAGTACCCCTGTTAGGGGTCCAATGGTGCCCCCTGTTCGTAGTATCAGCCAGTGACCCTTGTGAGGAGCTTTGGTCGACGTTCCCCGTGTGGGACCTCGGTGACGTCCCTGTGCAAGGCCTAAGGCGGTGGAGTTCTCAGTTGGCAGCCCCCTGTGTTCTTGTGTTTTTCAAAGGTGGCGCTTAGGCATAAAAGGCTAGTAAATGGCGCCCCCCCCGACTCGACGGTCTCGACTGATGCTATGTCTGGCTCTGCCGACATGGATGTGGCACACCTTGCGGGGTTGGTGGCCACACTCCCTATCCTGTCAGTGAGGTTGTTCCTCCACAACTGCAGTGGCACACAAGAAAGTGCTGGTTGCCTCCTTTATTACATCTCTGCGCGAAACTTTAAAGATGGAGGATGCAGCTGTGGCTGCGGTGAAGGTGCCATTCCCCTTGGCACCCATAAAGTGTCTCGCATGGCAAAAGTGTTCCCTCCTCCCTCCTATTTTGGAGTATTTGTTCGTAAAGACTGGGAGTGTCCAAAGCGTCCCTTTTTGGTTCCAAAGACGCTTCGCTGTGAGGTACCCCTTTGTGGCGCAAGGCAACCATGATTCTGGTAGAGGAGTCTGTGGCTTTTAAGGATCCGGCTGACATACCTGGAGGGGGAGCAGATTCCCTCTGCTTTCGCTGAGTTGGCGGACCAGTTGGTCTGGGGGCTGCAGTTTGTATGCAATGCCTCTTGGACGCAGTTCCCTTGGTTGCTAAGCTCTCTTTCTGCAGTGGTGCTTAGACATGTATTGGGGCTTAAGTGTTGGTCTGCAGGACTGGGCTTCTAAAAAAAAAAAAAAAAAAAAAAGCTCTGATTTGGGTTACCATTTCAAGGCAATTGTCTGTTTGGGGCTACCCTGGATGACATTGTTACGAGTCTTGCAGGAGGGAAATGTAAACTTCTTCCACAGTCTGAAATGGGGGGGGGGGGGGAAAGGGCCGTGTAGCAGATGCGGTCCTTCTCGGCACACAATGCACCTGGTCTGGCGAGCTGAGAGCGGGGCTCCCTGGATCCACGGACAAGGCCCCTTCAGCATGAAGGCATGCCCTCACCTATATCCTAGTGTTCCTGCCTTAAACCCTGAAAAGGGGTTCTTTCCTTCCTATTGGCGTCTGTCACCGGACTAATGGCAGTTCTAGTTGGGGCCGTGCAAGCCCTGTTGCTTCAGGGTGTGCTTGTTACAGTGGGTACAGAAGGTCAGAATGGAGTCCATCCGCACGGTGGTGGCGTCCCTTCATCATGGGGACTTTCAGGCTTCTGTCGACATCATGTTACTTATTTACGCACATCTTATTTACGCACTCTAATATGTGCCCGACACCAACACTTCCTCCATTTTACTGTGGGAAAAGAGCATTTTCAGCTTGCGTGTGTTGACTTTTGGTCTCGCTTCCACCCCTCGCGTACTCACATAGGTGCTGGCCCCAGTTCTGGTGTGGTTACGTCAGCGGGCGGTTGCGGTCCTGGGCTGCTTGGACGATCTTCTGCGAGCAGAGTCCTCATCGCCCTTACCCTGAGGGGCGACGTAGCTTGCTATACAGACCTGTTATCAGTTGGCTTCTATACTACCTGAAGTCTGCTCCGGCTCCTTCCAGAAAATTGGATTATCTGGGCCGGACTCTGGTTTAATCTCTGGCCAGAGTGTTTCTTCCTCTGGCCAAACTCCAGAAGTTGCATGCTGCGTTTCAACTACTGTTGTCGCAGGTGGGCCTCCTTGTGGTCCTGCATGTAGGTGTTGGGCCTGATGGTATATACCATCGAGGCGGTTCCATTTGCGCAGTTCCATACAAGCTGCTTTCAAGTGAGATCCTGGCGTAAAGTGCCCGAGGTCTCTGGGCTATCGAATCCGGGGGTCCCTGGTCTGGTGGCATCCTCCGGTGGGCAGAACGCCTTGTTCTGGCCCTCACCGCTGTATGCATTCTAGGGGTGCAAAAATGGCAGGCGGTTGCCTCAGTCGGCTAGTGTTGGTCCACGGGGTGGTCCCTTCACAGGACATGTTTCATCAGATGTTTCTCCGATGGGGCACTTCCGAGGTAGACCTGTTGGCGTCCTGGCTTAACGGAACGTTACTGAGGTTTCTGGCAAGGTCACAGGCTCCTCTGGTGGACACTGCAGATGCTTTGGGGGCCCCGTGGGGCTGGTATAGTCGGATTTACGCCTCTCCTCCTCTCAAGATTCTGCCGCGGCTATTGCGCAGGATCAATGCTGATGGGATTCCGGTCATTCTAGTGGGCCCGGATGGTCTTGTCGGTCTTGGTACGCCAACCTGGTGTACTTGGTCGCTGACATTCCTTGGTGGCTGCCTCTGAGGGAGGTTCTACTGTCCCAAGGGCCGATCTTCCATCCTGCTTCAGTTGCTGGTTTTTGAAGGCCTGGCTGTTATGAGCCAGGTGCTGAAGTTACGACGCCGCTGAAGGCTTGGAAGACTTCCTCTGGGAATATTTACCCCCGGACATAGATGGCATATATATCCTGATGTGAGACACTTGCCATTTACCCTCGTTCTTTCTCGGTGGCTCGGATTTTGACCTTCCTTCATGGGGGGGGGGGGGGGTTGAGCAGAACTTGGCCTTGGGTCCCATCAAGTGCCAAGTGTCGGCCTTGGCGGTTTTCTTTGGCGTCCCCTGATCTCGCACTCCCTGGTGCGTACTCTTAATCAAGGGGTTCGACATCTGCTTCCATCGGTGCGGTCGCTTCTACCGTCGTGGGATCTACTCTTGGTGTGTTCGGTTCTACAGAGCCTCCTTTTAAAAATATTTGGGAGGTTCTTCTGCTTGCTCTGTCCCAGAAGGTGGCTTTTTTGGTTGCTATCACCTCGGAACTGTAGGCGTTACCATGTCATACTTACCTGGTGACTCACAAAGATGAAGTGGTTCTTCGCCCTTGTCCGTAGTTCCCTCCTCTAATTCCTCTTGATTAAGAACATTGTATTGCCTTCCCTGTGTCCCAGGTCAAAATGTCCTAAGGGATTTACCTTACATGCCCTGGGTGTGTTTGGGTGATTCGGGTGTATTTGGTAGTCATAGGGCCTTTTTTGGAGATCAGACTCTCTGTATGTGATCACGGACGGGCCAAAAAGGGGCTCTCTGCTTCTTCTGCGACCTTTCCAGATGGCTCAGATGATGACTCTGGTCTATTCTATGAGGGGTTGGGTTCCTCCTTTCCCTGTTACGGTGCACTGTACTTGGCTGCTTATTGCTTCTTGGGCCTTCCATCATCGGGCGTCGACTGCGCTGGTTTACAAGGAGGCCACTTGGTTGTCATTGTACACTTTCACAAAATTCTACAAGGTGGCTGTGCTGGCATCTGTGGATGCTTCTTTTGGCCGCAAGGTGTTGCAGGCTGTCGTTTAGAGTGTCTATTCCCTCTTGAAGGGGTATTGTTCAGGTTGGGCTCCAGTTTGTTTCTGTGTTGAGCTCCTGTTACCTGGTTGGCTCTTGTGTTAGCCTTGGGATTTTTTGTTGTCCCACCCCTCATGTTTGGCACGTCCCTATGGTTCTGAATAATGGAGCGGTGTGTGTATCAATGATTGAAAGAGAAAATGGGATTTTTGAAAAATCCATTTCTCTGAGTTAATTGACAGACACAGCACCCACCCCTCTAAGGAGTTTTGATGCTTCTAACACTGCTTGTTACTAAACTGAAGGCCTATAGCAGAGAGGGGGGTGTATATCACCTAGGACTACCCATAGGCGTAGCCAAGTCTTTATTTTATTTTTTGCCTCGTGTTCTTTTCCTGTAGGGGGCGATATAACCCTATGGTTCTGAATAATAGAGCGCTGTGTCTGTCAATGAACTCAGAGAAATTAATTTTTTTTACGGTAAATCAAAAATCCCATTTTTCTTGTGACTTATTTCTGTTATTCAAGCAATCCCAATAAGGTTACCTCCTGTCTTCTTTGCATCTTTATGCAAACTCATTAGTTTCTTCATTTGGAATAATGCAGGCATCCCTTGAATTTGCCTTTCCCATTTGAACTTTCCAAAAGACAAGGGAGTCATCAGGCTTGCCGATTTTAGGTGCTCTTATTGGGTGTGTCAGCTTACTAGAGTGGTGGACTGGAATTTGCATGCATCTTTGACCGTCCCTATGAGCTTGACTGTATGTACGCTTATTGAAGCCACCATTTATAGCTTTCATATGGTCTGTAAAGCATTATACGATTGACAGTACCAGGTCCCTTTGACCCCTTTACGACAAAATCTGGACTCCTCCTTCACACCCCCCTCCTCCCTCAGGCTTGTCCCTATCAGTTCTTAGAGGCCATTGGACATGTTCCACAGTGGTCTTTAGACTCTTTTTCGGAGCACCGAGCACCTAGGCTTAACCAACTATTCCTGAGCTGTTTTTCAGAAACCCCACAGCAGCACCTAATTTTCATGGTCTATAGTTGCTGACTTTCTGTTCAATCCTGGAGCAGCTAGGTATAAGTATGGGAAAAATACTTAGGCATTATTCTAGCTATTCATAAATACCACCATATAAAATCTTCCCCTGCATGTCAGTGTCAAAGAAAATGACTACAATCTACGTACAAGGTGGTACACAACATCCTCCCTACTACACAAAATTTCCACAACTGTTTCAAATTGTTGCAGGTGATGTACAAAAGAGAAACAGATGCTTTTGCATATAAGGTGTCATTGCCCTATGCTTCAGTCATAATGGTCAAATGTATACTGTATCATTAAAGCGGAGCTCCACCCAAAAGGGGAAGTTCTGCTTTTAGCACTCCTATGCCACATTTGGCATGTGTGTTTTTTTGTTTGTTTTTGGTGGGGGGGGGGGGGGCAGGTACCTGCTCCCCCTTTCGCTCAGACAGCCTAGGCGATCCAAGCGGAGGTTCTCCTCTATCCCTCCCTCCCTGTAATCTGGGAAATGTCACAGCTCGCAAAAGATTGCCCGACCATTCAGTGTGAAATGTGCATCACAGTTATAATGCCGGGGAGAAGAGAGGAAGAGAATTGATTGTTCGGACGGCCACATCGCTGGATCCTGGGGCAGGTGAGTGTATTAAAAGTCAGCAGCTACACTTTTTTTTTGTAGCTACCAGTGTTGGTGAGGTTGCTAAAATGTCGTAAAATGACAATTTACTAGTTCCTATGCACTGTAGCTGAGTTGTGGTGACAGGAAATGAGGTGCAGTGTGTTGCAAAGAAATGCAGCGTGTGTGCATTTTTACGCACAGGAAAAACTTCAAGCTAATGTGTGATCAACGGTTCAACATAGCTCAATTAGTGATGCAAACAAGACCTTAGGGCTCACACACACTTGTTGATTATGGAGAATAAAGCAATGCTGATAAATGCTCTTATAGCATTTAAGTGGTTCTAAAGGCTTAAGGATTTTTACCTTAATCCTTTCCCTGCCAGGCCTTTATGTTGTACGGACCTGACAGCGAGGTGTTTCACACACAATCCGGGCACACTTTGTTCCCTATGTAATGGGGGGGGGGGTTAAAAAAAATAATGGTTACACCCAAGCACATAAAATCCCACCCCACATATATGCACATTTGAACCTAAATGCATGAGTCGAGGGTGCCTACGCGTGATAACTTTGACTGCGACACACGTTGCATATCGCCGCACACGCCAGAGGGAGAGCAATAATTCTAACACAAGACCTCCTTCGTAACACTAAACTGATACCTATAGGAGGCTTTTGAAGTGTCGCCTATAGAAAATATAGGGTGCTGAAGTTTTTTCACTATTTCACAGGCACACACAAATTTAAATTTGGACATTTGGGTGGTTTATTGCATTTGTTTGCCCTAAAATTCACTTTAGTGTGTTTTTCATTTAAAAAAAAACACTTTTGTGTTCTAGACCTTTGTGGAAATAACGTGTGACAAAAAATTGGAACTACCACTATTTTATTTTCTAGGGTGTCTGCTTTTAGAATATATATAATATATATAATGTTTGGGGGTTTTGTGTAATCTTCAGGCCAAAAATTAATTAAATGTGTGGAAATAGCGGCAGCAAATAGGGTAATGCATTAAGGTAAAAAGCCGCCTGTGCTGGATGTCAACCTCCCCCCTCCTTTTCCTTACCTTAGTCCGATCCAGTGATGTGCGCGAGAGCAGCGGCTCTCGTTGCTTTCTCCATCCTCACTGGGGAGATTGATAGCAACAGGAGCTGTTCGCTGCGGGGGGGGTGTTGGTGCAGGGCCAAGTCCAGCTGCCTGTGTCAATAGACGCAGCAGTGGGACTCGGGAGCGAGCACACACAAGTGCCCCTATGGGAAGTGGTGGGGGAACTGGACAGAGTGGAATAGCCAGGAGTGATGGCGGGGGACCTGAGTAGAGAAGGTTCAGGGCTAATTTTGACTTTATGTGCAATTCCATTGCAAAGAGCAGGTACTTGTAGAAGTGTGTTTTTGTTTTTTTCCTTCAAAATACAAAATTTAACTGTTTGCATTATTTCCCTTAGATCCTGGAAGAAGAGATCACTCCAACCATACATAAGCTTAAAGAGGTAGGTGCGACGATTTGAGTATTTCAGAGCTTGCTATATTTGCTGCTTGACAATGATTTGGGAAGCAAAACTTGTTTTATGTTATTCAAGCTGAAGCAAGACATACATCTGTCATGTTCAACCCGAAGAAAAATGAAATCAAAAACACTGCATTGTCAGAACCCTAAACCTGATGTTGATACAGGGAGAAGGCAAAAACAAGTGCTCTAACAGGGAAAAAACTATTTCTTAAATCGCATGCTCTGTGGATCAACAATCTGCAAATACTCTTTTAAAAATGAATAGCCAGTTATATATTGTGCATTTAGAAACTCATACAGCCTCTGTTTTCAAGCAATTTACAGAATTGGCTTGAACTAGCTCCTTTGAAACGGGATTCTGTGTATTTCCTACAACACATCCTCTTCAATTAGCAAAATTATTTTCACAAACTAGTGACCAAAACTGAACTTTTGTACAGTGCATCTGGAAAGTATTCACAGTGCTTCACTTTTTCCACATTTTGTTATATTACAGCCTTATTCCAAAATGGATCAAATTCATTATTCTCCTCAAAATTCTACAAACAATACCCCATAATGACAAAATGAAAGAAGTTTGCTTGAAATCTTTAAAAATGTATTAAAAATAAATAAATATTGACCACCTTTGCCATGACTCTCAAATTGAGCTCAGGTGCATTTTGTTTCCCCTGATCATCCTTGGGATCTTTCTACAACTTGATTGGAGTCCACCTGTAGTAAATTCAGTTTATTGGACATGATTTAGGAAGGCACACACCTGTCTATATAAGGTCCCACAGTTAACAGTGCATGTCAGAGCACAAACCAAGCTATGAAGTCCAAGGAATTGTCTATAGACGTCCGAGACAGTATTGTATCGAGGCACACATCTGGGGAAGGGTACAGAAAAATGTCTGCAGCATTGAAGGTCCCAATGAGCACAGTGTCCATCATCCATAAATAGAAGAAGTTTTTAAAACCACCAAGACTTCCTAAAGTGGGCCGCCCGACCAAACTGAGCAATCGGCGGAGAAGGGCCTTAGTCAGGGAGGTGACCAAGTACCCAATTGTCACTGACAGAGCTCCAGCATTTCTCTGTGGAAAGGGGAGAACCTTCCAGAAGAACAACCATCTCTACAGCACTTCATCAATCCAGGCCTTTATGGTAGAGTGGCCAGACAAAAGCCACTTCTCAGTCGCCTGTTTGTCAAAAGGCACCTGAAGTACTCTGACCAATACAAAATTATCTGGCCTGATGAAACAAAGATTAAATTCTTTGGCCTGAATGGCAAGCGTCATGTCTGGAGAAAACCGGACCATGCTCATCACCTGGCCAATACCATCCCTACAGTGAAGCATGGTGGTGGCAGCATCATGTTGCGGGGATATTTTTTTCATTGGCAGGAACTGGGAGACTAGTCATGATCGAGGGAAAGATGAATCCTTGATGAAAACCTGCTCCAGGGCAAAGAGGCTTGCAGCTGTAATTGGTGCCAAAGGTGCTTCAACAAAGTATTGCGCAAAGGCTTTAAATACTTATGTACATAGGATTTTTTTTTTCTTTTTAATAAATTTGTAAAGGTTTCATTATGGGGGATTGTGTGTAGCATTTTGAGGGAAATAATGAATTGAATCCATTTTGGAATAAGGCTGTAACATAACAAAATGTGGAAAAAGTGAAGGGCTGTGAATACTTTCCGGATGCACTGTATATAAGAGAATGTCTTGGTAGGGCATTATACATGAGCAAGATTAGGTTTCTCCCTCTTGATCTGTACCTAATTTTAATACCAAGAGCATCTTTCTTTCTTGTATGATACAGCCATAAATACAAATCACATTGGAGTAGAGAGATTTAAACTTTATCTCATAACTAGCTTGAAACTCCTGAGTCAAAGTAAGGCTTCTTCCCTCAAAAGTTCCTGGTTATTTGTACTTTGTAGCATCTTTCCTCTAACTCAGAATTTCTGAGTGTGTAAATTATAGCTTCTAAAACAGATAAAAAAATCTTCAGCCATTTATGTAAATCGCTTACCACTGCAAGGATGCAGCAGGGCTGTGATGGCAGTATTGTATACAAAATGTAGTCCCTTGGCTTTCTGTGTCCCCTCCCTGCCTCCACCCTGTTCAGAAGTTTGTAAATTTAAGCTGGCCATACTCTGAGTGAATTTTGGAAGGTTCTCATTGAACAGATCGAAATTGATGTTGGCACCATCCTGCCTCGATTGGGCAGAAAATTGTCCGCTGAACAGTGGGTGAATCCAATCAGATGCAGCCTTTTTTTGGGTATTCTGACAGTTTCCCGCAACAGCTGTCAGAAAACAATAACTGGCACTGCAAATTTTACTGACCATGTTGTGTATATGTATGTTGTGATGTAGAATTTGTTAGATTTTTTTTTTTTCCCTACAGTGTATGGCCAGATTTAAATGCATAAACCCTGCATTCAGCCATTGCCTTGATAATACATTTTCTACTTCATCTAATTTCGACTTTATAGGAAAGGTCCTCCTATTTGGAGTACCAGAAAATCACAAGAGAAATTGAACATCTGAGCCGTCTTTATGTAGCTTATCAGTTTGTTTGTGCGGAGGAGACCAAGGTCCGCTCTGCAGAGGAACTAAAGGATATGCAAGAGTCTATACTGAAGCTTCAGGAGACTATAGCAGAGAATGAGCGAAGAATAAAAGAACTGAGCAAAGAGATTGGAGAGCTGGAGAAAAAGCGAGACCAGGTATGTCCGCTTCAACAGGTAGCAGTATTGGTGAATTTAGGCCTACTGCATATACAGATGCTAGATATTTTTTTTTTAATGTAGTAGAAATGAGTATACTCTACTTTGCAGGAAATTGGAGGAGCATTGAGAACTCTGGAAGAAAGCCTCGCAGAGGCTCAGAGAACTGATACCAAAGCTCAGAGTGCCTTGGATCTTGTAAAACAAAACCTGAAAGGAGAAGAGAAGAAGCGCAAGGATTTGGTAAAGAACATGGATGACGTAAGTGAAAATATTTGAATGTTTTAAAGCAGCTCTTCAGTCATTTTTTTCAACTTTCCATCTATTAAATCTTCTGCCCTTGTTGTTTTAACTTTGGATAGTCATTTTTTTTTTTTCTGCAAGTAAATACCTTATACAGCCCACTTCCTGTTTCTTGTCTGGTCATTAGCCTAGGCTTATGACATCATGCACACCTCTCTCACTCTCCTGAGAGTTTGCCAGGAAGGGAGGGGGAATGAGTCATAAGAGGGCCAATGAGAACTGCAGAGTTGGAGGTGTGTCTGTGTAAATCCAGGAAGTGAACAGGCAGCAGCTTCAGCTGCCAACAGTTTAAATCGATGCAGCCAGACTTAGCGGGGTGAGATTTCTGCAGCATATTGGCTAGTACAGATTCAAAGTATATATAAAATAATATGCATAGTGGTTGTAGGGAAGCTTCAAAATGGCAAAGATGTTTTTATTTCAAAATATGTGCGCAGACTGCAGTTTTTCTTTAAGTAGGTAAAGTATATCTTGTATCTGTGTATTTAATTGTATCGGTTTGACTCTATTGAAGGATGCCAAGGCTGTGATCAACAAGGAGAAGGAAGTTAAGAAGATAACGGACAATTTTAGCTCCTTGCAGGAGACCAGCCAGAAGGATGGAGAGGCTTTCACTGCTGCTCAACAACATTTCAACGCTGTCTCTGCTGGGCTGTCCAGCAATGAGGACGGTGAAGAGGCTACACTTGCTGGACAGATGATGGCTTGTAAGAATGACATCAGCAAAGCAGAAACCGAGGCTAAGCAGGTATTTATGAGAATAACCACCAAAGCCAACTTAACTACACTAAGGTTGCATTCACACCCGTGCGTATCGTTTTCAGGCGGAAAGTCGCGCATTTTGCCGCAATTTTGTACAGGTCAATGTAAAAAGCAGAAAAATGCCTGTTCTGCCCAAAAAGAAGCTCATGTACTTTTTTGAGCTTCGCACGTTTTTGGTTCAGGCGACAATGCTCAGATGTGAACAGGGGCCATTTGAATAGTGGAATTTTGCTTGTTGGCCGTTTTTGAAATTTTGAGATGAGCGTTTTACAAGCTGAAAACACTCAGGTGTGAATGCAGCCTCAGTGACAGCTTACTTGACTACATCCATTAATTAATGCAAACAAAGGAACAGCAGATTGTGCTGTTCTAATTCATTGTATAAAGAATATAGTCATGGAAAAGATTTTAAGTAGTTTCTCCAAACATTAGAATGGGGTTGATGCACGATTAAATCAACCTTGACTTGGAATGTTTTTTGCCGGCATCATTCAGCTATCCCCACTCAAAGCCCAGGACGTCATATGACGTACTGCGGGTGGGAAGTGTGTAAAGGAAATCTTTCCTGAGAGAAATTATGAAGGCTGTCATTGCTGGCTTCTCATTCTACAAATGCTAACAGTCACTTGTCAAAATTATTTAGTGACTAATGCAGAACCAAGTATGCAGATAAGTTTATGACCTGCATGCTTCTTTATGTCAGTAACTGACTGTTAATGATAACCCTTTAAGCGTCAATACTGTCTAATACACACCGTATAATCTCTGTACCATCAACTTTAGATCTTCTAAAACAATGTGATCTGAGAACTTGCCTAGAGAATCCAATCCGGCCCTTGCACTACATAGTTGGCAGATCTAAAGTAGATTTGCACAATAAATTGTAATGTGTGGTGATCTTAAGGCAACTAACCTGCAGAAAGTTGCCTATAGCAGCCTCCTTTGTGTCTCTCAGGAAAGGTTTACTCAAAATACAGATTACCTGAGTGCTTTCCTTTTGCATCTCTACAGGTACTGTGGAAGCTGTGCCCAAAAAAGGGCAAGCGGAGGACAAAGAACTAGTCACTAGTATTGCCTGTAGACTCGCTGCACCTGATTTTTCTTCATTGCTGACTGCATCATGCAGTGTTGCTGTGTGAATGCGGCCTTCTTAGTAGAGGAGCAGGCTTTGCGTTTGAATATTATTTGTCCCCTGATTAATGACAGGGTATGTTTAAAAAGTAGTAGGAGAGGTATAGGCAGCACATAAGAGATGAAGTGGAAGCAAGAAGATCCTTACATGCCAGGTCCTAGGGTGCAGCTTCCGCTCTGGCAAGAACAGTGAGCGGCACAGTGGTGACATCACAAAACCTCACTCCACATATCCTAAACTAGCAATCAGAAGCAGCAATGCCTTAGCTCGGGGTAGGCAACCTTCAAGTTCAAGAGATGAAGATCTTCTTAAACAAGAGTGATGAAGTCAAGGATCACCAGGCATCCACCCCCCCCCCCCCCTCCAAAAAAAAAAAAAAAACCAGACTTTTTTAGGGGTGTGTTTCGGTCAGAATGCAGGGATCAGGAGTGTGTTTCGCTCAGAATGCAGGGATCAGGTGTGTTGTCACGTCTTTGGGGTTGTGTTCGATATGTGCAAAGAGATCACACAAATACTTAAAAGTATAACATTTATTAAAGATAATGACAGATAAAGAATACATAACTAAAGGTCCCGTTTGCTGTTACGCAACATGGCACAGGCAATCATGACCAGACACTTGCCTCATGGACTTTCTGGGTGAGAACAATGTATTCCAGTTTGGGCTTTGGTATTAGACCTGTGTATAATGAATAGACCGGCCCCAAGCCAACTCCCTATGCAATATGACCCCTCAAGGACTTGACCAGTTAACAATAACATTCCTTTGATATACGGTAAAGCCATGCTTATGTCCTTATATGGCTTTCTTAACCAAGATTTGGAGGCTTAAAATGCATTAGTGAGCCACTTTATTAATAAGGAAATATGTAATATACAATTTCCCATCATCAGGAGTGCATTACGCTGAGAATGCAGGGGATCAGGAGTGCGTTCCACTCAGAATGCAGGGAATCAGGAGTGCGTTGCGCTCAGAATGCAGGGTTCAGGGGTGCGTGGCGCTCAGAATGCAGGATTCAGGAGGGCATTGCTCCCGGAATGCAGGGTTTCAGGGTGCATTGCACCCAGAATGCAGGGTTTCAGGGTGCATTGCGCCCAGAATGCAGGGATTGGGGGGTGATGTGAAGGGTGGTAGAGGACACTGCTCCCCCCCCCCCCCCCCCCCCCATAGCACAGTGTCCTACCTGTTTCCACAGCATAGATTGGGAGGCAGCACAGTTCTGGACAGAGGGCGGGAGCTGGCAGAATTACTTTTCATATTAGCAAGCTGGTTATTGTGTCCTAGCAACCCATCACCAGCGGTTTAACATAAATAATTACAAAGAGAATAGAGCTGGCATGAGATGGGTAGAGGTGATACTCAGTCCCTAATAGTATGCACACTACAAAAAACAAGATTGCCCATGGGACTTTTAAAGCGCACATCTCAGGTAAAATTTAAAAATTTAACACGCATTTAAAAACGGCATGTAATACAGAAAAAGGAAAACATATTAGATATCAACATATTGGTAAATTTTGCATTCATATAACAGACCTTTCTATAAGACCTGGGTATGTCATAGACTCTTAGTAGTCTGGGATGGCTGTGCTAGGGCTCAACGCGTTTCGCGAGAGGAGTCTCGCTTCTTTGGGAGAAGCACAGATAGATGCCTGAAGATCGAGAGCACAAGTAAGTAAATGAGGAAAAAAAGGGAGGGAAAAAAAGAAAAGTGCCGAACGTATGCATATAAGTTCAGTACGTTTCACTTATGATTAATGGGGGACTTCTGGCCTACTAGCTGGTATAGATGACTCTTTATGAAGTGGTCAAAAGATCAGTATATATAGGTGGATATGCTACGTTTTGCTTGTTCTCTCGGTATTCACCACTTAGATTCACATTCACACATACACAACCAGTGAGTGCTGTCTTGCATTTTAATACGGACATGACTCATGATAATTGGTCTCATAGTATACACATATATAATCACATAGAGACCTAGCACAGCCATTCCAGACTACTGACAGTCATCTGTTTTGACATATCCAGGTCTTATGAAAAGGTATAATATATGAATGCAAAATTTACCAATATGTTGATATCTAATATGTTTTCCTTTTTCTGTGTTACATGTTGTTTTTAAATGTGTGTTAAATCATTTATATATTTTACCTGAGGTGTGCTCTTTAAAAGTCCCGTGGGCAATCTTGTTTTTTGTTGTGTGCATAACATAAAAAGTTAATTTGGCCAGCTCCTCCTCTTGCCCTCCATCCTGAGCTGTGCTTCCTCCCAGTCTGAGCTGTTCACTGATCACAGTGGCGGAGGAGGATGGAGGCAGGGGGAAAGAGAGACCGGGACATAGATGGTGCCGTGGAGCTTCGGAGGAGGCTGGGAGGGGAGACCAGGACCAGCACATAGAAGGTGGGGGTTGGCAGCGCAGGAAACTTTGCGATCTACCTGTTACCTGCCTGCGTTCAACAGGTGGACTATGATCGATAGGTTGCAGACCCCCCCCCCCCCCCCACCACCACCACCTTATATGATCTCAATGCAGATATACAGCTATGAGACTTGGCGCACAGGAAGTGCGCTGCTTTTTTTACAGGAAGATTTAAGACAGGGTAATGGGCGCAAAAACCTTTCCAAATGTTACCTATACTCGTGCAAATGCTTCGATACCCGAAACTGATACCTTTCGAGGTGCGATTTGAGCCTATGCAAAATGAATGGGCTCAAATCACACTGTAAAGAATCGCATGCGATTTTGAACAGGCATGCCGTTTCCCGCACCACTGTGAACCCAGTATAGAAAGACTGGGAGCTGCCGTCTAAGTGCAGCAATGGGCAAACCCTTTATTAAAAAATGTTATAACGACTCACGTATTAACAATACATACCTCGCATATCAAATCTTCACGGTCATAGTGTCCCTGGTTCACAGGACCTGCTGATGATAGAAGACAATGGCTGCTTGCGGTGCTCACAGGGCTGGAGGTCACGAAGATAGTCCCGGGACGCCTGTGTACCAGCTTGGAGTGCACACGTGGGTATAGGGAAGAAATGTCAGCTTGGGGCCAGAGCGCCTATACATCTCCTCCAGCCCTGTAAGCACTGCAAGTGGCCATGGTTATGTATCATCGGTGGGTCCGGTGGGATGGGAACACTGACCGTGCAAATTTGGATTGACATGCGAGATATGTACTGTTAACATGTGTGTTTATTTTAACATTTTTATTAAACAGTTTGCCCAATGCTCCACTTAGATGGCGCTTCCCTGCCTTTCTATACTGGGCTCACACAGGAGCAGTGGGAGGAACCGCATGCAATTTGCACCGCATTTCTCTTAAGAGCACATGTGATTCTTTGCAGTGTGTTTTGAGCTCATTAATTTTGTATGGGCTCAAATCACACTGCAAAGGTATCTGTACTGTGTATCGGCGAGTACATGACCGAAAGTATCGGTACTCACCGTATAAAAAACATACATTCTATTAAATCAAAAGATTTGTCATTACCTTGACCATTCCACAAGTTTAGCATGTTCATATAACATTTATTAAAAAATTTAGGCATAAGAAAAAAGAAAAGATCCAAGATAAACGATAACCTAAAATATCTATTTGCTCCATAGGCTCAGATGAAATTAAAGCATGCACAGCAGGAATTAAAGACCAAACAGGCTGAGGTAAAAAAGATGGACAGTGGCTACAAGAAGGACAATGAGGCTTTTGAAGCAGTAAAGAAAAATAAAGAAAAACTTGAAGAAGAAATTAAGAAACTTAACTATGAAGGTACATGAGTGGGCACTTCACTTTTTTAGGAATGATATAATAACTTTGCTTCATTCACTTATTTTGTGTATTTTCTTTTCCCAACTATGGCCATACAAACATAGACTTATGTGTTCACCTTTTACAGAAGATCTGAAACCCCTCTACACCCCCTCGTCCCTGCTGTACTTGCCTCCCGCGATCCTGAGATGTCAGGGCTCCTTCAAGCCACTCCACCCTTCCTGAGGATTTGTTATCCCCCGCTGCTTTCTCTCCTCTCCGTCCAGTTCTCCCAGGACCGACCAGACAAATTCTAATTGGTGAGCACTGTCACATGGATGGCACTGACCAATCAGAATCTATCTAGTCTGTCCTTGCAGTGCTGGACGGAGAGGAGAGAAGGCAGCAGGGATTTCAAATCCCCAGGACTGGTGAAGTGACTCGTGGGAGGCAAGTACAGGGAGGAGGGTCCAGTCTTGGATCACTTTTACAGAATTTCACTTTAACAAAAGAAATCAAACAGATCCACTATTCATGCTAAATGGCATGGGTGGCCAAATCTTGTATTCTGACAACTGACACCCACAGCTGTCAGAATACCCAAATAGTTCCTGCATCTGATTCGATGCAGGTGCTGTTCTGCTGCCAATTTTCCACCCAGCTCCTTCAGCAAAAGTTGATTACACAATTGACTTTTGTCAAGCAGCGTGGTGCCAACTAGTTTCAGCTGTGCATGGCAGTCTTTAATCAGTTGTATTTCTTTACCTGCATTTTTTTTTCAGTATAGCATAAGTGTAGCATAATATGAACTTTTTTTTTTTTTGTAGATGGCAAAGAAGAACAGCTTTTGGAAAAGCGAAGAGATTTGTCTAGGAATGTAGGACGCTTAAGGGAAGCTTATGAATCATTAATGTCACGTTACTCCAGCCTTCGATTTGATTACAGGTAATGCGTTAAGTGTCCCTTTGTGGGAAAAAAAATAAAAAATAAAATAACTTCCCACACCGAGAAACTTCTGAGCTCCTTTCTACAGTCCAAATCTTGTCTGAAAGCTGAGCAAATAAACATAATGAGCACTTTAGACATTTTCAGATAGAAAATTTGAAATGTATCACTGAGGACAGCAATAAGAAAGGTAATGTTGCTGGCAAACTTGTTTGATTTACCTAGATATGTTAAAAGAACTAAGGTTTGTTAAAATTAAGCTTTGTCTATGTAGATCCTAACAATGAACTTGTCTTTTATTTTTCATCGTGCTCTGTGGAATATATCCTGAAAGTATATTGTTATATCTGTTCGATATACTGTATGCAAAAAATACCCATTGATCCTGCCAGAAGTCCAGCAAGCTCATAACTTCCACATAGCGATCACCGGGATCTGCAATGTGTTGTTTCCGGTGCACAGAGCAGTCACTGGGGGGGGGGAGCACGCTCCTAACCTCTACCTACATTACAGTGCCTGCATGTGCCACCCCACCACAGTATATGTACTGTAGCAAAAGTTTTAACATATTATACTTGCCTGCTCTGTGCAGTGTTAGACCCCTTTCACACTGGAGCGCTTTGCAGGCACTATAACACTAAAAATAGCTCCTACAAAGCGCCCTGAAAGAGCCACTGCTTTCTCTCCAATGTGAAAGCCCCGAGGGCTTTCACACTGGAGCGGTGCGCTGGCAGGATGCTAAAAAAAGTCCTGCTAGCCGCATTTTTGGAGAGGTGTATACACCGCTCCTGCCCATTGAAATCAATGGGGCAGTGCGACTATACCACCGGCATGACGCTGCTGCAGGTGATGGTTTTGACCCTTTCTCGGCTGCTAGCGGGGGGGGGGGTTGTTAAAGCTAGCGGCTGAATAGCGCTGCGAAATTGATGGCAAAGCGCTGCTTTACTGCCGACGCACCCACCGCCCCAGTGTGAAAGGGACCTTATCCCTCACCAATCCTCCTCCTTCTGGGGTCCCCCAACAGTGCTCTTGGCTGCTCCTCTTCTCGGTTCACCACTTCCTATGGTGACGCTCCCGTGGGCTTGCTCCTGAGCTGGGGTGTGTGCGCGCCTATTAACACAGACATTGCAGCTTGGCCACGCCCCCACTGGATCAATACAGGACTCGGGTAAGTATTTGAGGGAGGGAGTGGCGATACTATTAGCTGAAGAGAGTCCAGAGAAGGGCAACTAAATTAATATGGGGTCTGTAGGACCTCAATTACGAGGAACAACTACAAGAGGTAAATTTATTCTCCCTGGAGAAGAGACACTTGAGAGCAGATATGATTGCAATGTACAAATATCTCCTTACAGGTGTGGTTTTTTTTTTTTCTTATTCAAGGGCATACAACCGCTTTCAAGGTAAAAAAAATGCTTTGCCTTTAGAACCACTTTCATTTAAAAAGTCGCTGTTTTTATTTTTTATCTCTTTTACGGTCTTCTTTAGGAAATATATTTTCCAAATTGTGACGTATTGCTTTTTATGTACATATTCATCTCTGTTTTTAAAGGGATCCAGAAAAGAACTGGGATAAGAATCGTGTGAAGGGACTTATTGCTTCATTGATAACTGTCAAAGATCCTTCCTCTGCAACGGCTTTAGAAGTGGTGGCTGGAGGACGATTGTACAATGTTGTTGTGGATACAGAAGTAGGTATTTCCAAAATATTACACTTTAAAGATAACTATGTAAATACATGTGCTGTAGTTTAAACTCTAATATTGCTGTGTACATGTTAATAATCTAATATTTAATAATATATTTTCATGCTGTTTGTACTTTAGGTCACAGGTAAAAAATTGCTGGAGAAAGGAGAGTTAAAACGCCGACTCACTATCATTCCACTTAATAAAATTTCAGCTCGCCGATTAGGAAATGATACAGTTAACGTTGCCAAAAACTTGGTAAGTGTTTCAATAAACTTATAAAAGAAAGCATTTTTTTTATGATGTAAAGTCTAAATTTAACAGAGTATTCAGACTATTTTTACTCTTCTTGTATGTTTCATCACAATATTAAGTTAGAAAAAGCGATTGTTTCCAAATAACTGGTGCCGTTCAGTTACCTCATTTATAAACACTAATAGTAATGGTCAGTCGATGGTTATTATTTGCGTATGGTTACCTCTATGGCATGTCCTTTCTTGAGGATCGCATGATATGACTGAGTATATGTTTAGACAGGCGTTCTGCAAATCTGGGTAATGCCTCAATGTTAACCTGGTTGAGTGCTGTTTTGATGGTTTTGTTATGGAAATGATTTAGGCTCCAATCGAGCTCAAGGTTATCTGCTGCTGTCTCTAATTTGAAAAGTGTGGATATGCATGCATATAAAAGTAAACACTCTGAGACACGCTCAGAACTGCTAACTCATTACACTTGTGATTTATTCAAGGCGGTGTTAATGTTTTATACACACAAATACGTCATTGCTATGTTAGTCTAATAGGTACATCTTATTGGTTAAGATAAAAAAAGAAGATGGAGAATTTTCATAACGAGGTTTGGCTGTCTTTGTTCTTATCTCCAGTTCCGCGTTCTTCTGTCTGTGGGAGGTAGGGGGTACACGCCATCTTGAGAAAATATAGGAACAGAGCAAATCTGTATACTTATATAATGAGTAAGGAGAAAAATATGTATGCACATAAGAAAATAGACATTTTCAGATTACTATTATTATTATCTACATCACATTCCTTCACAATCCCCCCTAAAATGACTATTTTCTCTTTTCTGTCCCTAATACTAAAGGTCCTACTTTGGCCTGGCCCTTCTCCTCAGCAACTCTTTTAGGCTGTATATAGAATTGGGCAGCAACTGTTCACTTCCCTCCTCGATACAGCTGGAGAGGTGCAGTCAGGCGCTCTCTATCCCTATAACCCTATAGGACTGTGAGATTATGGACAGGGAGTGACTGTAGAAGAGTGAAGGGTTTGTCACCTTCCATCATAAGGGGGTCCTCTTCTTCTTGGTGGAGAAATGTAGGTGTGCTATTGTCTACAGCCTTGCTCATTAACTTTTTACAAAAGATAGAATACAGCATATAATCAGGGCTAAAAGATCCAGGATTATTAATACCGTTACCCGTATCTGGGCGAGCACCTTCTGCCACCCACTCATCCAGCTAAAATATTGGTCCCATGGGTCTGTGATACCTGAGTTCTTCTTCAACTCTAGTGACAGATCTTCTAATTTCTTTATAGCTAAAGTAACCTTACCATTTGGGCCAGTATTATCAGGAATGTATGTACAACAGGTTCCCGTTTTTTCCTATGATTTTACAAAACACCTCCTTTCCCAGCTAGCACCATGTCTAAGGCCATCCGGTCCTGGAATGTCATGTAGGAAGTGGGGGCTAGCTGGTCAGCAATTCCCTGGAGGGCGTCTTTAGTGTAATTTACAAATCTCTGTTGGTTATAATATGTGTAGTGTCAGGTCACCTAGAGGCTGGGTGACAGATGCACACCGTTGGGATCAGGAGTGCACCGCAAGGTAGTGGACCCTACGGGTGACTGCTGCGGATTGTACCTTGGGAGGTTCAGGAAGCAGGTCTACTGGATCACTGACACAGATCCCACTGGGAGCTAGAGCATAGATTCCCCAGGGCGCGGAGTCTAAGAGCCAGCAGGTGTTCACCAGAGCCTCTAGTGGTGAGGATGGACTGCGCTGCAGTCTGGCTCCAGGTCACGGTCCCCAGGGTCTCACAGCTCACGCTCACGGTAGACTACAGAAGATGAGGAAGGAGGCGGCTGGCTGGAACATCAGGGTCACAGGCAAACAGAGATGGCCGGGAACAGGCCAAAGTCGGTAACAGAAATCAGATGTAGGAAACACGGCAAGTACACATAGAGGCTAACACACAGTGGTTAATCAGCACTGCTGGCTTGCAGTGCATAGGTTAATATAGGGTTCCCTGATAGGGCCTGGGGTGGGGCCATGCTTAGAGGAGAGGTTACAAAAGCAGTCAGGTGAGGGTCAGCTGGTCTCTAGAGATGAACACATGGAGACAGGTATGCTGATCGACAAACTCTATTGTATAACCATGACATGTGGTTAATCCAATCTACATTCTTGCTGACAGTTGTTATGGGGATCAAAGACTCAAAACCAGCTTTTACCTGATCCCTGCCTTTAAACTCATCAGGGACCCCCCTTGTAACCCCTATGACATGTATGTACACATGAGGATCAAAGCTTCCGGAGAGAGCTGCTCGCTTCCTCCTCTGACTGTGTGCTGGGTCAGTGTATGTATCAGGGGTATCTTTGGTTAGGATATGGGGGCTTTCTATTTTCATCTTTTTTATCTAATGCACTCTGTGGTTGCCCAGTCTGGCCCTGTGTTCCAACCCACTGGCCCCCACAGAAACCACAACTCTGTCCCCAGTAACTGTCTGTGTGGCATACATATATGTCCTTACCGTCAGGGATATCACTGTACCAATGGCATCACCATGAAGGGTCAAACGGACAAGGTACTATGTCACAGTAATCTAAGGTAAAGGTGGTCACATGTGTATCTGAAGAGTTACACCAAAACGTAATTATGTTATCATTTTTGTGATGGCCACCTCCTGGGCCCCTCCCCCCTAGATCAAACAGAAAAAGGATATGCAGCACCCGAAAACACGCTCTCCTGCAGTGATAAGCGTGCATTCAGGTGTTCTTCCTGGCCAACTTGACTGAGGTGGCTGTGGTCAGCAAAACTTGGAATGGACCATCATAACTTGGCTCAAGGATCTCCAGACAGTAGTTGGTGTGTTCCTGTATCTAATTCAGGATCTGGAATGGAAGAAAACACCTGGACATGCATTCAGGTTAATTCTCGTGATAATGTGGTTACATAATTAGTCAACACATCAGACTGTAACTGTAACTGTTGTGGATAGTAACAACCAAGTCTGGGAGCTGAACCAAACAAAATTTCATAAGGGGATAGGGCATGTTTCCCCTGGGGGTGTGTCTGACACTGAACAGGGCAATGGGCCAACTCATGTTAGTCTATTGGGCCATCTTTAACATCCTGTTTTTAGTGTCCCATTCATCCTTTCTACCTTCCCGCTACTTTGAGGGTGGTATGGGATGTGTAGTGCCAACTGAACCCCCAGTGCTGCCCAAATCTCTTTATTAAGGGTTGTTGTTAAGGCTGGTCCCTGATCTCTCAATATCACCTCTGGGACCTCAAATCTACATACTATCTCACTCAGTAGTTTCTTAGTTGTGGTCCTGGAAGTCATGACCACTTCCACTAGGGCGTATTCGAATCTGCCACTTCTTGGCACTTGAGAATGATCAATTTGCATCCTCTAGAATGGGGTATAGGGCTTTTGCCAGGTGCTTCTTCTGTGCTTCTTCTGTGCGTCCTGGGTTACATTTGGTGCAGATAATGCATGATCTGCAGAAGCTGTCGGTCAGTGGAGTAACTCTTGGTGCAACACTTGTTGATAAGAGAGTTCATAAAAGTCTTTGTCAAGTGGGCAGCTTCATGTGCCCATTGCACCACGGCTGGGTACATACTCCTGGGTAGACAAGGCTTCTTGTTGCACTCGAATAGTCCATTTCTGAGAGTTGCTCCTCTCCGTTTCCAGCTTTCCTTCTTATCCGCACTTGTTGTTTCCTGTAGTTCTTTTAGATAAACTCTGTCCACTGGGAAAGTCTGTAAGGTAAGCACGGGGTGGTCTTTTTCTACCACCCTGCTGTCCACTTCCCGTGGACCACCAACTGTCTGTTTGGCAGCTGTATTGGCTCGATGATTGCCTCGAGCTTCCTTTGAGTTCAGTTTGTAGTGTGCTTTTACTCAGAATAGTCACTTGGGTTGTGAGAAGCAAGGCATCAATCAAGTTTTCACAGGTGTTCCTGCAGCCATCAGGAATCCTCTGTTCTAGATAACACCGTAATCATGGGCAATGCTGAAAGCATATCTTGAGAATGTTGGCTCTTTTTCCGTCTGCCCATTTACGTGCTGTAGTAAGTGCTTACAGCTCTGCATCCTGTGTAGACATCACCGGTGGTAAGGCTTCAGCTTGTAGAACAGTGTTTTCAGTGGTGACCGCGTGTCCTGTGTGGTCATGGGGTGACAAGTCAAGACTCTACTCCTCTTCCTTTCCCCCCCTCGAGAAGTGGAAGAAGGGTGGTAGGGTTCAGTGTTTGACAACTTAATAGAGTAATGCTGTCCAGTAGGAGGGAACACAGGAGTCTCAAGTGTCTGGTAGTGGACAAGTGTTTCGGCTGGATCCTGGTTGAATATGGCAACAACGTCATGGGGAACAAGCAGAATGAGGCAGTGTCCGAGGACCAAGTTCAAAGTTTTGTCAAGCAAGGCTTGTGTAGCAAATCCAGCTCGCAGACACAATAGGCCTCCTCTCGCTACCACATCCAGCCGACAGGAATAATATCCTATGGGGCGTAGGCTGATGCCGTGTGATTGGGTGAGTACACCTGCAGCATGTCTCAGAACATTCGGATACAAAGAGCTTGTGCGTTTTGCCGTAGGCTGGGAGCCCTAGCGCCTGAGATGGCACACTTGAGGGCCTCAAACTTAGATATTTCTCCAAGAGACATTTGGAAGGGTCTGATTGCAGAGTATCAGTAGGAAGGCTTCTGGAATCCATGCTCTGCACTAGGAAATTAGTCCAAGGAAGGCATGAAGGGATCTCTGACCTTGTGGCAGTGGGGTGTCAGAGATTACTTGCACCCTGTCTTCAGTGGGGTGTCGTGTCCCATGGGACAAACAGTGTCCAAGGAAAATGACAGATGTTGAGCACCACTGCAATTTGGGCTTTAAGACTTTGCAGCCCTGGTTGGCAAGATAGCACAACAGGCTTTCTGAGGTGACTTCAACAGGGGGTAAGTCAGCTGCACAAAGGAGAAGGTCATCAACATGTTGGAAGAGAATCACTTCCGGGTGTTCCTCTTGTCATGTGTTAAGGATGATAGCCATAGCTTTTGCAAACTGGCTTGGAAAGTTCTGTGCCCCTTGTGGCACAACTGTTTAGGTATGTTGCCGTTTCTTTCCGTGGATGAATGCAAAAAGGTACCAGCAGGAGGGGTGAGGGTGGACACTGAAGAAAACGTTTGTAAGGTCCACCTCTGTGAGGTACTTTGCAGTCAAAGGCATCCACAGTAGGTACCTGGTTCTCTTTTTAGGATTCTCTTCTTGGGGTTATTGTGGTTTCCGGGGCAATGAAGCGCCCTCTTTTAGCTTGACTGAAACAGGTGGCACCTTTAAGTGACCGTTGTCTTCCGGTCCTGTGGACCATAGGCACGCAGGGATTCTGTCAAGTACTTGCTGCAGTATTGAACTTGAAGTTTTTGCTTCATTAAGTGTCATCAGGAGAGGCTGAGAACACAAAGCAGATGAGTCTTCTAAAGATAGGGGAGTATGTAACTTCACCCCCCCCTTCAGGCGTGTCCTGATTGAGGCCTGTAGTCTGGACAACACATCAGCTCCTAGTAGATTCAAGGGACATGTAGAGGACACCACAAATTTGGTAAGCAAATCAGGAAGTGGACTGGAGCGGGGCACCCCATCCATTCCTACGCAGGAAACATCAATAGTGGAAAGGAAAGAATTATCAGGCAGGTCCACAGCCCTCAACACGCTTCTGGCTGTACCCGTAGAAAGGTGGTAGGTTTTCCTTGTATGGGTAACGTGACTTTTGCTAAGGGTTCCCCGGTTCCACTTGAGGACACTGCCATAAGGGGTGACACGGGTTTGCCCATTTCCTAGTGAGAGTTGGGGCGTGGTGGTGGTGGTTCATGTCCCCGTTGCCCTGCATAGGGTTCCCTGCCTCGTCTGGGACATCTTGGGGCTCTGCATTCTTTCTTTATGTGGCCCCGTTTCCCACAGTTGTAACAGGTGATCCTTTCCCTGGTATTGGGCAGTGGTGGTGGACGAGTGTAGGTGGGATCTTCGTCATGGGTTACCATGAGGGGCGTTGGTTTTTTACCTTTTTGATTTTCTATACCTCTGGCCACCAACAATAAATCAGACATTTTCATTGAATGGTATTCAGGGCGGGCCACCATCAGGCCTTTTCTGATATCCTCTCTGAGCCCTGAAACAAAAGCAGTTGATAACATGTGTGTGTGTGTGCCTTTATGAGTCTAGCATGATACTTCTTCACACACTACCCTTTATCTTGGGTAATATCTTGGATTGTGGTCTTCTGATCCGTCAACTTCTCCTTTGCCCAGTCGTGGAGTTGTGCACAGAACTCCACGCCTGAGGTGTAGGAAGTGGCACTTGTCAGGCAGGCATCATTGAAGGCCATCTGCATGACTGGCCAAAAGATATATCCTGCTTTGATTTGGCATAGGCTGATCTAGTCTCTCCAGGCAGCTGAGTAAGTTTCTTGTATCTGCACTATCCTGTGGTAGAAGGGAATTGGCTGCTTCTCTGGGTCAGGCAGACTTGTCACTAAGGCCGCTGCTTGTGATAGAGTAAAAGCGACATACATCACTGGTGCCCCTTCTGGTAACCGAGACTGTTGTTGGGGCAGGGGCTGACAAGAGGCACTGTTCTTTATGGTTGCCAGCATGTGTTTGAGATCCTCTCGGAACTGAGAGTCTGGAGCCGGATTGAGGGTTAAATCAGTGGGTGGCCTTGCTGCCTGCTGTCGGGCTTCCCACTCAGATGCTTCTTCATCATTAACATATCCGGCCTGGGAATGTGATGCTCCCGTATTGGGGAAGACAGGCTGTTTAAGCTTACTGGGTGTACCAAGATGGCCGCCGACAGGAAGTGCACTGGACTGGGTAGAAAGTGAAGGCATGGGTGCACTAAGATGGCCGCCGGGCTGAGTTGTCACAGTGGGTTGTGCTTGGGTAGTGAGAAAGGAGTGGTTGTTAGACGGAGGGCAGTGCTGTCCCTCCCCTCCTTTGTTTAAAGTTCCAACATATCATCAATCTGTGGTAGACATACATAATACAATCGCCATCTTTCTTAACTTCCTTTATCCAATTTTCTTTATCACACAGGATTTTTCTCCCTGTCTCTTCAGCAACATAACTTTCGCCATTTCTTTCAACTTTGTTAACTATTTCAACATCTTCTTCTCTCCTTCTTTACAATATCACTTTCATTACAATATCACTTTCTGTTTCTCGGCTAACGGCTTGAGAGGGGAATACATACAACCAAGGAGTTAATATTTTTCTCAGCGTTCTTATCAGCAAATTCTTTCGGTGGGGGCTTATACTGCGCTCCAAGTTGCTACTGTTTGCTATAACCCTGTAATGTACGGTTAATCTCAGAACAAGAACAAACACGTCAGGGGTAGTGAGGAGCAACGGCCCGCGACCCAATCCCCACCCCCTCTCGTGTATATAGTAAACAATAAACCACAAATACAATCACGACAGGACATTACACCTGCCACTCTTCGAACTGCAAAATTTCAGCAGGCTAAAATAACCGCAAAGGCATACCACCCTGCAAAATAAACCCGTTTATAGACGTTTTTCTACAGCTCTACACCAAGAGGCCGACAACTCTTCTTGGGGTGAGTCCTCTGTAACGCTTTCAGACTGCAAAGCCAGCAGCTGAGATAACCCTCAAAGGTTCCTCGAACCTAGAGTACACCCGTCCCATAAACGACTGCCACAAGGGAAACTATCTCACTCCAGAGGCCGACAGCTCGTCTGGAGATGAGAACATACATTCACACATGTAGCACCCTTAGACTGCTGAGTTTCGTAGCCCAAAGAATGGCAGACAGTGAACAAATACAGTCAGCAGAAACCCATTGACAGGTTCGTTAAACAACCTCAGGCGAGGAAATACCTGCCTCTAAGACAGTCTCAGCATACCGACAGAATCCAGCCGTCAACCGAAAGATAAGAGAGTCGTACAGTGGTAAGAATATCAATCAACTCACCGGTACTGTTAGGGCTGCGCAAGACCCCCTCTGTTATCTTTCAATTAACGCTCGAATGCTTGTCGCGGTATAACTTCGACCGTAGCCTGAGGTCCCGGGTTTCGGCACCAGCTGTTATGGAAATGATTTAGGCTCCAATCGAGCTCAAGGTTATCTGCTGCTGTCTCTAATTTGAAAAGTGTGGATATGCATGCATATAAAAGTAAACACTCTGAGACACGCTCAGAACTGCTAACTCATTACACTTGTGATTTATTCAAGGCGGTGTTAATGTTTTATACACACAAATACGTCATTGCTATGTTAGTCTAATAGGTACATCTTATTGGTTAAGATAAAAAAAGAAGATGGAGAATTTTCATAACGAGGTTTGGCTGTCTTTGTTCTTATCTCCAGTTCCGCGTTCTTCTGTCTGTGGGAGGTAGGGGGTACACGCCATCTTGAGAAAATATAGGAACAGAGCAAATCTGTATACTTATATAATGAGTAAGGAGAAAAATATGTATGCACATAAGAAAATAGACATTTTCAGATTACTATTATTATTATCTACATCACATTCCTTCACAGTTTTCTGGAGGAAATTGGTTGATGAATGAAAAATAAAAATACCATTTTTTTTTTTTTTTTTTTATGTAAACTGTAACAATGAACCTTATTTGCTGCTCATCTTTGTTCTGTTCAATATACTGTTAAAAGTGTTTTGTCATATCTGTTCAATGAGTGAGTAAAAAAAGAAATCTGCTACTCCTACCAGAAAATAACGTGAGCTTATAGTTCCCTGTGCTCGCTTTCCATGCTGCACAGCTAACAGTGTTGTTCCCAGTTTTCTATGTGGACTACAGAACCCCTCCTCGCTATGTTATGGATAGTGAGATATGTTTAGTAGTCTTGTTCTAGGGGTTGTAATGCTGTATATCCGTAAGTACAGTAAGTGAGTGTTGTCTCCTAAGACTGGAAGTGAGGTAGTGGCAGGATCATCAGGTCAAAATAAAGGAAAATAAGCCTGTAAAAAGAAAATGAATGCAACCACGACATCCACACACTAATTAATTGAATTATATGAATTTCTCTTACGTTCATTGACGGACACAGCCTCTTCGTCTCAGGTTTTTAGCGCCACCTACAGGAGTGGGACACTATGCAGAAAAAAAATGCGGCACTGCCTATGGGCAGTAATAGCTGGCATAAACCCCCTCTCTGCTATAGGCAGCTCCGTTATTTTTGCCTAGTGTTCAGAAGTCAGGACCTGGTTCCCTGCTGAAACCTGTTCTATAGCTTCCTTTTTCCCTTCCTTTTTATCTTTTTTGTTTTCAATCCGTGGAGATTTTCAATCAACAGCCAGACTGGGCGACAGGCTGAATATTCCAGAACCAGTAGTCGGCTATGTGCTGGGTTGGCTGCGACAGCTCCATCCTGGACCAGGGCTGCCGGCAAGATAAAGGTCTTGCAGGGGCACATATGACTGAGCACCTGACATCTGTGTCAGCGTTTCACTTGGCTGATGGCCCCCACCACAGTACGAGGCGGACCTGTCTCTGGAGTGATGGACATGATTCCCTGGAATGGTAAATGGATGACCCCTCTTTCCTCCCTAGGCATGTGTGGTGTCATCGCATACCACGAGTCTCGGAAGCACGGCTGTTTTTTTTTTTTTACATGCCGGCCGGCGATATCGAATATGTGCTTTTAACGTATTGAAACGTGAGTGTAATTTAATTTATTGTAAATAAAGTGCCATTGGATTTTATGCTATGTGGCGCATTTTTTGTTTTCGAGCTCAACCACACGTATAGTACCAGGTGGAAGGTTTCTCCTATGGCCTAATGAGTAAGCAGGCATTTGCTTTCTAAGGTGGTCTCTGGTGGTCAGCTGCACATGGAGATATATGTAGATTGAAAGATACCTTGATGCTGAATAACGAGAGGCATAGGGGCAGATTTACTAAAACTGGTGCACACAGGATCTGGTGCAGCTCTGCATAGAAACCAATCGACGTCCAGGTTTTATTGTCAAAGCTTAATTGAACAAGCTGAAATTAGAAGCTGGTTACGATGCACAGTTGCATCAGATTCTGTGTGCACCAGTTTTAGTAAATCTCCCCCATAGTGTATTTGAGTACAACTTTGTTTTCCTGTTATATCACCCACTGGGGACTCTTATTTACTATTTGATAATTTTTTTGGACTTTTTTTAGACTTTTTTTTATGTCTATGTTTTTCAATTTAATTTATTATCTAGCGTGTCCAATTATCACTTTTAGCGTGACCCTTGCCCAGTCACCACCCCCTTTCTCCCCTGTTTGGTGCACTTTACACTGACCTGGGCAGTGGCACAGTGCAGCCCTGGGTGGGATATGGGTCTGGTACTCCTTGGGAGCTGTGGCACCTCCATGTGCTCCTGGGCAGCCGGCAGCCATTTTTTATGTCCCTGCAGCTGACATCTTTGCTGTGCTTTTTTTGTAGTATTGATTTGCCACTGTTTGTGGATGTCAGATGGCCATTTTGGGTTGTTTTTTTTTTTTTTCCCCCCTTGGTCTGGGTTCTGGTCTCCTCCTCTCTGCAGTGTGGATGGCTCACAGTTCTCCTCTTCAGTCCTTTCTGGTACCCCCCTCTTTGCTGCAGCCTGTTTTGGGGTGTTTTGCTTCCCTGTGTTAGGTGGATCCTCTTCCAGTGGTGCCTTCCTTTTTTTTTCTTTGGTTGGGCTTTTCTGTGGAGTCTTTGGGCTCAGGCTTCCCCACCACCCACCCTGGATCCCCTTTTGGAGGGGGAGGGTTTCTCTGGGGCTTCTGTCCCTTTGAATGCACTGTTGGAAGTCCTTGACGCCTTCCTTTCCAGAGTGGAGGTGGAGTTCCAGCGCTTGGCAGGCTCCACCATCATAGGCCCAGCTTTCCTCATGGTCCCAGAGGCTGCAATTTCCCAGACAGCAAGGATGATTCCTCTGCCTCTACTGCCACACAGAAAAAGGCGTCGATGGCCGCACTCATTACGTTGGTGTGGAAGACTTAAAGACTGAGGCTACTTCTGTAGCTCTCCCTTTTGGTATGTATAAGCCGACTCATTCTGCTAAAGTTTTCCCTTACCCCGCTTACTTTGATAAATTTGTTTACAAAGTTGGGGAATGTCCAAAACGACCCTTTGTGGTTCTGAAGCCTTTTTAGGAGGCTCTTCAGTAGATGTGGCCCTCTCCTCCTGTTGTGGACCCTTCAATCTCTAGGTTAAACAAAACAACAATGATAGCCACCTCCTTTCTTCAAGAAGTCTGCAGACTGGAAGGTGCAATCAGCCACCCGCATCATGTTTGTGGTTGCCAGCTCAGCCCAGTTTGGCAATGGCCCTGGTGTCTCAGACACTTACCAAGTCGGCTAAGGTCCTACTCCAAGGTCTGGATAAGGAGTTGGTGGACTGGTTGGTCTAGGTCCTCAAGCAAGTACACTTGTGACTCATCCTTGGATGCGGCCCTATTGCTTTCTGTTTTCAGCAATGGTGCTTTAGCGAGTCCTCTGGTTTAGCGGACCAGATGTCTAAGAAGGCCCTGGCAGACTTGCCATTCCAGGTAGAATACCTATTTGGTGCTGCACTGGATGATGTTATCAAGAATCCTACTGGAGGAAAGGGTACCTTCCTCCCGCAGTCTAAAGTGAAGGAACCTTATCCTTGGCACAGACCACCTTTCTCTGCCCACACAAGACTTTCATGTCCCTGGTTTCTCGGACAAGAGATCCAAGGCCTTCAAGACTTCTGCGGGTGGTGCCAAGCGCTTCTGGCCCCATAGGCCAGTGGACAAGTCCTCCTCAGCATGAAGGCTTGGCCCCACCTGTTTTTCAGGGTGGGGGGTCGGCTTCATTGTTTTGCTGACCTGTGGTCCTCTGACAAATGGGTCCATGAACTGGAGTCTGATGGGTTACAAAATAGAATTTCGTTCCAGTCCACCAGAAAAATTATTTACTTCCAATCTTCGCCTCTGTTTCTCACCTACGGGATGTATTCGGGCGGTGAAGGATCTGCTAGTTCAGGGTCCCCGGTTCTGGACCCAGAGAGGTTTTGAGGTTTTTACTCCAACCTGTTTACGGTTCCTGAAGAAGGAAGGTGTCTGTCTGATTCTGGACCTCAAGGCTCTGAATTGCTTTGTGAGGGCAGAAATTCAAGGTGGAATCCATCCAGTCGGTGGTGGCCTCCCTTCAGCAGGGAAATTCTTGGCCTCCATACATGTCAAAGAAGCGTACTTGCACATTCCCATCTGTGCCAGGGACCAACACTTCCTGCACTTTGTGGTTGGGGAAGCAAATTATATGTTTGTTGAACTCCCTTTTGGTTTGGCTTCTGACATCGGGTGTTTACCAAGGTGCTGCTTCTGATCCTGGTATTCCTGAGACAACGGAGGGAAATTACATGATTGGCTACCTGGATGACCACCTCCTGTGAGCGGAGATTAATTCTATGTTGATGGATAACATGGTAATCAAAATGCATGCTTTACAGGAGTTTGGATGGATTCTAATCCTCAAGAAGTCCGTTTATGACTCAGACCAGGTGAACAGTGTATCGAAGTCTGATTCTTGACTCTGCGCAGACCAAGGTGTTCCTTCCGATGGACGCGCTCTGGAAACTTTGGGCAGCGATTCAGTTGCTGCTGTCTTGCAGGCGGCCTTCCCTGTGTTTTTGATCTCATGGTGTCCACTTTTGAGGTGGTGCAGTATGCGCAGTTCCAAGCAAGAGTTCTGCAGAAGAGATTTTTGTCCATGTGGGATAAGTTACCTGTGTCCCTGGACAGTCTGATTTGCCTAGGTCAGATGACCAGGGCCTCTGTTCTCTGGTCTCCATGTCTTCAGGCCGGGAGGTCTCTTCTGCCCCTACTTTGGACATTGGTCATGACCGTTGCCAGCCTGTTTGGCTGGAGGGGGGGACCTAGGGTCGAGGTCAGCTCAGGGCCGCTGGACGTCAAAAGAATTTAGGCTGTCGATCAGTGTCCTGGAGCTTTTGGCAAGAAAACTGTCTGTCTGAAACTGTGAATGGAGCATCTTCGCCCAATCAGGATCCAGTCAGACAATAATAAGAGATTCCCTTATTTACGTCCTCTTAGAAGGTCGCCTTTTGGTTGCTATCACTTCTGTATGCTGTGTATGTAAGCTGGCTGCCTTCTCTTGTGAGTTTCCATATTTGTTTTTACACCGGGATAAGGGGTTTCTTCGTCTGCATCCATCCTTCCTTCCGATGGTGGTGTCTGATTTTCACCTGAACCAGGACATGGTCCTGCCTTTGCACCCCTTCTTTTTTTCTTTTTTTAAAGTGGATGTAAACCCAATTTTTTTTTTTTTTTTTTTTGATATCATACTTTAGAGTATAAGATTTCCTATCATTTGAGCCCAGTCTTGCCACACAGTTAATCTATCTCTGAGCAATCCCCTTTTATTGTTCAGTAAGAGAAATCTTGACAAACTGACAAAAACTTTGATAAATACTCCCCCTTGCTGTGAGTGACAGCCTAAGACACAGGCATTATTTTTTAAATTCCCTCCCCCACTCCTTTCTTCAGCAGCTCTGCAAGGATTGGCTGTTCCACACCTCAGCATGATTTGGCATGCTGAAGTCATGTGGTTACTTTGCTGTCTTTTCACTGGATGTTGGAGATCATAGAAGTTCATTGTAAGAAATACACAGGAGAAAATGCATATTGACAAGGGGAGTGTAGAGGTGGGCGGGGAGTCTACTGACATCACGACTCCACCCACTGAGCTCCAGACAACAGACCCACCCACAGAATCTGCAGTTTTTCAGCTCTCATAACAGACAGAGGGGAGACATTTGACAGGTAAAGATACATGCAGGAGGCATGTATATCCTTATAGATGACCCCTATGGCAGTAGTTTAGAAAGGATGACATTGGGTTTACATCCACTTTAAGTTAATTTACGGGCACAGCATTGTTTATTGTACTGCTTTGTGACTTGCTGCCTGTAGCAGGGGGTATACCAACTAGGATTGTCCATAAGCGGTGCTGTGGGTTTTTTTTTTTTGTCTACCTACTACTCCTGTAGTTGGCACTATAAACCCTATGGTCGAGCATAACAAGAGGCTGTGTCTGTCAATGAACTAAGATTTTATACAAAAATAAATCCTAGTTTTTCTGTTCTTGGGTTTCAATACAGTTTGACTGAAGATGTAAATGTGTCTTTCTGTAGACTGAGTACATGAGCATTGCTTCAGGACCACAGATGGGGTCCTAGAATCAATTTTTCACCCTGGCTAAATCATGCTTTCTATTTGATTTTATTAGTAGATACATTAGGCTGATAATTTAGATCCCCTGGCATGCAAAGCTCTAACATACAGTTCTGGGTGAAACAAAAATGTATATATGTTCTTTTGCAGGTGGGAGCTGACAATGTGCATCTGGCTCTTACTTTGGTGGGTTATGATTCAGAGCTGCAAAAAGCTATGGAGTATATTTTTGGAAATACATTAGTGTGCGATACCATGGACAATGCTAAAAAAGTGACATTTGACAAAAGAGTAATGACCAAATCTGTTACACTTGGCGGAGATACTTTTGATCCACAAGGAACATTAAGTGGAGGTAATTTTTTTTTTTCTTAAGGAATTGTAATCATTTTTTATAGAGTGCACCAGCTTGTCTGCTGGTTTTTTAACCATTGAAAAATGCTTGAGTAGCATATTCTTTATGCTATACTGAATGAATGTGGGGTGATTATTTAATAATGCAGTCTATTTTTGGCAGGTGCTCGTTCCCAGGCTCCTTCAGTGTTATCAAAGATTCAAGAGATTAAAGCGGTTCAGGATGAACTAAGAACAAAAGAGACAGAGCTGCAAACCATTGAGAGAGAATTGGCTGCACTGAAAAATACAGCTGAAAGGTATGGTCTCCTTTTCCCGTATCCCAGTCTTAGATGCTATATAACTGTTGCTCTGGTCAGTGAGTCTGGATGGTTTATTTGAACATGGTATTTAGTACCATCTTTTTTTTTGTCTGGAGTGGGTATTATCCAAATTTTTTTTTAAGCTGTTTAAGCCCACGTTCACATTTAGCCGATTTGACATTCCAAATCGGATCCTATTGCCGGCAATGGAATCGTCCAAATCGGTCCAACGCCAACTTTGCAGCTCCGCACCGATTCCAAAAAGTAGTTCAAGCACTACTTTTGGCGACTTTGGGGGCGATTTGAATAGACAACTGTGCAAGAACCCGCACAGATGTCTGTCAAATCGCCCCCGAAGTCTGACTGAAATGCCAGTTTAAAATTGTGTGAGTTCAGCTGAACTTGCACAATTTCAAACCGGCCCTCAGTGTGTACGTGGGCTTAAGACCGCTTTGCCAGACACTTTGAAACTACCTAGCGTATGGCTATATCCTGCTACACAATACAATGAATCCTGTGCTCCCTTCTGAGAGAAGACATGTTTCCAGACCCTCTGTGTGGGCGCAGGAATCAACGGCTCAACTGAGTTATTTACAGTATGCCTTTTGATTAGTATTCATGTAAATATGTTTTTTGGGGTTGTTGTTTTTACAAAGATCTATTATTTCTGATTTGCGTTACAATTACATCCGGTGTCTCTCATTAAATGTGCAAGAGAAACAGGATTTTTGTACTCACCGTAACATCATTTTCTGTGGGACACAGGTTCTACCCCTCTTTGTTTATGATCATGTTCTTGGTGCTGCTTGCTACAAACTCAGGCATGCTGGGTAGAGGATGTCTATACTTGGCTGGCTTACAGATTTGTTTGCCAGTGTCCAATCCTCGTGTAGGCAGCAGTATATCCCCACACTATGACTTCCCGTCAATAGACGCCCTCCCGTTTGCACGCTCCTGTGATCACTGAGTCGATGAGATCAGCTGTCAACTGACAGCACAAGGAGGAAAAAAAGTCGATCACTGGCTTCAGTGCAAGGGACATCGGTCCCGAAGAGGAAGAGGCGAAGCCGCCTCATCTGTGCCCACCAATACCGCCTTCCAGTGCCACAAATCAGTGCATAAGTGCCAGCAATCGGTGGCACCTATCAATGCCCACCAGTGGTGCCTCATCAGTGCTGCCTATCAGTGCTGCCTATCAGTGTCCCCTACCAGTGCCCATTAGTGCCCATCAGTGCCGCCTTATCAGTGACATCAGTGTCGCCTCATCGGCGTACATCAATGAAGGAGAAAAATTACCTGTTTGCAAAATTTATTAACAAAATATAAAACTGTTTTGTATTTTATTTTTTTTAAATTTCGGACTTTTTAAATTTAAGAAAAAGTAAAAAACCCAGAGGTGATCAAATGCCACCAAAAGAAAGCTCTATTTGGGGGGGGGATGATAAAAATGTAGTTTTGGGTACAGTGTTTTATGACCATGCAATTGTCGTTCAAAGAGTGACAGCGCTAAAAGCTGAAAATTGGTTTGGGCAGGAGGGGGGTAAGCAAGTGGTTAATACAAAAATCTTATTGTGATCTAATAGGGAGTGCACGCTGGCCTAGTTCCAAACTGCTGTTTTGTTAGTGTTCAGCAGTCCCTTTTTTTTTTTTTTTTTCACTTTGGTTGTAGCATATAAATTGTCAGGCCTGGAATATGATCATAATCATTTAGATCCGCTTCTGGTCCACTCTAATTTTCCCTTTTTTGTTTGCAATAGCATTAAAAGCTTTCTTCTACATATTGGCTGGTAATAAGACCCCTTTCACACTGGTGCAGTTTGCAGGCGCTATTGCGCAAAAAATAACGCCTGCAAACTGACCCGAAACAGCCGCTGCTATGTCTCCAGTGTGAAACCCCGGGGCTTTCACACTGGAGCGGTGCGTTAGCAGGACAGGAAAAAAAAGTCCTGCTAGCAGCATCTTCGGAGCGGTGTATAACACCGCTCCTGCCCATTGAAATCAGAGGGGGTTTGCGGTGGTTTATAACCCTTTCTCGTCCGCTAGCGGGGACTAAAACCGCCACGCTAATAATAGCAGCGCTTTACCGCCAACGCACCTCCTGCCCCAGTGTGAAAGGGGCCTAAGTAGGCAGAGATTTTAGTATTAGAAAAATTCTGAGTGGTTAGAATGTGCCTCCTGTTGAGTAGTTTTTTTCTGTTTTCGCAGATATCGCCAACTAAAGCAGCAATGGGAAACAAAGTCCGAAGAAGCTGATCTTCTCCTTACAAAACTCCAGCAGAGTTCCTATCACAAACAGCAGGAGGAACTGGAGGCATTGAAGCAAACAATTGGTAAGGACATTGCTGTGTAGTTTTGATCTTGGTAAAAGAAAAATGCTACTCCCTGTTTTAGGTCCAAATGTGGTTTTATCTTTTTTCTCTTCCTTCTTTTTTTTGTTTTTTTATGTCAGATGAGTGTGAAGAAACTCTAAAGAAGACAAAGGAGATACAGAAAAAGGCAGAAGAGAAATACAAGGTTCTCGAGCACAAAATGAAAAACGCAGAAGCTGAGCGTGAGAAAGAACTAAAAGAGGCTCAGCAGAAGCTAGATGCAGCCAAAAAGAAGGCTGATGCCTCCAGTAAGAAGATGAAGGAGAAACAGCAGGTCGGTGCCAACTTTTTCCTACTCACATATTAAAGGCTTGCGCGTTCATTAAAGTGTAAAAAAAAACTGTGTTCCAAGTAATGTCATTAAGGTAAACCGGTCATCCATTTTCAATATCTGAAATCAAGAGCTTCCTAAGAACATGGAGCCTGCTATTGGCTCCCTTTTTGTGCCATTTGACATCTCATTTAGTTTGCCAGAGAAGCCTAGAATTCCATTTTGAACCCCAAGCCCCTCCACCTTGTCCAATAAGAGTGCCTGCTAGGCACAGGCTTACATTCAGATTGCATTTCTGGAATAGGGTAGTAACAGCCAACACCTTGTTTCTTGTCTTGTCTTGTAGTGACACGTATTAACCCCTTGCCATCTAAGTGTAAAACAAATGATAATGCCTAAGCACAATTTTGCAACTTTGACATGTTGGTAAAACCATAAATATCATCACAACTACTTTGTGCATCCAGGTGGATTATATCCTGTTTTTTTTTCAGGACAAATTATCCTTTTGATTTGGTGGTAAATGGTAATGGATATCTCCTGTTGTTTTTTTTTTTTTGTTTTTTTTCAAAGGAAAACTGACCCAAAATAGTAAAAAAACAAACAAACTACTACCTAGGTGCTAACACAACCTACCACCAAAGCCCAAAAGAACAACATAAAATAAATTCTCCTGCTCCTGACAATCGCAGAAATGCCACATATGTGTAGTAGTTTTATGTACCGGTAGTACAGCCCAGAAACACTAGTGTGCATTTTTAATTTTTTTATCCTAACTAAAACACATGGATTCTAATTAAAAGGCTTTAAAAAAAAAATATATACAGACCATGGCGTTTTGACCCTTGACCCAAAAACTAACCCTGACATAGATCAAATCTTGATCTAGGTATTATTTTTTTGTTATTTTGTTTTACAGTTTTTTTTGTATCTCTGCACAGAGAAAAAATAACGTGTGTCTCCTCTCAATTCAGAGAGAGAGAGAAAACACAGGGGCAGGCTGCACAGTTACTGATCATTGTGATAACCAATCAGAGGTTACTATTCATGTGGGAGTCTGGTCTCCTAGTGAGACCCTGGTCTCTGTGATGGGAGCACGCTGTGCAGCACGCTCCCAGCACAAAGACCGATACAGCGCCCTCACGGAAAATAACGCAGTCCAGTGGGGCCGTATATATGCGTACTGTCAGCAGAAAGGGGTTGAAAAGGGAAGTGCAGTTTACTTTAAATACTATACATTGCTTACAGCTTACTGAATGTGTTTCTCTAAATGTGCAAGGTTAACCACTTTGCTCCTGCGCTATAGCCAAAAGACTGCTACAGCGCGGCGCTCCATTGCCGAGAGGGTGTCCATGGATGTCGCCCTGTTTACTTTCTCTCTGCGCGCCGCCACGGGTGCGCATCGGGGAAATTCTGTGTTGGCCGTGTCCCTTGGACACAGCCAATCACAGATCGTGCTAAATGGCCAATCACAGTGGCCATTTAGCACTTGATCGGAGTGTCCAATGAGAGATGATCTCAAGTGTAAACATATGAGATCATCTTTCATTGCCGGCTCTCCCTCCTCACACAGAGACCGCGTGTGAGGAGGGAGAGCGACCTGTGCTGCAGATCTGTGCGTGAACACAGTGCCCACAGTACATATCCGTGCCACTGTCATCAGTGTCACGTGCCACGTTTTAGTGCCATCTGTCAACAGTGCCACATCAGTGTCACGTGCCATCAGTGCCACGTATCTGTGCCATCTGTCATCAGTGCCACATCGGTATCACATGTCATTGTCTTGGTGCTTCAGGGCCTTCAAAAGTGTAATAGGTAGTCCTCAAGTTAGATGTGTAATTTATGCTCCTAGAACACGTGATGGTGCTCCCTGCATGTTGGGCCTCTCTGTGTGGCCAGGCTGTAAAAAAGTCCCACACATGTGGTATCGCCATACTCGGGAGGAGTAGCAGAATGTATTTTGGGGCGTTATTTGTGGTATACACATGCCATGTGAGAGAAATAACCTATTACAATGACAATTTTGTGGTAGAAAAAAAAATCTTCATTTTGCAAAGAATTGTGGAAAAAAATATGACAACATCAAAAACCTCACCATGCATCTTACTAAATACCCTAGAATGTCTACTTTCAAAAAAGGGGTCATTTGGGGGGTATTTGTACTTTCCTGACTTGTTCGGGTCTCAAGAAATGAGATAGGCCACCAGTACATTTTCAGTTATTTTTACCCAAGATATGTAGCAGTATAAATTGTGGCCAAAATGTATGAAGAAAAATTAATAATTTGCAAAATTGTATCACAGAAACTAAGAAAAATTTTCGGTCTTTTTTCATTTATAGCGCAAATAATAAAACCCAGAGGTGGTCAAATACCACCAAAAAGCTCTATTTCTATGAAAAAAAGGGCAAAAAATTAATTTGGGTACAGTATTACATGACTGAATAATTGTCATTCAAAGTGTGAGGGCACCAAAAGCTGAAAATTGGTCTGTGCAGGGGGGGGGGTTTAAGTGCCCAGTAGGCAAGTGGTTAAAATGAACCTGTCACTGTATTAAAAATGTCAAAATACTTTCAGGCACCACAAATTAGCTGCATTTTGATTTTGCAAGTTTGACTAATTTGGTCTCATTATAGTTTGAATAATAAAGTAGCTTACTTTGGCAAAAAGCACTGAAGTGCATATGAGGCTTGAAGTGATCAGAGTGCTAATTTGATTTTACTATTGAAAAGCTTTGTGTTTTTGTCTTTTTCACAGGAGGTGGATGCTCTTATGTTAGAACTAGAGGAAATGAAGAAAGAACAGACAACCTACCAACAGCAGATCGAAGCAGTGGATGAAGCCATTAAAAACTACCAAGGGCAAATAGACAGCATGGCAGCTGGTGTAGCAAAGAACAAGGTAAGGAATTACTTCCTAAGCACACACTAATTAGTGGGTAATATGACACATTTCACATTCATGACTGTTATATATTTTGCCAGGAAATTGTCAAGAAAGCTCAGGAGGAGCTGGCCAAGCAAAAAGAGATCATCATGGGCCATGACAGAGAAATTAAGAGCAAGGCTTCAGAAGCTGGCAAGATGAAGGAAAGCAATAACGACATCCAGCTCAAGATCAAAGAGCTAGAACACAATATCAGTAAACACAAAAAGGATAGTGCTGATGCTACAGCAAGGGTAATTGACTGCTTATCCTTCACAATATACATCTTTAGTCTTCCTGTAAACACTACTTTAACTGCTTGCCGACCAGCCGCCATCATTATACTGCGGCAGGTTGGCATGGCTGCGCAAATCGTCGTAGGTGTAAGTTGGCTGATTTAGGAGCAATAGGAGGCGCGCGCGTCGCCGGAGCTGATGCGCCTGGCCGGCGGCCGCAATATCCGCCAGCCACCTGCGATCGTTCCACAGAGAGCCAGAACGGGGATCTCTCCATGTAAACAAACAGATCCCCGTTCTGACAGGGGAGTAGAGAGAGATTGTTTGTTCCTAGTGATCAGGAACAACGATCTCTCTCTACTCCGTCAGTCCACTCCCCCCCCCACACAGTTAGAAACCCCTCCCTAGCGAACACTTAACCCCTTGATTGCCCCCTAGTGTTAACCCCTTCCCTGTCAGTGTAATTTATACAGTAATCAGTGGCTTTTTTTTTTTTTCTTTTAGCACTGATCGCTCTATAAATGTCACTGGTCCCAAAAAAGTGTCCGATGTGTCTGCCGCAATATCGCAGTCCCGCTAAAAATCGCTGATCACCGCCATTACCAGTGTAAAAAAAAAATTGTAATAACTAAAAATGCTATAAATATAACCCCTATTGTGTAGACGCTATAACTTTTGCGCAAACCAATCAATATACGCTTATTGCGAATTTTTTTTTTTTTTTTATAGTAACAAATTTTTTTTTTTTTCAAAATGGTCAGTCTTTTTTTGTTTATAGCGCAAAAAAGAGAAATGGCACAGGTGATCATTCAAATACCACTTTAAAGAAAGCTCTATTTGTGGGAAAAAAAAGACCTAAATTTTGTTTGTGTACAACGTCGCATGACCGCACAATTGTCAGTTGAAGCGCCACAGTGCCGTATCACTAAAAAATGGCCTGGTCATTAAAGTGGTTGTAAACTCAAAAAAAAAAGAAATAAATCAACCTGAAAGACAAAGGCATAATGAGCTAGTATGCATCGCATACTAGCTCATTATGAAATAACTTAGACCGAAGCTGTTGCAGCGGTCCCCGCACACTGCTGTGACCAGCAACATGTCTCCTGAAGTTATTTCCGGGTTCCCTAGATCCGGCGCTGTGATTAGCCGGAGCAGTGATGACGTCACTCCTGTGCATGAGCCGCCGGTCATAGCACAGTTACTGAAGATACGGCATAAGCGAGCGGTTTCTTCAGTGCGCATGTGCAGATGGCATAGTCGCATGCGGATACAGTGAGTATCTCCTAAACAGTGCAAGTTTAGGAGATATTCACAGTACCTATAGGTAAGCGGTCTTTTAGGCTTACCTGTAGGTAAAAGTGGTAGTACAACCACTTTAAGGGGGTAAATCCTTCCGGGGCAGTGGGTAAAGCAAAACTTGCAAGGAAAATAATCCTACACAGTGCTGTCATATGCATATATTCTATTACAGGAGAGGCAACCTTTTGCGCACAGCGTGCCAAAAAATGTTTTCAAAGAAATTGAGCGTGCCGATTTTATAACAAAAAAAAAAAAATGTAAACTTCACACTCTCAATCACAAAAAGGATTTTTTATAAAGTAAATGCTGTAAACTACTTGAGTAGTAGTGAGAAATGAACAACCTGCACTCTCACGCCTCAGATCAGCCCCAATTCCTGCAACTCCACACTTCAGATCAGCCCCAATTCATACACCTTCACACCTCAGATCACTGTCCCCACTACAAATCTGTTTCACCACTGTACCCCCCCTGCTCATCTGCCTCACCACTGTACCTCCCTGCACATCTGCTCCTCCGCCGTATCCCCATGCTCTTCTGTCTCACTACTGAATCACCTTCTCATCTGTCCTAACACTGAACCCATCTGCTCCACCACTGTAACCTGCTTTCTCATCTGCCTTGTCAATGTACCTCCTGCACATCTGTCTCACCTCTGTACCCCCCTGCTCTCCTGCCCCACCCCTGCTCTCCTGCCCCACCCCTGCTCTCCTGCCCCACCCCTGTTCCCCCTGCTCTCCTGCCCCACCCCTGTTCCCCCTGCTCTCCTGCCCCACCCCTGTTCCCCCTGCTCTCCTGCCCCACCCCTGTTCCCCCTGCTCTCCTACCCCACCCCTGTTCCCCCTGCTCTCCTGCCCCACCCCTGCTCTCCTGCCCCACCCCTGCTCTCCTGCCCCACCCCTGCTCTCCTGCCCCACCCCTGCTCTCCTGCCCCACCCCTGTTTCCCCTGCCCCACCCCTGTTTCCCCTGCTCTCCTGCCCCACCCCTGTTTCCCCTGCTCTCCTGCCCCACCCCTGTTTCCCCTGCTCTCCTGCCCCACCCCTGTTTCCCCTGCTCTCCTGCCCCACCCCTGTTTCCCCTGCCCCACCCCTGTTTCCCCTGCCCCACCCCTGTTTCCCCTGCCCCACCCCTGTTTCCCCTGCTCTCCTGCCCCACCCCTGTTTCCCCTGCTCTCCTGCCCCACCCCTGTTTCCCCTGCTCTCCTGCCCCACCCCTGTTTCCCCTGCTCTCCTGCCCCACCCCTGTTTCCCCTGCTCTCCTGCCCCACCCCTGTTTCCCCTGCTCTCCTGCCCCACCCCTGTTTCCCCTGCTCTCCTGCCCCACCCCTGTTTCCCCTGCTCTCCTGCCCCACCCCTGTTTCCCCTGCTCTCCTGCCCCACCCCTGTTTCCCCTGCTCTCCTGCCCCACCCCTGTTTCCCCTGCTCTCCTGCCCCACCCCTGTTTCCCCTGCTCTCCTGCCCCACCCCTGTTTCCCCTGCTCTCCTGCCCCACCCCTGTTTCCCCTGCTCTCCTGCCCCACCCCTGTTTCCCCTGCTCTCCTGCCCCACCCCTGTTTCCCCTGCTCTCCTGCCCCACCCCTGTTTCCCCTGCTCTCCTGCCCCACCCCTGTTTCCCCTGCTCTCCTGCCCCACCCCTGTTTCCCCTGCTCTCCTGCCCCACCCCTGTTTCCCCTGCTCTCCTGCCCCACCCCTGTTTCCCCTGCTCTCCTGCCCCACCCCTGTTTCCCCTGCTCTCCTGCCCCACCCCTGTTCCCCCTGCTCTCCTGCCCCACCACTGTAACCCCCTGCTCATCTGTCCCACCAATACACCTCCTTTCACATCCCCTGCTTTTCTGTCCCACCACTGTAACCCCCTTCTCATCTGCCCCAACATTGAACCCGTCTGCTCTTCTGTCCCTATGCTGAACCCCCTTCTCATCCCTTCTGCTCATGTGCTCCACCACTGTACCCTCTTCTCATCTATGATATGTGTGATATGCAGAGTGATGAAAGGAAGCGGACATGTCTACCTGTCTTGGTACACTCATCCTGCTGATTCAGCCCACGTGCTTGTTTGTGATGTCACATACAAGCATATGGAATGGATGCGCAATGATGAGCTCAGGTCAGGGGCATTTTCTGAAAGCAGTGGGCCTGTGTGCAGGATCATAAGTTGGGCCTCCGCAGCTGAGAGAGTTTCTGCGCTGCAGCAAAAGTTGGGTGTGTTTTTTTTTTTTGTTTTTTTTTTTTATTGCGCTGAATACTGGCTGTGACTTAAAGGGACACAGAGTGCAGGGGTTCAGTAGTAAGTGATGCAAAGGTTCAGGAATAATATCAACAAAGTTCCCAGAAGCTCAACAGTAATTCCACAAACTGTCACCTGATTGGAGTTTTCTCAATCACAGTGAAATCCCTTCTTTCTGAGATTGGTAGTGGCAACCAAGCGAGTCATCTTCCTAGCTAGCAGGACTGTGATTGGCTTTAGCAGTGGCCAAGGACAGTCCCCCACTCCTGGAAACAGGGACAAAAAAAAAAAACTTCTCACATCTTGCATTAGGAGCGCTATTGATTCTGCTATGTGCCTTGTAAGCTGTACAGACAAGCGTGGTTTAATGTATTGGGGTAGGAATGGTGACCAAAGGCAATTATTTAGGTAGTCTGGTATTGGACCACAAATTAGCTGCTCTCCCAATGCAAAGAAAAGGAGGAAGAACGTAAACTGGATCTTTGTAATGACGTGTATATTTCAGCAAGACTGGCGTTCTTTAAAGTGAACATGTACTTTTCCCATGACAGTCCTCCCCATTTGCATATACTTGCCTTTTTTTCACTACTCCACAGCTCTGTTTTGGCTGCTATGAGCAAAGATGAATACCTGATACTTCGGGTATGAGGAGCATGGGACTCAATCCCCATCACATGTGAAAGTGCTGGTACTTGGTGATTGGCTACTCAGGCAAAAAGCGCTGTCATGTAGAAACACCCTCACTCCTATTTAAACTCCAAGTTACTACTTGTAACAAACCGAGGGCTTTCTCTTTCTGTGGCCACAGGGAATGGTAAGGTTGGGGAGGACAGAAGCTTAGTTTGCTTGCACAAATCGCAAGTTAACCTTAATGTGCTAACATACAGTAGTGTTGTTTTTTTGTTTGTTTTTTGTGTGTGTGTATATGTATGTGTGTATGTATGTATGTGTATATATAATATATATATATATATATATATATATATATATATATATATATATATATATATATATATATATATATATATATATATATATATATATATATATATATATACATACAGACTCTACTGTGAAAAATGCTGTAAATTAAGATTGATAAAAATAAAACTATTAACACTTCTATTTCTGAAAGCAATTGGCAAAATGTGAAAGTAAATGACCAGAGGAGAAATCCAAATAGAATGAATATTTGGTGTGACCACCCTTTGTCTTCAAAGCCGCATCAATTCTTCTAGGAACACTTGCATACAGTCTTTGAAGGAACTCGCCAAGTAGGTTGTTCCAAACATCTTGGAGAACTAACCACAGATCTTCTGTAGATGTAGGCTGCCTCAAATCCTACTGTCTCTTCATGTAATCCCAGACAGACTCAGGCTGTGTTCACACTTGTGCGATGCGGGAAACCCTGGGAAACCTGTGCAGGTTCCCGCATCGCACCTGAATCGCCAGTGGTTCACACTGCCCTCTTCGAACGTCAATACAAAGTTAATGACACCCCCAGATCGGAGTGCGAACTGTGAAATGGTCCAGGAATCGAATCGTATGGGTGTGAATACCCATGCGATACGATTCCAGTGCGGACCAAAAAAGGGTCCTACACCATTTTGGTCTGAATGCGATGCAAATTCGGCTATACAATCTGTATGGCTGAATTTACATTGTATAGAAATCGCAAGTGATCTGCACAGCAATGTGGTGCAAATCACATGTGATGTCTGACATCGCTATAGTGTGAACCCAGCCTCGATGTTGAGATCAGGGCTCTGTGGGGGCCAAACCATCACTTCCAGGACTCCTTGTTCTTATTCTTCCCACTGAAGATGGTTTTAATGACATTGGCTGTATGTTTGGGATTGTTGTCCTGCTGCAGAATAAATTTGGGGCCAATCACACACCTTCCTAATGTTATGGCATGATGGAGAAGTATCTGCCTGTATTTCTCCGCATTGAGTACACCATTAATCCTGACCAAATCTCCAACTCTATTTGTAGAAAACAGCCCCAAACTTGCAAGGAACCTCCACAATTTTGACTGATCAGTCCAGAGCACCTGCTGCCATTTTCTACACCCCAGTTCCTATGTTTTCATGCATAGTTGAGCTGCTTAGCCTTGTTTCCACATCAGAGGTATGGGTTTTAGACCACTTCTGTCCAGATTCTCCAGACAGTAGATGGGCATACCTGGGTCCCACCAGTTTTCACCAGTTCTGTGATGATGGTGCTTCTGGACATCTTCTGTTGTTGAAGGGAAGTAAGCATGATGTCTATTTCATCTGCTGCATTCATTTTCCTTGTTCGACCACTGCTTCTATGGTCCTCAACATAGCCTGTTTCTTTGTGCTTTTTCAAAATGGCTTGAACAGCACATCTTGAAACCCCAGTTTTATTTGTTTAAATCTTTGCCTTGGAGAGATCTTGCTAATGCAGTATAACTTCCTTGTGTCTGGTTGCTTTGCTCAGTCTTGCCATGGTGTATGACCTGTGACATGAAATAGTCTTCCAGTTTTAGGTTGGGTTCACACTTGTATGGCTATCATTCTATGGAAGCCGTCTTAACTGGTCCGACACAAGTCGGTCCGACTTTGAAAATGCTCCCTCTACTACTTTGGTCTGACTTTGATCCTACTTCAGCCCATTGACTATCATTGAAATCGGATCGCCGTCTTGCGTGATCCGACTTTGGCATGCGACTTGTGCTCTGATGATTTTGAGGGGGAACTCCACAACAAATTTTAAGTAAAAAAACGGCATGGGTTCCCCCTCCAAGAGCATACCAGGCCCTTCGGTCTGATATGGATTTTAAGGGGAACCCCCTATGCCGAAAAAAACGGTGTAGGGGTCACCCCAAAATCCATACCAGACCCGTATCCGAGCACGCAGGCCGGTCAGGAAAGGGGGTAGGGACGAGCGAGCGCCCCCTCCTGAACCGTACCAGGTTGCATGCCCTTAACATGGGTGGGTGCTTTGGTGCAGGGGGGTGCACTGCGGCCCACCCCAAAGCACCTTGTTCCCATGTTGATGAGGACCAGGGCCTCTTCCCGACAACCCAGGCCGTTGGTTGTTGGGGTGCGGGCAGGGGGGCTTATCGGAATCCGAGGGCCCCCTTAATAAGGGGGCCCCAGATCCCGGCCCCGCCCTATGTGAATGAGTATGGGGTACATTGGACCCCTACGCATTCACCTGGGGGAAAAAGTGTCAATCAAAAAACACACTAGACCGTTTTTAAAGTATTTTATTAGGCAGCTCCGGGGGGTCTCTTCCGACTTCTCCGGCCTCTTCTCCCAGTCTTTGGTTCTTGTCCTGCTCTGTGGTGTCTTCTGCCGGGCTCCTCTGCTATCTTGTGCTCTTTTGCCTGCTCTGTTGCTAGCAGTGGCCCGGTCTTCTCCGTCGTCTTCTTCCGATGTTGACGCGACACACTCTCCCGATGTAATGCCGTGTGTGTGGTGCACAACGACTTATATAGACATGGGGCGTGGTCATCGGGTGATGTGACCCCACCCCTTATTACATCACTGCCCAGGGCATGATGAGGCAGTGACGTCATAAGGGGTGAGATCACCCGGTGACCACGCCCCATGCCTATATAAGTCGTTGCGCATGCGGCATTAAAGCGTTGTGTCAACATCGGAAGAAGACAACGAAGAAGACCCGGCCATCACTAGCAACCGAGCGGGCAAATAAGCACAAGATAGCGGAGGAGCCTGGCAGAAGATACCGGAGAGCGGGAGGAGAGAGCGGAGAAGTCGGAAGAGACCCCCGGAGCTGCCTAATAAATTACTTTAAAAACCTGTCTTGTGTGGTTTTTTTATTGACACTTGTCTTCCCCCAGGTGAATGGGTAGGGGTACGATGTACCCCATACTCATTCACATAGGGTGGGGGGTCGGGATCTGGGGGCCCCCTTATTAAAGGGGGCTCCCGGATTCCGATGAGGCCCTTGTCCTCATCAACATGGGGACAAGGTGCTTTGGGGTGGGGGGTGCCGCCGGGCGCCCTCCATCCCCAAAGCACCCACCCCCCCATGTTGAGGGCATGCAGCCTGGTACGGTTCAGGAGGGGGGGGGCGCTCGCTCGACCCCCACCCCCTTTCCTGACCGGCCAGGCTGCATGCTCGGATAAGGGTCTGGTATGGATTTTGGAGGGACCCCCACGCCGTTTTTTTGGCGTAGAGGGTTCCCCTTAAAATCCATACCAGACCCAAGGGCCTGGTATGCTCTTGGAGGGGGAAACCATGCCGTTTTTTATTTAAAATTTGGCGTGGAGTTCCCCCTCAAGATTCATACCAAACACAGCGCCTGGTATTGGCGGGGATCCAAGTCGGATCCCTGTTCATTGAAAGTAGGACGTATGTCGGCTTCAAGTCGCAGGGCAAAGTCAGATCCAAAGTAGGACGGCTGTCGCGTTGCAGCAGTGTAAACCCGGCCTTAGCCTACATATGAAATGGATGATTATTAGCATCTGCTTGGTATAATTGGTTAATTGTACACCTGAATCTAATCCTACAAAATCCCTAACTGTGCAAGTATAAGAATTGATGCTGGTTTGAAGCCAAAGGGTAGTTACACCAAATATAGATTTGATTTACTTTGCATTTGCATTTTGTAAATTGTTCTAAATAAACAATTAAAATATGTATTTTTCAAGACATTCTTACTTTACAGCATTTCTAAATGTACCATTTGAAAAAATAAGATAATTTTAAAATTGATGGCAGCAACATGCCTCAAAAGTTGAGACAGGGAAACAAAAAGCTGGCAAAGTAAGTGGTACTAACAAGAAAGAGCTGGATTAACATTTTGCAGCTAATTGGGTTAATTGGCAATAGGTTAGTAACATGATTGAGCATAAAAAGAGCAACTTATGCCGCGTACACACGGTCGGACTTTCCGGCAGGAAAGGTCCGACGGAATCTTTTCAGCGGACATTCCGATCATGTGTAGGCCTCCATCAGATCCTATCGGGAAAACCGCTCGTCTGTATGCTGTTCTGATGGACCAAAAATAATGCATGCTCTGAAGCAAGTACGAGATGGCAGCTTTTGGCTACTCGCTTTTGAACTTCCTTTTTCTAGTCCCGTCGTACATCACCGCGTTCTAGGCGGTCAGACTTTGGTGTGATCGTGTGTACGCAAGACAGTTTCAGCAGGACTCCGTCAGAAAAACCTTCAGAGTTCATTCCGATGGAAAAAACGGTTGTGTGTACGCGGCATTAGAGAGTCTGATTGTCTCAGAAGTTCACCAGTCTGTGAACAGCTGTGTCTAAAAGTTGTCTTAAGATTTCAGAACAATGTTCCTCAAAGTAAAATTGCAAAATCATCCACAATACATAATATCAAGATTCTGAAAATCTGGAGAAATCTGTGTACAAGGGATAAGGCTGATATTATTGGATGCCTGTGATCTTCAAGCCCTCAGACAGCACTGCATTAAAAACAGGCATAATAATGAACATCACCGCATGGGCTCATGAATTCTTCCAAAAATCACTGTTTGTGAACATAGTTCGCCATGCCATCCAAAAATACAAGGTAAAGTTCTGTCATGCAAAGAAGCCAAATATGAACATGATCCAGAAACGCTGCCATCTTTTATGAGAAAAGTTCATTTAAAATGGTCTGTTGAGAAGTGGAAAGCTGTTCTGTGGTCAGACAAATAGAAATTTGACATTCTTTTTTGGCAACCGTGGGCGCCACATCCGCAGGACTAAAATGAAGAGGGACCTTTTGGCTTGTTATCGGTTCAAAAGCCTGCATCTCTGATGGGATAGAGGTGCATTAGTGTCTGTTTGGAATAGGCAGCTTGCACATCTGGAAAGGCACCATCAATGCTTAAAGATACACTGTATATCTAGATTTTGCATATTTCAGCTGGACAATGCTAAACTGCATCTATAACAACAGCATTTCATTGTACTAGAAGAGTCTTGGTGCTTAAATAGCCTTCATGGAATCCAGACATTTTCACCAATTGAAAATATTTGGAGCATCTTGAAGCAAATAATGACAAAGCAGATCCAGGACCGTTGAGCACTTAGAATCTTTTATCGGGCAAGAATGGGACAACATTCCTCTCCAAAAACTCCAGCAGCTGGTCTCATTTCCCAGACAAGTGTTGTTAAGATTAGGGAATGCTACACTGTGGTAAACCTTGCCCTGTCCCAACTTTTTTGAGATGTGTTGCTGCCATCAATTTTAAAGTTACCTTATTTTTTTTTAAAATGGTACATTTTCTCAGTTTAACCATTTCATGTTTTTCTATAAATGGGGGTTTATGAGATTTGCAAATCGTTGCATATTGTTTTCATGTAGATATATGTGTGTATATATGTGTGTGTGTGTGTGTGTGTATATATGTATGTATGTATATATATATGTATGTATAATATATATATATATATATATATATATATATATATATATATATATCTAATAAATATATATAATATATATCTTATATATATATCTTATAGTGACACCGGAGTTTTAAAAAGATACCATTAATACAAAAAAAGTACAGAAATGTATTATGTTTTTGTTTATCAATTGTCAAGTTCCGGTAATAACTATCTTTTCTGATGTCTTCTATGCATGCGTTAGGTTGCCAAAATGCTAAATGACTATGAGTGGATTGCCTCCGAAAAACATCTCTTTGGCCAAGAAAACACAGCTTATGATTTCAAAACAAACAACCCTAAGGCAGCGGGGCAGAGATTACAAAAACTACAAGAAATGCAGGAAAAACTAGGACGGAATGTTAACATGAGAGCAATGAACATGTTGACACAAGCAGAAGAAAGGGTAGGTGCATGTGATCATTGTAGCCACTGAGGCAAGTACAGTTGATTCACAATTTGTATGTTGTTTTTTTTTGTTTTTTTTTTTATACTTCAAAGATAATTAATTTATTTTTCTGTATCCAATGACTTAATAGTACAATGACCTAATGAAAAAGAAGAGAATTGTGGAGAATGACAAGTCTAAAATTTTGGATACTATTGAAGAGCTTGACCAGAAGAAAAACGAGGCTTTGAAAATTGCCTGGCAAAAGGTAAAGCTGGGCCTTTTTAGCATGATTGATATACTGTATAGTCAACAGCATATTCTTTTATTTACCATTGTAAAAGAAATGCAATCAATAGTTTTTTGATAATCCAGTGTATTGCTGCCTGTCTGCTGGCCATATCTTTCCACAACTTCCTAGATTCCCAGCATGCTTTGCAGCTTCTCCTCTGCTATTTTCTTTTGATTTCTAAGGACTACATATCCCATGGTATCCCATGGTACCTTGCTGCCTGCAAGCAGTAATTATTGTACTTACTCCGCCTTCTGAAACTCCTCCTTCTCAGCACCTCTGTAGTTCAGAAGACAGGCTCTGTTAAATGCGTGACACAAGCAGCACATATTTTCAGGGCATAGTGAATATGTGTCCCAGAATTAAAGGTAGCAAATGTGTGGGTATTTGTCAGTACCTTCAAGATCATTCAGATTAATAGGAATGGGCAGGAAAAATAATTGAAATACAATGTGGAAATTACTACTGTGTATAATAAGTTTGGATCGTAGGCACACTTTTAAGTTGTAAAGCCTATACAAATAGGAATTGTTTGCAACTCTGATCAGATGATAACATCTCTTACATTGTTTAGGTGAACAAAGACTTTGGTTCTATCTTCTCAACTCTGTTACCTGGGGCAAATGCCAAGCTGGCACCTCCTGAAGGCAAGAATGCATTGGATGGGCTGGAGTTCAAGGTCGCATTGGGCAGCACGTGGAAAGAAAATCTGACTGAATTAAGTGGTGGACAGCGGTAAACTTTATTTTCCCATTTCATACAGGATGAGAAGGTTGAGGGACTATCAATAATTAAATATTAAGGCCCTGTTTTTGCAGTGCACAGGAAGGCATTACATGTCACTGCACAGCAGTGCAACATGCCGGGCTACCGTGCAGTGATATAAATAACATGTAACTTTGTGCACTTCAAATAATGACACGAAAAAAGGGATCTGTGCGATGCGCTAAAACATGCATCACGCTGCCTCTTACCGCTGTCTCACTGCAGCCAAAATGGACAGCTGCTTGCACACTAAAACCCTGCAGTCTAGTGTGTGTGCAGAGTGAACGGGCCCTAAATATTTCATACTATCAGCGCTAATGGCTTACTCTACCCAATTATAAACTTACAAAGCTGCTTTTGACATAATTACAATTTTTAAAGACATGCTGCTTAGATGAGTTCAGTGCCTTATTGGCTGCTTATATTTAATTCATCTGTGTTGATTTCTGTGCTGAGGAGAGAATGAGCCAGAGATAGCAGGTGGCAGTCGGATCCATTGGCATAACATTATTTGATTGAACTATCTTTATAAATTATTCTTTTTACATGACTGTTCATGTTAGTTTGGCCAGAATATGCCAGCCTTTTCCTGGGTGGATTGGGAAGAATGTGGAGCAATGGTGGTTGGCTTTTGAAAATCAAAGCTGGCTGGTCTTTAGCTGAATGTTTTTGCTCCTAGAAAAATACATGAACATCTAGCACCTCCTGTATTAGAGTTATTATGCATATAGCACTACCATACAGAGAGGTTTAGGATAACCATCATTAAGCTAATTCTTGCTTCTCAATGTATTTATTTTCCTTCCAGGTCACTTGTGGCTTTGTCTCTAATATTGGCCATGTTACTTTTTAAACCTGCGCCAATATATATTCTGGATGAAGTTGATGCTGCCTTGGACCTCTCTCATACGCAGAACATTGGTCAGATGCTTCGGACACACTTCCGACACTCGCAGGTAAAATAGCAGTGGTGACTGGAGTTCGACATGACAGGCTTTAATACATAGGTTGGTGGGCACTGGACAAACTTGCTTATCGAACCATAAAAATAATGTAATACCAGTTCTTTCTTGTCCTCTGAGGGACAAAGTAATTCAGATGTGATATACTACCACAGAGTATGGGACACTAGCAAACCTAAAATTGTAGGCCAGTCCCAGGATAACTAATTCTGTACCCGGCATACCTCTGTTTTTTGCTAGTGTCCTAAGAGGATGGCTATCTTTTTCTCAGTTCTCCTAAGAGTCTTAAGTGCTAGCCAGTCTTTGCTAACCTCTTTTTTTCAGTTTTTTCTTTTTTCTTTGGGTTCCTCTTCTATTGACTAAAATCCATGAAAAGTGCTTACTACATTGTTGCTTGAGCTGGTCATTACATAGTGAGGACTTTATTAGGGATCTAAATCGACCTTTCCGAGGCCTGACTTTTTAGTGCCATACCTGAACCCGACTGGACACGCAGGCCTACCTTGGAACTTTTGGGCACCCATTTCCATATTGTGGCACTTTCCAGACATTCATGTACTGGTAAAAGTTAGCTTCAGAGCACTTTCCAGGTCCAACCTACAGTGACTCTCATGAGCACCAGCTGTTTGTGAGTAACTGAGGCCTTGCCTTGCATGTTGGCCTAGTTGCTTCACTACCACATGGGCACATCATGTCTGCACATAGACACAGAGGGGATAGTTTTTTTGCTACGGGTGACCCCAACTGACATTCTTCATGCATTTTGGGGATGTCCAGTATTTTCTGTAAGGAAACCAGAGTGTGGAATCTGGTGGCCCAACAGTTATACATCAGTGGAGTCTTCAGCTCTGCTGGCTGAGGCTCAGTACTCTGTCCTGTCATTAGGGGTCTCTACTGCAACTCAAGTCTTTTGTGGCCAAATTCACTCAATTCCTTGCTGCTTTTGTCCACAGAGACTCTTAGGAGTTGATTTACTAAAACTGGAGAGTGCAAAATCTGGTGCAGCTATGCATGGTAGCCAATCCGCTTCTAACTTCAGCTTGCTTGTACCGACTTATATTCATAGTTTGTTAACCAGGCAGACTGACCTCTACCATGTTATTGATGTATTGAACGTACTGCCATATACTGTTTGGCATTGTATTACTTTGTAAACTTAATAAAAACATATTTGACTCTAACTTCAGTCTCTACCAGCTTTGCACATCTAGAGTGACATTTTTGCTCTTTCTTCTTTGCAAAATAGCTCAAGCTCTGTTAGATTGGATGGAGGGCATTTGTAAGCAATTTTCAAGTCTTGCCAGAGATTCTCAATTGGATTTAGGTCTGGACTTTGACTGAGACATTCTAACACATGAATATGCTTTGATCTAAACCATTCCATTGTAGTTCTGGCTGTATGTTTAGGGTTGTTGTCCTGCTGGAAGGTGAACCTCTGCCCCAGTCTCAAGTCTTTTGCAGACTTGAATGGATTTTCTTCTAAGATTGTCCTGTATTTGGCTCCATCCAACTTCCTTGTTCCTGTTGAAGAAAAGCATCCCCACAACATGATGCTGCCACCACCAAGTTTCACGGTGGGGATGGTGTGTTCAGTGTGATATGCAGTGTTAGTTTTACTCCACACATAAGGTTTTGTGCTTAGGCCAAAAAGTTCAATTCTGGTCTCATCTATAACCAGAGCACCTTCTTCCACATGTTTGCTGTGTCCTCAACGTGGCTTCTTGCAAATTGCAAATAAGAATTCTTATGTCTTTCCTTCAACAATGGCTTTCTTCTTGCCACTCTTCCATCAGGCCAGATTTGTGGAGTGTGTGACTAATAGTTGTCCTGTGGACAGATTCTCCCACCTGAGCTGTGGATCTCTCCAGCTCTTCCAGAGTTACCATTGGCCTCTTGGCTGCTTCTCTGATTAATGCTCTCCTTGCCCGGCTGTCAGTTTAGGTGGATGGCCATATCTTGGTAGGTTAGCAGTTGTGCCATGCTCTTTCCATTTTCGGATGATGGGTTCAACAGTGCTCCGTGAGATGTTCAAAGCTTGGGATATTTTTTAATAACCTAACCCTGCGTTAGGCTCGGTTCACACCTAATGCCAATGCAGCTCCCAGCAGGGGTCCTGTGCGTCCTGGTTCACCGTTTTAGGTCTGATTTCAGCCCAAATTTTGGGCTGAATTCAGACCTGAAACAGACCAAAAGACGCACTGGAGCCGCATTGGAGATATATGAACAGGCTCCATAGAGAGCTGGTCACAATCTTCTGCTATTGCGAATTGGATGCGGAGATCCAATTCGCAATTGTGTGAACCTGGCCTCAAACTTCTCCACAACTTTATCCCTGACCTGTTTGGTGTGTTCCTTGGCCTTCATGATGCTGTTTGTTCACTAAGGTTCTCAAACAAACCTCTGAGGGCTTCATAGAATGGCTGTGTTTTATACTGAGATTAAATTACACACAGGTGGACTATATTTACTAATTAGGTGACTTCTGAAGGCAATTGGTTTCACTAGATTTTATTTAGAAGTATCCGAGTAAAGGAGGCTGAATACAAATGCACGCCACACTTTTCACATATTTTTTTGTAAAAAAAATTGAAAACCATTTATCATTTTCCTTCCACTTCATAATGATGTGCCACTTTGTGTTGGTCTATTACATAAAATACATTTACGTTTTTGGTTGTAACATGACAAAATGTGGAAAATTTCTAAGGGTATGAATACTTTTTCAAGGCACTGTATAATTGTATTCGACATCACAATATCATGATGTTAAATGAATATGAATTTGTCAGCCATTATCTGCACCTTTAGCGCAAGAAAAGGCTGGTCGTGGTGTTAAAAAAAATCTTATTTGCTGCATTTTTGGTCCGTTAAAAAAAACTGCACCAAAAACGCACCTCCTTGTTGAAATGCATTGAAAGCCCAGCAAGAATGCATCAATAACGCACCCGTGTTACATTTTCAATGCAGTTTTTGAGTCACATGACCTCTGAAAAATAACCATAAGCACAGTGAAATGGTGGTAAAATCACGTGAGTTTCCGGCTTCAATATTGGCACCTTTTTCTCTTATCAAATGATTTTTGTTTTGACGGCCGAAATTTCAGTGCATTTCTAATTTTTATGTTGGAGAATCCTGCTTTGTACAGGTTTCTTAGTTCAGACTCCATTGCATACCATCTAGGGTGTTGCTTTTCTTTCACTACCAAAGAGGAGTTGGGAGTCCTTTCTGCAACAGTAGTTAGTTTGGTCATTGCCCTAGACAGTGCAAAGGGCAACGCTTTGGGAACTGATTCTATTTACCCAAAAACCTCTGGACTGAGACAAGAGGTTTCACGCAAATAGGTGCGCCTCCAATTCTGTGTGGCAGGTGAAATCCTCACTGGAAGGCCCTGTGCCTCCCTAGAATGTCAGCGGATAGAACACACTTGTTTCCTGTTGCAGGTATCCTCTGCTAGGAATATTTTATGTCTAGACTTGGAGGACCTTTTCACATGGGGGTGGATCCTCCCCTCTTGGCAACTCTGCAGCCTTTGTGGGAGGTTCTTTGGATACTTTTCCTTGTTTTACCCTTCATCAGATTAACACTCCTGCCTCTTGCTCCATGGCAACTGATACTTCTGTGGATCAGGGGGGTTAGGAGTTTTTTTTTTTATTGGCCTATAGCTTGGGGTCAGAGTTAAGTAGGTTCTTCTATAGGTCCCTGTGGCACCTTTTGTATGCTAAGGAGAATGCATTGGCTTCATCCTCAGCTTTATCTGGGGCTATGTCTCATCTTCATTCCTGCCTACCCTTGTGAGGATGCTCACTCGGGTGTTTTGCTGATACAGGTTTCTCCCTGGTAAGTTTGCATAGCGAAATTGGCTTTTGAGCCAAACAACCTCTTTATTCGTAAAGTGTCTGTCTCTTTGATCCTAGAGGGTCAGGGGTACAGGGGCTCTGATGAAACGTATTAGCCTATGCCATTGCAATATAGCCCCATGGGATGGGGGTCATCTTTATATTGGACTCCTATGGAGGACTGATATGATTTGCTTTTATTCAAGATTTTTAATTGTAAGTATGATGCTTATCTTTGTATATTAATACATCTTTTATTGAGGATAATGCGCTAGGCCACACACCTTCTATATTTATTTTTGTTTTAGTACAGGGGACAGCTGGCTTTTCTCTACTGGACCTGTTTGATTCCAGGTACCTTCCTTTGTCCTTCAGGTCGCCCCTAGCCTGCAAATAGTTGTCTCATTGGGTCTGTTAACAATTGTTCTGTTGGCTGCCCCTTAGTTGGACTGCTTTTGCACATACACAGAGTATCCGAATTCACATGTCACTCAATGGACGAGCAAGAAAATAGATTTTTGTACTTTTAAATCCTTTTCTTTAAGTCCTGAGGAACACAGCTTCCACCCTTTTTGTTTATATGCTTTTGGTACTGGGGTACCCTTGGAAGGGGTTATTCTGTGGCTGACCAGCAATATTTTTGTTTGCCAGTGTGCAATAATCCTGAAGGCAGCAGTATAACCCGACAGTATCCTTTTTTTTTTTTTCCCCTATAGTGTCCATCAATGGAATCCAACAAAAGGATTTTATGACGCGTACAAAAATCCTATTTTCATCATCCTTATTCTTGACGTTTGAAGATTAGCATCAGTAGCACTATTTTAGTTCTCTTATTAGTGAAAGTACTATTACAAAAATCTCGATTGTGCCTGTAAGTCAATAATAGGAATAAGATCAGCTGCATGGAGGAGGCACAGGCGATACTGGTGACTAGTCCTTTGTTTGCCTTTTTCTTTTGTGGCACAGCTTCCAGAGTTCATTTCCTTTTTAGCGGTAAGCTATAGGTCTCATTCACATGGGGTATATGCATCTGTGCCCCATGTGAGGGCCGTGTATACCTGCATGGGGATGCACAGGTTTTCCCATGCATCTTTTTGTGGACTGTCTATTGGGACGCAGCGGCTGCACAGACACAGCCGCTGACTTCCATTCTGTCACTCATGCGGGTGCACAGCGCCAAACATACGCAGGGGATATACACGGCCCTCACACAGGGCACAGATGCATACATCTCATGTGAATGAGCCTGTTTAAACCAACAAAATATACTTCTTACGCTGGTGCACCTAAGGCATGTGATCAGATATGTAAACTGTGAAACTCTTCTTTTCTAGTTCATTGTCGTCTCTCTGAAAGATGGAATGTTCAACAATGCCAATGTCCTATTCAAGACCAAGTTTGTGGATGGAGTATCCACAGTAGCGAGATTTGCTCAGAATCAAAATGGGGGTAATGCTGCTTCCCAACAAAAAATGGACAAGAGCAGATCTAAGGAGAAAAGAAACCGCATGCAAGTTGATGAATGAGATTTTAAAAGAGTTGTATACAAGAGTCTTTACTATTAACTTAATTTCTTATGTCTGTCTTCCTGCCTTCTAATGTGCAAAGATTTTCAGCACATTCCATTGTACATATTTTCTTGTCTCATATCAGTTAAGATGTATTATTAATTTCCATATTCAGAAGCTCAATACACCTGCTTAATTCCTGTATTAAACATCTTGTCAAATTTTATGTTTTCTTATTTTTTTTTTTTTGACCATTTGGAAACATTTTTCAGATGAGCTATATGTATATCCAACCTTTTTTTTATATAAATAAAGCATTTACAAACCCCTTTACTTCATAAACCTCTGTTCTTGTCATTTACATAATTCATTTTATTTATACTTGCCTTTCAAGGGTAACTCCACTTTTGTTAAGAGAAAACATTCATTCTGGGTGATCAATGTAAATGGCAGGGATTTTAACAAACATTGTTGCAAATTCCTACCTTTTTGTTTTTCTGAAGATATAGATGTTTGTTTTGTCTGTGTCCATGTGTAGAGTGGATCTCTATAGAGTGGTTTTATCATTATCAATCCGCTGCTGCACTTGCACGGCTCTAATGAGGAAAGTGGCAGGGTCTGCATCACTTTTAGACGTGATTTCCCTTTGAGATTATCTCACCAGAAATGACGTTTTTGTTGCATGTGATGCTCGAAATCTGATTTGTATCTTAGTGCAGACTTCTGGGAAAATCAGTGAGCCAATAACTCAAGCAGGGAATTACAATTCAGGGGGCGTTCTGTACACCATCTATGTACAGAATGCCTCCAGGTAGCCATATTGCATTTTACAGAAAATTACAGGAAAGGTAATTTTTTTTTTATAAAAATCAATTACAATATGACTTGTGTCTGAATTGTTTACGCTATATTTTTTGTTTTCATTTGTAATTTTGTTTTTGCCAGGAAAGTGAAGTTACTGTTTAACCACTTGCCGCTCGCCCAATAGCAAAATGACGGCGGCAAAGTGATTTCAATATTCTGACCGGACGTCATATGACGTCTGGCAGGATATCAAGCCGCTGCACTCCCCCGGGGGTGCGAATCGCGGCGATCGGTGTTGCGGGATGTCACCGATCTGACACCCCGCAACACTGATCTAGGTAAAGAGTCTCTGATGGAGACTCTTTACCACATGATCAGCCGTGTCCAATCACGGCTGATCACAGTGTAAACAGGAAGAGCCGGTGATCGGCTTTTCCTCACTCGCGTCTGTCAGACGCGAGTAGAGAAGAGCCGATCAGCTGCCCCTCTGACGGGGGGGTCTGTGCTGATCCATTATCAGTGCAGCCCCCCCGAGGATGCCCACACTAGACCACCAGGGATGCCACCCTAGCCCACAATGGATGCCAATGAGTGCCCACAATGGGCATCACTGATTGTCAGGCATTGTTTGGCACTGATTGGCATCCATCAGTAACATTTATTAGTGTACAGTGCCGCCTAGCAGTGCCCATCTGTGCCGCCTAGCAGTGCCCATCTGTGCCGCCTAGCAGTGCCCATCTGTGCCGCCTAGCAGTGCCCATCTGTGCCGCCTAGCAGTGCCCATCTGTGCTGCATATTAGTACCCATCATAAGTGCCCATCAGTGAAGGAGAAAAATTACTTATTTACAAAGTTTTGTAACAGAAACAAAAAAAAAAACTTTTTTTTTCAAAATTCAAAATCAGTATATTTAACCTATTCTGAAGCCAGTCCGGTCACCAGTGGTGCCCTTCTGTGTGCAGGAGAAAGCTGACGGCTGGGAAGTGACAACACCCACAACTTTATGGGGCTTCCATTGTTTAAAAAAAAAAAAAAAAAAATATATATATATATATAATTTTTTTTTTTTTTTTTTTATTGCATTTTTGCGACATACAGGCATAAAACAAAAGGCACAAACAAAAACTACAACACTGAAAACAGAATGCTTCTAATCCAGCATATGAAAGTCCGAGCAGTGTGCAATAATGACTAGAGATAACATCTACCAGTGGATATAAACCTCAACAGAGTAGTAAGCGATACAGTTTGTAAACAGCCTGGATATATCGGAAGTTCCTGTTTAATACATTTACAAGGTGAACCCCCTTTCCTGGTAGTACAGGGGAAAGGGTCAGTGGGCTAGCCAGCAATCTGCCCCATATTTTGTGGAACGCTTTAGTCCTCTTATGGATGTCAAAGGTAAGTTTATATAGAGGCAGGGAATCATTGACAAGTTTCAGCCACATATTCCACGTTGGGGTCTCTGACCCTTTCCACATCAGCAGGAGGGACTTCCTCGCATAAAAATAAAGGATGCAAAGTAGTCTCTTAGCCTGAGGCTGGACACTGAGGTCACCAAATATGCCCAGCAGACAGTTTTTAGGGTTCACTATATTTGGCAAACCAAGTGCAGAAGATGTAAAGGAGCTTATGTCAACCCAGAAGTTGTGGACAAGTTCAAAAGCAGTGGAGAAAATCAGCAGTTTGTCCGCAACCACGGAAGCAGTCAGCAGAGGGGGATAGTCCCATTTTATGCAGTCTAGCAGGTGTGAGGTGTCAATGATGGAAAATTTTTAGTTAAATCACCCTATCCCTTGAGGAGATAACAGAGGTTTTGAACGTATCACAGAACTCAGACCAATCCTCTTCTGTGATAGGGATATCAAAGGAGGCCCACCTCTCTTGAGCCTTCCGAAACCTAGGGTTAGTGCCTGTCATGAAAGTGGAGTAATACGAGGTTATTAATTTCATCTGACCTGAGTCTCTCAGAAGTTTTTCCAGGTCAGGTGTATTAATAGGACTTCGCAGAGAACCAAACTGGGTACATATAGCATGTCTGAGTTGGTAATAGTAAAATAAGTAAGTCGATGGGATGTCAGAGTCTGTTTGCAGTTGAGAAAAGGATTTAAAACCCTGGGGGGTATATAGATGATATGGGTATTTCACTCCCTTTGATGCCCATCTGATGGGGTCAGGTATAGAACATAACTCCTTAAGGTTAGGGGAGGTCTGCCATGAATCAGTGGACATTTTCGCAACTACCATTCGGTAATAGGGAGAGGGAGGTTTGGATTATCGACATGCCTGGTCCAGGTGGTGTGCATCCCCATAAACAATGTTGTGGAGTGTCTCAAATGAGGAAACTATGGCTCCCTTAGTAGTGGTGCAGGCATTATCAGAATTAGGGTGGAGCCAATCATGGATGTTAACCAGCTGGGATGCTAGGTAGTAAAAGTAGAAGTTAGGGAATGCCAGACCTGCCATATGTGAGGGGAGGCGCAGAGTTTTTAGCGTACCTCTAGGGGATTGCCCGTTGCAAAGGAACGCAATACAGATGGAGTCAATGCTTTTAAAAATGGATTTGGGAATTTTGCAAGGGGAATTAGCCATAACATACAGTAGTTTAGGTAAGCAAATCATTTTAAGGACATTGGCTCTCCCCATGAGATCCAGAGGCAGATCTTTCCACTGTTTGGTCTGTGTCTGTATCAGTAGGGGGTGTAGATTATTGGCAATATACAAGAATAGTGGTAACTGAACTATAACCCCTAGATAACTAAAAGAGGTAGCGACTTGCAGTTTAGAGTTTGAGTGATTCAGCAGGAGTACAATTTGGTCTAGTGGAAATAGGAGTTATCCCAGTTCAAAGTAAAGTAACACATGCAAGAGTTGACACAGCTGCACACCCCAAAAAGCATTGCAAAATTGGTGGAAACATTTCCCCAGGGGGCTTTTAAGCAGCAAAATATTTCTGAAACAATGTTTAGTAACCATGTTTAGTAAAATTATTATTTAATTCAGACATAGAATGCATTGCATGAATACAATCAATATCACATAAAATTTCCAGTAGTCAACACCAGCAACAACAAGGACCATCTCCCATGGCAATCAATTCATTAAAAAAGTTCTAATTGTACAGTTACATTGTATCAATACTATCCATATAAATACCTCAATGCATTTCGACCCTTTTTCCTTTTCTGGTCTTGTTCAGGGGGGTTTTAACTTCTAAAGAGATACATCAAAAAATTTCATTAGGATTTTCTACAATATACAAAACATAACCGATCATTTTGTGATATTTTGAAAGTACATCTCCATACATATGGCGAAGTACTTACCATTTGGGAATAGGAAAGTGGGCTTGTGTCTCATAGTTTTAATTAATAAAAACCGTTGCGTGCGGTGGTCCCACAATGTTTGCTCATTCCCTCTGTCACCTCTGGGTGCGTCGATAGTCCACGGGGCTTGCAAGGAGCCACGCATTTGGGCCCAGTGGGGAAGGTGTAGGGCGAGGCACCTGTAATTTGATATTTGTAAAAATTAGTATGTAGTCAGTGGGTGTTGGGTGAGTGTTCCGTATTGTCCTATATAGCCAGACTGCTTAATATTCAAAACAATTAATAGAGTGGTCTCAACTAATATTGTCCCTTTGCTCATATTTTAATAATTTTTGGATCTAAATTGTGATATGTGAATGTATAATGGGTTGAACTAAGTGTATAGAGTACTTGATGAAAAAAAAATCACTTTAAACAAGCTCTATGTTTTCATGCCTCACCTTTACAAAGGTGATGATACTGGGTGGTGGGGTAGTGTGTGGAAAAAAACTAAGTGAAGGGATCTATGTGATAAAGTGTAACATAAATAGAATGTTATTGATAAGTGCCAAAGGCATGGGGTCTGTGTAATGAAATATAGCATAAATAAAGTGTTGTTGATGTGTGCCAGAAACAAACAAACAAAAACGTGTAAAAAAATAACAAACATGTGAAAAAGGAAAAAGAACTAAGAAGGCTAGTGATGTGTGATGGTGGAAACAATCTATACAAGGTGAAGTAATGTGAAGTGCCTAATAAAGGAATATCCAAGGTTATGAACAGGTGGTGAAAATGATAATACTGTTATTATTGGACTATGTGTATAAGATGTCAACGTGATAGATGTATTGAGAAACCTAAATCATAAAAAATATGAATGTATTCCATACTGTGTGAGCTGCGGCTGGCAGGACTCATCCAGTACAAGCACTTACTTGTTGGTTCTGACCCTTCCTGCATGTGTTGGCAGCCATCCAGGGATCACCTGAAGATCCTCAGGAAGCTGCACCTTTATTTATAGGAGTTAATTGCCTCTTGGTCACAGGTGCTCATCTCCACCCCACAGCAGCAATCCAGGGATCATCTGAAGATTCTCAGGAAGCTGCACCTTTATTTAATAGAGTTAATTGCCTCTTGATCCCAGGTGCTCATCCTCCCCCTGCAAATGGAGACCCAACCACAGATTGGCGGTATTAGCGTGGCCCCCTCGGCGTTCCGGAAGGCGATGCCCCGGCGACAGCCGTCAGCCCCGTTGCAATATGCGTGACGTCATGACATTTCACGCATGCGCAGGTCAAACCTTGCACGCGCGAAACCCCTAAACGTCCGGGGTGATCCAGGAACGCCGCCGGCACGGAGGGGGGCTCCCTCCAGTGGCCCAAACAAGAATGGGTCCCACCGTGGAAGCACATGTGTGGGGAGACGCCGGACAGCCGCGTCTCCCCACCGTGCCGGGAAGCCGAGTGGAAAAGAGGGACGTGGCGCTCCATGCGGGACACATATAAATAATGTGTGTGCCGCAAGGCAACCAGGATTATTAAAATTGTATTAGTTGGTGTGTGTAGTATATTGATGCGATTTTGTTATCTAATTTGATAAGTATATTGATGCGATTTTATTTAATTTGAAGAGCTAGAGGTATATTAGATCCCGCCAATCCAAATGAAACAAAAATGAGGGAGAAATATTGTCTATTTCACCCGTGGAGTTATATTCCTCCTAGACTTGGCTACCTTGCTCTGTCTATTTTGACCGATTAACGGTTCCCTTGAGTTTAGGCTAATTCTGTCTATTGCAGATCCCTTCCTGTATAACCTAAATAGGTAACATAGATCCCTTCACTTAGTTTTTTTCACACACTACCCCACCACCCAGTATCATCACCTTTGTAAGGTGAAGCATGAAAATATAGAGCTTGTTTAAAGTGATTTTTTTCAACAAGTACTCTATACACTTAATTCAACCTATCATACATTCACATATCACAATTTAGATCAAAAAATTAGTAAAATATGAGCAAAGGATCAATATTAGTTGAGACCACTCTATTAATTGTTTTGAATATTAAGCAGTCTGGCTATATAGGACAATACGGAAAACTCACCCAACACCCGCTGACTATATACTAATTTTTACAAATATCAAATTACAGGTGCCTCGCCCTACACCTTCCCCACTGGGTCCAAATGCGTGGCTCCTTGCAAGCCCCGTGGACTATGGACGCGCCCAGAGGCAACAGAGGGAATGAGCAAACATTGTGGGACCACCGCACGCAACGGTTTTTACTAATTAAAACTATGCGACACAAGCCCACTTTCCTATTCCCAAATGGTAAGTACCGGTACTTCGCCATATGTATGGAGATGTACTTTCAAAATATCACGAAATGATCTGTTATGTTTTGTATTTTTGTATATTAACATAAGATCAAACTATGTTGATATTGTGCTTATGTGGTTTATTCACATTTAACCTCCCTGGCGGTATGATTATTTCGGATTTTAGGTGCTGAAAGCGGTACAATTATTTTGCATGGAAATTTGGCGTTTTATATTGTAGGCCTGTAATTCTTAACAATAACACACTTAAATCTGTCCAAACAAGAGTCTAGTAGATATCCCGGGTATGATAACGTTTGAAACACAAAAACATAAATTATAATATAATAAATAAATATAAATAATTAAACAAAAAATAATAATAATAAAATTAATTTCCCCACGATTCACTATCGCTCAATTCTGCAAGTGTTCTAATTTACTATCGCTGTTTTCTAGCTGGACTAAAGCCACTTTTGACATAAAGGGACACTTTTTGGTTGCTATGGATAATCTTAAGTTTCCAGACAGAAAGAACAGTATATATAATATAAAACTGCATGCAGGGCATGGGCCAAAGCATTGGGGACAAAAGGGATGTGAAATGATTTCATACAGTACTGTAATCTATAAGATTACAGTACTGTATGTGTTATGGTTTCTACATTTTTTTTAATTTGCTGCCAGGCTCCGCCCCAGTGCGTCGCGACGCTTGCAGGGAACAGAGCCTGCCACGGAGAGGCTTCAGAGGAGACAGAGCCCGCAGACACAGCGGGGGACATCGCAGGATCCTGGGGACAAGGTAAGTAACGCCACACCAGGATCCTGCAATGTAATCCTGAGTGTGGCTCGGGGTTACCGCTAATGGGACTGAAATTTAACCCCGAGCCACACTCGGGAATACCGTCAGGGAGGTTAATCACTATTATTCAGGATACATTCTTTTTAAGTTGGCAGCTACAATCATTTATTTTCACATAAGCGCAGTGGAGGGTCACCAAGTTTTTTTTGCTCAATACTTGATCACTCTATATAATATTTTTGTATATTGTAGAAAATCCTAATCTAATTTTTTGATGTATCTCTTTAGAAGTTAAAACCCCCCTGAAGAAGACCAGAAAAGGAAAAAGGGTCGAAATGCATTGGGGTATTCATGGGGATTCATATGGATAGTATTGATACAATGTAACTGTACAATTAGAACTTTTTTAATGAATTGATTGCCATGGGAGATGGTCCTTTGTTGTTGCTGGTGTCGACTACTGGAAATTTTATGTGACATTGATTGAATTCATGCAATGCATTCTGTGTGAATTAAATAATAATTTTACTAAACATGGTTACTAAACATTGTTTCAGAAATATTTTGCTGCTTAAAAGTCCCCTGGGGAAATTTTTCCACTAATTTTGCAGTTATCCCAGTTCACCCGGAATCCAGAATAGTCACCAAACGTGTTAACTTCAGACAAGAGGTTATCAAGAGATGTATGAGGGTTCACTAGATAGAGTATCGTCAGCATAGAGAGATACATATGCTCTTCAATGTCATTTATAGGAAGACCCTTAATAATCAGAGCTACGGAACCTTACAGCAAGGGGCTCCATAACCAAAGCAAACAAGAAGGGCAATAAGGGACACTCCTGCCTGGTGCCTCTAGTAATTGGAAAGGGCTCAGTGACCTGAGAGTTAATTTGCAGCCGGGCAAGCGGTGATGTGTAGCGTTGCCGTATCCACGCAATGAGTCAAGGGCCAAACCCATACAGTTACCGAAGTAGATAAGGCTTTGCAAGTGTCTAGGTGACACAATCACATAGGTAGAGGTACAGTCGTGGGGATAGGTCAAATTGTGGAACAATCTACGAATATTCATTCTGGTTGAACGGCCTGGTATAAATCCCCCCTTGATCACTCGCAACAACCCCATTCAGACGATTGGCCAGGATTTTAACATCCACATTAATGAGAGAGGTAAGTCTAGAAGAGTCCCATTTGAGCGGATCTTTCCGTGGTTTGAGTATCAAAATAATTAAAGCCTCTCTCATAGAAGGAGGGAGCACTCCATCTTTCAGGGCCTCATTATATGTATTGAGTAAGATTGGACTTGAGGTGTCCAAATTGTGCATACCATTCGGCTGGAAAGCCATCCAAGCCTGGCGTATTATGAGTCGGGAGCTGCAAAATTGCCAGGGAGAGTTCCTCAACAGAGAAAGGTTTGTCCAGTTCAGTCCGGTCTTGGTCAGAAAGTCAGGGAAGCACTGTCTGGGTCAAGTAGTTGTCCAGCTGAGCATCAGAGTAGTGGGCCCTAGTAGTGTATAAATCACGATAGAAGGCGTCTGTTATCTCCTGAAGGACATCGCTAACCCTATCCTGAGAAGTTAGAATCCTAGGGATAGAGGTGGGAGTACAGTCCAGCCTAGTTAGATATGCAAGTAGGCGACCTCCCTTATTCGAACGACTTCTGAGTGACATAGAGCATACGTTTTTTAGTAAGGTCCAAGAGGCGGAGCTCATATTCTCTACGACTATGTAGCCGTTAGGTCCGGGTACCTGGATCAGGATTCACAGCATATGCTGCCTCTGCAGCTACCATTTTATTTTCTAGATCTTCAGTACACTGCTGGGTGTTCTTGCGCAGAATGCCAGTAATGGACATAAAGGTTCCTCTTAGCACGGCCTTAGAAGCCTCCCAGGCAGTGGAGGACCCAACAGTGCCCTGATTCGTATGCCAATAATCTGCAATGCTCTTCCTGCAGTCATTCTGTGCTATCTCATCCTCCAACCAATGGGAGTTCAGCTGCCAGACAAAAGTGCTCGAGTTTGGCAGGAGGAGGATACCACAGAATGGGGGGCATGGTCAGACAACCCTCGGGGAAGGTAGGAAGCCTCTCACACAATAGGGAGTACTTCAACAGTAGAGAATGCCATATCTATATGTGACATAGTGTGGAAGAAGTCAGAGTGGCAAGAAAAATGTTGCTCCTCTGGGTGCTTCCACCGTCACAACTCAGTAAGACCATACACCTGGGTCCAGTCAATAAATGAGGGGTAGGGTGGGTCTACCCCACCCCCCAAGCGGTCCATGGCAGGATCAAGAACAGCATTAAAGTCCCCAACATAGAGCAGGGGGCCAGGGATTGGAGACAGCAGCATCAGGGATAAATTGGAAAGTAGGTCTGAGGAAAATGGGGGAGGAACATATATGTTCACTAATGTAAATACTACAGAGATAATTCGGATAGTAAGTATAATGAATCTCCCCTCTGGATCCGTCTTAATCCACAATTTTTAGCCGGGAGGGATTTTGCTAGCAGGAGTAGTTGGTATGTGTAGCATGGTACTGTGTAGCCAGCCAGGGGCGTTTAAGGGACCGCAGTTTAGCATTGGTGAGGTGTCTCTTGAAGGCAAACAATGTGGCCTATATTTTTTAAGGAAGGAGAATACCAACGACCGCTTAAGAGGTGAGTTCAAACACCTGACATTCCAAGAGATCAGTTTTAGCACATTAGCCATATGCAGCATAACAACATAGGGAGGACCATGGGGAGATGCAATACAACATATAAAACACTGCCCAAGAGAGACACCAGAATATATGCACTGTAGCAACAGAAATTAATCTGCAATAGGAGCATAAAAAACAGCAGCAGAAAAAAACCTAGAAGTCCAGCCGGTCTCAACTAAAACGTGAGAGGGGCCAAAAAAGAAAAAAAGAAAAGCCAAAGTCCTTTCCCCCCTACCCTGCTCAACCATCCCAAACATAGTGCGCTTTGGTTCCCTAAACAAGAAAACAAAAACCTGTGGCCTCGCCACCTATGGGAATGGTGGAGGTAGTGGGTCCAGAAAGGCTCTCTGTAAGGGCGAAGGTTCCATCCGGCAGTATATTACAGTAACCTGTAAAAGAAGGCACAAAGAGTGGTAGTCATATAAGGCAAGGCAGGGGTTGTGGAGGATTGAGGGATGTGTGGAGGATTGAGGGAAGATAACTGACCTTCCCTCCCACAGCTGTGGAAGTTTAACACCTGAACCCAAAGAAAGTGTCTGTTGGTTATTCCATTGAAGAAAAACAGGAAAAACTTTCTGGATTACTACCCAGGTGGAGATCACAGATGCAAGAAGGCGAATGCAACAAGCCTTTAAGATCTCTATAATTTGAGATCCTACAGATTCGGTAAGCAAGCATTTCTACTTGACCTATAGCGGGAAGATCATTTATTTGTTTGTTCCAAAGCAGAAGATTCATGATTGATCTACAATACAAGATATCCTCATATGGATTTTATCTTTTATGGCACATCACAAGGGTGTTTATTTCTGCTATTTTTTTTAAAGAGGAACAAGTAATAATTGAATTGGTGTGTTGAAAGATTATGAACGCATAGATCTATATACGGTAATTGATTTTTTTTTTCACATAAGCACCAGTTTTAATAGGCACTTGGTAACTTTTTACTTATATTTCACCATTTGAATAGTTATTCGTTTAACCTATTGGTACAAGTAAAAGTAAATGGAGTAAATTAGTTGCTCCTTATTTATGACATATAAACACTTTGCATAAACAAGATATTTCAGCTAGTTTGAAAAATTGATCTATTTTTTTAAAAACATTTCTTCACGAGAATAGTGGTGAATTTCGGAAATGTAGTTGTATACATTGTATTCAGATACATAGTTATTGGTGGCGCGCTTGTAAATTTTTTTGTTACTTTGTTTGGGTCCTCTTTGTATTTTTGACTTACACGAGCAGCTGCACCGTTTTGTTTTTTTACATATGGTTAGCGCAAAATATACTCTTTTGATACAAGGCAGGGGTTGCCCGCTGATTAGGACAGGTGTTATGGCCTATGATGGCATCTGACAGTTCTGTCACACAGGCAGCAGAAAGGGAAAAGGGGTGGTTGCAGTCCTCGGGTCATCTGTAGCAATGGAGTGTAGGAGGCAAAAAGGATAGGGTGACCCACAGGTGCTCAAGCTTGCTTCAGGAGAGGTGAGGCAGAGATGAAGAAAATCTACGGAGTACAGCATCAGTTGCGGTGTTGTCTAGGTTGTTTCCCAAAACGAGCATCTATCCAGGCCATAGCATCCTTTGGATAAGTGCAGAAGTTCTTTACCCTCATGGATGTTCCGCAGCTTAGCAGGAAAGAGCATCGCATATGGCAGGCCCTCAGTGTGGAGGCTGTCTTTCACCGCAGCAAAGGATATGCACTGGCGTTGAACTTTAGCGGAGAAATTCGGATATATGGAGATATTGTTACCATTAAACTTGAGTGGGCCCTTTTCTCTAGCAAGGCGCAGGATAGTGACTTTGTCTTGAAAATTGAGGAGTTTTGCAATTGGGGATCTTGGGGCCCCCCCCCCCCCCAGGAAGGACATGGGGGGGTGCGATGTGCATGCTCAATCACGAAGGCACAGGACAACACTTCCATCCCAAAAACATCTCGCAGCCAGGAGTGAAGAAACGCTCAGGGAACCCCACAAAGCGGAGATTATTCCTGCAAGAGCGGTTCTCCAAGTCCTCCATTTTGGCTCTGAGGGACACCAGCTCATCAGCAGTCATACGTACAGTGGCAGCTAAGTGGTGTACTGTGTCCTCCAGGGAGCTATGTTCTTACGCCCCCCCCCCCCTTTGCCTTTACTTCCACTTTAAGGTACATATTGTTTGTAAATTCATAAATTATATGGTTATATTACCACCTGCAGGTAATTGTACATAAGGCACATAGATCCAAATGCCAGCTTATAGGTACTCTAATATAACCACCCTGCTCAGTTGTAGCAAGCAATATGAAACCATACCAAGAAGGCAATATCCATTACAGAGGGGAGACGTGTCCCCAAGGGACTCCAAGAAAGGGAATTTACAGGAAATAAAATATTCCCATTTTCTCTGTCTATTGAGAGTGTTTCATATTCATTAACCGTGCGACATTTCCAAGCAGTTCACAAATAAAGCTGTGGGAAACAGCCACCAATGGCAATGAGCCGGAGTAATGGACCCCTTAGCTGCCTGTATGTGGTCGCCCACTGGCCATTAAGTATCTACTCAAGCAATGAAGTGGACCTCTGTATGATTAACAAAAAGTGACTTGTCCCTCCATGTAGGTTTTTTCTTCCTACCCAGAATACAGGACACAAGCGCCTTTCACAGAATTCAAGGAAGTAAATGTGTCGGGAAATACAATGTAGAAATTAATATATATGATTTTACATTTTGAGCATAGATACGCTCTAAGGTTGTGAGCTTCCCACGGGGGATAAACCTCTCCCTCATGGTGTACATCAGACAGGTGGGTAATGGGAGAAGGGGGCAGGCTAGCACACACTATAAACATAGCTAGGATGAGGTTATTCAGGGTTCTTCTGAAAACTCAGCACCCGTCTCCCCATTCTTCCTTTTTAACTACAGAGGAATTTTCAGCCTCTATGGCAGACCTGATGGGGAAAGTCTGCACTCTCACAGAGGCTGCAAAACATAAGCACCTTCAGTCAGCGTTCCCTGCTGAGTCATTGTCTGACTTGTCCATCATAGCACCATTGCTTTCTGAGAAGGGGGAGGAAGATGTGAAAAAGTGAATCCTTAGAGTCTAGGAACACCTTCCGGTGAGGATGGACAGTCACCCTTAATCTCTCCCAAGTTAAAAGAAACATTTGAGGTTTTGGCGGATGAGGTGGACTCCTGTTTAAAGTTAGAACCATAGCCACTTTCTGAACCTAAGGTCACTAGTACAGGATCGTTTTCCAAAACTAATAAATCTTTTCCATTTCACTTGCTGTACTGAGGCCAGACAAAATGTATACAGCTCCCAAAAGGTTAGCTAGCAGTACCAAGTGGTGCAGGTCTACCACAAAAAGTGAAAAGTACCTGTGGTGAATTTGTCAACCTCAATAAATGCCTTAGACCCCTTTCACACTGGGGCACTTTTCAGGCGTTTTAGCGCTAAAAATAGCACCTCTCAAGCCACCCCAGTGTGAAAGCCCATGTGCTTTCACACTAGAGCGCTGCGCTTGCAGGACGGGAAAAAAAAAACTTCCACACTGCCCCTGCCCATTGGAATGCACGGGCAGCGCTGCCAAAGCGCCGCAACACGGGCGCAGTTAACCCTTTCATTGGCCGCTAGCCAGGGGTAAAAATCACCCCGCTAGCGGCAGAAAAACACAGCTATAACAGTGGTAAAGCGCTGCTAAAACTAGCGGCACTTTTCCACTGATGCCCGTACCACCCCAGTGTAAAAGGGGTCTAAAGGTTCTGGTTAAGGATGTCCCAGTCTTCAAAGGCCCAGTGGACAAGTAGTCAGAGGACCTCCTTAATTAATTGACCTCCGAAAGTTTTACCCCTTCATGACCAGAACATTTTTTTTGCTATTCAGCCCTGTGCTGCACAGTCATGCAACACTGTACCCAAATACAATTTATATATATTTTTTTCACACAAATAGAGCTTTCTTTTGGTAGCATTTGATCAACACTGTTTTTTTTTTATTATTATGTAAACATAAAAGAATGAAAATTTTGAAAAAAAAAAAAAAGATACTGTTATGTAATCTATCCAACAAAGTCTAATTTCTTCCTAAATTTATGGCAAAATGTATCCTGCTACAGGTCTGGTTAAAAAAAAAAACAACCAATAAGTGTATATTAATTGCAGAAGCTATAACTTTTACGCAAACCAAACTATGGTATATCTACTGTAATGGTAGTGATCAGCGATTTATAGTGTGACTAATAGGGTTTGTTAGTGCCAAACTGCCTGCCACCCTATCTCGGAGGGTCACTAACATCACTAATAACACAAATACAGTGAAAGTACTGTAATAATGACACTGGCTGGGAAGGGGTTACTTGTGTACCCAACAATGTGTAGTGTGTGCTACTTTTGCTTTCAGGGAGAAGAAATGGCCACATCACTGTTCCTACGCAAACAGAATTCTGTGTGTAATTGGACACAACTGATTTAAGCCAAAATCATTGGCTGAAATCTGCTGCCAAACTTACACAGCACAGGTCACGCTCATGCCACAAACCCAGAAGACAGGTGGCAACGTAAAAGGTACAGCAGGATGCTGCAGGCATCATCCCAGTACCATGTTGTTTAGAGTCGGTGGTCGGCTTTCTTGTAAAAGCAATCCTAGCGGCTACCTAGCTGTTGGATTGCTTTTGCCAGCAATGGGAGGGGAAGTCTCCCCTTCTGCAACTTTACCAGGATCTCCTGTGCCACTGGGAGTCCTGATTGACCAGTCAGCGCTTTGGCCAGCTGATCGGAGAGCCGAACAAAGACCGAATTGGATTTGATCAGCTCACCGCTACGGTAACCCGGAAGTGAGGACCTGACATCACTCCTGTTTACACAGCAGTCAAGGGTGACATTTTCAAAAAAAACATTCGATCACACCGATCTTGGTGTGATCAAATGCTTTTAAAGGAGAAGTCCAGCTTTGGCTCGTTTGGCTGGGCTACTCCTAAGGTTTACAGGAGTGCAATTTCGTTTTGCACTCCTGTGACCCGGTTTCGGTCTGAGGTCCGCTCTCTGCTGACGTCACCAAGTTCAGTCCAGGCACCACGTCATCCCAACTTCAGAAGTCTGGATCCGCCAGGTGCCTGGACTCTCAACGAGCTGCTGAGACGGCCATTCCCGCCCCTCCACAGCTCAGCGCTCCAATGAGCGCGGAGGAGCAGAGCAGGAGAGCTGCTGATTGAGTCAGCAGCTCTCCTCTCAGGGAGCCGAGAGAACTGAGCCATTAGCAGTGTTCAATGGCACAGTTCTCAGTGCAGAGATGCCAAATGCACATACACCTAGGTAAGTACGATAAGGGAAAAAAGGCAAACCCATACTCCTGGCTATCTTTGGATGTTAATTCCTTATACACATCTATTCCTCACCAGATAGGCCTAATGGCGGTACAACACTTTCTCTCGTTAGATTCCAATATTAATGGTAAACAGGCTGTATTCATTTCCGATGCAACTTTATTCTGTTTAAGTCATAATTATTTTCATTTTAATGATGATTTCTACCTACAGACCCATGGTACAGCTATGGGCACTAATTTTGCCCCCTCTTATGCCAACCTTACCATGGGTCTGTGGGAGGAAAAATATATATGGAGCAATAATCCCTTTGCTCGACATATTGTATTTTTTGGCAGATTTATAGATGACATTTTAGTCATTTGGGACGGCCCATCATCGTCTATAGAAGGTTTTGTTTCTTATTGCAATAGTAATGACTTTGGTCTTTCTTTTACATTTGAACATAACAAGGAAAGTCTCCCTTTCCTTGACCTGGAATTATTTCATGATACTAATTCCATTTTCTCCCGCAATTACACGAAACCAACATCAGGTAATTCATATTTGCATTATACCAGTTGTCACCATCCACAGTGGATAAATAATATACCAAAGGGTCAGTTTTGCAGACTGAGGCAAAACTGTACCAGGGAATCTGATTATATTGCACAGAGCACTCACCTTAAAAATAAATTTTTGGAAAAAGGGTTCCCTGAAAAACTGGTTGACCAAGCCCATGCCATCTATCTGCCCGGAAAAAAACCCAAAACCATCAAACAGGCTGATCACGGTACGGTTCGCTTCATTACCAGGTACCACAACAAACATAGAAGAATGGAATCTATACTTCTTAAACATTGGGGGATTCTCAAACAGGATCCTTTTCTCCTTGAAAACCTTAGCGATAAACCGATGGTTACATATAGAAGGGCCCCAACATTGAAAAATAAATTAGCACCTAGTAAATTTAAAACACATAAATCAGAGAGCCCACTTTGCCTGATTCCACTTACGGGCATGTATAGATGCAATAAGGCCTTATGCAAAACTTGCACTTTTGTCAGACATGGCCAAAAAAGTTTTCAACATAAGGACAAAATATACCAACTAGAAGGCTTTTACAACTGTTCTACTAATTACGTTGTATATTGCCTCACATGTCCTTGTAAATTACTGTACGTTGGGCGCACTATTTGTCCTTTGCGACAACGGTTCGGCAAACATCGCCGTTTTATAGAACAAGGCTGTGATGAGCACAGCGTCCCCAGACACTTCCTTGAATGCCACCAGAAATCTACTGTCGGCCTACAGGTGTGGGTAATTGAGTCTATCCCACACCAATTATCTGAGGCCGAACGCTTTTCTAAACTTTGTGAGCGCGAAACTTTTTGGATTTTTATTTTAGATACTTTAGCGCCCAACGGGTTAAATGAGGAACTGGAGGTCAATACTATTTTATAGAATGTACCCTTATATGGAAATATTTCAAATATTGTCTTTCTAATCCATCCAGCTTCTTATATCTATTTTTACATTACACCTTTTGAGATGTTTCATGATACACTATATGGATTAATATCAATATTGGAATTAACCCTCATCTGGATAATTTATTATACGTATTATTCATCTATTTACTGAGGTCCTGTTCTTTAATATTAACATAATAGAATTAATAGTTTTTTATCACCCATCATATGGACTCTTGAATTTTTATTCTGATGATTTTTATTATTATTATTATAAATTTACAAATTGGTGTTCCCAGTCCATCAACACATTTGGGGTTTATTCCCCTATAGATGTATGTATGCATGTGTGCGTGCGTGCTTTTACATGTAGGTGTACGCATACACATACGTGTGGGCAGTGACTAAGTGCATATATGCACAATAGTCACTTCATGTGTTGTGTGCACATGCGGGTATTAACAAGAGATATATATAATTCCTGTATTCAGTGTCCTTGTCCAGTCCAGACATGAACCCCTTTTTATATTTATTTTTAATATTACATGTATATACTGATCATCAATTTTATCCGCACATTTACCCTTTTTAAATTATTATTATTTTTTAATTTAAATCATTATTATACTATCTCATTAACTTGTATTATCTTACACTATATATATATATATATATATATATGTAAACTCGTTTTTGCGATCTAATATTGTACATTTTCGTAGTGCCAATATACTCTATCAATATACTATGTAATCCATTAAGAACTCGTTCTAATGTCGTTATAGCTATTTCCGTTAATGTTCCCTCCCCCTTCTTGATTACGATTGGTCCTTATCGCTACCTCGTAGTTATTTAAGCTTCCTGGTTAGTTTTTTCCATTAGACACTTGATAAAGGAGTGCGCATGCTCGTTACGAGCTTCGCGCATGCTCTGAAACGCGTAGTGGTTCCCAGCTAGTCTGAACTGTCCCAGTGACGTCATCTCCCATGTGATCCGCTGGAACGCGGAAGTGACTTCTCCACTACACCGCTTGTACAGCCGGTGCCTCCGAGCGGAGGTCCGCGGCCACCGCACGGCGTCCATCCAGGCTCCCTTTTGATCACCAGTCACCACCGAGAGACACCGGGACCAGTTCTTTATGGAAGCAGTACATCATCTACCTTAATGTGAGTGTTTACTATGCTTTTAACACACAAATAAATCCGCTATACTTAAGAGGCGCTTTCTTCTTTGGTTTTTTATGTTCATATGGAGACTGACTTCACTCAACAGGAAGCTGCCCTTGGTATCTTGGAGAAATAGATTTCCCGGATTCCTAGATTTTCATTGACCCAAGGATCACAGATCTCTTTCTGGCATCATCTATTGACTTTTTTCCCATTTATTTTGGCTGTATTTCCATGGACTTTGGCGCGATTACATTATTTGTTTTATTTCTGGTTTCATTAGAAGTCTTGTATTGCTGCTGGTCCTAGGAGTTTAATACATTTAGTAATATATTTCATTTAAATATTAATACAGTATTTAATATATCTCTTTTATTATTGTTTTGGTCTATTTTGATAGAGTATATTTGTATATATACATACAATTTTTTTGATTAATATAGCATTTTTATAGTATTTTATTACCTAATGGACCTCATTGAGGATATAGAATTGCATAAATATGCGACACTGGACACTTTATATACCAGCCTACCCCCTGAATTATTCTGTAATTCATCCAAACTGTCCCGCACTGACAGATACACACTTTGTGGTAGATTCAAGAAACTTGAAAGGTTAATCCATATAGCCAATACACACTGGTGGGATCAATTTTTTCTTGCCAAATATGTAAAAGAGAAAATTTCCCCCAGAGGTCTTAGAATTCTTAAAACTTGTTCCTTTTTGGATATCGCCCACACCACGGAGTGGGAAAATTTAGCAGAATTTTGTACAACCAAATGGCTAGGAATCATCATTAGTCAGAGGAATCTTAAATACAATGAGATAGTACATCAGATACAGATGTTGACATCAGAAATATCCTCCTTTAACCTGAAAATCCCTCCCACTTGGCTAGAGACGCTCAAAAGGAACACTAAAAATAAAGAAAATATTTTGCTAAAAACTAAGATTGGTAAATTCCGCAGAGATTTAGACGACTATAGATTTAATAGAATATTCTCTTGGAAACATAATGAGAATATACCGGCCCTAATGTCTTTAACACCTCATCCTACTAAAGTGTTTCCTAACATTACAGGTGACATCGACTTTCATCCATCTCACAAGGCAGTCCCAACTAGAGGCACTCAACATTATAATAGTAACCATATAAACATCAATAAAACACTCACTTCACGAAAACCCCCCCATCCTAATACAGGTTCTATACATGACTCCAAAATTGTGCCCAAATCAGCTCGATCGTTAAAACATGATACCAATCAGACGGATCTATCTTTGGCAGGCAAAACGGGCACCTCTTCTACCACATCTCAGCCTCCAACACCCTTGCCAACATCATCTTTGGCTCTGGCCCCCACACTCAAGGTGAGCCAAAATCTCGTTAAAGACTCTACACCTACACCATCCATTAATGGGATAACTAACCCATCCACCTTCAATAATGATTCTGAGGGTACATCCTCCACTCCTGATGTTCGTATTACCATCCCTAACAAACCTAGCCTCCTACTAGGAGATTTCGAGAGTGGTGAAATAGCCTCACACTCTAAAGCTATTACTTTCTCTTCACCTTTTTTAGAGAGAGGCCCATGTCAAAAACAACGCCAAAAAAGAAAATACACAGACGAGGATGTAGAGGAGGACGCAATAAACCCAAAATCTCACACAAAACAACAGAAACGATAAAACTTTTTAATTTATCGTCACATCCATTATCTTCTGATGAAATTTCCCTACTCAGCAAAGGGCTTACCTTTTCACCTACCACACCTCCCAATTCTTTCCTTTTGTTTAAAGACCTCAACAAATTTGTGAGGAATCTCACTTTAAAAAGATATTTCAATATCCAATCCATTAAGAACAAACCTGTTGAAAGTACCGTTCCTATTATTACATCTACAGCTCCTTCTGGTGATATTATATGTGATATATCTGATAGCTCCATTAGCGTTTATGACTCAGATCTAGAATCAGATCCTATAGCCAGTGGTTTAGACCTTGAACTACTCACCCAGCATTTTGATAATTCACCCCCTGTTAAACATACTAGTCTTAAACCTAAATCTGCTTTTTACCCCACAAGGTCTAAGGGGCCTTATATTGAGACCTTTTATAAAGTCGTACACTCGGATCTACAGAAATTATGTGAGCATAATGAAAATACATATAAATACCGTTCCCACAATCTTACCTCCGGGGAAAAGCTCGCACTCCACTCTCTATCCAATAATCCTGACATCATCATCAAATCGGCCGATAAGGGAGGGGGAATCGTTATTATAGATCGAACGTCTTATATCACTGAGGCATCTAGACTACTGTCAGATTGCACCACATACAATAAGCTTACCTCTGACCCCCTTCCCCAATTTAAAGTTGAAGCAGAGACTTTAGTTCACTCTGCATTATTAGATGGTATCATTACCAAATCTGAAGCCTCCTTTCTAAGAAAAGATTTTTACAATACACCGTATTTTTATTATTTACCTAAAATACACAAAAATCCCCTTAATCCTCCCGGTAGACCTATCGTTGCCTCCATGGATAGCATTACGAGCGGCTTCTCCCAATATGTAGACTCGTTCTTACAACCCCTAGCACAGAATCTCCCCTCATATATTCGAGATTCTATACATCTTATGGAATTGTTGGCACCGTATAGTTGGCAAGACAGCTACTCCTGGCTATCTTTGGATGTTAATTCCTTATACACATCTATTCCTCACCAGATAGGCCTAATGGCGGTACAACACTTTCTCTCGTTAGATTCCAATATTAATGGTAAACAGGCTGTATTCATTTCCGATGCAACTTTATTCTGTTTAAGTCATAATTATTTTCATTTTAATGATGATTTCTACCTACAGACCCATGGTACAGCTATGGGCACTAATTTTGCCCCCTCTTATGCCAACCTTACCATGGGTCTGTGGGAGGAAAAATATATATGGAGCAATAATCCCTTTGCTCGACATATTGTATTTTTTGGCAGATTTATAGATGACATTTTAGTCATTTGGGACGGCCCATCATCGTCTATAGAAGGTTTTGTTTCTTATTGCAATAGTAATGACTTTGGTCTTTCTTTTACATTTGAACATAACAAGGAAAGTCTCCCTTTCCTTGACCTGGAATTATTTCATGATACTAATTCCATTTTCTCCCGCAATTACACGAAACCAACATCAGGTAATTCATATTTGCATTATACCAGTTGTCACCATCCACAGTGGATAAATAATATACCAAAGGGTCAGTTTTGCAGACTGAGGCAAAACTGTACCAGGGAATCTGATTATATTGCACAGAGCACTCACCTTAAAAATAAATTTTTGGAAAAAGGGTTCCCTGAAAAACTGGTTGACCAAGCCCATGCCATCTATCTGCCCGGAAAAAAACCCAAAACCATCAAACAGGCTGATCACGGTACGGTTCGCTTCATTACCAGGTACCACAACAAACATAGAAGAATGGAATCTATACTTCTTAAACATTGGGGGATTCTCAAACAGGATCCTTTTCTCCTTGAAAACCTTAGCGATAAACCGATGGTTACATATAGAAGGGCCCCAACATTGAAAAATAAATTAGCACCTAGTAAATTTAAAACACATAAATCAGAGAGCCCACTTTGCCTGATTCCACTTACGGGCATGTATAGATGCAATAAGGCCTTATGCAAAACTTGCACTTTTGTCAGACATGGCCAAAAAAGTTTTCAACATAAGGACAAAATATACCAACTAGAAGGCTTTTACAACTGTTCTACTAATTACGTTGTATATTGCCTCACATGTCCTTGTAAATTACTGTACGTTGGGCGCACTATTTGTCCTTTGCGACAACGGTTCGGCAAACATCGCCGTTTTATAGAACAAGGCTGTGATGAGCACAGCGTCCCCAGACACTTCCTTGAATGCCACCAGAAATCTACTGTCGGCCTACAGGTGTGGGTAATTGAGTCTATCCCACACCAATTATCTGAGGCCGAACGCTTTTCTAAACTTTGTGAGCGCGAAACTTTTTGGATTTTTATTTTAGATACTTTAGCGCCCAACGGGTTAAATGAGGAACTGGAGGTCAATACTATTTTATAGAATGTACCCTTATATGGAAATATTTCAAATATTGTCTTTCTAATCCATCCAGCTTCTTATATCTATTTTTACATTACACCTTTTGAGATGTTTCATGATACACTATATGGATTAATATCAATATTGGAATTAACCCTCATCTGGATAATTTATTATACGTATTATTCATCTATTTACTGAGGTCCTGTTCTTTAATATTAACATAATAGAATTAATAGTTTTTTATCACCCATCATATGGACTCTTGAATTTTTATTCTGATGATTTTTATTATTATTATTATAAATTTACAAATTGGTGTTCCCAGTCCATCAACACATTTGGGGTTTATTCCCCTATAGATGTATGTATGCGTGTGTGCGTGCGTGCTTTTACATGTAGGTGTACGCATACACATACGTGTGGGCAGTGACTAAGTGCATATATGCACAATAGTCACTTCATGTGTTGTGTGCACATGCGGGTATTAACAAGAGATATATATAATTCCTGTATTCAGTGTCCTTGTCCAGTCCAGACATGAACCCCTTTTTATATTTATTTTTAATATTACATGTATATACTGATCATCAATTTTATCCGCACATTTACCCTTTTTAAATTATTATTATTTTTTAATTTAAATCATTATTATACTATCTCATTAACTTGTATTATCTTACACTATATATATATATATATATATATGTAAACTCGTTTTTGCGATCTAATATTGTACATTTTCGTAGTGCCAATATACTCTATCAATATACTATGTAATCCATTAAGAACTCGTTCTAATGTCGTTATAGCTATTTCCGTTAATGTTCCCTCCCCCTTCTTGATTACGATTGGTCCTTATCGCTACCTCGTAGTTATTTAAGCTTCCTGGTTAGTTTTTTCCATTAGACACTTGATAAAGGAGTGCGCATGCTCGTTACGAGCTTCGCGCATGCTCTGAAACGCGTAGTGGTTCCCAGCTAGTCTGAACTGTCCCAGTGACGTCATCTCCCATGTGATCCGCTGGAACGCGGAAGTGACTTCTCCACTACACCGCTTGTACAGCCGGTGCCTCCGAGCGGAGGTCCGCGGCCACCGCACGGCGTCCATCCAGGCTCCCTTTTGATCACCAGTCACCACCGAGAGACACCGGGACCAGTTCTTTATGGAAGCAGTACATCATCTACCTTAATGTGAGTGTTTACTATGCTTTTAACACACAAATAAATCCGCTATACTTAAGAGGCGCTTTCTTCTTTGGTTTTTTTATGTTCATATGGAGACTGACTTCACTCAACAGGAAGCTGCCCTTGGTATCTTGGAGAAATAGATTTCCCGGATTCCTAGATTTTCATTGACCCAAGGATCACAGATCTCTTTCTGGCATCATCTATTGACTTTTTTCCCATTTATTTTGGCTGTATTTCCATGGACTTTGGCGCGATTACATTATTTGTTTTATACTTGTTCTTTAAGACCAGAAGAGGAATTTGAGGTATTATAGACACCAGATCTCCATAAAGAGTACCTGTCATATGCCTCATCTGCCACAAAGGATGTTTACATATTTTTTTTTTTTGGATCACTTTTATTGCTACCACAAGGAATGTAAAGAGTGGAAGTGTAAAAACAATAATAAAAACATTTTTTTTTTTTAATTGAGTCCCTAATGCTTGTGCGTAAAGGTGAACATCAGATCATGGGGAGTCATTTTACCACCAGACCTTCTGTGTACTAAAGTGGCAACCTGTAAATGCTTTAAAGCATCGCCAATGGATAGTAAAATTTACAATGTTTGTTGCCGTTGCACAGGCGTGTGCAATTTTAAAGCATGACAGGTTTAGTATTTATTAACTCAGCGAATTATGTCTTAGATTTGACCAAAAAATTGGATTATGTATTGTTTTTTTGCATTAGAATTCAAAAAAGTGTATTTTTTTTTCCAAAATAAATTGCATTCGAAAAACAGCTGCGCAAATGCTGTGCGACACAAAAATAGGCAATACCCACCATTTTATTCTCGAGGGCCTCTGCTTTAAAAAGTATAACATGATTGGGCATTAATTTTCTAGCAAAAAATACAGATTTTAATTACAACATGTAAACAAAAAAGTGTCAGAAAAAGGCCTGGAGCTCAAGCGGTTTAACCGCTTGCAAACCAGCCACCATCCTTATCCTGCGGTAGGTTGGCACGGCTGCGCGAATCGCCATAGGTGTACGTCGGCTGCTTTAAGAGCAATAGGGGGCACCCGCAACAGTGGAGCCAAAGCGCGTGTTCACCGGTCACCCGCGATCGCTCAACAGAGAGCCACAACAGAGATCTGTGTATGTAAACAAACAGATCCCAGTTCTGACAGGGGAGTAGAGAGATCGGCTGTTCCTAGTGATCAGGAACAGCGATCTCTCTCCTCCAGTCAGTACACTGCCCCCACAATTAGAAACACCTGTGGGGGCAAAGTCATTAGAAAACCTGGCTATGGAGTCCACCCACTGCCTGCTGTCAATCAGAAAGAAAGAGTGGACATGATGGGGAAGTGGTTCCTGAGTTTTCCCATCAGGCTCCACCCTCTGTTAGCATCACTGGTTGCTAGGAGCCTGTTAACCGTATCCTTGACAACCAGTGACAGCTGGTAAGGAGAGGGGGTAGCAGTAGCAAACATATCACTCTGTTACCCAGCATATAGAGATAGGCACTCTGCTTGTCCCTGCATACCAACTTAGAGTTGGTCCTAATTATCCCCAGTTGTGTTGGTATCTATGAACGTGAAGTCATTCTTTCTGAATTTGCTGCAGCCACAGTGCCACTTTTATAAAATGACAATATGGCTGCAGCAAATTCAGAAAGAATAACTCTACATTCATAGATACCAACACAACTGGGGATAATTAGGACCAACTCTAAGTTGGCATGCAGTAACTACCAAAATCTGTCGCACATTTCCATAAAGCTGCCAAAATTGGCGGCAGGTCTGTTTTGAATCTGAATTTAAAAGGGCCGTACCACCAGAAAAGTGTTGCAAATACTTTACTGAATTTCCCCCACACTTCAAGCTCAATCACTGGGAGCTACCACACTATTTGCTCCATTGGGTGCCTTTCAAATTCCCTACTACTGTCATTTGTACTGTGGAAAGGGTGAATGCTAAATGGAGTGTCCCACATGTTCTCACTTTGTTGCCAATCTGCAGAGCAGGAACAGCAGTGGGAAGGTGTTTCCTCTAAGCTAAGTACCACGTGGAAACACCAGTCTGGTCCTGCTTCCAACCTACAATGCCCTAGTCACCTCCAGCTGCCTGAACTATCAGCAGCAGCTGCCTGGGTTTGTGAGTTCCCAAGGCCTTGCCTTGCACTTTTGTGCTTAGTTACACCACTGTCATTCAGGTGAAACATGTCTGTACACAGGCACTGAAGACAGTCCTGCTGCTTTAGGTGACCCCAGACCATACTCTTTACAGCCTTGGAGGTATCTACTCTGTATCCTCTGAGAGAAGACACCTGCAATCTGAGATCCATTGATCCTGTAGAATTAATAGGGTTTTCACCATCATTTTGGGATTGTGTCTTGGGCAAGGATGAGCTCCAGCGTGTTCGCACACCCCACGTGCACAGCCCGCCAGGAAGTCGGCACTGCGCTGCGCTAATCACAGACAGTGAGACATTGTCCTAATGCGCGGCTGCAGAGATCGGGAAATGTCTCACTGCCTGTGATTAGCACAGCGCAGTGCCGACTTCCTGGTGGGCTCTGCTCGTGGGCTGTGAACACGCCGGAACTCATCCTTGGTCTTGGGCAGTTCTTCTAGTTCTGACTTCATTGGACATCATCTATGTGCTGCTGTTCCCTTACCACTGAGGAGTGGGAGGAGTCCTTCTTGCAACAGAGGAGGTAGTCTGAAGCCTGTGTTAAATGGTAATGCGAGTCTCACTTATGCTCACACTAATTTTTCCAAGGATAATGCCATGGGAACCAGTTTTTCTAAACTAGTAGCCTTTGGACATGTAGAAAAGGTTGACTCACCTAAGTTCTCCTTTGCAGCAGGTGGAGGTCTATGCTGGAGGGGCTGTTCCTCCTAGGATTTCAAGGAGGCAGAAAACAGTTTTCTGCTACAGGTATCCCCTGACAGGCGCATAGTATGTCTTAATGACTTTTTAAGATCTGTCCACCTGGGGATATGCCATATTTTGGCTGACATGTTCCTGGAGATCGCTTTAAGCTTCTGGGTGCTGTAGTAACTACTAGCTGGAGAGCACAAACGCAAGTCAAAACATATTGCCAGCACACCACGGATCTTCAAAATTGTGTCCAAAATTGTATTAAGGAGATCACATCACAGCAGTAAATCACATGCCTTATAAAGGGGCCCTGCCTGATCTTGAAAGATCACAATTAAAGACGCAGGATCCCAAAAGGTCAATTTACTGCTGTGATTATTTTTTGGACGCAATCTTGAACATCCAAGCTGTGCTGGTGATATGATGTTCTGACCTGTTCTAGAGGTTGTCCCAACTTCTTTTTGACTAAATCAGGTCGTAGGTGTTTTTTATACCTCACATGAATTTATTATGTTGTCACCTGTTTTTGATTACCTTCTTGATGGTTCAGGTTTGGTGTTACATTCTGTGGAGTCATTCCCTCTAGGGTCAACCTTTCTCCCTCTGGACGTATTGGCAACTTTCACCGTCTGGTGGGGACATTGGCTTTATCTGGGGACCTACAGGCATTTCTTCCACATCCCTTTTCCCGGGCCTATTAACAGTTGTTGCTCACCCCTCAATTGGACTGTTTTGACACGAGTCTAAATTTCTGTGTGCCACAATGGACTAGAAAATGATTTTTGTACTAAAGTCCTTTTATTGAAGTCCAATGGGAGACATCTGTCCTACCCCTCTGTATTTATCTTCATGCTGTTTGTACTGCTTTCTACACACAGCGGGCAGCAATACACGATCAGTATCTGAATTATTCCTCAATAGACAAGAAAGAAATTGAATTTTTATGTTTAAAATGTCATTTTCCTCATATGTTTTGTACAATACCTTATTAGGTGGATATTTGCCGATTGTCCAGTCCAGCTCTTCCAGTTGTGTTCCATCTTGGTATGTTTATTACTAATTTAGAATGTTATATACTAAAATATAAAACAATAGCCCTGCAAGTGTGGGGCCCATATTGTGCCCAGTGTTCTTTTTTGCTTAAAGAATGTGTTTGCTCTCATTCTGGATCCAAAATTCTTTAAAGTTTCCCATGCTTTTCCTCTTGCTATTTCATTTAAAACAGTACAAGTTTACAGAGATTATTGTAAGCCAACAGTATCTGGACTTCTGTGTGTCAATGGACTCCAATAAAATGTACATTTAAAAATCAGTATGTGCCCCCTTCACCCTGCTTTGCCAGCCCCCCCCCAGTCACTCTCATCCTCATGGCATAGCAGAAGGCAGCACAGTTCAGGATGGATGGTGGGAGTTGGCCAAGTTAACTGGCAGGTGATTGGTTGCCAGGACACAGGGTGGTCCTAGCAACCAATCATTAGTTTGTTAATATGAAAGGTTAACTCTGGCAGCTCCTGCACTCTGTCCTGAGCTGTGCTGCCTTCCACATTTTCCTGCGTACACGTCTAGGTAGGACACTGCTTGTCTGGGAGGTAATGTGAAAGGGGCAGAGGACACTGCTATGGAGGGAAGGAAGGGCGGGGACAGAGGACTCTGCTATGGAGGGAAGATGGGGGGGGTGCGTAGGACATTGCTGAAGGGAGGTAGGTAGAGGACACTACTGTGTGTGGGGTGGAGGGGGTGATGTAAAGAGCAGTAGAGGACTCTGCTATAGGGTAGCAAAGGGCACTACTTGGGGGGGGGGGGATGGGACACTGCTATGGGCAGGGCTGGTGCCAGCATAAGGCTGCTTAGGCATAAGCCTTAGGGCACCAGGATGGGAGTGGGGGTAAAATCTGAATCCCCAGCTAATTGCTGGGAATGCTGATTTTTAAAATACCTGTCTTCCAACGTTCCCCTGTATTTTCCTCCTGCATTAGCTGAAAGCCAGCTTCTACCCCCTCTCCCTCCCACCAGCATTCAGCCTCTGCAGGAGGGAAATCCAGGGCATTGGTTCCAGTAAATGGCTCCACCACTGCTCCACCTGTCCTAAATTCCTCTTTTCTGCTGCCTGGCTCCCCCTTTCAGGCGAAGTACCATATATACTCGAGTATAGGCCAACCCGAATATAAGCCAAGGCACCTAATTTTACCACACAAAATCTGGGAAAACTTATTGACTCTAGTATAAGCCTAGGGTGGAAAATGCAGCAGCTACTTGGTAAACAAATGCCCATCTGCAGCCTCATTGTGCCCATCTGCAGGTGTCTCCCGCTGTGTCATGCAGTCTGTTCGGTGGCCATCCATTGTAACAAATCCCCGCCTCCTCCTCGTCCACGATAGACGGAACACTGGTACAGTTTCCCAGCATTGTATCAGTGTTCTGTCTATCACAGACGAGGAGGAGGCGGGGATTTGTTACAATGGACGGCCACCGAACAGACTGCATGACACAGCGAGAGACCTCGGCTGTTTTAGTAATCAAAGGTACAGCTGCAGATGAGCACCCTCACTCGAGTATAAGCCGAGGGGGGGGGGTTTTCAGCCTAAAAAATGTGCTGAAAAATTTGGCTTATACTCGAGTATATATTTTTACAGTGACATTTGTTTTATTATATTTTTCTAAGTTTTCCTTACTATTTAGTTAGACCTTGCTAGTTAAATTCTTTAAGAAAAAAAGGGCACTGAACCTCAGTGATCTTTGATCTCTTTCATGTTGTCCAGGTAGCTCTCCACCTCTCCATAGTTTTCTACCCCCTGCTCTAGGCAAAACCTGTTTTTGGCTATTGAGTAGGGAAGGGGTTAGACCCTTTTTCAAGTTTTTATTGTGGCCTGTGTTCTCACTGGGGAGATTTACCTCTCTGCTTGTACTTGTGACTATTGTTTTCTAGAATTAAAGTGAGACGAAATCCAAAATTTTAGTGTTTTCTCTAGAACAAGAGGTGAGGGAAATCTCAGGAGAACACCTGTTCTGGGGACAAATTTCAAAAAGGGGAAGGCCTTTTGCTTTAGCAGATTTCCTCTAATTCCCTGTGGTTTATCTGGCACAGGTAGTGAAGGGGAACAAAAAGTAAACTGCCAGGGGTTTTAACCCTTCCCTACTTTAATTCAAAACTACAAGGCTTGTACTAAACATACAATTTCACAACTATATTTTCCAAATGTGATGTGATGTCATATGTAAATGCAAATTAATCAGTGCACATTTCCTGCACAGAACACTCAAGAAACACATTGTAGATAGGCCTTTGGCAATTTATAAACAGTTATAGATGAAGATTAGAAAAATGTACAAGAAAATAATTCATGGACATTTATTGTAGGCATGGAATGATGCATGCTATAGAACATATGCAAACTTGGAAAGAACAGAATTCAAAATCCACAGCACATGAATTGCACAGTAATGTAGACAAATTATTTTAGTTTAAGCTCTCTAATTGTTTCTTTAGTAATAATCCTTTGTCTTTCAGATCAGGCCTGCTATCCTGTTCCATTGTAGATAAAGAAATAATTAACAAGTGTCTGTTTTCTACTGTAAGACTTTCCCACTGTTTTGAATCTGGAAAACAAAATTAAGAGAATTTACTAAATAAAAAAACTAAGCCAAGTTAGCAAGAGAAGTTGTACATATAAATATTATTTTAAATGGATTGGACAGATTTTGCTTAAATAGCACAATGCTTTTGGTAGGGTAAGAACCATGGGATGCAAATACACACATCTTAGTCTAAAACAAGAAAATGGATTAGATATGGATAACATGCAATGTTTTACTTATCAAGCTAAATTTGTAAAAAGCACCGCTTTTTAACTGGCTTCAGAAAATTCGGGCATTTACAGGTACTTTGAGCACTCCAACATGCTAATTTTAATGTTTTTTGATGAAGTCCTGGCCTACCCCCTCCCACACCTTACTGGCTTTTGAGGTTACTGATCTGAATTATAGGCCAATATGGTGAAACATGACATACTGCATGTGTATTTGTATTAGAGTGCTTTCCATTTTAGGGTTATGATGAATAAAATGCAAATACCCAGTGAGTATCATGAGAAGGATTGGCTATCATAGTGTAACACTACAGCGAGCAGCACTGCACTACCATAGAAACATAGATCTTTTAAATTGACTCAGAAAGCTTCAATACAAGTCTGTGTCTCCAGGAGGCCAGCCTTTAGGATCAGGAAGAGAATAGCGACCTTAGGTTGGGGATCTCTGAAAGTATGACAGCGACATACTGACGGATCTGGCATAAATACAACTCAATATTTGGGCTTGGCCATCACCTCATTCTTTCAAACATTCCTGTCTTTTATTTAGTAATTTTTTAGCAAAGTATATTTTTACACTTCTAAACTACAGCTAAGGTCTGCTTTAAATACTTTTTAAGGATTTGTGCACACCGACTAAATACTGCAGTCCCAACACAAAGACAATGAAAATGCAAGTCTGGTTTTCAAAGGTGCCAGTTCACATTGATGTGCACTGGAAGAGAATGAAAAATGCTGCATTTTAGCACAGCACAGATTGTTGCTGCATATTACAACTCTGTTACATTGCTTTTCTGACAATAATCACAAGTACACCTTACTCATACAAATGACTCACCTTCGAGTTTCTTTATTAGTAGTTCCAATACAGAGAGAGCTTCTGTTCTTATTGATGAATAACTCTTATTTTCTAACAAAAGTAAAAGAAAAACATTTATGCTTGATTAAACATTATAATTATCTACATACATTTTATGATATAAAATATGAAACAAAACGCAGAGAACAAATAAAGCACTATTTACATCAAAATGGACCAGATAACCCCAATGTAATCACAGGACGACAGAAAAAAATACTAAGGAAAAATATATTACTGGCCTCAAACTCCAGCTGCTATATGCATGCTTATTTATTAAAAATATAGGAACCAGTTTGTGCCATTCCCCCTCCTTAGCAGTGTAACAGGTTAGTATTGAGGGGACTATGGAGGGAGACTGGGGGTACTCTATTTTTTTTCTTTTTTGTTAAATATGTTCCCATTTAAGAAAAAAAAAAAAAGAGTTGTGAATGGTTCTGCTATTAGTGTATATAGAATATGTTTTTTGTTCAGACTAGGAGCTTTCGTTAACCACCTCAAGACAAAAGTTTCACCCCCTTCCTGCCCAGGCCATTTTTTCAGCTTTCAGCGCTGTCACACTTT